>VBSM01000529.1:27371938-27441391 GCA_008086735.1 Cheirogaleus medius
CAGTAGGTGGCGCTTGCTCAGAGGAGCAGGCTACACTGCTGTTTTGGGTCCTGTTACCAGCTCTTGTTCCTCTGGAGAGGCACTCTAGTGCCCTCAGGTGGTGGGTGGGGCCCTGGGATTTCCAGGTGTGTCCTTATTCTCCACCTCAGTGAGGGCTGGTCTGGGAGTGAGTCTGGGCAGAGCTGGGTTGTGTAAACCTGCCCTCAGGCACCACAAATGCTGTTAGCAGGGGTCAAAGTCCTGTTCTCTGCTTCCTGGAAAAGCTGTCAGGGAGGGGCTGGGATGGCCCCACTCAGTCAGAAAGTCTGTGTGTGGGGGTGGGGCTGTCTGAGACCTGCAGTCTGGAGCAGGCCTCACTCCTTTCCACCCTCCCCAACTCCGTGGCTTCTCCTGGGCCTCTCCAGCAGGCCAGACCTCACGCCAGCGGGTCTCCCCTGGCTGTGACGGAGGTCGGGAGGTTCCCTGCACTGGGTCACCACCTGGGCTGGGTACACAGCCCCCTTTGGGAGCAGTGTTGCCCTCAAGCACACTGATCTGCCCCTGAAGGCACACACACACCTTAGTAGGCTACTTCCGAATATCCCTTCTGTGCCCCGGGAAATGTGAGACCTGGGTGCGCAGGGTCTGCAGGTCTGACCTCTGGGCCCCGGAGTTCAATCCCTGACCCCACCAGGGAGAGGAGTGCCAGTCCTAATACCCCCACGGAGAGCCCAAGCTGGGTCGATGTCTCTCAGCGTCAGGGTCTGCCCCGTTCTCCTGGAATCACCAGGCCAGCAGCACCTGGGAGGGCTGGCGGGTAGGGAGCTCCCCATCTGAGTACCCCTCAGTCAGACGTAGGTCCCCAAAAGGGAAGGTCCCATTCCCTGGAGATGCCGCCGGCTGGTGGCTATATTGTTTCTCTTGAGAGCCACGGATAGGGACGGGGAGGGGAGAGTGTAGCAATATGGCGCCTGCCGCGCGGTCGCGTCTGTGCACACGGAGGGGCCCCGAGGGGGTTGGGAGCCTGGTGCCGCGTCCGCTACAGGCTTACTGCTCACTGGCGGCGGCCGTCTCTGGACTGGTTTCCGCAGGTCTCTCTGACCGCTGGGGAACCCGCCAGCAGTCCAAGATGCAAGGGAGGGGAAAGTTAACCGCTCCACCTATCCTTGCCGCTGGTCTCCAAACTGCTCACTCGGGAGCTCTCTTCTCCCAGTTCTCCTCTGCAACCTCCTCCCGTAGTCTCCAGTACCCCTCATTCCAACCCCCGTCCGACGTATGGTCGTCTGCTTGCTTCTTTCTTCTAATATCTTCTAGAAGCTGTCTTTTCTGCAGAGACACTCTGTCTGGTGGTATTTCTCGTCCGTCATCTTGCCCCTATAGTCTCTTAATTTGGAATTGTGACTCTCAATGCCTATTAGGTGTCATATTATATTCCCAAATTCATTTATTTTTAAAGTAAATTTAATCTAATTTGGAGACTTTCTGGTCGACCCTGAGGCAACTGGAGATATGGCAAGGCACCACAAAATCAGGGTTAGAAATCTAAAATTCGAAATACAAATGATTGCCTGTTCTCTTCTTAAATATTTTCTAGAACAAGTATGCTGGCTCTTATATTTTCTACTATACTTGACAGGACATAATGGCTAAAATAGCTTTTATTTCCATCATGTTTGAATGCTTCAGAGGAAAGTCTACATAAGCATGAGTGTAAAGCAATTATAAAAAATAAGAAAATGTGGAAATGTGCCAATAAGTCAATGAGCAATAATAGACATGGTGATTAAAATGAATATATAATATGTACATGCTTTAATTTTAGAAGTAAATAATTACAATATTGGAAGTAAATATGGGGGAAAATAATGCACCAGCCTTTATATGCTTCAAATTTTAGAAAAATTAATACATGATGACTTGCAATAGAACAGCAAGAGGTTCAAACAGCACAGGGTTTTTAAAGTGAGGTCAAAAGGGGCAATGGAGTCATTCTGGACAAAGCACTAAACCTGTGGTAAGAAGACCTGGTCTTAAGGAGTCGTTCCAACATATGTACTAGCTGTTAGGCACATCATTTACTCTATTTGCATCTCAGTTCCTTATCAGTAAACAGGGTTTACAATGACCTGGCAACATACCTGCCAATATTATTACATGTTTCAAATTATTAATAAATAGGAAAAATATGACATCCTTAATACTATGCAACTGTAACTATCTCTCCTTCCTCCCCTTCTATCTCCCCAATGCTACCTACACTATCCCTGAAGCTCCTAAACAGACCTGGATACTCCTAACTCCTCTGGTATGGACTTCATTAATATATTAGTTTGCTAGGCCTGTCATAACAAATACCACAGACTAGGTGGCTTAAACAACAAAAATTTATTTTCTCATAGTTCTAAAGACTTAAGTCTAAGATCAAGGTGTCCCCAGGGATGATTTCTTCTGAGGCCCTTCTCCTTGGCTTATAGATGGCCATCTTCTCTCCCTGTCTTCATGTGGTCTTCCCTCTGTGTATCTGTACCCTAATCTCTTCTTACAAAGACACCAATCATATGATCTCATTTTACCTTAATTACCTCTTTAAGGGCCCTATCTCAAAATACACTCACATTCTAATGTTCTAAGGATTAGAACTTCAACACATGAATTTTGGAGGAATCATAATTCAGCCCATAACAGATATATAGATATCTTACCATACTACAACTACCACTACTATAGTACTTACTACATATTATAACATAATTACCATTTTTGTCTCTTGCTTACACAGCACTGAACATTCTCTATTTATCTAAGTGTTTAGTACTCAATGAATGCTCCAATAAACTGCTGATAACTGAACCTAGTAAACTTTCTGTTAAGAAACAATTAGAATTGATCTATCCTATGAAAAGTTTTATCTTAATGGAGCTTGTAATATTCCAAGGATTTAAGAGAAAGGAAAGATTTTCACCCTTATCTTTCCAAAAGCAGCTCTGCTCCCAAATTCTCATACTTTCCATCTCTACCTTTATTCTTGAATTACCTATGTTGAGCTTTCCTTAAGCAATGAACTTGAAGCCTTTATATGATCAACCCAGAAATCAGTGACCTCTCCTTCCACCTCTGAATTTCTAAAGTGTTTTATGCAGTTATATAGCATTTAACTTTATACTGTTTAAGAGTTAATTATGCATTTTATCTTCCCCTCCTAGACTATGAGCTCCCTGAAAGGATGGATATCTTATTTATCTGAGTAACCAATAATAACTATTTATTGAAATAACATAAATTTCTCTAAACCAGAAGCACCCTTCAGAAAGAAATTTTCTCAAACATGAGGTGGGCAGGAAAAGTGGCAAGGATGTTGGGTTCAGTTTGGGACATACTGACTTTGATGTAGATATGGTACATAGCTGTTTCTGAAGTTGTCTATAGGTAGCTAAAAATAAGGTCTAACACTCAGAAGAGATATTTTGACTATAGACAGAAATTTGAGTCATGGGTATATAGATGTTATCAGAAGCCAAGTGAGTGGATGAGACTGCTAAGAGAATGCAGGACCAAAGATAGGCAAGAGAAGATGAGCTCTTACCCAAAAAATACTTGCAGTGAAGTAGCCAGAGAAGAACCAAAAAACTGATGTGCCCTGAAGCTGAAGGAAAAAAAAATGTTTCAAGAAGAAGGAATAATCATGAATGTGAAATGCTGCTGCTAAGGCCTGAAAATTGCCCCTCCTGCCCTGCCTCACCCATGTCAGCACTAAGGGGGAGGGAGATAGATGACCTTGATCAGCGCAGTTCCAGGGACTCTGCCACTTACTGTGTGACTTGAGTAAGTTTCTAAACCTTTAAATCTCAGTTTCCTTTGTTTGTAAAATAGAGACTATTACTGCCTCAAGAATGTCTTGAAGATTAAATAAGTAGCAATAATAAAAGTAACATATATAACATACATAGCATTCCCACAATATGCTAGACACTGGGCTGAGAGCTCTTTCATATAGATTACATCATTTTAAAAAAATCATAAAAATCTTGAGGTATTATAGTACCTAATAGGTACTATTATTATCCTCATATTCAGATGAGAAAACTGAAGCTTATTAAGTGATGGCACTAAAGTCAGAATGTAATGAAGAAGCAAGAATAAAAAAATTTATATATCCAATGTATATGACTCAAGAAGTTTGAGTATGAAGGGCAGGCAAGACACTGGGTAGTACCTGGAGGAAAACATGGGCTTAAAATTTTATTTATAAAGCCAGGTGCAGTGATACATGCCTGTAGTCCCAGCTACTCAGAAGAGTGAGGTGAGAGGATCACTTGAGCCCAGGAGTTCAAGGCCAGCATGGCCAACATAGAGACCTTTGTCTCTTAAATTTTTTTTTTTTTAATTTATAAGATTTATTTCAAGATGGGAGACGTCTAAGCAGACTTAAACAGAAAAGTAGCCACACAAGAGAAAGAAGTTGAGGGCAATAAAAAAACGGGTTTCAGAGATTTAGCCTCAGGCAAGAGGAAGAAGAAAAACATAGGTATAGTTTTAAGTAACTTAGTTTACTAGCAAGGGAGTGAGATACGTCTCCTCTAATAATTTCTACTTTTTCTTTTAAGAAATGGAACCATGTGCTGACAGTGAGAGGAGAAATTAGGGTGGTCAGAAGCCTGAAAAGAGTTTGACATAAACATCACATTAATAGAAAACAGGGCAAAGAAAAGAATAGGTATCGAAGGCCCTATGGCAGCAATCTGTATAATTGTAATTTTTCTCCAGCATAGCTCAGTAGAGCAAGGAGAGGTTAGTTTGAGTCAACAAGGTTTGGGACTTTGTGCAGACAAGGACAGGACAACAGAGCATGGCAAGAGAGTAAATGAAATTGTGGCGAACTAAGAAAATTAAGCTGGCTATGGAAGGAAGTAAAGATAGATTTTGATGAGGTAAAAAATCAGACCTATTGGGGGTAATCAAAGGTCAGATTGAAGAAGAAATTTTGAACAAAGCTGCATGTCTTCATTTATAATTTCGGAAGCGGTCCATCTCTGGGTAATACAAGGCCCATGGTGTGATTATGGGAGTTGATTAGCTAAAGAAATGATCGCTTGAGTTGAAGAGGCCAATGTGATGGGAAAAAAAATCATCCGTATGAATACTGAAGTCACTCAAGATGAGGGTAATAATCACAGTAGAAAGGAAGGCTGTGTGTGTCAGGTCCTAAACAACAGAGAAGATCTACATATCAGAAGTCAGTGGTGGTATAGCCTTTGTGCCAGAGAGCACAGGGGTTTTAAGAAGATAGAGAAGTAATGATCTGGAAATAGTGGCAATTAAAAAAATAGTTATCTTTACCACCTTTCCCCTTTGGGATAGAAGGGGTGGGGAGAATGAGCTGCATCCATTTACAAGGGCTACAGAGCAAGCAATATGCTCTCCATGACTTGGGAGAGAGCCTGGCTTCCATGCAAGGCCAGGACACACAAAAAACATCCAGTAAAATGTTTAACAGTGTGGGAAACAGGATTTTGAGAAAACAAGTGGAAACATTTGGGCAGGAGCAACAAGCTGGGTTGGTAGAGAGGAAGAAAAAGATTAGCACAAGAATAACAGTTCAGAAGACAGACAATTTGAGAGGCTGGGTCAAAGATAACAGGTGTTAAGACTTGCCGGGCTTATCTGGCCATGAGGTTATCAAAATACAGTTGTCCCTCGGTATCCACGGGGGATTGGTTCCAGGAACCCACATGGAATCCAAAACCCATGGATGCTCACTCACCGTATAAAATGGTGTAGTATTTGCATATGACCTACACACCTCCTCCTGTGTGTGTGTATATATGTGTGTGTGTGTGTGTCTCATATATTTTTAGAGATGGGTGTCTTGCTTGTCACCCAGGCTGGAGTACGGTGGCAGGATCATAGCTCACTATAGCCTTAAACTCCTGGCCTCAAGTGATCATCCAGCTTCAGGCTCCTGAGTCATATAGGCTCTTTCATATATTTTAATAATCTCTACATTACTTACAATACCTAATACAATGTAAATGCTATGTAAATAGTTGTTGTACTCAATTGTTTAAGGAATAATGACAAGAAAAAAGTCTGTACATGTTCAATATAGATGCAATCATCCTTTTTTCTCCCAAATATTTTTAATCCATAGTTGGTTGAATTCACAGATGAGGAACCCATGCATACAGAGGGCAGACTATATTTAGTTATTGCAGTTCCCTAGTGGCTATGGAGTTAGCACTAAGGTCTTGGCAATGGTATGGTTAAATTTCCTTATTTACAGATGCAGAAGGAGAAACCCAACATTTGCATGCTTAATATATGCCCAACATTATATAAAGTAATTTACACATACTATCTTAGTTAAACATTTTATAAATGAGGGAACAGAGGATCAGAGAGTAAAAGTGATCTGCCTAGGGCTGTACAGTTAATCTTCAATGACACTGAAGAACCCAGGCTTCTTTTCAAATCTAAATCAGTATGGTGGAATGGAAAAGGCAGAATTTGAAATCACTTTCTACCAGTGAGATTTTGTATGTTTCTTAACCCCACTAAGCCTATCTATCAAACAAGGTTATTGTAAAGATTAAACTATAACTACAAAACAAGTCTTAGTAGTTATTTTTTAAACCTAGAATTGGCCTACATAAGAACTTATTTTCAAATGTGGAATTTCTTATTTGGTTCACTTCAAACAAAAATCTAGTTTCTGAATTAATGCTTATAAATTTTACAGATAGTAAACTGAGGTAGGGAAAGGATGTACAATCTCTGGCTCCCTAGTTTATACAGAATCAACTCTAAACTGCATAGTTTCAGTTCTTTTAATACTATGGCCCCAGCCCACCTCCCCAGTCACATTTACCCCTATTAACTTACACAAACACAACACTCAAACCTGTGGAAGCTATCAGCTTTTAACAAACATACCCTATACTTTCTCTACTTTGTATTGCTACCTAAATTATTATTTAATCTATTGAAATTTGCTCTCCAAGGCCCAAATGAAATTCATCTTGAATATGAAGCCTAACTTTGTTTCCAATTGTTGAGAAATGATATCTCCCTCCTCTGAACTGCTGTATCACCTTCCTTCTACTTCCCTTAGAGTTTCTTAACCACACTAAGCCTATCTACTGATAAACTATATCCTGTCTTATGATCTAGGTAAACATGAAAAAGTTTCATTTCTGCTAGCAAAGCACAAGCCCCTTAAAGGTAGGTGGAAGGGAACTAACATTTACTTTGCATCTATGAAACACCAATTGCTTTTCTAGTGATTTTATATGTGTGTATACATATTTTTTTCGTGTAATTTCTGTGACATCCTACGAGGTAGGAAGTTATTTTTTACAGATAAGGACACTGAAGCTCACAGAGACCAGTTTGTTTACAGTCATAAGACTATTAGTGAACAGAGTCTAGATCTGAATCTTGATCTTTCTAACTCCAAAGCCTAGCCTCTTTCCACGATAATCTGCCCAGAAACCATGGTATATCCTCACTGTGTTAAATGATTGTTTCCTGTCCACCCACTAATAATCATCAGAGGACAAACTTCCACTGCCTTTTGTCATTAAGTATTAGCAGAAATGATCTGATGTGGGGTATTTGCCCTCCCATTTCCTAAGACTAAGAACCAACTCTTCAGGGCAAATAGAAGAATTAATATGCATCCTGAATACAGATAAAGAGATCAGAACCCTGTTTCTAGGAAGGAAAAGTCAAAAACCATTACTTTTCCACTTTTGTGTTTAAAAACCCATCCTCCTTTGAGGTTTGCACCATCTGGCTATATCACTCTTGACCCCACCTCCTCATCTGTCATCTACCACCCTCCCGATTAATCCCCTATCTTCACTGCACCTGGGTCACAATTTTACTATCTTCCTTACATCCTATCATCCTAAATTACTTCACTATCCACATGGATGACATGCAATACCCTAGCTTCACAGTTCCTTGTCATATTCAACTTCATTGACCTTCAACTCTGCTATATATTTCAGCTACCCACACAGAGACCTAGCTGTCACCTAGAACAGCTCCACATCAGACAATTTATCTCCAATATTCCACTTTCTGACCACACCTTTCCCCCCCCTCCAGCTTTTTCTTACTCCATTTGCTCATTGATCTAACTCAAGAAATTGTAAAATATTGAAGTTCAAAACTGAACTCAGCCCCCGTAATACTCTGAAATAGAAAAAAAAACAAAGAAAAAAAAACCACTGAACTCATTCATCATCCACTGTTTCCTGTCTCAGTTAACATTTCCACCATACTCCTGGTCACCAAAGCCAAAAACCTGAGCATCACACTGGACTCCTCATCCTTTTACCTGCACATCCAATCAATTATAAAGCCTCACAGATTTTTCTCAAATTCATCCCTTTCTCTTCATTCCTATTACATTTCTTTTCTTTTCTTTTTTTTAAGACAAGAGAGAGTCTTGTTCTGTCACCCAAGCTGGAGCACAGTGGTGTGATGGCAGCACACTGCAGCCTTGAACTCCTGGTCTCAAGCAATCCTCCTGCTTCAGCCTCCCAAGTAGCTAGGACTACAGGCACTCACCACCCTGTCCGGTTAATTTTATTTTTTATAGAGATGGGGTCTCACTGTTGCTGAGGCTGGTCTCAAACTCCTAGTCTCAAGCGATCCTCCCACTTTGGCTTCTTAAAGTGCTGGGATTACAGGCATGAGCCACTGTGCCTGGCCTCATCACATTTTAAAATCATGTCTGATGGAAACCTTTCAGTGATCCAAAAAAAAAAAAAAAATCACCTTTTTTTCTTTGACTGTTTCTGAACAAACAACAAAAAAACCCTGAATTTCAGATACTTATGCATACAAGGTCCACTATCACACGGCCTCTGCTTATATTTCTATCCTCACAATTTACCACTTAATCTTTATTGCTATATTCTAAGCAGTCCTAACCTGCTTGTGGTTCACTATGCAAGCCATTCCTTTTTTCATATTGATGCCTTTGCTCAAGCTGTTTTCTTTGTCTGAAACACACTTTCTACTCATCTTTGCCTAGCTTACTCCTATTTACCATTTAAGATTTGGGTCAAGTGTCATCTCTTCCCAAAGCCTTCCCTCAACTCCTAAGCTAATCTAAGTGCCCTCACCTTTGGGCAACCGCAGCTCTCACCTTCCATATCTTAGCTATATATAGTTCTCACCTTTTATTCTAAGATAATATATTTAAGCATCTAATTTACCAGCTCCATAAGGATAGGAAATGTATTTTACTCATCTTTGTATACTTAGCTAAGCACAGTAGATAGCATAGTACCTGACCCACAGTACGTACAAAGTGTACAATGAAGGTTAGAACATACTAAATTTAAATTTTCCATGAGATATTCACACAAGTTCTTTCTCACAGTTTAGTACCTTTTACTCCAAGTCCTTTGAAGGGAAGGAACCAGAGCCTTTCTGGATCTGTACAGTTCTGTACAGAATGGTGATATACAAATTTTTATCCAATTTACATAAAAAGGAAACAGCATTTGCACAAATATACCAGAAATCAAACTTGACATATGTGCTATAAACGTCAAAACTACTGACCAATTTGAAAAATGAAGACATAAGAACAAAGATAAAGAGCCAATTCTGACTGCTGGTATGCGCTTGTCTAAGTTATAAAAACAGTGAAACTTTGCTCAGAACTTGAACAGGGTCCCAGAAACAAGAGCTAGACATTTTATCTACAAGGCCATGACATTTCTGCTGGACTTAAAAAATTACTAACCTGCAGCTTAGGCAGGAGTTTAGGGGGTTGGTAAAAGATCCTTTTTAAAAACTTAACCCCAAGTACCACCAAGGCTAAGAGATAAAAAAGTAAAAAATATGCTGGTGAGTAACAAAAAGTGTTCTTTTTCATAGTAATTTCGGGCCTTCTGCTGGCAGTTAGAAATAGAGCAAAGAGTTCAATGTAATAAAGCATTTTCCTCTCCAACCAAATATTAAACTGCAGTTTGGCACCAAACTAAGTCTCAATTATTTTCAGAGTAAAAATAATAAATTCTTCTATTTGTAAGGCACATTACACTTTAAAAACACTTTAATATACATTGGCTCATTTGATAAATTGTTCACAGACATTTTAAAAAGAAGGGAAAACCCAAAATTTCCACAAAATCGGCCCTCTTTTAGTTAGTTTGAACAAACACTAGTAGATGCCTTCTTTAACTTTTTAAGTTCAAAACACAGCACAAAAATTAGAAAGGGAACAGAGTACATTTTATTTAAACAGGTCAATCCTTGGCGTCAAGGAGCTTTTGGGAGAAACTTACTAGTCTTTGTCTCCTCACTCACATTAAGTTCTCCTTTAAAGGGGATATGGGCAAACTAGAGCTCATGCCGAGGATGGATCAGAGAGCCAAGCATGAGAAACAACTGAAAGAACTGGAAACGAAGAGAAGACAAGACTCGGGGGACATGATTACTATCTTCAAATATCTTAACGGCTGCCCATAAGGGAAGGGAACTAGGAAGGATGGGAGACAGCTGTTTCTTTCAACTTATAACCAAATCTGTTCAGGAAGAGAATGGGTTCCTTGGGAAGAGATTAGCTTCTCATCACCGGAAGAGGTGTCCAAACAGGTTCGTCAAATTATTAGGGTGGAATTTGGGATTATCAAACATACTTTGGCACGGGATGGGAGAAAGGGACCCTAGATGACTTTTAAATTTCTTTCCGGTCAGGGGATGTTCTGGGGTTCACGCATCCCCTGGAAACTCCTTTCTACTCTAGCTCACTTCGCTGCCGGGCTGCTCCTGCCGCGTCCGAGGTTTGAAACCTGCTCTCCCCACCCGTTTCCGGCGGGGCTCGGGGCTGGCGGCACACGTGAGTCGTCCCGCGCAGCTCTGCCGCCGGAGCCCAGCCCGAGGACGCTGCTGACAGCTCTGGGCCCTAGGCGCCCCCAGCCCACGCTGGGCCATGCCGCCCCGCCGACCCCGGTCCTCGCCTGCCGGGAACCGGGACTGGGCCGGCCAGGACCCACAGGCATCCGCTCACCTACTGACCTGCGCGCAGACATCGCGCCGACTCCTGGCCCTTGGCCCAGAGCCCTAGAACCTTCCCTGGCCCACCCCAGCGCCGCCGGCCTGGACGCAGCGACCCCTCAGTGACCGCTCCGCGATGCCGACCCTCCCAGGAGCCCCTGTCCTTGGGTTTCCCGTGCCGGCGTCCCGGGCCGTCCCTGTCGCGTCAGGGCCGCCGGCCGGACACTGGGCCCCACCGGCGCGACCACAGATGCAGAACGGGCTGCCGGGGCTCCGGGCCCGGCTGACACCAAAGGGGAAGGGCCGCGGCCCCGCGCGGACCGCAGACGGGCAGGCAGGCCGGCCCGACAGACAGACGGACCCCGGGCCGGGAGGGGCGCGCGCAGCAGCTGCGCAGGTCCCGCCGCCGCCTCCTAGCCCAGGGCGGCCCCTCAGGCGCGGGCTACTCGGGCGAGCGGAGGCTGCCGCGAGGCGCTTACCTGCGGGCGCGGCTGGGGCACCGGGCGCCTCACTCCCTTCCCGCCGCCATGTTTCCGCTGCGCAGGGAGGGAGAGAGGACGCGGGAAGGGGGCGGGCGGCGGGGGGCTCCACCGAGGCGGCGGCAGTGGCGGCGGCCGAGCGGGGAACGGGGGGGCGGGAGCTCCCCCGGCCCCGCCCCGCCCCCGCGCCTCCCGCCGCGAGGTGGCGCGCGCCTGGGCCGTTGGGCTCGCGCGCGGGGGCGGGGCGGGCGCGGCGTAGGGCCCCTGTCTGGCGGTACCCGCCGCCTCCGGCTTTCTTGGCTGGGTCCTACTGGCGCTCGTTCCGGCTGTCGGGTTCTCGTCTCACGGATGGGTAAACTGAGGCTTGGAGAGAGCTGGAGGGCTCGGGCTCGGGTTCTAATCCCGCCGCCGCAGGTAGCCGGTTCTGAGGCAGCGCTGGGCCCCGAAGGCCGGCTCGCCCGGGGCGCCGCTTTGGACGAACCCCGGCTCTGCTAGTGGCTGACTGTGTGATGCCCTTGAGCGAGTTACTTCGCACCTCCGCGCGGTAGCCCTTGACCTGGAGGGTTGACGTGAGGAGAATAAGTTAGTGCTTGCTACGCCCACGGAACGGTGCGGGGACCCAGTGAGTACAGGCGCCCAGGGTTCCTGCGCTGCTCATCCCTTCAGCGAGTATGCAGTGAGCCCGCGGGCGCCGTGCGGAGGGTCACTCGTTCAGTGCCCGCCTGCACTGTGGGCTCCACGGTTCTGTTTAACCGCCACTGCATTTAGCAGTGAGGAAGTTGAAGCCCAGGGAGGCGAAGTTACTTGTCCAAGGTCACCCAGCCAGTCAGTGAGGGACGGAGATTCATCTCCAGCCGGTGCTCCTCAAAGGAGGCATCCCGCAGCTAAGCACGTTCAAATCGGTTCTTGAAAGAGTCTTCGAGGCCGGAGCTCACTGCAGGAGGGCGAAGGATAACGGCGAGTTCCGGGGCTGGAGGGGATAGTGTGGCCGGAGTGTGGGAGATGTGGCTAAGGCGGTGATGCTGCTGAAGTTAGACAGGGAAAGGAAGCCAGAACGTGGAAGGAGGTCCTTGCATGTCTAGATGAAGAGCTTTGAATTTATTTTGTAGGTCAGTGGTTTTCAAAGTGTGGTCCGGAACCCCTGGGTTTCCCTGAGATCCTTTTGGGGGGATCAGGGAACTCAGTATTATTTTTCTAATAATGCTAAGCGTTTTTGGGTTGTTTTTTTTTTTTTTTTTTTTTTTTTTTTGCGTTTTTCATTCACATTCTTTTACAAGTGCACAGTGAACTTTTCTGTAGGACATATGATATCACAACAGAAATACAGAAACAGATTTTAGAATCCAGCTCTCTTCTTTTAAGCCAGACATTAAAAGAGATGTGCACAAATGTAAAACACTACTCTTATTAATTTTTGTTTTAAATAGTATATTTTTCATTAAAAATGTGCCTAAGTTAACATGTAATGGGTTTATTATTGTAATTTTTAAATGAATTAATAAATTTTTAAATTTTTTTCAGTTTTAGTTTCTAGTATGGTAAATGTTGATAGAAGAACAAACTGCACATAAAAAAGTTCTTCCAGGTCCTCAGTAATTTTTAAGAGAGGCATCTTGAGACCAAATGAATGCCTGCTATAGGCAATAAGAAGTATTGAAGAGTTTTAAGTAGCAACTTAATAAGATACGCTTTTCAGAAAGAGTTTTCAAGACCCAAACTAGCCCCTGTGGGATGAATCCACAAGGCACAGGCATTCCAAGCAAAGGGATAGAAATATGAAAACAGATGACTTTCTAAACCTTCCCTGTATTTCCCATTTCAGATAATGGCGCCACCATATTTCCAATCACCCGGGCTTAAAATTAGGTAGTGAACCTTATAATGCCTCCTCCCCGTCCTCCTCACATCCAAAGCTCACTGCCTTTGCCCTAGTGGAGGCCCCACTCCCCAGGCTGTTGGAGTTATATCTTAATTCTTGACATTTCTCTCAAACTTGCCTCCCACAGCTGCCAGATCCTGGAAGCATATGTCATTCCTAGTTATAAAACTAGTAAGTCCTCATTACCTACAGGACAAAGTACAAACTCTTTAGCCTTGCATTCAAGGCTCTTCATGATCTGGCCACAACCTTCCTTTCTAAATTTATTTCTCACTATTCTCCTTTACTTTCCTTTTGATTCACTTGTAATTTTCTAAATATATCCTTTGCTAGTCTAGGCTTTTCCATATACTGTTCTATCTTCTTAGAATGTCTTCCTCTCCATTTCTGTATGTCTAAATCCTACCCATCTTTTAAAATTCTGATTTACTACGTCCTTCTCAAAGCCTTCCATGATCTTCTAGCCTTAATAATCAAAACTAACATTTATATCATGCTTATGATGAGCCAGTGCTCTTCTAGGTACTTTACATGTACTATCTTTAATTCTCGTGACAATTTAATTTTCACCACAAACCTATGCAGTGTTATGATCTGCATTTTACAGATAAGAAAACTGAGGCACAGAGAGATGAAGTAACTTGTCTAAGGTCACACAGCTAGTGAATGGTGGAGCCAGAAGAGGAACTCAGGCAGCCCAGCTCCAGAGCCCATTTTCTCAACCACGGTGCCAATGTGAAATGAGCTCTTCTGCCACCACTCCTGTTAGCTCTCATGGCAGCCCATACAAACCTCTCTTAGAGCTTTTATCACTTTCTATGTTATTATTGGTTAACATGTCTTATCTTGCCTACTTACACACTAAATTTCTTAAAACCAGGATCATATCTGATCCACAACAGTACCTGGTAAATGCGTAGTAAATACTTTTTTAAATGAATGAACATAAAATAAAGCACTCTATAGCAATCAGAATGAATAATCTGGAGCAGGATTGACAAACAATTGTCCTTGGGCCAAATCTGTCCTCCCTACTATTTGTGTTTGGTACAGGAACTAAGAATGGGTTTTACATTTTTAAATGGTTGGATGATACTTCTATGACATATGAAAATTACATGAAAAGTTTTATAGTAACACAGCCAGGCTTTTTGAGGCTGCCTTTGTGCTACAATAGGATCTTATGACCTGCAAAGCCTAAAATATTTACTATGTGGGCCTTTATAGAAAATATTGCCAACTCCTGATCTTGAGCTAAGATCAATAATAACATGTAATAACATGAAAATATCTTAGAAACAGTATTGAACAAAAAAGAATAAGCAGTATGATGTCACTTAAAGTTTTAAAATAAGCAAAATAATAGGAGTTCAGTTGAGGGACACCCATACACCTATAGTAAAAATATAAAGACATACACAGAAACAAAAAACACCAAATTCAGAGTAGTGGTTAATCTCCAGGGATTTGGGAGTAGGATGTCAACAGGGAGGAGCACATGGGGGATTTTCAGTATTTGTAAGCAAAGTAGACGGTACATGAGTATTCACTATTATTCCTTTTATGTCATATTACAAACATAAAATGTTTCATAAGAAATGAATAAATGAAGTTCAAAGACTTTTGAACTTCTATTTTGGCTGCTTGAAAATACTTAACATTAGGCCAGGCGTGGTGGCTCGCGCCTGTAATCCTAGCACTCTGGGAGGCCGAGGCGGGTGGATCCCTCAAGGTCAGGAGTTCGAAACCAGCCTGAGCAAGAACGAGACCCCGTCTCTACTAAAAAAATAGAAAGAAATTAATTAGCCAACTAAAAATATATAGAAAAAATTAGCCGGGCATGGTGGTGTGTGCCTGTAGTCCCAGCTACTCGGGAGGCTGAGGCAGGAGGATCACCTGAGCCCGGGAGTTTGAGGTTGCTGTGAGGTAGGCTGACGCCATGGCACTCTAGCCCAGGCAACAGAGTGAAACTCTGTCTCAAAAAAAAAAAAGAAAAGAAAGAAAATACTCAACATTTAGCTTTCACCTATAGCTAAGGTATTACAGTGAAATATAAATCCTGAGGCCCCTGCTGAGCTGGTTGTGGGCATCAGTTGCGTGTACCATTTTTAATTCTTGTGAATTAAAATTCTTGTGAACAATTTTCATGACAAATCTATGCGGTATTATGATCTGCATTTTACAAATCAGAAAACTGAGGCACAACAGGGAGGTGAAGTAACTTGTCCAGGGTCACACAGTTAGTGAATGGTAGAACCATTCTCAGGTCACACAGAGGTGTCCTGGTTAGTAGTACTTCTAGGAGCAATGTCCTTGGAAGGATATCCACCTAAGCGGAGATTGGGGCAGCAGCTAGGGCAGCCAAGGCTGGGTTGGTTACTTTTCCTCTGAAATAGGCCTTGGAGCATTTGACTGAAGGGGAGCCTCCTCCTTTTGTCCTGGTATTGGTCTCAGTATCAGTCAGCCCATCTTTGAGAAAAAGAAATGAACAGAGTGTGTCCAGGTCCTGATCTGCATCCCTGTTTAAGTATCATTTATACTTTTATTCACTGGCATTTTAGGGAGTACCTGTCTTATAAATAAGCCTAACATTACAAGGATAATTAGATACAGCTCATAGTTGAGGAAACTAATATATTAACAACAATGAGAGCACAGTGCTTGTATTAGTTTTACATTGCTGTGTACAAATTACTACAAATTTAGAAGCTTAAAGCAACACCAAGTGGTTCTATAGATCAGAAAACTGGCATGGTGTGGCTGGGTTCTCTGCTCAGGGTCTCCTAAGGCTGAAGTCAAGATGTTGGGAGGCTCGACAAGGAAAAGGTCTGCCCCAGGCTCCTTCAGATTGCTGGCAGAATTCATTTCCCTGTGGTTGTAGGACTGCAGCTAGATTGTCTTGCTAGCTGTCAACTGGGGACCACTCTCAGGTTCTTGCCACATGGTCCCCTTTATCTCATCAACAGAGAATGTCTCTTATATCAAATCCTTCTCATTCTTTGAATCTCTCTGACTTCCCCCTTCTCTAACCAGTCAGAGAACACTCTGAGCTTTTAAAATACTCATAATTAGGTCAAGCCCACCCAGATAATTTCCCTACTTTAATGTCAACTCTTTCATATCACATATCCTAATAACCAGAGTAAAATTCATCATAGTCACAGGAATTATTCATGTGGTGTACACCCAGGAACAGGTGAATTCTGCCTACTATAACCAATGAGAAATGTTCTTTTAAACAGTTCTCGAAGGAAACAAGACATTTCTCTGTGAACTCCCCTGGTAGTTTGTTCTTTAAGTCTCTGCATGGCACAGTATGCATTGTATTGTCATTATTGGTGTATATTTTTAAACTCCATGTTTGGGCTGAAAGCTTGTTGGGATCAGGAACCTTGTTCACACCTGTAGCTCTGATGCCCTAGATAAGGCTTGGCATGAAGGAGACATTCCTACGTGTTTGCTAAAAAAAATTAAAAGTGCACATATCGTCATTTGGATCCCTGCTTCTTTTTTAGATCCAGCTCAAAACTTCTCCAACACTTCTCAGGAAGAATTAATTGATCCCTTCTCTCTGCTGTCACTTGGTAAATATCTCTGTATGAAATGTATCACATGATAGTATTTTAAGTTAGACTGTCCTATCCTTGAGCATAATACTTCACTTTTATTCCACTTAGTATCCCAGGGCATCCCATAGATGTCATTAATTGTTTAATGTTTGAGTTTTTAAAAAGGGATTTAAAAACCAAGAGGCAGATGGAAAGCAGAATTGGGCTATGACAGACCCTGTGACCCTTGAAAAGGGTCACAAGTAAGGGGAAGCCCGGAAGTACATAGACAATGGAGAGGGAGAGGGAAGAAGTAGGCAAATTAATAAGGATGTAATTTTTCTTTAAGAAGGGATGCTAGGAAACCCCAGGTCTGCTGTTTTACATATTACATTAAGGAATTAAACCTGGCAGAGCTCTCCATAAGGAACAGCAAAAAGGAGTGATTATTCGACACTGAAAATCCAGGGAACAGTATTTTACTTTTACCATGCTGTTGATGACCCGGGCAAGAGTTGAAGAAGGAAATGGAAGAGATGGCTTCTGGTACTTAAAGAAATTGGAGGCAGTGGGGGCAGGGAGGAGGGCACTGAAACACATAAGAGCTCTTAACCTCTTCCTGATTTTGATGTTTCCCTTTCCTACCTGCTTCTGGCTGTTGGATTTTTATGACTCCTCTTCTGTGTCAAGGCTGCCTAAGATAATTAAAAAATGGGTAGTTAAGCAGATTTCATCTGTATACTAAGTCTGGAATCAGAAGTAGGGTTGGAAATTTTCTGATCTTATTCACCAGGAACTTTGAACCTCTTAAAAAGGGTCTGGATCTCATGTCCCCTCACAGGCAACTGTGATGTTGAGTGGCAGTTGTGATAAAGTAGAGAATGCATTAGGCCTGACTTCATGTTTTAGTTCTGCCACAAACCATATGACTCCGGGCAAGCATCTTAACCTCTCTGAGCCCTTGAGCTCTCTGAGTTTGTTTACTTATAAAGCAGGGATAATGTACCCACATCACAAGAGTGATAAATTTTGAACAAATATTGGCCTCAAACACTCTTCTCAGGCCCATTAGGATGGGTTTCTTTTGAATTAATCAGTTAGACATACACGTACTCCATGCCTCCATCTCTGCCTCTCAACTAGCTGCATCCTCGGCTCCCATTCCTGAAACAGGAGGAAAAGCTAGCCAGAGACCACTGCCGGAACTAGAGGTGGGCCTAGTACCCCCCTGAGCACTTGCCTGAGTTTAGGGGAGCGACTGCTAGCATACCCAAAGGATGACAGAACGACAGTTTCAGCACTCCTTGACTGATGATCAAACAGCAGTTTCAGTTATACTCTCTCTGATCACTTTGCTGGTAGCCCGTGTGCTTACTGGGGAGCTGGCCTTCTGGGCAGCGCTACCGTGTGCGAGACCCTTGGGAGAGATACCAACACGGCATAACACTTTTCCTCAAGGAGCAGACAGTCTTTTAAGGACAGATAATATAACACAAGGCAAGAAGTTATAAATGCCACATGGGGAAGGCATTCAAGATGTTGCAGTGTTTGGAAGAGATTCAGGCAGGGTTAGAGAAGATAGTATTTTAGATGAGCCTTAAATGATGGGCGGGCAAAGCTGACTGGAGGCAGAGGAGGAAGTCGTAGGGAAGTGGGACATTGTGCGGAGAGGTATAGTGAGGGATAGTAAACTGAGGGGCACATTTAAGAAACGGCAAATAGCTTTGTGTGGCTGGAGCAGAGGGTCTGTATAGGAGAGATCTGGGACTGAAAGCAGGACAGAGAGAACGGGGCTTAACTATGGAGAGTCTCAAATGTCAGCTCAAAATTCTGAAGGTAGGTAGGGGGAGCAGAGGGTGTGGAGGGGTGGAGAGGGCATATGGGGGAGCAGAATATACAGCAATCGTTTAACTTTGTCAGGCTCTTGCTGCTTCCTTTGCCCCAAATGCCTCTGCTCAACCTCTTCCTCAACACTCCGCATGCTGTGGCCCATCACAAATGCCCTCTCCTCTGAGAAGCCTTGCTCCATTCTCCATGCCGACTCTGGTCTCTCCTAACTCCAAGCTGCCCACAGCTCATCTGACCCTTCCCAGCGGCATTTATCATAGCCTACCCTGCTGATAGATATTTTAATCTGTATCTTTTCTGAATCCTGCACACATTATATGCTTGGTAAATGTTCTTAAGTTTTATAGAATCCTTGAATACTGTGCCTGTAACTTGGGTAAGCAGTGATGATGCGTGATCCACCTGACGAGCATTCCTGTGCACACAGCCCATAGATTAGAATGCCTTCCCACTCACTTAAGTCCTGGGCTGAGATTAGATGGGACCTTAGGATTCATCTCGTCCTCATTTTACTAGCGAGGCCCAGAGAGGTGCAGTAACTTGCTCAAGATCACAGTGAGTTAATAGTGATCTGGAATAATGTATGTATGTTAAGGGTTTATCGCGGTGCCTAACACGCAACAGGCACTTAATAACCCTATCCACTTCCCCAGCCTCTTGAACTTTAGTTAAACACTGAAATTCTTTTAATTCTTCCTACACTTTATGGGACCTTTATGCTATTTCTTGCATTTGAGGCTCTGCTCATACCTGGAATGTTTTCTTCTTTCGTCTCTTCCTCCTGCCTTGACCAGGTTAAGTCCTATTCATCAATTAAGACTACCTTCCCCAGGAACTTCCTCTGCTACCTTCTCTTCCATCCTCATCCCAGGATGGGTTAAATGCTCCTTCTCTTGCTCTACCAGTAGGCTGGGCACATTCTTTTATCATCGCATTTACTCGGACGTGTGCATATCAATTACTTCTGTGCCTGGCTTCCACCTAACTATAAGCTCCAGAAGGTTGGAACTCTCTGTTCTTCATTACATCCACAGCACCTCACACCATGCCTGGAACACAGCTGAGGCTCAGTCTATATTAATGGAAAGAATGTGCACAGTGGGGACCCTCTCAGATCCAAGCCACAGACCAGAGAGGCAGCCTCCTTATTGTCACCTTGTGACTTACAGGGCTCCACTGGCTGGTCAGATTCTGATGGTGTGAGTGCTTTGCAGAGACGTGCTGAGCCCCAGACCTCATTGTTTATCTAAGACACTTCTTCTGCTCTTGCTCCTCTTGTAAAATACCAAATAAAAATAGTTCCAGGAAGCTATGTGGTTGAGAAATTCCAGGCTCTGTCTGAGCTCCTAGATAAAGGCTGTTATTGTTAGGAAGTTGGTCATTAATCCAACCAGACTTTTCTCTGTGCTTTGGTTTCACACCCTTCTAAAGGCACTAATTCTTTTTGTCCTCACTTGCCCTTAAGCCTGTCACTAGCTGGTAACTGGAAAAAATAATAATTTGACAGCAGCTAATGTAAAAATGATCTAAAGGTATTAGTTGACGACAAGTTCCCTTTGTGCTCTGGGCTCGTGACTTTAAGGTAACTTATGGAGAAATAACACCTACGGTGGCTCACGCCTGTAATCCTAACACTCTGGGAGGCCGAGACAGGAGGATCACTTGAAGTCAGGAGTTCAAGACCAGCCTAAGCAGAGCAAGACTCCATCTCTACTAAAAATAGAAAAAATTAGCCGGGTGTGATGGCATGCTCCTGTAGTCCCAGCTACTTGGGAGGCTGAGGCAGGAGGATCCCTTGAGCCCAGAAGTTTGAGGTTGCAGTGAGCTAGGCTGATGCCATGGCACTCTACCCTACCCCAGGCAACAGAGTGAGACTCTCGTCAAAAAAAAAAAAAAAAAAAGAAAGAAAAGAAAAGGAAAAAAAAAAAGAAGTAACACCTTCCTCACCAGATTATTGGAGAATGAAAGAAAATTCAGTCGACAGAGGCTCCTGGGCACACAGTAATGGTTAAGGAAATGTTACCTCTAAATCATAGATTAGAATCCTTTCACTTTGTTCTGCTGAGGCCAGACTTTGTTTGGGCTATTTAGTTTTGTCCTAGGCATCATGTTTTAAAACATGATGTTTTAAAGGGATATTGATAAATTATCACTCAGAAGCAAATGACCAGATAAGGGATCTGGAAATCAGACTTTACAAGGAATAGCTAAAGGAGTTGGGAACATTTAACCTGGAGAAGAAATAGCTAGGAGTAGAGTGGGGTAGGGCAAGGCCTTAAAAGGGTCTTCAAATAATTGAAGGGCTAACATGTGGAAAAGGATTAGGCCTCAATTCTATTCCATAAATATCTATGGAACTCCTATCCTATGCCAGGAACTGGAATACAAAGAAAAGTAAAATACAATCCCTGTCCTTGAGGATCTTAGACTTCAAAGGACCAAGGCAGTACAAAAGAGGCTATGACTGAGGCCCTTGCCATGTGCTAGAGAAAGCAGAGTAGAGTTTGTTTTGCCCAAAGGGACAGGGGAAGGCTTCACCAAGGAGGTGACGTTTGAATGGACCTTAAGGGAAAACTAGGATTTCTTTAGGCAGAGAAAGAGGGGAGGGGCATGTAGGCAGCAAGTACAGCATGCGCGGAGACAGAAAGTCATCCTCGTGGTAAACCCAGGATGATCACAGGGAGGTGAGCCTGTGAAGTCTGGTTGGAGCCAGATTGTCAAGGACCTTGATTATTAAGCTAAAGAGCTTGGACTATTTACCTTGAGTGGATGTTGAACTATTTACCATGAGTGGGTATTGAAGAGCCATCAAAAGCGTTTAAGCAGGAGACTTTTATTTTAAAAGGAAAGCTCTAGCACAGACTGCTGAAAGAGCTGTACTGAAGAGAGATAGGAGGCAGGGAAGACAAGGCATCTCGGCACACCAAAGACAGTCCAAGGGCTTGGATCTTCCACTTATCGTGGATGAATTTTGGAACATTATTTAAACCCTATGAACTTTTTTTTTCCAGTCTGTAAATTGGGATAATGACATCTACTTTATAGGGATGTTTTAAGAGTCCAGTAAGGGACTATATCTAAGGCCCTCACATATGCCTGGCATCCAAATGGTGCTCAATAAGTGAGCGCCATGCCCTTTCTTCCCTTTCTCTTAATGGACAGAACAGAGAGAGAGACAGAGTTCTACTCAATGGAGCTTGGAACCATGGCCAAACAATGGGATAAATTCCCTTGGGAGAAATGAATGCATCACTGGATACATTTCAAAAAGGGTGTTTCTTGGTAGAAGGGGAGTTGAACCAGATGAGCCCCTAAAATCCCATTCTTACTCTAAAAGTCTATGATTCTGTCACCTTTAGGGTTCTAGCATTGGAGAGATGGTTAAGAACCTCAGGTTTGACATAACCTTTTATAATTGACCTTGTTAAAAAGTATTGGACCCAAAGGGAATGAGTCTTCCTCAAAATGAACATCAATCTATAACTGAAATGTGCAATTTGAAAAGACCCTACCCTAAACTTTTAACAGTCCCTCAGGAATGACTATCATACAGGAGAAAGAGAATTGGATTTGAAGCTTAGAGACCTATGTTCCAGTGTCAGAAATAAAGAATTTTGCTGCATGGTTTTGGACAGGTCATTCCTCATGTCTTGATCTCAGTTTCTCCATCCTGGAGATGTGGAGGTTGAATCTCTAAGGGGTCTTCTATTACTAACATTTTGGGATTCTGGGAGTCTAAATTAAGATTATGACATTTTGGTTGTAAAAATGTTAGGAGATTTCAAGGATTCCCACAGCAACTATATCACTCAGGTTATATATGTCTCAATTTAACAGCATCAAACTCTATCTAGAATATATTTTAAAATGTGTCACATGCATTGAGAGTGAGATTCACTTGACATTCTTCTTAGAATGAGAACTTTGGAATTCAGTGCATTTCAATTCTCACCGTTAGCTTATTGCAAATTGGATTAGTTCATATTTATGGTAGAGAGAGAAAGCACTTTCTCCAGTGTGGCAAAAGGAATAAAAATGTCAGTCATCTGTTGCAGAAGGAAGAGATTGCTTCATCTCTAGGTTAACTTCAGGGCCTCGCTGCCACCTCATCTGGGAGCAGACAAATATGAAGACTGGGGGCTAGGACACTCTTGCTTTGGTACATACTGTCCCCCTGACCGAAGGTCTTTCTGGTCAGTTCCCGCTTATCCTCTCTTTGAAGCCTTCCCCTTCCCTCTTCTCTGCTTAATAGAAGGAGTCTCTCCATTCCCTGCGTTTCCCTAGCACTTTGCATCTGTCACAGCTGATCGCAGTGCATGATAATTATTGCCCATGTGACTGTTGATTCTCCACGAATGGGTAAGGGGCACAGCACTAACATTTGTTGAGCACCTGCAATATGCCAGTTGTATATACCATTTTATGTAGTCTACACAGCATCCATTATGGCATAGATATTGTTATCTCCCCTTTAACTGAGGAAATTGAGGTCAGAGAAGTTATTTAACTTGCTCAAGATCATATAGTTAGCAAGTAACTGAGTCTGGCTTTGAATAAGGGTTTTTTTGGTTTTAAAGCCCTTGTGATTTCAATTGTTCATGCCCTTTTCTTGTGTTGTTCATCTCTGTAACCTGAATTTTTTTTTTTTTTTTTTGAGACAGAGTCTCACTCTGTTGCCAGGGATAGAGTGCCATGGCGTCAGCCCCCTTCACAGCAACCTCAGACTCCTGGGCTCAAGCAATCCTTCTGCCTCAGCCTCCCGAGTAGCTGGGACTACAGGCATGTGCCACCATGCCCGGCTAATTTTTCTATAGACTTTTAGCTGTCCAAGTAATTTCTTTCTATATTTAGTAGAGATGGGGTCTCGCTCTTGCTCAAGCTGGTCTTGAATTCCTGAGCTCAAGCGATCCACCCACTTTGGCCTCCCAGAGTGCTAGGATTACAGGTGTGAGCCACCGCGCCTGGCCTGTAACCTGAAATTTTAGTATAGGCCCAACCTTTGGTATACAGGTTACCCTTGAACAATGTGGGGGAGGGAGGCATCAATCCCCTGCGCAGTCAAAACTCACATATAAGTTTTGATTCCCCCAAAACTTAACTACTAACAGCCTACTGTTGACTGGAAACCTTACCAATAATATAAACAGTCAATGAACACACATTTTGTGTATTATAGGCATACTGTATTCTTACAATAAAGTAAGCTAGAGAAAGGTTAAGAAACTCATAAGGAAGGGAAAGTATATCCATAGTACTGTACTATATTTATTAATACCATAAATTTATGTCATCCATTTACAAGATGAATCATCTATCTGAAATTGTGGGCAACTGCAGCTGCAGACCTCAATCTATGGTACATATCAAGCAATTCAACTTTTTATTGTAATGTCATGACTTTCTCTGCTTCTTGGGAGCACTTCCAGCATCTCTAGTGGCACTTCATATTGTTCCCATGGTGTTATTCAAGGTTTATAGTATTGTACTAAACATGATGAAAAATACACAAGAACCATGAGAGATCACTTTTTCCTGCAATACTCAATTTACTGGAGAGATGAACTGCTCAGGTAGAGATGACTAGCGTCACATGGCATTTTAAGGGATACTCACAACATTTGAGCTCACTGCAATAACAACAGGAGGTGGCTACATAACTACTACAGTAATACAGTATGTACTGTAAGTTAATTTTATGCAGTTATGATTTAATACTGCATCTTTATGTTTGTTTACATTTCTCTCAACTGCAAATGATGCCATGTATGGTTTTTATTTGTGTAAGTTTTGATAAATTTTAGCCATTTATAATAGATTTGTGTGTATTTGATGGTTGTAAATGATAAAATTGACTAGTATCTACATATATTTTATGCATTCATGACATATCTTTTTCTTAATTTTTTGATGTTTCTAAGCTATGCAGTTTGTCTGAACATTTTTTTTTAAATTGTCACAAATTTCCAAAACGTTTCCAATATTTAATATTTATTGAAAAAATTTGTATAATAGTGGACCTGCATAGTTCAAACCCATGTTGTTCAAGGGTCAACTGCACATAAATTAAGATTGTTAAATGACAGTTCAATTCTGTTCCCTCAACCAGTAAAGAGTTACTGGATGGAGCAAAGTGCTGGGGGAGCTACACAGGAGAACGTAATTGGATGGGGATCGAGCTAGCCTTTCCTTGACTTGTGATGAGCTTCTGGAGACATCTGCCTTGAAATAAATACTCTCATTAGTCTTATTGGTATCTCAGCTCAGCGGGAGAGGCCATGACAGTCTCTTGACAGGGCC
Source organism: Cheirogaleus medius (assembly GCA_008086735.1). Classification (NCBI taxonomy): domain Eukaryota; kingdom Metazoa; phylum Chordata; class Mammalia; order Primates; family Cheirogaleidae; genus Cheirogaleus; species Cheirogaleus medius. Next base: position 27,396,988 of record VBSM01000529.1, read on the forward strand.
AGCTGGCATGATAGACTTGTTCAAACCAAATTGGTTTCGCATCTTTCTAACAATCCTGCTTTAAGGTCCTAGTGTCATAGGAGAGACAAAACTCAAAAACAACGGTCATACATATGAAAAGGGTTATAACAGAGGCAGTACAAGAGTCTAAGGACAGGATGGAGGGAGGGATTAATTCTGTGTACAAGAATTAAGAAAGGATTCACAGAGAAGGTGGCATTTGAGCTGGGACTCAAAGGATAAGTAGTTTCATTTATTTTCCTGTTTGTTTTATTTATTTTCTAAACATAGGAAGTGAAGGGCATTCCTAGTGGAAAGTATGTAAAGGCAGGGAAGCACCACCAGGAAGCCCCAAATAGTTTTCTGTGATGGAACATTGGATGCTCGGGCAAATGGCAAGAGGGGAGACAGAAAAGCTTGGTTGGGCCAGGTAGTCAAAAGGCCTTGAATGCCATGCGAAAGATTTGGATTGATTCTGTAGGTGTTCTAAGAAATTCCAACATCCACTGAGCTACAGCCTCAAAGTGTCACCTAACTTTCTGTTTTGTGGCCCCAAAGTCCTGACAATAATCAGAGATAAGAACAGTAGAGGATGGTGGAAATTGGAAGTCAGAGGGTCTGGATTCTAGTTGGCTGTGCTGTATGCTTATGTGACTCAGTCTTTCTGGGCTTCTGTTTTCTCCTAGGTAAAGTGAAATTGTTATACATGATTCCCCAGAGCTCTGTTATCCCACAAGTCTGAGGCTACCAGCTTCCCAGGGAACATCTGCATAAGGGTCATCTTAGTTCCTGTGGCCAACAGACTCTTAGGGAGTTTGCCCATCATCCCACCTGCTGTGTCATGGCTTGGTGCAATTCCTTGCATTTGCATGTGGGTGGGGCCTGTGACTAATTTCTCACTGGTAGAATACAGCAGAGGTGACAGGATGGATGGGATGGATGTCCCCATCTCCGTGTGACATGGGTACATTACATAAAAGTGTGGCACCTATCTTGCTGAGTCTCTCTATTCCTCCCTGCTGATTTTGAAGAAGCAAGCTGCCATGTGGGGGGCTGCCTATGTTGGGAGGCCCACACAGCAGGGAACTGCAGCATCTCTTGGAGCTGAGGGTGGCCTCTGACTGATAGCCAACAAGAAATGGAAGCTCTCAGACCTGCAACTGCAAGGAATTAAATTCTGCCACCACCTGAGTGAGCGTGGAATCAGATGCTTCCCCAGCCAAGTCTTGGATAAGATTCTGGCCCTGAAGAACACCTTGATGGCAGTCTTGGGAGACCCTGGAAAGAGGACTCGTCTAAGCTGGGAACCTGTGAGATAATAAACATGTGTTGTTTTAAGCCTCTGAGTTTGTGGTGATTTGCTATGCAGCAGTAGATACCATTCCCCACCTTGACCGCTGAAGCTCCTGACCCTGTCCCTGCTCTGGTGACCACTCCAAGCTGCCACTCTGTGAACAATCCCTTAATAGTTTCTACGTGTGTCTATATGTGGGTGGCTTTATCTGTCTATATTCACACACAGATCATGTATACTTGTAATAGTTAATCTTATGTTTCAACTTGACTAGGCTGAGGGATGCCCTGTTAGCTGATTAAACCTTATTTCTGGGTGTGTCTCTGAGGGTATTTCTAGAAGTGTTTAGCATTTGAATTGGTAGACTGGGTGAAACATATGTCCCTCAGCATCATTCAATCTGTTGAGGGCCTAAATAGAACAAAAAGGCAGCAGAAGGTTGCTTTTGCTGTCTGCCTGACTGCTTGAGCTGGGACATTGATCTCCTGCCCTTGGCAACACTGGTTGTCAGGTCTTTAGACCTGGACTGAAATCTACATCATCAGCTCTCTGATTCTCAGGCCTTTGGACTACACTTTGGGCTCTCCTGGGTCTCCAACTAGCAGACAGATAGCAGATTGTAGAACTTTCAGCTTCCACACTCATGTGAGCCAATATCTTATAATAAATATCTGTCCATCTATCTATCTATCCATCTATCTATATCCTATTGGTTCTGTTCTCTGGAGAACCCTGACTAATACAATTCATGTTCAATCACAGACCTTTAGTAACTACTTAATATTAATATGTGGTAGGCACACACAGAGATGGGTGAGCTCAGGGTCTCTCTGAGGTGCTCACAGCCTGGGGAGGGAGACAGTCCCGGGAATGCTGGAGTGGAGGAGGGGCCACCTGCAAGGGCAAGACAGCCAAGGAAGTGAGTGTGTATCTACCACTATATACACGAGTTTGCTCTCCCTGCATCATGTCATTTGATTCTTATAAACCTCTAAGGTGGATGCTAGTTTTACGCAACAGGCAACTGAGCCCCAGAAAGGTTAAGGGACTTGCCTTAGATCCACTTAGTGTGGATCAGGTCTAGGACTCTAATCCAGTTCTTCTGACTTCAACTTGTTTGGATAGTTAAGAATCGACTATACATTGTCTGTGTGTTAATAGATTCTGCTGGAACTGTTAGCAAGCAAACTCACCTAGAGCTCTCTGGGAAGTGATGTGGGTGGAATTCTGATCCCAATGTCTACACACCAATGAGCTCTCTGCCATCACCTCAGAAGACAGAGAAGACCTAGGCCTGTCTTCATCCACCCTCAGATAGCACATTCAAGAAACAGAAGCTGTGCCAAGTGCAGTGGCTCACACCAGTAATACCAGCATTTTGGGAGGTCAAGGCGAGTTGAACACTTCAGGCCAGGAGTTCAAGACCAGCCTGAGCAACAAAATGAGACCCCTTCTATACACACACACACACACACACACACATACATACACAAATAGAGGCTGAATCACATTTTCTTTGAGGGTCTAAACTTCTTCCTATGTGACTGAGATGTCATTTGATATGACAATGGGAACATAGAGCAGTGATACTCAAACTCAGGAACCCAAAGAATCATCTGAACAGACCACCTAAAGTGCAGATTCTAGGGTCCTACCTCCAGAGATTCTGATCCAGTGGGGCCCAGGAAACATTTTAAACAAGACCTTCAGAATATTCTGACACAAGTAAATCATGGGCCACTTAGACATTAATGATAAAATTGCAGCCAGGCCGGCTGAGATCCAACTTGCCTATGCAAGCATCCCCAAGCATCCCGAGCATCCCCACTAGTGTTTACAATTCCTTTTCCTATGGGAGGGAAGGAGCCAGTGGTGTGCTGGTAAATGTTTAATAACTGGGTCTCTGGGGGGAAAACTCAAATAAAAAAGATAAAACCAAGCAATAGTCCCTGATTTGTAGCACTTACCAATATCTATGGTGTAAATACCCGCACTGCTGCTGGCAGCAAGCTATCAATGGTGTATCAGTTAATACCGAGCTGGGAAGAGATACACACCATGGACCCTTGCGAGTCAGTAAGCACCAGCTCCAGCAATCACTGGAGGAAGCCCAGGTGGGAGAGGGGACTTCCTTCCCTGGTAAGTTTCCCCACTTATAAAATGAGAATTCATGAAGGGCTTCCGCTCTCTGATGGATTATGCTTTACTCAAGACTAATTTTTAGGCCTCAGCCTAGGGGCTGTGGGGCTAGAAGAGGTACCTCGGGCACTCAGGGACAAGGAGACAGAGTGGGCCCAGCTCTGCGTCCACCTCTTTCCTTGGGTAGGGTGGAAGAGGTCCCCCTGGGTGCACAGAGCATGGGCTCTGGAGTCAGTCCTGCTTCAAATCTTGGTCCAAATGCTTACCAAGCATCCATGAGCCCATGTTCCTCTCTGTAAACTGGGGACATAACACTGTACCTACCCCATAAAGTGGTTGTGAAAATTAAATGTGATAAAGTCTGGCATATGGTCAGATTTCTGTAAATATTAATATTAATCTCTTTCCTTGTCACCATTTCTTCCCCTGCCCATGGTAGTTATTTCCCAAATTCTATCAAAGCCTAGTTAGACCAAGGGCCAATTTCATTCATAGCAGAGTAGTAAATCACCCCCACTGTGTAATTTAAGGGGAAGAGCCTTCAGATAAAACATTGTATGTGTATATGTATAATATATATTAGATTATATATATATATATATATAAATAAATAAATTGTATGTTCTGTGTGCATGCGTATTTCTCCAGTAGTCTATCATGGAGTCTGAACTTCCACCATTTAAATCTTTGTCAATGCCCCATAGCAAAAGACCATCAGGGCTGCACCTGCAGTCAAACGTAGTTGGGATTATTACACGCTGCACAAAGCACATGGCACACCTTGGGAAACCATGGGGCAGCTCAGATAGAGGGTATTAGGAGAGGTTTGCTCTGGGCTAGGTGCTGCCAGAGAGCAGGGACAATCCAGTGATTAGATTATTTTTATTTAAGAGAGGGAAGAATGGAACAGGGCTAAAGCTGTAATGGGTAAAGAAATCACCCCAATCGTGTTGCCCAGGAGAGGGGGCTGCTTGGTCATTTTAATGATTTTGCACAGTGTTCAGATTTTTGTCTGTATTCAGATGTGGTGTGGAGGTGTCTTTTTTGTCTCACTGTATCACGATTACGGTGGCCTTGTCTGGTGTTGGTGTTCTGTGAACTTGCTTATGTTCGGCATGAGAACCCCGTGGCCTCGCTGTGAGTGCCAGGCCAGCAGACCGCTGATGGGGGCTGGTGGTTTCTTTCTCATCTTATTCATTTGCAAAACGTTTACTGATGGCTTTGAGACACAGTCACACATATTATCTCATTTAACCCTCCATGAGCACTGTGAGGGATCATTATCTCCAATTTCATAGATGAGGAAACTGACTCTGAGAGATGAGTGACTTTCCAAATTTACCCAGTTGAGAAAAAATAAGGAAGTCTCTAGGGACTTGAATCTCTAGAACTGCCCAGCTCCAAGTCCAGGGCTCACTCTATTAAGCTACTCTACAAAAAGGGGGTCCTTAAAGAGGCCAAGGAATACCCTCAGTCCTCTTCTGCTCTCTGGAAGAGATTGCTATTCCTGGTGGGGCTAGCATGCCCTGCCCAGGGCCTTGCCCACTGAGAGTCAGCGTGGGGCCCACCGGCTGGCACACTGGTTAGACATGCGGCTGGCTTTCCGCTGGCACAGTGGTTTGGCAGGGTTGAGAAGGTGATCATCTGGGCTCTAAGTCCCAGATCTGGAGTAACTCCCCATGTGACCTGGAATAAGTCATTTCCAACTTCAGGTCTCAGTTTCTTCTAATGATCTAAGATTTCTTGAACTCAGGAAATCTGTGAATAAATATTTGTTGAATGAATGAGTGAAATGCATGAATGAGTGGGAATCTAACCAGAAATGGATTTTCCACAGTCACTATTTTGCTGTAGTTTTCTGCCTTTCTCCTCTTTCTGGGGTGCTGGTTCTGTGTTTTCCTCTCCTCCCCTTGGCTCCTACCTGAGCTGCTCTCCAAGCCCCGCCTCCACCGTGTCTAGGGGCCTGGACCCTCCTGGCCCAGTGGCCCAAAGCAGCTGCTAACACAGCTGCATCTCTGGCAGCTCTGGGTCCGGCAACCAGCTGCTTCCGCCACAGTCTGATGGCCACCTCCACCCACGTGGCCAAAAACCTCCTCCGGAGGCTTCATTTTAGCTACCTAATTGCTGAGCCAGGAACCCCTCAGTCACGCCCTTACAGAGGCTGGGCTTGCCTTACAAATGACCCAGTGCAATCCCCTCAGGCCCAGAGAGGGCACACAATGTACCCATAGTCACACAGCAACTTAGCATGGGTCACAAACAGAACCCTGATTGGCATCCTGATTGCTGGTTACACCTCCCTTATCTTCTGGGAAAGGTCTGTTTTTATCTGGAGCCTATAAATTGCAGTACATTCAGGACGTTGATCCCAGACAAGTTTGTTGACCAATCTCCTGTGCTTGGTTCTGGAGGCAGGAAGAATAAAACACTGTCTGTGCTTTTAAGGAATTCTAGTCAAATGGGAGAGATAAATAAATAGATAATTACATCATAATTACTCTCATAGCCGAAGTAGACAAAATGCTACAAGAGGACAGGAAAGGAACAGGGAACTGCCACCAGGGATGAGGAGAAGGTTGTGATATTTGAGTTGGGTCTTGAAGTATGGGTAGGAGTTTACCAAGCAGAGAGGGGCTGGGTGTGGGTAAGAAGGATATTGCAGTCAGGCATAACTACGTAGCTGAGGAAAGGTATGGAGCCATTGTAGAGCACCGCAGAAGTCTCCGCGTGCAGCACTGATGCAGGGAAAGAGGACTGTTGTGGAGTAAGAAGGTCCTAGGTTTTGGGTTCAATTCTGTCACAGAGTCACTGAAAGCCTTCAAGCAAATCGCTTAGTCTCACTGTGTCTCAATTACCTCCTCATCTCTCAAGGAGGATGCCTATGAGACCTTAGAGCTCTAGAGCTCTCTCCAATACAGTAGCCACAGGGGGCTATTTAAATTCATTAAAAGTAAATACATTTAAAATTCAGTTCCTCAGTTGCACTTGCCATATTTCAAGTGCTCCAAAGCTACTAGTGACTAGTGGCCACCACACTGGACGAAACAGATGCTGAACACTTCCATCATCCCAGGAATTCCTGTCGGACTATGCTGCTCTAGAGACCTGTGACTCTGAGAGGGGAAGGGATTTGTCCCATCACATAGCAAGGTCTCCAGCCTCCCCGCCTGCCTGTTTAGGAGGAGAGCCCAGAGGACAAGATGGAGAGGATTCTCTGTTCCACTGCCCAGCCTCAACTCCTGTCTACAGTGACCCAAATAAGAGGGCAAGGATTCCTTGTCCTTTTGTCAATGCACACTCTTCTCTGATTTAGCCATGTGACAACCCATCACAACACCTGGCCCATAATAGGAGCCTTTGTAGATATTCAACTAGTCCAATCCCATTTTACAAATGAGGAAACTGAGGCCCAGAGTGGCCTGGTTTAGGACTTAGGTTGCAGAGATTTTCAAGCTATCTCTTTATGATGGAATTTAGCATACAATAATGGTCTTTGGGCCTTATTTTGTCTCAAGAAATTCAAGTTTTATCCAGATGATCCTATGAGGAACCTGTGCATCAGACATGACCTCTAGTATCGCTTTATCTGTGACTACATGTATGACTGCGTCCTGGATTTTGGAGAATTAACCAGCACTGTCTGCAATGCACAGACTTTCATGTGATCTGGCTCAGTGGTTAACAGGAAGAATTAGGTAGCAGGTAAAATCAATATTTTAAAAAAATGAACACAAATGTATTACCTACTGTATACAAAACAGAGTTTTAAGAGGCTCTAATAGATAACTCAACAACCCTATGAGGCAGGGAGGTGAGTACTCTCATTATCTTCATTTTACAGACAAGAAGATGGAGGATGAGATGAATAACTGGCCCAAGATCTCAGGGCTATTAAGTGGGGAACCTGGGACTCACCCAGGCAGTGGCCTAGAGCCTACAATCTAAACCCCTATCCAGAACTCTCTCCTCAACTTTGCAACTGTAGAACATCTGGACCTGAGGGAGCCATTGAGACCATCTAGTCCAGTCCCTTTTTTTTATTCATGTAGTGACTGAGAGCCACAGAGGGGTGTAAATCCACCCAAGGTTACTCAGCAAGTTTTTAAAGACAGACCTTGAACCTGAGTGTGGGTCTCCTGACTTCTGTTCAGTGTTCTCTTTGAGTCATTACTTTAAAAGAGTCTAAGAAATCAAATGACCCCCTGAGTATCTTCGGAGTACCCAGCTTGTGCTGGATGTTTTTGTGGAAAAACCCTTTGGCTTGCAGAGAGAGGCCCTGGAATGAAACCTTACCTTACCTCAGTTGCTTACCCCATGACCTTAAGGGAGTCGCTTTCTATGGCTTGGCCTCAATTTCTTCAGGTGAGGAATAAGGATATAATTGCCTTAAGGATTAAGTCAGAATGCCTGGCACAAAGTAGTTGCTCAAGAAAAAGTAGTGGATGCTGAAGACACGGGTCCTGCCCTCTACGAAGTGGATGTGGAGGTAAGACTGACATGCAAGAGAGGGTTGGAGCCGCAGAGAGCAAGCTTGGTTGGGAGGTCAATTAATATTATAGGACTGTTAATGTGCTGTTGGCTCTATCTGGAAAAAGGGTCTTTAACCTTGGGCTGATTTAGGATCAAGAAATCATACAGGGAAAGGCTGGCCTGCAGGAACCCAGATGGACACTAGGTGGCGCTGGTGACACATCTGGAAACTGGGAGAGCCCAGAAACCAGCCTGGGGAATGCTGTGACGTGCTGCAGAGTCACTCTTGCTGCTTCTAAGACATGAGCCCGCAGAGAGAGGGACCCTGTGGGGCTGAGGGTCAGGGCGCTGTGCTCCAGGAAAGAAGGATAACAGGAATTTCACACTCCTTATCTCTTCACAGCCACCCGTTTAGGTACCGTCACAGTTTTACACACAAGGCGCTGTGATGCAGACAGGTTAATTTCCCCAAGGGACACTATTGACAAGTGGATCCAGGCCTACTGACTTCAAATCCCCTCCTCCTTCCAGGAAAATATGCTCCTCCCAGCCACTGGACTCAGTCTATCAACAGAAGCTAGACATGGTGTAAGGGAGGTAATACCAGACAAAACCCAGGATTTAGACTGCCCCCTTCCCTGTGACCTCCCTAGACCAGTCCCCCATCCCTTGTCCACCTGGTCTACGGCAATAATCTCTTAATCCATTTCCCCGCTTCCATTCTTGCACCCCCAGGCTCTGCTCTCTATAGACAGCGATGTTGTTAGAAGGAAACCTCATCACGTTACTCCTCAGCGCAAACCCTCCGAAGGCTTCCTATTCCAATTGGAACAACATCTCAATTTCTCAGCACGCCTACAAGCGGTGGTGTGCCGGTCCTTGCATAACCGCCAGTTCTCAGAGGTAGGAAGCCCCGGTTTGTAGCGTTTGCCAACGGTGGCGTACATTCTCGCTCCATGGCAGATTTCAAGCTTTCGACGTGACATCACTGGGCTGAGAGGTGGGAAGAGATACAGATCATCAGCACTCGACGGAGCCAGTCTGAGTTGGCGCCAAGGCGTTGCCGCACCAGGGCCTGGCACATGGGATCTTGCCCTGACGACTTCTCTAGACACATGGCTCACCCCCTGCGCCTGCTCACCCTGCTGGGTCAGAGCTCTTTCGCTGTTCCTTGAACATAACAAGCACAACTCCACCTCCGGGCCTTGGCACTTGCTGTTCTCTCTGTTTGGGAGGCTCTTCCCCAGAGATGTGTATGACCTGCTCCTCAATTCCGGTCTCTGCTCAGAAGTTACAGAGAGGCCCCCCCATTCCCCGAACAAGATATCTCACCTAAGACATCTGTCCCCACCCTCCGTCACATTTATCCCTCACTCTGCTTTTTCTCTAAGGCCCCAATCCCTATCTGATGATAAGTGATAGACTTATTTAAATTTATTTGTCTAGGACATCACTGCATTGACACCCCTAAAACAGACCTGGCCCAAAGAAAGCACTCAGTAAATATTTGCTGGCTTAAAAAATGAAAATTTGCCTTTCTTCTACATGTAATATCTTTTTGCTGCAGTAGCTTTCATGTTTTCTCTTTATTCTTGATATGCTGTGGTTTCACCACACTGTGTCTAGGTGTGGATTTACTTTGATTTGTTCTGTTTAGCACTGAGTATGCATTTTGAATCTGAGCCTTCATGTCTGTCTTTAACTCTGGAAAATTCTCAGTTCTTATTCCTCTAACCTTGCTTCTTCTGCATTGCCCCTGTGCTCCCGGAACTCCTGCATCACAGTCTCGTCGGTCTATATCTATGTCTTTTAACTGCTGGGCATTCTATGGGGCACCATTTGCCCCCTCGTATCTATTCTTTTTTTCCTTTGTAATGGAATGTCTGATGTTTAGGTAGGCATGTGGCTGCCTGGGTAAAAACAACACTTCTAAGTCTTCCATTTTGCTACATATGGGCATATAATGGAGCTCTGGACAATGAGTCTAAGCATGAGTCTTGTGAAACTTTCTTATATTGTCTTTAAAGCAAGGAAGTGTGCTATTCTTTAACTTGTCTTTCTTCCTGCTATCTGAAAAATACATGAGAGGGCTGGAGTTGGTGCAGCCATCTTGGACCATAGGGTAAAAGCCAGAGAGAAGGAGCCTGGGTTTTGATGACTTTATGAGATCTTCCTCTTACCCCCAACCTTGCTAACACTGGGAGAGAACACATGAGAGAGAACTGGGCTTGTATCTTGTTCAAGCCATGATTATTTTCCTATCTGTCTTAGTTTGGGCTTCCCCAAAACAGACCTTGAGACAAGGATTTGGATGCAGGTAGTTTCTCTGGGAATTGATCCCAGGAAGCAGAGTGAAGAAGTGGGGAGGAGAGGCACAGAAGGGGGAAAAGCCAGCAAAAGATTTGATCTTGAGTAGGTTGCTGCTAGGAGCAAACAGAGGCTCAGCCTTGCTGTGGGGCCCGTGGAGATGCATGAAACACACTGTGGAGTTGTCCTGTCGAGGGGAAAGGAGGCTGGAGCATTTACCGTGAACTAATGGCCCCTACCAATTGAGGGTCTTTTCTGGGGCCAACTCCCCCAGTAGTCTGTCTGTCCTTGTGCAAACTGACCATGCTCCTGTGGCCAGAAATGCCTTCAAGCGGAGATGCAGGAAGCTGTCATCCTGTACAGAACTGTCTTCAGGTGACTGCGGGGCTCAGCCAAGGGAACGTGGGCTGGCCACCAACAGTGTCTGCAACCTGTCCGTTGCATGAGGACCTCCTCTAACTCCTACATTGCTCATTCCCACAATTTATCTCTTGTTGCATCCTATGTGATACCCCCAGTTCTCTTTTCCAAATAATGGGTCCTATCTCCTACCATGTCCAATCTAGATTTATTCTGTCTCCTCGGTTTATTTCAATAACTGTATCTCCCATTCCCAGTGTTTCTAAATAGTTTTGTTTAGTTTCTGCCTGTTTTTAATTTATAATTTATTATTCTCTTTTAAGAATAATAAATTATTATTCTTATATTCTTAAATGGTTATTCTTGACCATTTGAAGAGCCTTAAACGCATTTATTTTGAAGTTGCCTTCAGATAATTCTACTATTTTACTTTTGTCTGTAATGGATTCATTTTCCCAATTATTGGTTTTGTTGGCTGTCCGCATCAGCATTCATTTTCCTCATGTGTTTTGGAATTTTAGTTCTAGGCTTTTCTTAAGTGGGATTAATTTTTCTGTACATACCCACCCCGCTTAGTGGTTTGATGGTTTCTCCCTACACTCCTGGGACCCCGTCCAGAGCCAAGTTTTATGCTGATGACTCAAGGGCTCTCATCCTGCGATGACAATGGGGATTTCACATGTCCCGTCACTGAACCGCCATGAGGCTTAGCCCCGGCCTCACAGGGGGCTCATTTAGCCCCTTATGCCTGGAGGGAGCCAAACTCTTGGCTGCTCTCCCTGCTTCTGGAGCCAGACTCCTGGCTGCAATGTTATGTCAGCCTCGTATTTCTGTTGAGTTTCTGATCGATAAAGACATTTGTCCTGATTTCGAGCATGGCTATTCCTGTTTCGAATTTATCTTTTAATATTACTGCTGTGAGTTTAGTGCAAGAGGGAGGGATGGAAAACATGAATTTGCAGCACCATCTTGACCAGAAGTTTCTAGAGCCTTTGAACCTCCCCAGGGGAAATGCTCTCTGATGTGGATAGGATTGTTTCCAGCAGCCAGGCTTGTGGATACAGGAAAGAAAGGAATCTGCCCTTCTGGATGCTTCTGTTTTATTCCCAAGGAGACACAAGCCCTGGAGAACCCACGGATAAAGCGCATTTGGCCCTCATGGCCTCCTGGCCTTCGGCTTTGTCGCACCCTGGCTGTCCCAAGTCATTCCATCACAGGGCCTCCTGCCAACTCTCCACCTCAAAGGTCCTCACTGACGTGGGCTTTAGGTGTTCACGGCCACATTTGCATTTCAACAAGGGGCTCATAAAGATGTTTTCATCTTCAAAATGTGCAGCCACGGAATTCAAATGACGGAGTGACAGGCTGTGCGTGGGGTTGATCGTCTGGGTCAGAGACATCACACCTGGCTGGCGAGGAGAGCTTTCTGACGACAGGAGCTGTCCAACAAGGAGTGGGCTGCTGTCACCGAGGAACTCAAGCGGCTGACGGCTGACCTTCCACTGGGCACTGGGCAGGGCCCTGGATGGAGGAAGTCTTATAGCAGGAGGGAGAAGCAGAGGAAGCGTTTTGTACACTGAGAAGTGTCACTGAAATGCTAAATGTCCTGAGAGGCCACATTGCTGCTGTGACAGCCAGCCTCACGCTCCACGCTGCTGTGTCTCCAAAAGCACAGCCCACGCTGCCACTCGCAGGCCCTGAGCACTTGAAGCACATCATTCCCTTAGTTTGGGTCTCGTCTGTGAATGAACCACTCAAAACTAGTGGCTCTCAGAGTCTCCACAGACTCTCAGGCAAGGCAGACCCCCCGCCCCCCGCTCCCGAGAACCCAGCCTCTTCAGCCCACCCCACGCAGGGCCACCCACCTGTTCCAAACAGGTGACCCTACCTGCCAGCATCACCGCACTTCCAAACCTGAGTTATCTCTAGTGGTTTGCACTACCATAGCAGAAAGATTTATCTTCATCTTTTATAATTTAAAAATACTAATGGAATTACTGCTTTTGTCTCTTTCTGTTTTAAAGCCATACCATTTTCCTCCCAATGCTACCACATGGGTGACGGCCTTAAAAATTACTCTTAAAGATTAATAAGTCTAGAAAGACCTTCTCAGGGAAAAATAGGTATTTTCTCCCCAACTGTGATGGGGCTCAAAAACTTTTATAGCATGCTTGGTGGCACACATGGGATTCTCCTAATGGCCCTTCCAGCCCCAGCCTCACTTCCTGGCCCAGCAGGTGAAGGCAGGGTCCTCCCAGGCCAGTGACTTGTCATGGCTGGTGGCTGCCTTATGGAAGGAAGGGACTTCATATCAATTGATGGTGTGTTTCATAAATGCTGTCTCCTTTAATCTGTATGGCAACCCATTATACAGATGAGGAATCTTGGCCCAGAGAGGTGAAGTGACCTGCCCAAGGTCACACAGCCAAGAAGAGGCAGAGTACACTCATCTCTCAGCTACACTCTCTCCAAACCCTCCAGCTGGTTTCTGTTCAGCCTCTGCTTATCCTCAGGGTGGATTTTAGCTTAGGTAAGAATTTCTTTGTGGATTACAATACAACCCGTAGGTCATGATATTTTGTCATGTGTATTTTAGAAGCTTTCGTCTGTGTTGCACTTAACATTTTAGGGTAACGTTTTCTTTTCTTTTTCTGTTTTTGTTTGTTTGTTTGTTTGTTTGTTTTGGAGACAGGGTCTCACTCTGTTGCCCAGGCTAGAGTGCAGTGGCGTCATCGTAGTACCTGATCTATTTTTTGGTAACTTTTTCTTGGCTAACTTTTTAGTTTAAAACAATTATAGATTCATAGGAAGTTGCAACAATAGTAAACAGAGAGGTCCCATGAGACTTTGCTCAGTTTCCCCCAGTAGTACCATGTCTAAATCAGGAAACTGACATTGGCACAATGTGAGTGTGTAGTTCTGTGTCATTTTTATCACACGGTTGGGTTCACGTAACCTCCCTGCGGTCACGATGCAGAACTGTTCCATCGCCACAAAGCCCCCGCCCAGGCTGCCCCTTACAGGCTCAGCCACGCTTTCCCCCACCATCCCTAACCCCGGGCACTCTCTGACCTGCCCCCCATGTCTACAATTCTGTCATTTCTAGAATGTCATAGAAATGGAATCCTACTCTAGGTAACCTTTGGAGACTGACTGTTTTTACTCCGTGTGCAACTCTTAAGATTCATTCCAGTTGTCACATGTATCAATACTTTGTTCCTTTTTATTGTTAAGTAGTATTCCATGGGTGATCAGTTTTTTAAAAACTTGGAAACATAGAAAAATACAGAAAAAAGCTTCCAAGCCCCAGATTGGAGGGGAGAGGACTCCTGTTTCCTTCTTGCCCGGACCAGGAGTAGCTTACGCCCTGGGATTTGCTGGGCTGGGCCTCTGCAGGCCTGGGTGCAGAGATGGAGGGACGCAGGGAGAAGACAAAGGCGTTTGCCCCAAGCCCCCACTGCTCCCAACCCTCTCCTCGGTGGGGCTCCGTCTGGCTGCTGCTGACTCTCCCTTTGCATCTGTCTCTTTCCTTTTTTCCTCTCTCCTTCTCCTCACCCCGCGTGTCTCCATCTGTCTCTCTGAGTCAGTCTCTCTCTTTTTCTCAAACCACAAAACATGGCTAAATGCAATTTCCATTGAGTGCAAAATCTTGTGTCTGTGCTTCATTATTCTGTCTGGATTGGTACATGTTTTCAATTGCGTAATTCCCCTCCTTCCTCATTTTCTCCCCAAGACTTTCTCCCACATAATATGAACATTTGGGGGCCAGCTTTCGGCAGTTCTGCTTTTGAATGCTGTGAAAAGTAGAGCGAGTGCCTTTTTCAGTCCTGCACCACCAGGGAAGCTTGGTTGGCAAGTTCCCGGTGTTCCCGCCGAGCTTTGTCCCTTAGACCAGACCGCGGAGGGGGCACCCCTTCACCAGCACTCCTAAAGCCAGGACTTTGCTGCAGCACCTGCCTCCGAAGAGTTCACGAGCATTCTTATGGCCAGCTCGAGATCTTCCACCCCACGGGTGACCACGGCATCAGGGCCAAACTCGCCTCTCCGGCTGTTCATACCCTTAAACACCTGGACTGACCTTATTCATTTGTTTATTCCTTCATTCATAAATGACTGGGCAGTATAACTTCTTGCCCTAACAGCCATTGCAATTTTGAAATAAGGTTAACAGAAAATCATCTAAAGATTCAACAAGTAGAGAACGGTTAACTATATCATGAGGTGTTCTATAGGATCAGATGTGACAAGGTCATTAAAAACCACGGTTTGGAAAGTTTTCAGAATGGGAAAATACTGGTGCTATACAGTACTGTTAGAACCCTAATCATGCAAAAATACATAGGCACAGAAAAATGGCTTAGGCACAAAAGGCACCAAAGTGTTAACAATTCTTATTTCTGGATTGTGGGATTATGGATGACTTTTAAAATTTTTCTTAATGTTTGCAATAAGCAAGTTTTATCTCTATAATCAGAAACAAACATGCATTATTAAAACTTAATGAATTCTGCTGGATAAAACATCGTGTCTACAGCTCTCCACACAAATAGAGTTACAGGGATCCAGCGCGTCCTCTCCCCCTGGAACTCCATGAGAAGGCAGACCACTGTCCAGGCTCTTGTCCTTGAGCTCAGGCCTCTGCCACTGTTCCAGGGGGTGGGGGTGGAGCAGAAAGCCATCTCAGCATTGCAACTGAGTGGCTGCCTTGTCCCTCCCTGAGAGTTTTCAAATGGAGTTTGCCGAATGGGCAGGTTCTGCTTAACGTCCCCACAACTTAACCCTGCATTTCTTTTCTTTTTTTTTTTTTGAGACAGAGTCTCACGGGCTAGAGTGCCATGGTGTCAGCCTAGCTCACAGCAACCTCAAACTCCTGGGCTCAAGCAATCCTCCTGCCTCAGCCTCGAGTGGCTGGGACTACAGGCATACACCACCATGCCCGGCTGATTTTTTCTATGTATTTTTAGTCGGCCAGTTAATTTCTTTCTATTTTCAGTAGAGACAGGGTCAGGCTGGTTTTGAACTCCTGACTTTTTGAGCAATCCACCTGCCTTAGCCTCTCAGAGTGCTAGGATTACAGGCATGAGCCACCATGGCCGGCCTCTGCCCTGCATTTCTGAAGCCAGGGACTGCCTCATCCCCTGATGCAGTGCCCTTGGTCCTCCTCATAAGCCTTGAAGTAGATCAGAGGATCCCTGTGCCCCCTGCATGCCCAGCACACACCTGGCACACGGAGCTAGCACAGACCCTGGCCCTCCAGACCACGTGCGTGGAACCCAGGGCTCCCTGGTTCCAGCCCAATGTACTAGAAAGAGCATGAGCTCTAGAAACTTAAGCTCTGTCATCAACTGCTGCCTGAGAGAAGAGGCTCAACAATCCCATTCACCATGTGGAAAGTTACATATAGTGTAGGGGACGTCTTTTATTGACAAGGGGACGTTTGAGCCAGTTCTGAGTGCAAGCAACAGTTTGCAGTTTGGCTGCCTCAGTCATGGTTTAGGGACAGGCCCTGAAGCCAGTGTGAATCCCAGCTCTATCACCTTGGGCAAGTTCTTCCCTTCTCTGTGCCTCAGTTTCCACATCTGAAAAATGAGGCTAATAACATTACCTACTTCATAGGATTGTTGTGAGGATTAAACAAGTTGGTTCATGTAAAGTCTTGAGAATGGTGCCTGACTTGGAGTAGCTCACAGTGGATGTTAGCTATTATTCTTATTATTCCGAGGTGTATTCATGGGATTGAGACGACAGGATATTTGACACTAGGGTTCTCCCAGAAAAACCCAGAAGTAGGTCTCTGTGATAAATACCAAATGAAGATTACCAATTACAAGACTTGCCTCAAATCCCTTCTGGAGTCAGGCGAGCTGTAAAGAAAGGCAGGCCGTGGCGTGGGGGGCCTAGGGAGGGGAGCAGAGCTGGGGTGTTGCTCAGAAGGGGGCACCCTGTGCTTGGTCTTGAAGAAGGGCAGGAGGCAAACAAAGGGGCTTGGTCAGATAGGACAGAAGCACCCCCAGGAGCAGGGTGGGGTGCAGCAGGCTTTCTCAGAAATTGTGGAATCCCAGCTGGAGCAGGGGGTCACGGGTGGCGCTGGGACAAGGGATGTTTTTGAATCCATATCTGTGATTCCTGCCCTTTTCTGTCCGCTGTCACCTCCCAGCCACCCTGCAGGGTAGGCTCCCTTATAAATGAGGAATGGAAGACTCGGGCTGGAAGAGGGCTTGCTGCAGACTCTGCACCCAAGAGGGATGGGGCTGAGGTTTGAATCCAGGGCCAGGAAGCCTCTGCTCCAGGGGTGGGGATGGGGAGGGCCGAAGCCTCGGAGGGGACATCTGGCTGCAGACTCTGCACCCTATAGGGATGGGGCTGAGGTTTGAATCCAGGGCCAGGAAGCCTTTGCTCCAGGGGTGGGGATGGGGAGGGCTGAAGCCTCAGAGGGGACACGTGGCTGCAGGGAAGATGGAGAGCTTGAGGGAAACCCTGCCCCAGGTGTGGGAGAGACCCAGCACCGCTGGGCAGCCACGTGGGGAAAGAGCAGAAAGTAGGTCAGTCACGCAGGAGACGGAGCGTGAAATTAATGAGCGCACAGGAGCTGGAGTAGTCACCTTCCAGAAAGGCAGAGGGGGAGGAACACGGTCTCTTTGGCAGAAGTGGTGGGGGTGGGGAGGGGCTGGAGCAGGTGGAGGAAGCAGGGTTGTTATCGGTGTTTTCTCTCCTGCCCCGTCGCTGGGTGAATATCAGTGGGGCAGGATGGGAGCTTATTCGAGGGTATAAGGGGGACAGACTGGCAGGAGGGGCCCCCAGATGGAAGTTCTATGAGGGCAGGGATCTTGTTTGTTTTCTTAACGCTGACTGTTCTTGCTGCTTAGGCCTGTGCCTGGCAGGGAATGGGCGTATTTGAATGAATGCAAGATTAGAGACAGCTCTGCTATGGATGTCATTGTGTGACCTGGGGGAGTGAGGCCTTCGTTCCTTGT
Source organism: Cheirogaleus medius (assembly GCA_008086735.1). Taxonomy (NCBI): domain Eukaryota; kingdom Metazoa; phylum Chordata; class Mammalia; order Primates; family Cheirogaleidae; genus Cheirogaleus; species Cheirogaleus medius. Next base: position 27,414,532 of record VBSM01000529.1, read on the forward strand.
TTGTATCGAGGAGCATCAGCTGAATTCAGTGGCATTTGCTGAGTACCTGTCACGTGGCGGGGACACAGGGATGTATAAGGTAGAGCCTCTCCCTTTACAAAGATCACCATCTAAGAAAGACAGGTTTGCAAATGATGATATCATGTGCTAAGCACAGAAGTGGATAGTTAGTGGGGACACAGGGAAGGGACAGTTTTGTTGGGGTGTGTTCAGGGTAACACTGCTTTGAGGAACCGACTAAACAGGAGGTTTGAAGGTTGAGGACAGGGCTACCTTATGATTTCCTGGGTCCTAGGTCTGTTAGCTTTTGCCTTCGTGGGCCCTTTCCTACACACATGCACACGCACACACACACACACACCCCTAAAAAGGATATTTACAACCTCATTGGTATAAAAACAAATATATTAATGTTACACATGAAAACATTTTCTTTGACCTAAAATTTCATTTTTTCCTTCTGATTTTAAAAGAAATTAAAATATTTTCATAGGTCCCTAAAGGTGTTGTTGGCCCAAGGCACTAGCCCACCCTGCCTAATGGATAGTTGGCCCAGGTTGAGAAGGAATTTGCTTGGTCAACAAGACGGGGAAAGGCATTCCCAGGTAGCGAGAACAGCATGTGCAAAGACACAGAGGTTTGAGGTACCAGAAAGTTCTAGGAAGAGCAAGGTGGGACAGTAGGTATTTGAAGAGATTGGCAAGAGATGGAGTAGGAATGTCAGACGGAAGCAGATGGCCTTGAATGCCCTGTGTGTGCATCCTAGAGTTTAGCTAAGGGCTTTACATCATACCAGAGGTTCTGGAATAGGGTCCAGAGGTTGCTGGTGAGAAGGGAAGATTCCTGGACCTCAAGTCCAGAAACTGTGCCAGGAATGGTGACAGGTACTCACTAAAGTCTCTCCCAGCTCTAGGGATGCCCCCACACTGGCTAGGACACAGCAGGGGACAGGTGGGTTACATGAAAAGTGGGAATCCTGGCTGGCTTCCTTTTTCTCTCTACCCTGCAAACTGAGCTCCTTTGGGCTGTAGGGGCCTTCTCCTAGAGCTGATTCTCAGAAGAGCTTCTTTTGAGAATTGGGTAGAGGGGAGGCAGGGAGGTTTGGTGGAAAGGCTGTGGGCTTTGATAAGGGTAGGTCTGGGCTCAAATCCCAAGGTGCTACCTGCAACACTTTCCTTTCGTGAGCCCGTTCCTTTGTTGATATAGCTCCTCCCCAAAGGGCTGTTAAATGGCATTGTCCAAACGCTAGGACAGAACACAGACACAGTGGGGGCTCCATCAGAGGCAGCAGTGAAGACGATTTGTTCCACCAGCATTTACCAAAAGCCTACCAGGTGTCAGACATTACAGCAAGCACCAGGATGTGCTAGCAAACATCACAGACACACCCTGCTCTCAAGGGGCTGCTTCTTTTATTCTGAACATCTTCCTGGATCATTACATCGGGGTGGCCTATTGCTGACTCGGGCCGGATCCTGCTCTTGGGTTACCTTGGTTGACCATAGCTTGACAGGGGCTTTGGGAAGCAGGGTCTCTCCAAGAACCTGTCTTCTCCAGCCAGGCCCTTGAAACACAGGATTCTCCAACTGGGACCAGCCAACTCATCACCATCAATAGTAAGATTTTTTTTCACGCTGCTTCAGCACTTTGTGCATATCACAAAAGCCCCATGGGGGCAGGGATTGTGCCCCTGGTTTACAGATGAGAAAGGAAAATAGCAGAACCTCCAAGAGCACAGACAGTGAGTGCGTGGACAGCTAAGACTCGATCTCGTGTTGGTCTGATTCCAAAGCCTAGAATGCCTCTGAGAACAGAGCTGGGCACTGTGAACCTAAGGGAGATGTGGTGCCACCTCCTGGGGACGTCTTCTGACCTCCAATCCCAGGTCCGTCAGCCCTGCCAACGAGGCGTGTGAGGCCTTCAGGGTGAAGTCAGGGGGCTTAAATCATCGACTCGCAGGGTCAAGACAGACCAGGTTTTCTCATCTGGTCCACAGCCATCTGCAGAGACTTATGGGAGTCTTTACAGGTACCATGGTGGGCCCTGGTGTGCAGAAGGACTTTGACACTTCCCACCCCTCCAGAGGCTCACGGTCTAGAGTAAGGTTCCTTTACCTGGGCACTATTGACATTTTGGGCTGCATAATTCTTGGGGGGCGCTGTGCATTGTGGGATGTGTAGCAGAATCGCTGGCCTCTACCCACTAGATGCCGGTAACATCCCCCAGTTGGGACAAACAAAGATGTCTCTAGATGTTGCCAAGTAGCCCTCGGAGGTCAAATGCCTCCTGATTGGGGACCACTGGCTTAGGGAGAGGGGTAGGCAAACACTAACACAGTGCTGAGTGCCCTGCTGGGAGCAAGCCCAGAGGGAGGAGTGGGCAAGAGAGGAGAGGCTCTGGGAAACAGGGCCTGTTCCCGACGGATTGGGATTCAATCTCAGCATCCCTGTGCCTTGCTCCATGCCTTGGCCCCCTGACAGAAGCGGCCTCTGCTCTGGGAAGCTGACACCGCTTTGAGCAGTCTGGCTTTCTCTGCCCTGGATTAGTCTCCCGGCCTTGCTATGGCAAGAGCTGGTGCCCAGTAAGCTTTCATGCATGTTAAGAAAGGCTCTGTTTGTCCCCTGGGATAGCCCTCTGAGAGCTAACTGGGTGGCCACTTAAGTACTATGCTTATGCAAAGAACAATACTTCAACCAAGTGCTTCAGCATAAGTACTTCCAGGTCCCCCTCTCACTCTGCAGAAGCCACAGCATGGGAAGGAGGAGGCTCTGCAGCCTCCGAGCCCAGAGACTGGGTTCTCCTGGCTCTACCCTCCACCCTTCCATCTGCAGAGCCTCTGATTTCTTATCTATGAAGTGGGCACAGCCATCCCTTCCCTGTCTCCCCACAGGTTTCTTTTTTAGTAGAAACAGTGTCTCACTCTTGCTCAGGCTGGTGTTGAAATCCTGAGCTCAAGCAATCCTCCCGCCTCAGCCTCCTAGAGTGCTAGGATTACAGGTGTGAGCCACCGCGCCCGGCCCAGGATGTAACATTTAATATTTCATAGGAAAAGATTTTATAAAGGCAAAGTATTGTACATGTCAACCATTTTCTGAGTTCCCAAGTGGTGTTGGGGGAGGTCAGTGTTTTAGCTTTTTTCTTTCTTTTTAAAATTATTTGAATAGTCATCCATACACTTAAATGTTTACTGAGCCCCTACTATATGCCAGGAACTCAGCAGTGAATATGTCAAAAGGGAGGAAGGTAATAAACAAGTGGATTGTGTCAGATTTAGTACGTGAGACGGTAACACTACAGGAGAAAAAACAATCCTGCCCGGAAGGGCGAGTATTGAAATTTCAGGTAGGGATGACCTCTCTGGAAGGTGACATTTGAGTAAGAACTCGAAGGCAGTGAGGGAGCAGGTTATGCAGGTGTTATTCCAGGCAGACGAAATGGCAAACACCACACCTGGGGTGTCCAGGCTAGTGGGGGGTTGGGGTGGGGGATGGGGGTGGGGTGGAAAGTGAGGCTGAGAGTGGAGGAGGAGATGGAAGTTCAGGAAGGTGAGGGAGGCAGGTCTGAGTGGACTCAAGGCCACTGTGGGGACTTTGGCTCTTTGCCTGGGCTGGGATGCCAGTGGCGGGTTCTGGGCGGAGGAGTGACAAGACTTCCTGCGACCAGCAGGAGTCAGGTGTTCTCACATACTTTGTTGCTAATCCTCCAAGAACCCAGTAAGAAAGTTAACCGGCTTTGCAGCTAGTTCAGGGACTTCCTCCTGGAGGGAGACTGGGATGGCCAGGCCATGTCCTTGAAGGAGCCAGCACGTGGTCCCCAGCCTCTCAGGCACCCCAGCCCCTGGGGTTCCCACTAGGCCACTCCACCGCCCATGGCTAGACCCACCCCATTATAAACCCTTACTGAAGCAAAGAAACCCAAAAAGTTTCTCAGTGATTGAAGGTGACCTCTGCCCCACTGAAGAGCGGTTGCTGAAGCCTTACTCTTCTCTTAAGTGCTAGCAGCCACTGCACCCAGAGACCCCTTGGGATGCGGGGGAAGCTTGCTGGAGTCGGGAGGCCCGAGCGCTGATTTGGACTCTGCCGCATTGTTGATGCTTGGCCTTCTCAGTTTCCCTGTCTTCAAAACCCCTGAGCTGCCCTTCCCAGGGTGTCAGTGCGGACCGGCAGCGGATGAGAGGGGACTCTGAGAAGAGAGGCGACCCCTCCGCCCGGCCTTCCTCCCCTCCCAGGCGGCAGTGGGGGCCGAGTGCCGCTAGGTGGCGCAGGTTTCCTAGGCTGAGCCCCGGCAGCTGCTGCCAAAGGGAGTTGGAAGATTGGGGGGAGCGCGAGGGGCAAAGCAGACACTGAAAATGAATAAAGTGGGCTTTTGAGGGAAAAGCCTGTGGCTGGTGATCCCTGCTGCTCCTCACTGGGCACTGTGGGGTTAGTGGTGCAGGGTGCCCCGGCCACCCTGGCCTTCAGGTCCCGCTGCGGGAGGCTGGGGGCTGCGGCCCTTGGAGTGGTGGGATGATGGGCCGGGGCGTCTGCGTGCTGCACCCACTCTCTTTCGCAGGTGAGGAAGTGGGAGGCCAGAGAGGAGGGGGCTCTCCTTGTCCCCCTGGGAGTCAGGGACACAGCTGCTGTTGGGCTGACCTCTGTGCTGATGAAACGCTGCCCGGAGGGACCCCTTGCAGAAACCATGTGTGCTGCCCCCTCAATTTTGGTCAACTTCTCCTAGCTGGTGGCCCGCCCTTATCCCAGCACTTCTTCTTGGGCTCGTCGTCCTTCCCGCCTCCACAGATGTTCCCAGGAGAGTCCAAGAGAGCAGTCACTTGCTTCTCCTATAAAGAGCTATAATTCGGGGTGGCAGAAGGACACTGGGCGAGGGTCAGGAGACTTGGATGTACAGCTGACCTTCCATTACCTTATCTGTGAAGTGGGGTGGGCAGGCGAGAAAGGGAGGGTTGGGCTGGATGTTGCCAAGGTCACTTTCTAGCTTGGACATTCTGAGTTGCATTTGAAGCTTCCCATCGGTCTATCAGGGCACGGGTTGGGGAGGGAGGGGCTTCAGCGCTCTCATTTAAACAAACACGGGGTGGGGGGTGGACGGGGTGATGTGTCATTCTGGCTATGACATGTGGCGTGGCAAGGATGAGAGACAGTCACCAAGGCCAGAACCATCCCCACTGAGTTGCCAACACATGACAGTCACCTCTGTCCTGGGAGGTGCAGACCTGCTTCCCTCAGTGGCCTCCTGAGGAGGTGACTCGAGTGGAACTGCAGGCCCCAAGAGAGACCGGCCTCCTTCGGAGCTGGCTCCTGAGCCTCCTGGCTGCAGGGCTGAAGCCCATCTGCACTTCCAAAGGGTGTTCTTTCCTGGGCTTGATACCAACCGTCTGCCTCCCTGGCCGGACGAGCCTCCTGGTGACCTTGGGCTCTTTCCAAATCAAATCCTCCTTCAAAGGAAGTGAGAGATTGGTCACCACTGAAGAAATTCAGAGTGTGACAGCTGGAGGGAAGGATCTGAGGGGAAGGGGGGAAAACTCCCACTCGTTGTCAGCCAGCCATGTGCTAGGCACTGTGCAGTCCCCTTCCTGTGTATCAACTCACCGAATCCTGCCAACTACAAATTAGTTATTTAATCCCCTGTTTGCAGATGAAGAGCCATTGAGGATGTAAGCTACTCTTCCTGCAGTTGCACAGCTAGCGAGAGGTGGGGCTGGGGTCTGAGCCCACGCGGCCCACTGCAGCACACAGAGGCAGGGAGGAAGAGCAGGGCGTGGGGTGGAAGGCTGGGCTTCTGGCTCCAGCTTTGCAGCTGAAGAACAATGTGGCAGCTAACTCTTGATTACACTTTGTAGCTTCAAAGTGATAACCGTGTAATCTTATTTGATCCTCAGATTAATCCATTGTACAGATGAGGAAACTGAGGCTCTCATAGGTCTAGTGACTTCCCCAGTTGTGATCATACAATATCTAGGCTTGCTTTGAATGAGGTCTTTTGACCTCAGAGTCTGTACAACTCACAAATTAAGCTGATCCTTTGACAAGTGAAGCCTCTTCTCTTGGATTCATTTTTCCAGTCTGTGAAAATAAGGAGTTGGATTAGATTAGTATGCAATCACTAGTTCCCAGACCTTTTTATTTAAAGAAAAAAAAATGGGAACCCATAGAACTGGCAACTTAAAATTTTGTCAGATAAGAACTTTTTTGTTTTTTAAAACAGAACATTTTACCTTCAAAAACTAGGAGGATATTATCTCAGTGTAGCAGGGAGAAAAAAAATGTAACTGAGAACAGAATTCCTCTTAGAAATTAACTAAGCCATGTTTAGCACACACCTTGATGAGCCACTGTGGTTATACCAGATAGCTCTCTGGGTCTGGCCAGGGTAGGCCAGATGGGAAGTGAAACTAGGGTAATTCTCTGCAGAAGAACTGATTTGCAGCTGGGGAAGGCCAAGTAAGCCAGAGACGTGAAGAGAACTGGCTGAAAGAAAGAATCGTCCAGACACAGGGCAGGGTGTTAGAGTGCCAGAGATGACCAGTACAAGTTCCCCAAGTGAGAGGCAGAGAATGACCAAAGGACGCTAAGGAGAGGGATGTCTCACATTCCATTTCAACCGGCAGGTGTCTGCTTTCCTGGTGTCGGTAAACCTTCTGCTACGCTGGGTCTCCCGTCACAGTGCCCTTGCGCAGTGCAGGAGCTCAGGGGGTGCAGCAGTGGCAGTCCAAGGCTGGGGTCCCTTGGTTAGGACTCGTTCAAATCCGGCGGATATGAGTTTGAGGCGCAGCTCCATCATTTGAAGCTCATTTACATGAGCTCTCTAAACTTCAGTTTCTTTCTCTCTGAACTGGCTATATTAATAATAATCCCTATCAGGGTGGCTGACATAAGGAATAAGTGGAACTGGGCTTAACCCAGTACCTGGTACTCAAGCACTCTGTAAGTAGCTACTTAGCTGCCTTTATTATCGACCATGGTTATTTGGATATTCACAATTTTACTTACTGTCACAAGCTTATAGGAGGTTTTCGTTTTGTTTGGGAAGAGGGGTAGCTTTTGCTGCTGTTAAATCCAGTGCAGGATCAGGCAGGCAGGAGGGTCATCTGGAAGAGGAGGAGGAGGGGGGAGGGGTATCAAACTTGACCACTCCCCAACCTTAGCCCCTTCTGTTTTTTCAAGGCTGAGTGTTGTCATGTCTGAGAATCCACTCCTTTGGCAATGACAGCATCTCCTTTCAGGGCCAAGCCCACAGGGCAGGGCTCCGGCCAAGGACAGGCTGAGGGCTGGGGGGAGAGACACAGAGAAAAGGAGGAGAGTGAGTAGGAGGAGAAATGGAGAGGAAGGGGAAGCACTTCCAGGGACTGACAGTCACTCATAGAGGCAGAGAGTGGTGTGCGTGTGAGTGTGCGTGTTTGCACGCACACAAATATGTAATCACACGTGTGCATCAGGTAGCAGGTGCGTGCAGTGTGCGTGTGTGACTGTGTAACGGTGAGTGTATAAAACTGTCAACATATGAGCGTATCAGTGCGTGACTGTGCACGTGAGCAGACGGCTGCGTGTGTGTGTGTGTGTGTGTGTGTGTAAGAAGTTCATATGCACGTGTGCCTCGGTAAACTTGGGCGTGCTGGGCTGGAATGTGGGGTTGGCGGTGTGACTCTGAGTGATAGTGAAGGGAGGTGTCTGTCCTGTGAGAGTGTCTGGGCAGCACTCAGGCTGTATGTGAGCTCCTGGCGCATAGGACGTCTAAAAGGAAAGACCTTCTACAGCTTCTCTGGGAAGCCCCTGATAACCCACCCCACGCCAACCAACTGACTGTGTGTCCCTTGCCTGTCCATACCATCACCACCGGCACCACTACCTCCTGCTGGCTGCTGGCCTGGACGCTGGGGTAGGAGGAGATGGGAGGGGTGGGAGGCAGGGGAGGAGTGACCGGCCTCCTAGCCCCAACCCTTGGTGCTGCCAGGGAAACGTCCTCCTCCCACCCCACCCCCCAATCTCTGTGATTCCTGCTGTGAGGGAGAGAGGAACCCTCCGTTTCCATGGCAACATAGCAGCCCTGCTTCTCAGCCTGAGCCCAGGCTCCTCTGAGCCATGGAAGGAGTGGGAAGAAAGCCCCTCCTCAGGCATTGGAGCCCCCACCAAGTGCCCTGACATCTACACTCATCACCCCTACCGCGAACCCCCCACTCCTCTGACGCTCATGACCCCACCGGGCCTCCGGAGCCCAGCCCTGCCCCGCTCCCAGGGTTCCTACAGGAAGGGCCAGATCTGAGCAGGAGCCCTGGGGAGCGGCAGGATGGGGTTGAACTCCAGCCTCCGCCTGTGAAATGGTACTAACGTTACCAGTTCTCAGGGTCCTCGTGAGGAGCAAATAAAACAGTGCTTGTGGAGGTGCTTTGTAAATCCAGAGCATGGGATCAGTGCATGGTGCCACTGGCAAAATGTAAATTGTCCCAGCCTCTCTGAAGGGGCAGCCTTCCCCTGCAAGTCCACTTCTAGTTCTCTCCCATGGAGACGCACATGTGCTCAGAGAGGTACGCTCGGGACTGTTTTTTGCGGGGTGCCCTCTGATAGTAAAAAATTGTAAACAACCGTAATGTCTATTAATTGAGAAGTGGTTACATGAGTCATGGTGCATCCATAGTCTTATAGCTCTTGAAAAGAGACTCTGTGTGTGCTGACGGGGCGCGATCACTAAGACAAATTGCTAAGTAAAGAAAACTCAAGTTGAAGAATAGATGCAGCGTGACCCCATCTATTCGGCGTTGTTTTTGGCATGTGAGCACAGGTGGGCGTGTAAATGCATGGAATGGGGCTGCGCATGGTCAGACTAGACTGCTGGCTGTGGTTACTCCAAGGGGCATGGGATTAGGGGAGCGGGCAGTGAAGGGGAACTTTGACTTTTTCTCTACGTATCTCTGATCTGTTTGCTTATATAGTGAATGTAGTTTTAAAGTTATGTGTCACTATTGTTGTAGTTGATGAGAGAAAACATACAGGAGACAATAAGAAAACAGGCCAAGAGAGTATAGAATCCAGTACCAGAGAAGCTCAGAGGAGACAGACAAAGTCAGGAGGGCTTCCGGGGGAGGAGGAAAGTGAGCTGGATCTCACAGGATGTGTAGAACTCAAAGACTTGAAGCAGAGAGGAGGGCAGTCCAAGTGTAAGTGAAAGCTTAGACGTGAGGAAGTGTGCTACAGGGAGAGGGATCGGAAGTAGGAGAAAGAGCAGAGGAGTTGGCATCAGATGTCGGGGGCAATTCCCATCCTGGCCACGCCCTGAAGCCACGGTCCTGGGTAAATCACCCACCTGTAAATGGGCGCAACGGTGCATACCTCACTGGATGGTTGTGAAGACTGTCTGAGGTCAGTATAGAGGAAACTGTAAAGTATCCAATAGATGTGAGATTATTGTTGCCAGTTTCTTCCAGGGGACAATGAGCAGACAGATTTGACAACAGTCTGGCTACTTGCCAGCTCTTGGCTGATGCTGGTCAGCCCTTCGCCAGGCTGGCCAGGTCGAAACTCACACTCAAGGTGGTGGGAGATATGGAGCCAGCATGAATTCTTAAGGGAAGGAAGATAAGATCTAAAAATGACCAAAAAACCCCACACCACTTTATTTAGGATCCACATTATGCCAATCATGAGCTAAGTATTTTAATGTGCTTATTCAGTCTTCAAAGGTATTTTATGAGATGAGTATGCCCATTGTTACAGGTGAGAAAACAAAAGTTCAGAGAAATTCATTCATGCATTCGTTTATTCAGCAAATACTGATTGAGCAGCTCCCATGGCAGACACTGCTCTAGTTGCTGAGTGGATGAAAAGTCCCTGCCCCATGGAGCTACAGCCAGCTTGGTAGGGGAGATAGACAACACAGCTTACAGATCTGCCATGTAACGCCAGGTGACAATGAGCGCCATGCAGAGAACAAAGCTGAGTAAGGAACTCAAAAGCACCAGGAGGTGGCTCTGACTTTTCAGCAGAGAACTGAATGGAGCAATTGTGTGCCCATTCTGAGAGAGAGATGTCTTGTGCAAAGGCCCTGGGGCGGGAGTATGCTTGCTGCAACAGGGGTGAGGGCAAGAAGGCAGGTGTGGTAAGAGAGTGGATGAGGATGGAGAAGGGAGGCATGTTGGAGTGTAGACTGTATGGGGCCTTGCAAAGCAAAGACTAGCATTTGACTCTATATGTATTGGGAAGCCACTGGAAGGGTTTGACTAGGGGAGTGAAGCCATCTCCGAGTTAGATTTTTGAAAGCTGGCTCTGGCCACGGAATGCAGAGAAGACTTGGAGGGAGTGTGCGTGGGAGCCAAGGGGTAAGTTAGGAAGCTACTGTACACATCCAGGTGAGAAGAGAAAGATAGTTTGGAGCACAGTGGCAGCTGTGGGGGTGGTAAACAGCAGTCAACTTTGAAATATATTTCAGAAATAGAACCAACAGCGTTTCCTATTGGATCGAATGTGGACCATTAGATAAAAAGAAGAGGAAAGCATGACTCCAAGACTTTGGGCCTGAGCAACCAGGTAAATGTTGGTGCTGAGATGGGGAAGATGGGGGAGGAGCAGGTTTGGGGACAATGAGGATTCACTTTAATTTTGAGATGGCTTTAGCCATCTAAATGGAGATGTCAGGTAGGTAGCTGGATGTATGAGATGGGAGTTTAGGGGAGATGTCAGGACTAAAGATATCAATTAGGAAACTGTCAGCATATAAATGTTGATTAAAGCCACAGGGTAGGATGATATCACCCAGATAGAAAGTGTACTAAGGGAGAGAAGTCCCCGGGGTGCTTGGGCATTTGCAGGCCTGGAAGATGAGTCCTTTCAGAAGACCGGCCCAGCCACACCCTGGAAAAGAATCCTCTTTTATTCACGGAGGGAAGCACTGGACAGGGTAGTGGTTCTCAGAATCATCTGGGCTTGTTAAAACAGATTGCAGTGGGTCCTTGTGGGACCCATGAATTGCATTTCTAGCAAGTCGCCAGGTGATGCCACTGTTGCTGCTGGTGGTCTGGAGGCCGCACTTTGAGGGCTACTGGTCTAGAGGGAGGAAGTGTTGCAGCAAGAGCATAGATTTGGGAGCCAGGTAGAACTGGTTTCAAATCCAGGTTCTCTCACTAACTTGCTATGTGATCTTGGGTGAGACAGTGTCTGTCCCTGAGCCTCAGTGTCCTTATCTGTCAGATGGGACCAATAATACCAATTGCTCAGAGTTATTGTGAAGATCAGATAAGTCAGCTTCTAGCAATGTGCCTACACAGGCTGGGGGGCAGGAAGTGTCACCTCTATACCCTGGAGAAGCCCTAGGGTAGGCAGGAGTCAGCTGACCCCTGTTCAGATGGCTCCGGGTAGCCAGCTGGAACCACAGGACAGGTAGCTGGGCAGACAGACGTCTCTGTTTGATGCTTTGCCGCAGTGCCCTACCAGGTCCCTCACCCCTGGGCTCCTGCTGTCTGCTGTCCTCTCTTTCTCTGCCTCCATGTCACCACTAAAGGGGCCTTCCTGCCCTGGTTCTTGGAGAGCTCATCGTGTCCCCTCATCTCCACCTGTCTCCAGTGACCAGTGACCACTTCTCCTCCCTGGACCTTGTCACTCAGCTTCCCCTGAAAGAGATTGTGTCCTGACAGCAGGGACCTGGCAGGGAGTCAGGCAGAGGAGGACACAGCAGCCAGGGACAGGGGTGAGCTGTCATCTCCACGGCCCAGTGAGATGGGGGCCATACACTGCCTGCCTGAAGCTAAATGGGGACTAGCATGATATAGCGTGTAGAAAGCATCAGACTTCCAGCAGGTACGTGATACATGCTCATTTCTTTTCTTCCATATCCGCACTCTCTCCCCACCTTGTGCCAAAAGCCTCCCTCTCTGGTGGCTGCAGAGACAACCCAGGCCTGGATGCGCTGAGAAGAGAAGGGAGGCTGCCTCCCCCCGCCCCCCTGTTGCTTTTAATGCTGTTAACAATGGATTCATTAACTGGGATTAATCTCATATACCAGCTCTGTATCCCCTTGGCTATTAATCACTCACTTCATTAACAGGACAGCATTAGCCAACCTGGGAGCCAGGACATGGTGCCCATACCAAGTACCTGCGTCTGCCCCTCCTCGTGTTTCCTCCTTCGCTGGTCCACCTCCCTGCCTCTCTGCGTCTGGCCTGGTTCCCGTCACAGTCACGCAGACATTTGTGCCTCTCTTCCCAGATTTCCCACCGTGGCCCTGTCTCTGCCCGCGATGCCTTCTAAATCTCCGTTTCTCTCTTTTCCCTGCTAACCCAGGGCCAGACACGTAGTAGGTTCTCTTTCTCAGTCGCCTGCACAAAGCACTGAGAGATACAAGTAAAGAGATGCCAATTCCAGGAGGCTCATTTTTTAAAACTGCCTTTTCTGTTTACAAAGATAATATATGCTCCCTGTACAAATTCCAAACAACACAAGAAAGGAAGAAAGGAGAAAATAAAAATTCCCCGAAATCCTCGCCATCTCAAGACAATAACCTTTAGCATCGTGGAGAGCATCTTCTCAGATCTTGAGTGATATATATTATATTTATACATAATTTTACCTAAATAGGATCATACTATGCATGCTGTTTTGCAACCTGCTTTTCCACTCAACAATATGTTGTCGAAATCTTTCCATATCAGTGCATATAAATATACATCCTACTTTTTAATGGTTACATAGTGTTCTGTTTTATGGAAGTAACATAATTTAGTCACTGGAACTCCTATTGATGAACATTTATATTATTCCCATTTTTTTCACTGATATATTTGACATGGAGAGCAACATTCTTGTTTGTACATCACTGTGCACTTGCCTAATAAATTAATCTTTAAGATTAATTCCCAGAAGTAAAATTTCTAGGATAAAAGATTTGCAAAAGTAACCTTTTGGTATAGAATAGCATAGTAGAGCTAGTTGCCTGGATTCAACGCCAGTTTTGCCACTTCATAGCCAAGGGAACTTGGGCAAATGACTTAGCTTCTCTGGGCTTCAGTTTCCTCATCTGTAAAATGGGGGTAATAATAGGATTTATTTCATGATATTACTGTTTGGATTAAACAAGTCATTTACACGCAAAACACTTAGAACGATGCCTGGCGTTTTGTAAGGGCGGTTTATGTTGGCTACTGCAGTGGGAGCCTTGGTTCACTGGCTTCCAGAAACACTGGACCTGTTCATCTCTCTCCCCCCAGCAGTGCGGCAGAGAGCCCCTCGCCTTACACCATTGTTAGTTTAAAAGAAAACTTTTGCCCACCTGCTAGGTGACAATTGATACCTCTTCCACTTGCATTTCTTTGCTCACTATTGGACTGGAATGTAGTCTTGGTTCTTAACGGATATTCATATTGCATCTGTGAGTTGTCTAGTCATGTTCTTTGCCCATTTCTTTATGTGAGTATTTGCCTCTTTTCTTGTTTGGGGGAGCTCTTTTGTCTATTAGAGATAGTATTCCTGATATTTTTCTACTTTATCCTGACTTTCAACCTTATTTAATTTTTTGTCCTTCATAAGTACTTGATTTTTATGTGGTTAAGTCTCCCAGGGTTTTCTCTTTACAACTTTTATATTTCACCCCGTACTTAGAGAGGACTCTTTCCTTTAAATAATACAAATATTCACACTTTGCTTTGCTACTTGTGTGGTTTCACTTTTTACACCTTATATTTTTATCCTTTTGAATTTATTTTTGTGTAAAGAGTGAAGCATGATTCTAGTTTTATTGTTTTCTAAATGGTTGGTCGGTTATCTCGACAACATTTGATCATTCCATCTTTCCCCCAGTGACAACCAGAGAGGGAATGAGGGTAAATAAATACTATTCCGAGGCAGAAAGGAGTGCCAACAGGTCAAAAGCGCAGTCTGGACCGGGCTCCCGGAGTCTGCTAGCAGCTAATCCCCAGGGGATCCCTCTTCACTGTGGTTCTGCTTGGCCTTAACAGGCACGGCTGGCTGTTAGGGGGGCTAAGCCAGACCCCGCGTTAATATCAAAGCCCCTTTCAGAGAGCTCTGCATGTGCACGCCGGCCTTGTTCCCAGATCTCAGCAATTAAGAAGAAAATCCATCCTTCCAGTTTTGGAGTCAATAGCCAGGGGCCTTGTAACTTTGGATCGTTGTCCTATAACCTCACCGCCCTCATCACTGCAGCCACTCACCCAAACCCTCCATCCTCCTACATCGACACGTCCGTGCTCCATCCTGTCTTCTTCACCAGCACTGCCACTGCCCTCACAGTGAGCCCCAGGCATGGTTTAGGAAAGGGCCCCTCTTTGGGAAGGCAGGCCAGAACCACAGCAGCCTGCGAGCACGTTGGAGGTGGGGGAAGGGAAGGCTGGGTGGTGGGAACGGTGGTTTCCAGGCTGCTTGTGCACGAAGAAGCCGCGATTCTCACCATCGGTGCCTATGCCCCAGGCTTGGGCTGCTCGGTCCTCTTTGCAGATTTGTTTAAGGCAGCCTGGTCTAGGCACAGAGTGGGGTTCGTCCTGGAGTTTCCTGGCCATGTGCTCAGCACAGGGGATCCCGGAAGACACAGGGGTGATGGAAGCATCTCTGTGGTCCATTCTACAGCCTTGCTCTTTCCGGGGACACAGAATCCTTATGTGACCTCCAATCCCCACTGCCATCCCCAGCTCATGGACACGGCCTGGCTCTTGGGCCAAGAGGACAGGCACAGGCAAGCTTGGAGTTTGAGTCAGGCAAAATGCCAGGCTGGGCAGTCATCCTGTGGGCCCTGAAGGTGAATTACAGCACTAGGGCCCACTGAGCACGCACAAATCACAGGGCTGTCAGGAACGGGGGAGAGGCAACGCCTGCCTTCCTCCCCTTGCAAGATTAATGGATTCAGGTCCTGGGTCTGGGTTCAAGGTGATTGGACTTTAGGATGTTTCGTTTCCCCAGGATGCTCCAGGATTGCATGGGTACGAGCGTGTGCATGTACTTGTCATCGCACATGTCTCGCTGTGCCCATGCAGGAGAGTGAGTTTCTGCCTCCTTCTCTGTACAGTTCTGATTTTATTTTTGTGTAACTGACCAGGCCTCTAAATTTTGTGTGAACTCTGTAGGAGTGTGTGTTTTGTGTGAAATGACCGAGTGTGGCTGTTCACAAGGATGACGATCTCGTGGAGCTGTGGAGTCTATGAGTTTTGTGTGTGGCTGTAGATAGTGTGCTTGTGTCTACTGGAGGATGAGTTGGGGGTCTTGGGTTGGTGTGCCTGCATGGCTGATGTGACTACAAGTCAAGAATGGAGAAAGAGCAGGGAAAGCAGGCTGGGAAGGATGGTTTTGGGTGGGATGAGTCTGGGGTCTTGGCAGGACATCAAGGGGAGACATCCAGAAAAGCAGAACTGGGATGCAGGGAGACAAAGGGCAGGGGAGCTTTGGCTCTGACTACTTCCAAGTGCATTCAGCTAACAACATCTTGGGGGACGTGGCCTTGGGCTGGAACACACACACTCACACACTCATCTCCGAAGGCCGAAAGGATACATGCTGTAATCCCAGCTGGACAGAGTTCAGTAGGAAATTTCCAAGGTTCCTGGAATGACATAAAATGCACCCGATGGTGAGAGTCAGGGAAACCTCCCGGCAGAGTATTCAGGGGTATCATAAGGAAAGCAGAATGCAGAGGGAAGAAGAGAATGTTCTGGCTTTAGGGATGGGGGATAGGGACAGATTCTGCAAGACTCAGAGCAGGGATAGCAAACCATTTTGATGACAAACGAGCTCCAACAGGGGCTGTTGCTTATTCATCAGGGTATGTCTAGCCATGTCTATGCCTAGCACAGGCATAGGCAACCTGTATGTTGCATTGACTTGACTTGGAGTCAAATTCTGAAGCACTATAACTGGGGACAGTCTAGGTGCTTTACTGAAGGAGAACTATGAAATCTACATAGGACACTGGCTGAGGGCTGACAGGATGGGTATGGGAGTGATAGGTGTCTACAGAGGGTGTCTGGCCCTGGTCAACTCCTTCACCCCAGCAGGCCTGCCCCTACACCATGCACTGTTTTTTTTTTTTATCCAAACAGGCCTCTGCACACTCACTTTCTCCATGACCTGCCTCTGCAGCTCTGGTCCTAAACCATCATATTGCAGTCTCCTTACTCATTGCTTCCCGATCTTCCCAAGCCCCTAACTTGACTCAATTTCCTGATTACAGCCTTGCCAGGCTCAACACATGGAACAGCTTCTGTCTGATATTTTACTGAATAAGCCAGGGGACCAGACGAGAGGCAGCCCAGCTGGGGAACACCAGGACTTGGGTAGAGCCTGTTTTATCCCCAGTTATAAGGACATGGATGTAATGCACAAAGGGTACAAATTATATTTCAGGGAACCAAGGTCTAAGACATAGTAAAAGGTCTAAAACTAGGTTGCTGGAGAATAGAGGGAAAGAGGGCTTTGGTGCCCTAACCAGAGTGCCAACAAAGTTCTGGCAGGCGTAGGAGCACTGTGACGGGGAATCTCAAAGTGTGATCTGCACAGGTGTACGTGTATGGGGTCAGCCTCGGAGGCTCAGGTGGTGAGCAAGGGGCGCCTGGGACCCGAGGTACAGCATGCTTTTGAATTCTAGTTACAGAAGATCTCCAACTTAGGCCTTAAATGATAAGAAAATGCATTGTCTCACATAATAGGAACTCCCCCCAGAAAGGGAGAGTGAGCCCCTATATGGTGGCTCAATAGTGTCATCAAAGACTCAGATTCTTTCTGTCTTTTGCTGCTACCTTGAGTTTGCTGACTTTGTCTTTAGGACAGTCCCCTCCTGGTGACAAAAGGTCTGCCCCAGATCCAGGCATCCCAGACACCACAATACCCAGTAGAAGAAAAGATATTCTCCTTCTGGGCATCTCTGAATAAGAAACCTTTCCCAGAAGCCCCCGTCAGGCGAAGCCCCCGTCAGGCTCCTCATCACATGCCTGTGGCTAACTCAGTCACCAGCAGGGGGAACAGGGCTGCCAGGCTGACTCAGGCCAGTCAGGATCCTCCCCTGGGGCTGGGCCTGGAACCAGCTGCCCTGAAGTACAGGTCCCGTGTAGGGAGGAGAATTCTTAAACACAACCAGAATCCTGTTAGGAACAAGGGAGTAGATACTGGGTAGGAAATGAATTATCTCTGCTCCCCAGGCCTCCACCAGTGCCAGAGGGTAGTGAGGACAAGACAGAGCTGCAGGCAAGTTGCTAAGGCAAGAGCTCCACACTGGGAGACCAAATCTAGCACCCAGTCATTTCAGATGAGTGTTTGTGTCCAAATGGAATCAGCAGACAGGTCGAGATGTTAATCGAAAACTCCTCGTCACTGTCTCTGTCTCAACACCTCCTAGGCCCACTTCAAAACCAAAATCCCTCGCAAGCCCTGCACAACCTAGTCTCTGCTTTTTAAGCCTTATCTGGAGTTTCTGTCTTCTCCTTGCATATGCAGCACTCCTTCCTGCCTCAGGGCCTTTGCACATGCTGCTCTCTCTCAACTTTTCCCTTTCATTTCCCTACCTCCTTCACCTCACTCTGGAGTACATTCCCATAGCTCTCTACAAATCTCTCTGGTGTGCTTAGGGAACTTATAATTACTTGTCTGTATACCCTGCTAGACTGCAGGCTCCTTGAGGTCAAGGAAGGTGTCTATGGTATTGTACACTATACTGTCCTCCCTAAACAGTGCTTGGCACACACTAGGCATTTGATAAATATTTGTTGGATGTATGAATGAATGAATCCCTGCAACTAGGGACAGGCTTGGTCCTGAGCTTTCAGCAGGGCCGATGGGTGGAGGAGTGATGATGAGGGGGAGTGATGAGGAGCCTGGTCCGTTAGAAGGCCCTGATGTTTCCCAAGCACAGAAATGGCATGGCTACAGCAGGCTCAAGGGCAGGAAGGACGCCAGGAGGGGTAAGGAGGCCAGCCAGGTCCCTGCACTCATCATCCAGTCACTAGATTCCAGCAGCGGAACCAGTGACCAGGGAATTGGTAATGACATTAAGAAAAGATAGGTTGAAGTGGTCAGTGTTGGGGGCGACAGCTCTAAGTGGCGGTCTCAGATACCTGGTGCAAAATGAGGATGGCAATAGGATTGACCTTACAGGGTAACGAGAGAGAGTAAATGAGATAAAGTGCGTAAAGAACTTGGTATAGTGTCAGGAGGCGCTCAGGAAATCATCAAGCCTTAGCTTTGCCTTACCAACTTGTTGTACTAAGCAATTTATTGCCCCAGTCCCACCACAAGCCAGTTATGAATTAGTCCCAGTTCTCTCTCTCATCCCAACAAGAACTCCCAGCCTGCGACGCACCAGGGCTACGCTCTCTACCACTCCAAATCTTCCTGAGCCTCTAATTCTTTATCTACTTAAATGGGAGTAGTAATGCCGCCCTCCCCTCGCTGATAGGAGGGTCAAATAAGATAACACATCTCAGAGTGCTTTAGAAACTGTAAAGCACTGTGAACTCTGAGGAATTACTGCTCTTCCTATTTTGTTGGAGTTGGGCTCATTCCTGGACCTGGCATCTGCTTTGACTTTCCCAGTTCCTCTTTCTTGCCAGTCTCCGTTTTCTCGTAGCCACCCACGATTCTGGCACTGACAGTGTAAGGATATAAGATGACATCCAGGGAGTTTGAATGTAGAAGGAAAAAAAAGAAAAAGGAACGTGACAACAACTAGCAGCGCTCTCTCTTGTTCCCAGACCCAAGGATGAGCCTACCACCTTTCTAAGTCAGCAGACCCCAAACCTGGGGGTCACGCATATTCCACTCAGCTGTTGCTGCATAACAAACCACTCCACAGCTTAGGGACTTAAAACAACAATTTATTATCCATCGTGGTTCTGAGGGTGGATTCTGATGGGGAGTTCTACCTTCTGGACTCTGGTAGGGTGGTGGTCAGAGCGGGGCTGCAATCCTCCCAAGGCTTGACGGGACGGGACATTTGAGAGGGCTTCCTTCACTCCCAAGTCTGGCTTCTGGGTCAGAATGGCCGGAACAGCTGGGTCCTGGCCGGGCATCTCTCCCTGGCCATGCAGCCTCTCTACGTGGGTGCCTTGGGCTGTCTCACAGGGGTCTTGGCGTAGCTGGACTTTTTACACGGCACTTGGCTTCTCCCAGAGTGAGCATTCTAAAGACCAAGGTGGAAGCTTCGTGGCTTCCTTGACCTAGCCTCAAAAGTCACCAGGTGGCACATCTGCTGCATTTTATTGGTTACACAGGGTCAGCCCAGATTCAGCGTGGGAGGGGACTACACAATGGCAGGGCTGCTGGAAGGTGTGGCTCCCTGGGGAGCCATCTTTGGGACTAGCTGGCCAGCCCCTAGTCTGGCGATTGGAACACTGCTCCCTGGAGTCCTCCCAAAGCTTAGGGCGTGGGAAGGGACAAGGGAAGCAGCAGTGAAGGACATCGAGCAGGACTCCTGGTGCCCAACTTTATGTAACACTTATTATTATTTATTATTTAATATTTTGGAGTTTTACAAAGAATTCAATGTGAATTAAAACTTCTGAGGCTCATGTCATCAAAGAAGAGATATGGATGATAAATAAGAATATGGAAATATGCTCAACAACATTAATCACTGGAGAAAGGCAAAATAAAACCTCAGTGAGGTATTACCACACACCTATTAGAATGGCTAAAGGAATAATAATTTTTTAAAAACTGATAATAGCAAGTGCTGGCAAGAATGAGAACAACTGGAATTCACACACAGTGGGAATGCAAAATGGGACAGACACTTTGGAAAACAGTTTGGCAGTTTCTTATGAGGTTAAACACACACTTACCATATGATCCAGCAATTCCACTCTCAGGTCATTTACTCTGGAGAAATGAACAGATACCTCCACACAAAGGCCTGTACACAAATGTCCCCAGCAGATTGAGTCATAATAGTGCCAAACCCAACTGTCAGCTGGTGGTTGGATAAATTAATTGTGGTGCATCCATACAAGGATTACTTCTCGGCAACAGGACAGAACGAACTACTCATACAACCGCATGGATGAATCTCAGAGAGACTGAGCAAAGTGAACCAGCTATATACAGCACGAATCCATTACAACAATCTCTGGAAGAGGCAAAACTGTAGTCACAGAGAGCAGATGGGTGGTTTCGGGGGCTTGAGTACAAAGGGGCCCACGAGAACTTGCTAGGGTGATGGAGACGCTCTATGACTTGATTGTGGTGGTGGTTTCACAACTGTACACATTTGTCAAAACCCACAAACTGTCTACCTAAAATAGGTGATTTTTTCTAAATATAAATCCTACAGTCTTATGGCTAAAGGAGTTTGAAAATCTAGAAATGACTCTCCCTTGGTCTAATCCCAGAGCCCTTCCTGGGCCTGTTTCTGGCTTCCAGTGCACCTGGCACTTCACACAGAGTCCTGTCCCCCACCCCCCCACCCCATCCCCTGCCCCGCCCTGCCCCACCTCTCCACCTCAGACCCTTCATGCTCTTCCCTACTCTCTGTTCAGACAGCTCAGAATTATCTTTCAGGCTCTAGCTAATTCTCACTTTCCCAAAGAGGCCTTTTCTTCTCGCCAATATAAATTAGGCATCTCTTTTTACTTGCAGATAACATACTTGCTTTTCCTTCTGTAATAGAAGGTAAGCTGTATGCAGACAGGGACAATGTTTTGCTCATCTTTGGCACACAATTAGCACTTAGTTTGTTTCGTGAATTGATAAATGTGGGAAGAATGTCCACATCTTCCTCTATACAGTTGCGTATTGCATGAGTTTGTCTATAAGCATGCACTACAGTTTTTCATTTTCATGTATTTTTAAACTACTTGTTAAAAATTGAAATAATTCAAAAGTATTATGTAGAGAAAAAGCTGAAAGTCTTTCATAGACACAAAGAGTTTTTTGAAAAATAAAAATAAAAATAAGGTTCTGCCCTTCCCTGTTGGTACATAGAAATCTCACTTATTCTTTTTAACAGCTGTGTAATGTTCTAGGGTATGGTTATACTATTTTAAACATTATTTAGTCACTAATAGAAATTCCCCAACCCCACTAATGTTTTGATGTTTTTCTATTTAAAATGCTGCATTATACATTGGCACATATTGTGTGAGTATTGCCAAAGTTTGGATTCTTAGAAAATTGAGCTGTTAGGAAAGAGGGCATGGATAGTTTAGATGAAGAGTCTATTTACCTTATTCCAAAAAGACATATGCAAATAGCTATTGTCGTTGCGGTGTACGAGGGAGCCCATGTGTCCAAACACTGGCCAACCTTGGAGAGTATCAACCTTGCCAAGTTTCACCACTCAGGTTAAAATGCTACTTCATCGTTTTAATTTACATTCCCTGCATTATTTACTGAGGTTGTGCAAATTTACATACGATTATTATTAGCTATTTGTATGTCTTTTACTGTGAATTCCTGGTTATATCCTTTGCCCATTTTTATGTTTTTGCCTTATGGATTCGTAGTAACTCCTTATGTATGTATGACATGGAAATAATCTGTTTGAAAGTTATAAATAACTTTTAGGCGTGATGGATATGTTCGTTCTTGATTGTGGTGATGGTTGCACAGGTGTGTACTTATGTCAAAACTCATCAAACTGTACACTTTAAATATGTGCAGTTTATTGTATGTCAATCATACCTCTATAAAGCTGTTTAAAAAAGAAAGTTATAAAATTTGTAATATAAATATTTTCTCCCAGTTGTACTTTTTCTTTAAACTTTATTTACTTTATTTTGGTCATGTAGAAATTTTTTGTTTAGATGTCAATTATTTATATTCTCTTCTGGAGTTAGCTGTGTGACTTAGGCAAGTTACCTAACCTCTCTGTGCCTCAGTTTTCTTCAATAAAATGAGGATAAGAGTACTTACTGCATAGGGTTGTTGTGAGGATTAAATGAACTAATATACATTAAAAATTCTTAAAATGGTAACCGCCATAGAACACAGTGCAATAAATATAATATTAACTATTACATGGTTTGTGATCTCATATCTAACTTAGGAAAACTTTCTCTATCTCACTATCATAAGAATATTCTACTTTATTTTCTTCTAGTGTACAGTTTAGTTTTTAATGTTTAGTTCTTTTAGTTTATTTAAAAGTCATTTTTGTAGAGGTTGTGAGGCAGTGGTCAATTTTATTATTTTCCCAGTGGGTACACAGTTGTTCCAATACTATTTATGGCATAATCCATCCTTTCTGCAAGGATTTGAAGTATCATCTTATTTAAATAGTAAATTCCCATGTTCAAACAAGTGTGCTTCCAATCTAATCTATCATAATTCTTGGCGATTTATCATTTTTCTGTCACTTTGATGCTATGGTTTGAATGTTTATGTGCCATCCAAAATTTATAGGTTGAAACCTAATCCCCAATGTGGTAGTTCTGGGAGGTGGGGCCTTTAAGAGGTAATTAAGTCAGAAGGATGGAGCCCCTTATGAATGGGTTAATGCCATTATAAAAAGGGCTCACAAAAGTAGGTTCACTCTCTCTCACTCTCTCACCTTCCACCATGTAATGATGAAGCAAGAAGGCCATTGCCAGATGCTTATACCTTGATCTTGGACTTCCCAGCCTCCAGAACTGTGAGCCAATAAATTTCTGTTCATTATGAATCACCTACTCTCGTGCATTCTGTTATAGCAGCACAAAGTGGACTAAGACACTTGGTCTCTCCCTTCCCTTAACTTCCACTTTCACTACATCTGTTCCTCCATCCTATCTCATCCACTCTGAGCCATCATTATGCCATGGACCTGATCATGACCAATAGCTCTGACATCTTTATAACCTCAATGTAGGCAATTCCCCTCTTAGATCACCACCTTTAATTTTCCAGCTCATTCCTCTTGTTCTTCTACTCTGGCAATTCTTTGTTCCACCAGGACCTAGAATCTAGGGACCCTTCTATATTTTTGCTGTCCTTATTTTCCACCCTACACAGTTTAGATTATATGGTTCATCATGGTCACTCCCTTGCACACTTCCTCAACTCCTATACCCCTTACCCACCTGGGCAACTCTCAACCTTAATCAATTCCAGCTGTCCATATGCTCCCTGTTTGTCCTGTGCAACTGAATGGTCTGGAGAAAGACACAAGACAGGCTGACCAGTCTCATCTTAAATTCATGGCCACTGTATTGCAGGTAAAGGTGAATGTCCCTAATCCATTCACTCTCCTACTCTCCCATTTAACACCTTCTCATCTCTCCTTGAAAGACTTGAACAAGCCATCCTCATTTCTCACCTGGATGGTTACCACTTCATAAAAGAAAATATCCAAATGGACATTCAGTGTGTGAAAAGATGCTCAACCTTATTACTTATCAAGGAATGAAAATTAAAACCATGGTGGGACACCATGACACAGCCATCAGAATGACTAAAATTAAAGAGGCCCATGACAGTACCAGGTGGATGTGGAACAACTGGATTGCTCTTGTTGTGGGTGTGTAAATTGGTACAATGCTTTGGGAAACTATTAGGCAACATCTACCAAATCTGAACATATGCTCACCCTATGATCCAGCAACTCCACATATAGGTATATACCAGATAGAAATGCATACATTTGTGCATCAAAAGACATGCTCAAGCATATTCAAAGTAACACTAAATATAATAGCACAGTGAGCAATGCAAATGCCCATGCATCAAAAATGGAACGGATGCATAAATTGTGGAATAGTCATACAAAGGCATACTATCGGTCAACGAAAGTGAAGGGACTATTGCTGCGTTCATTTCACAAACAATGTTGAGTGAAATAAGTCATACCATATGCTTCTATTGTATAAGTTTCAAAAACAGACACAACTAATTTGTGGTTAGAACAGTGGTTAACTTGGGGGAAAGGAGTAGGGAGGAAGCAGAAGGAGCATGTGGAGTCTCTGGGGTACTCTCAGTGTTCTCTTTCTTGATCTAGGTAGTGGTTACATTGATATGTGAACTTGTGAAAACCTACTGAGTGGTACACTCATGATTTGTCTATTCTTTTCTATGTATGTTATACTTCAACAAAAAGTCTCGTGTGTGTGTGTATGTGTGTGGATGTATGTATATATTTTTTTTATTCTTCTCTTGACTCCACTTTCATTTCCAACCATTATACCATTTCTCTCCTTTATAGCCAATCCCCCAAAATTGTTTATGTTCACTGTCTCCAGGTTTTTATTAATAACATTCTTCTGAAATTGCTCTTGTCAGAGTCACTCACCAGTGACCTCCATATTGAAACATTCGATGGTCAATGGCAGACCTCATTGTACTTGGCCAGCAGAATTTGATGCATATCACCCTTTTCTTAGGCATATCTTCCTCCCTTGACTTCTAGGACACCACTCTTAGGATTCTCCTCTTACCTCTCTGCACACTCTTGTCATACTCCTTTGCTAGTTCTTCCTCATCTCCCTGACCCCTAAATATTGGTTTACTCCGGGGTTCAGTTCATGGGCCTCTTCTCTATCTACACTTACTCTACTGGTGTCATCGATGTTCATGGATTTTCCACCTATATACTGATAACTCCCAAATTCATATCTGCATCTCAAATAAATCTCTTCCCTGAGAGGCCTCATACATCCAACTTCCAACATGATATATTCACTTGAGGTTTAATAGGCATCTCGAACTTAACATGTCTCAAAACAAATTCCTCATCTTCCCCTATCCCCTCAAACCTGCACCTCCGCACTAAGTGATGACTCTGTTTTTCCAGGTGCTCAGCTCAAATACCTGGCAGTAATCTTTGACTCCTCTCTTTCTCTTACTTCACACATCCAATCTACAAGCAAATCATTTGTCTCTATCATTTCTCATCACCTCCCAAGCTTTTGCTCTGGGGCAAGCCACCTTTGTTTCTCACCTGGATGGTTACACTGGCTCCCTAACACCCTAACAGCTCTCCCTGTTCTGCCCTTACCTCCTTCTTTCACTCAGTATCAGCCCAGGACAACAGAAGCCCTTCTACGAAGAAATGCAATACCGGAAACTGGCTACGTGGGTGATGTAGGAGCTGAGAAGCCAAACAGAGGACAGGAAGGCAGCCCTGAGATCATCAACAACAGGAAGTTGCCACCACCCCTAACCTGTAGAGGTGATAAGAAGAGGTTGTGTTACCTATGCCCAGGGGCCAGAGTGACTCTGAAAGACTCTGAAACCAGGCAGGAGCTGGAAGCACAGAGCAGAGGCCAGGGATGCCTCCCAAGCTATGGAGAGGAAGGAGGAAGAGTCTCTACTCCCTTCTCCCATCCTCAATCTCCCTCCTGGTCTCTGGTTGGCCGGATGCTGTCAAAAGGCCCCTGACTTAGCCTCCCTGGAAACAGGCTGTAGGCTCACTTTGCTGCCACAGAGCAGGGCAAGGATTAGAATGGGTCTGCACAGAGATGCATAGGACTAGCATACGACCCCAGCCCACAGCCTATTCTTCCCTGGGGCAGACCCAGGGCTTATGGGGCCTGAAGTATATGCAATTTTTGCATTCC
The DNA here is from genome assembly GCA_008086735.1 of Cheirogaleus medius. Lineage (NCBI taxonomy): Eukaryota > Metazoa > Chordata > Mammalia > Primates > Cheirogaleidae > Cheirogaleus > Cheirogaleus medius. The sequence continues at coordinate 27,439,973 of VBSM01000529.1, forward strand.
TCATTAAGAAAAAATTAAAAGATAAAAACCATTAAATCCAGCACAAAAGTAAATATTTATTTAGAATGAAAAAAGAAATCACAGCAAATTACAAATTTTTAAAAATCAGATAATACAACAAACATCTGACATGATCCAGAAAAAAACCAATCTTTTCTGTTCATTAATTGATTGGCACATTGCTATCTTACTTTTTCGTCTATATTTTTTGGCTTCATATTCTTGGATCACTTGTTCATATGACATGATCCATAATGAATTTTTTTAATGGTAAGAATACAAAGGTTTTCTCTACTGGGATTGATTAAAGTTTGTTTGTTTGGTTTTTTTTTTAGTAGTAGTAGTTTAGAAAAGTTTCCTCCACCTTCACGATTTGTTATTGGTAACGTTGAATAAATTTTTAGAATTGTCAAATTTGAAAAAGCTTTATCAAGATTCTTTTATATATGATCTGGGCTTTTCAAGTTTTCTTGAGCAGTGACTAATTTTAAAAACTTCTGTGAGTTGACAACACTCAATTAAAGCTCTCGCATCAACATCCCGGGTACGGCGACAGAGTGGGCGGTGGGAGGGTTCCTGGAAGCCATTCCTGCTCCAGAACAGCCGGTAATAACTTCCAATAACGTGGAAATAACTGTGAACCACACAAATACATCCCACCAAACTCAAGCTAAAGGTATCCCCAACTCAATTTTCCCTGGCTGGATCCCAGAAATGATTGTGGCCATTCTGGCACTGAGAGGAGACACGCTAGAAAAGTTAAGAAAGATCTCAAATGGTCTTAACCCATTATGTCTAAAATATATTGCTTTTGCAAATTGTATCAAACATATGACCCTGGGAATGCATGGCTGGAGTCTTGGAAGGGGCCGTGCAAGTGCAGAGTTCTGAGGTTTGAGTTTTATTTGCTTTATGGTAAACTCACCTGTGGTCACCTACAGCAGAGTGGTCCTTTTAAAATGTGAGTTGAATTGTGCACCTCTCTGCTCTAGGCTCTCCAAAGGCTTGACATCTAGTTCAGCGTCAAAGCCAGAGCCCTTTCAATGGCTTACCAGCCCCCTGTGGGTCGGCTGCATCCCCATCGCTCCTCGCTGACCCATCTCCTGGTCCCCTCCCTCTGGCTCCAGCAGCTCAGTGCACCCTGCCCTCTTGCTGTTCCCCTAGCATCCCACCACAGGGCCTTTGCTCTTGCTTTCTCCCCCACCTGAAACTCTATTGTCCCAGACACCTGCTTGCTTGGCTCTTATTCTTCCCTCAGGTCTTTGTTCAAATATTGCCTTCCTTGTTAGTTGTCAACTGTGGCTGTAACAAATTGCCACACACTTAGTGGCTTAAAAAACACAGATTTAGGCCAGGCACCGGGGGTCCCACCTGTAATCCTAGCACTCTGGGAGGCCAAGGCAGGAGGATCGCTTGAGG
>VBSM01000529.1:27441491-27461259 GCA_008086735.1 Cheirogaleus medius
AAAAAAAAAAAAAAAGAGTTGTAAACTCTTCTGGAAAGTCTCAGGTCTGCTCATAAAGGCTTTCAACTGATTGAATCAGGCCCACCTGGATTCTCCCTTAATTGAAGTCACCTGATTATGGACTTTAATCATATCTACAAAGTGCCCTCACAGCAACACTTAGATTATGTCTGACTGAATAACTGGGACTATACCCTAGCCAAGTAGACACATGAAACTGACCATCCCAGGACCCTTTATGTGGTTAAAAAAGCTTATTACAAATTCTTTTTTCATCTATAGAGATGATAATTTAGTTTTCTTTCTTTAATGCATCACTGTAGTGAATTTAAAAAATAAAGTTTAGTTTATAATGTTAAAATCTATGCTTGATTCTTGGGATAAAACCTATTTGGTCATGATTTATTAGTTTTATAATATATGGCTAGATTAAGTTTGCTGCCATTTTATTTATGGGTTATATATCTATGTAATTGTGATTGGGCTATACATTCTTGTGTGTGTTATCTTTGTCCAGCTTTGGTATGTCAGGGTCAGTGGCTTCAGTTGAAAATGACAACCCTAGCTGATTTAAACATTGGTTCGGTGAGCCAAAAGGTATAGGGGAGGTCACATAGCAGGCACGGCTGCATTCGGGGCTCACATGCTGTAATCAGTGCTCATCTTCTCTCCATCTCTTGGTTCTGTTTCTCTGTGTCAGCTTTAGTCTCAGACTCCATGTGGCGGGCAAATGGCTGCTCCAGGATCTCATAGCCTTAGTTTCAAGAGCAAATATTTTTCCAGAGGTCACTGAAAAATCTCTTGTGTTTTACTGTCTTTGTCTGGGTTACATGCCCATCCCTGGATCATTCGCAGTGGGTAAGGAAAAGCAAAGCTCGATGAGGCTTGTGGGCTCAGCTTTGGAATTAGGGATGGTGTCAACCTCTCTGGATGTACATAGACATAGAGCGGGGCAGAGAGGGTTCCCTCCGAGGACAATCAGCATGTGGTTACTTAGAAGTGGGAATGAACAAATACCGAGGATGCATAACAAAAACAAAACAAAATTGAAGGCATAGAAAGCTATAGCTGTACTAGCCCAACACAATGGATTGGGAAGTTTTCCATCTTTGTTTTATGCTCTGTAACAATTTAAATAACAGAAGTTATTTGTTTCTTAAAGGTCCAATATAACTCACCCTTAAATCCATTCTGGGCCTGATGCCATTTTTAGAAGCACAGTATTTGATGATCCGATTTTTTCTATGGATATTAGTATTTGTACCTTTTCTTGAAATATTAAGGAAATATTAAGGAAACAAATAAATGAAAGAACCAGCATGTGATTTTATTTACCAAGTCTACATTTGTTTCACAGTTTCATTAATTTCTGCTTTTATCTCTATTAATTTCTTCCCTCTATAGAGTTTTCTTTTTCCTTCTAGTATTCTTTTTCCCAGATGCATGGATTCAATTTTCTTTTCTGTTTTCTAACAAATGTGTTCAAGACTATACATTTTTCTGTAAATGTTGCCTTGGCCTAGACAATTGGTTTCATTATATGATGCTCTTGGTGTCATTCCTTTATAAAATAATCTGTCATTTCAATTTGGGTTTCTTTTTAACCTGAGAGTTATATAGAATAGTATTTTTAAATTTCCAAGTTATTGTCATATTATTTTGCTACTCTTTTGTCACCGATTCTAGTTTTTTACATTGTAGTCAGAAAATATAGTCTATATGATTCACACTTTCTGGAATTTAGATTTTACTTGTAGCCAATTTTAATGAATGGTCAATTTTTATAAATATACCATAGATATTAAAAAAGAATGTGTAAAGGTACATCCTCAGTTCAATAAATTTCCTTATATAAATCTCAAATCAAACTTCTAATTTATATTATCCAAATCCTATCTATCACTTTACTTATTTTTTGTTTGCTTGATCTATCAATTTCTGGAGAGGTATATAAAAATCAAGTATCATTGCAAGTTTGACACTGTCTCTTTGTAGTTCTAAAACTGTTTATATAGTTTAATACTCTATTGTTTAATACAAAATTCACTTCATTGTCATCTCTTCTTGGTAGATTGTATTTTTTATAAAGTATCTCTCTTTGTTCCATGTAGTGCTTTCATTTTGAATTCTTTTTAATCTGATATTAATATTTCTATGCCTTTGTTTTTGTTTTGTTAGCATATATTCATTTTCCATTCTTTTATTTTTAGTCTTTTTGTATTATATTGTTTTAAATGTGACTTTTTAAAATATCTGCATTGTGTGTAGACATGAGTATATTACACATACACTTACGTATATTGTTGAGAGTTCTCTCACTCATTCTAAGAGTCTCTGTAGTTTAATAGGAGAGTTTAATCCACTGACATTTATTGTGATTTCTAATATGTTTGGATTTCCCCCTGTTTTTTGTTTGATTTATCAAGTTTCCTTATTTCTATTTTTCTCTATTTGTTGTAAATTATATATTTGTATAATATATACATTATACTATTATGCTAATAGTATAACATTATGCTATTTTAATTTTTCTAGTGCTTTACATTTTAAATAAAATTATTTAAGCACTTTTTTCCTCCAATAGTGTCTTAAATATCATCTTACCACTCATTTTGTTAAAACTCCAAATATTATCATTTTACTTTACTCCCATTCTTTTCAAAGGAATCACTTCTTAAGAGCTATATGAAATTTTATAGATTCATTTTCATTTAGTATTCAGATTCAGATATTTACCAGTTTCTTTAAAAGATTTTGTAATACTATGAAATTCTCTTTCTTGAATTCCTTTTTTTGTTTTTCTGCAGTACATAATTATTTTTTTCAGAAGAAGTGTATGGATAGTACATTTTCCTTGTCCTTTATTATCTGAAAATATCTTGGATTTGCTTTCATGCTTGATAGTTTGGCTGATATAGAATTGTAGGTTCAAAAAAATCCAGAAGCCTTGAGAATTTTGTTTTTATTTTGTAATTTAGAAATGTCACCAGGATGTGTGTCTTTTTAGTGTTTTCTGCTTAGCATTTGGTGGGTCTTTTTATAGTTTGAGGACTCAGATCCTTCTCTAGCTCTGCAATATACTTTTAAATTATATTTTAAATTATTTCATCACCTCTAGTCTCTCTGTTATCTCAATCTAGAACCCCTATAAGGCAAATCTTAGGTCTTGTATTTTCTCACACCTTGTATTTTGTGTGTGTGTGTTTTCGCTCTACCTTGTAGGGGATTTCATTGACTTTTATCTTCTTGTTTTCATTTTTCAAGGATGATTTCTTCAATTGTTCCTTTTCCATGGCATTCTACTCTTATTTTATAAAAGCAAATTTCTTTTGGATCTCTCTGAGGATACGACCTAGAATTCTTTTGAAGTTCCTCTCTGCCTGCTACATTATCTCCATATCCTCTAGGGGGAATCATTTTGGTTTTTCATCTTGTTCTTTTCTCATACTCCTGATTTGCCTCCAATATCTGGTGTTCCATAATGGTCATTCAGATTTATAAATTAAGAACTAGACTGATGAATATATGTAGGAGACTGGTTTGAGTTTCTTTCTGAGTTCTGCAGAACTAGCTTCCAGGATGGGCCTTTTCCTTGAAAGGAGGCTGTCGGCAGCCCTGGGCCGGTGAGAGAGTGGGGGGCGCTTGTTCACTGCGGGCTTCCCTTTAGCAAGGATGAGGGAACGGCATACAGGCAGCTGGGGAACCTCCCAATTGCCAATGTAAGAAAGACTGTATTCTGTGTGTGAAGTCCTGAACAGAACTGTCTCATTGTCTTTGCTTTTCTCCCCACTTCTTTCGTCCATTACAGAAATTTAGCTCAGTTCTGCTTCTCTGGCCTCAGCACCTACGTAGTCACCCCTCCTGTATCAGTTATCTACTGCCACATAACAAACACTCCTTAACCTGGTGCCTTAAAACAACAATAATTTGTTATTTCTCATGATTCTAGCAGCTCATTCTTCTGTTCCCTATGGCATTGGCTGGATTCTCTCATTTTGCTGCATTCAGGTGGCGGCTGGAACAAGTGGGGAGGCCCAAGAAGGTGTCACTCCCATGTCTGGGGCCTTGGTGCTGGCAGTCTGCTGCAGCACCTACGTTTTCCACCAGGTGGCCTCTTTCTCCACGTGGCTTTTCATCCTCCAGGGCCTCTCTCTCCATGTCGCTAGGGTGAACTTCCTTATGGAAGGAACGGTGGCTGGGTTCTAAGAGGACAAGCCCCAGTGTGCAAGTGCTTCTCCAGCCTCTCTGCTTGCGTCATGCTTGCTTGCTAACGTCTCATTGGCCACAGCAGGTTATGTCACCGGGTGCGGAGTCCGTCCATGTGCTGGGGACTCCACAAGGACGTGAATTCGGAGGGATGTGGTTCACTGCCGCAGCGTAACATTTCACGACACCTCCTAAGGTGACCTTTCATTTTGTTTAGAAAACAATCCACCGGGCTTCAATGTCAGGAACAAAATCCACAGCCAGCCATTCTGTTAATATATATGTCGGGAGAGGAAGGGGCTGACTGGCCCATTTGTCTGTTCAAAGGTTCGTCACCTGATGGTTGGGCCATGGCCTGCTCCCTGCTCCCCATACTTGGAGTTTCTCCAAGTTTCTGCTGAAAAGAACAGGTTACATCTCTTTAGCCAATTTCTTCTGTGCTGATTTAACCATTCTGGTTTTTTCCATAAATCTGATTCTATCTGCTTTTTATCTTCTAGAAAGTCCTCAAATTTTTCTGATTGACTGATATCATGATTTCCAGTTTTCTTGGGCTGATATGGATGTATTGTTTTTATGTCTTTTTTTATTATTTCAATGAAACTTATTTTGCAAAAAGGAAGAGAAAGCAGTGAGATCCCTATTGCTGTAGGTCTGCACTCACACGACGGGAGTGCTGAAGGGAGGTGGTGGTTAGACTAGATGACATGATCGCTTTTCACCAGTCCTGAGATGTTGGAGGTGCCGTAGCTTCAGCACCTTCTTCCTCAGGAATCCAGGTTGGCAGAGTTAAACCTGATTGTTGTGATTTCAAGCCCCTGCTGGGACTAGAACTGAGGCATTTGGAGCTGGCTTTGCAAATTGCCTAGTCCAGACTCTTGCTTTGCAGTTAGGAGATGGAACACAGGCCATCCCGCAACTCAGCTGCAGAGCTGGGGTTTGAACCTGGGCCCCGACTCCTAATCCTGTCATCTTTCTGCCACACACTTCCTTGCATCTTGTCCCAACTGCACCTCTCAGAGAAGCCCACAGTCTTACTGCTCCGAGAGGGCCCGGGCAGTACCTCCAGGCTAAGACACCCAGAGCTGAAGGATTTGAGGCTAGAGGAGCCCCCAATGAGACAGATGTCTGTCTGGCCCCTCCTCCCGAAAGGCGATTATTTCAGCTAGAGACGACAGCCGCGTTTGGATCATAGATTCTCTTTCTCCCTCCAGCGCCCTCTCTCTCCCACTCGGTTATCTATTTACCTATTTCCATGGGCTCCCCCCACCCCCAGATGAATTACGTCTGCAAGGCAGTAAAATGTTATGTATTTGCAAGGCCCATAATCTTTAAAAGCCCAGTGATGCCAGCTCCAGACAGCAGCGAGCTCCCTCCAGTATGTTAATAGATAGTATTAGGGCAATAATGAAAACACTTGAGACAAGTAAGCTCCTATCAAAAGCTGAGTAATAGGGCTTCGCCGAGTGAATCACAATGCAGAAGAGATTAAGACGTCTGCCGTTGTGCAGTGTCTATTCAGACTAACAGCTGCTCCGTTTCTGATTAAAATGGGGTTGGGGAGACCTTTTCGAGCGAGTCCCCTTTTTATCCTGCACTGTCCTCGCCCTTCCCACCTCCACTTCTGCACACAGACACCTTCATTTGCACTTGGCCACGGCCATTCTTGCACACACACAATCAGAATGGAATCACAAACGCGCGTTGCATCGTCACACACACAGAGCCATAGCAGCACACACAGCCATCAGCACCCGCTGACACACGGCGACACTGACACATCCAAGCACGTTTACACACACACAGCCACATCCTCATGCACAGGCACACAGTCACGCGTGGAATCCGTCTTCACACACGGCCTCAGCCAGTCTCTCACACACAGTGCATTACAATCTGTCACAAACATAGTCTCACATATGCATTGAATTGCAATCTGTCATGCACATACTCTTCACACGGTCACAACCCGACACTCAGAAAATCTAGTCAGAGTCACAAACCCACACATACCTAGCTAGTCCTGTCCACGTACAGCAAGTCCTTCGCGTGCAAAAATCACACTTGCACACTCCCACCTGTGAGGACAGTTAGACATACACACATGGCCCTTCATTCACAGACAGTCACGCGCTCTCTTACCCACACGCAGCCACAGTCATAAATATGCACACGTGGTCATGTGCTCACACATGACTGCAGCCCAGTCCCATGAAGTAATGCCTTTCCATGCACACAGACACAGAGCCAGTCTGCACACCTGCAAGCCCCACCCCCCCACCCCCGCCACCAGTGTGTATGCTGTGCAAGTCACAAGTCTGGGCACACACATGGGCAAGGACACTGCTCTGCACGCCCCTCCAGATGCTGACCCAAGATGACAGACTTCAGTACAAGACAAGGATGGCCCTGAGCTGGGTCAGCAGCCTCATGGTAAAGAAAATCCTCAGGAAGCAGGCCTCAAGGTCACCACCCTCCAATCCCTGAAAGGCTGTAGCGTGACAGGGGAAATGGAATCGTTTCTGTGGCACCTAAGAGCATAGAACTCCGACCTGGGGTGGAACTGAAGATTTGGACTCAGGAGAACCCAGAGCAGTCCAAGAATAAAATGGCCTACTTCAGGAGGTAGTGATCGCCCCGTCAGTGGAGGTGTGCACGTGGAGGCTGGACAGTCACTTGGCAAGGAGGATGAGGAGGGACTTCTGTATTGCACAGGGGTGACCCAGAAAGACCCATCGCAGTCTCTGTGCCCTGAGTTTCTGTGTGTCCTCTTCCCAACCCTGTCCCATCGGTTGCTCCCTTTCTTTAGCCCAGCTCTGCAGACAGGGAGACCCAGGGGTCCAATCTTCTGCTTCTTTCCCTGGACGTGATTTCTCTCCCAAGATAATCTTTAGGCTGATGATTCCAATTTCTTTTCTAGGCCTCCATGGCCCTGGCGCTAGGCTCAGGGGGAGATGCAAGCTGCAGTAAGCTGGGGAATTAGTCAGAGACTCAACCTCCTTTTTAACTTGTGGGACCTGTCATGGCCTTCAGAGACTTACGAGTTGCCCAGATGGAAGGCAGTGAGTCACTGAGCCAGGAACACCAGGCCTGGACAGCTAGAAGGATCTTCACCAGGCACCTGGTCAGTCGCAGGGCCAGCTGTCAGAATAGGAGGAGACAGGGATTTCCTGTTCAAAGCTGTACTTGGCAGCCTCCAGGCTGTAGCTGGGGGCTGTAACCCACCGCCTTCCAGCCACTTCTCCCTGGGCACCCATCTCCACTCTGAGGGGCATCTCACTACTCCTTTTCCCAGGCAGACACTCGTGCTTTTGCCCATGCTCACCCCTCCTCCGGGATGCCTTCCCCTGCCTCCCACAGTGATATCTGCACTTGTCTCTCCTCACGCCCCAGCCGAAATGCACCTTGTTCAGGAAGCAGCCTCAGCCCCTGGGCTAGAATCAATCCTTCCCCTCTCTGCTCCCACGGCCATTGTTTTGCCAAGCGAGAACATAGCCCATCTGTCTTCCCCTCCAGGGGCTGGGTCAGGCAGGGTGGAGGTGGGGCTCAGAGGGATGGGTGTGGGGTTCGAGGGGATGGGGGTGGGAGGGGCAAGGAGCTGAGTGCAGAGGCCAAGTGGCCAGGAAGGAGACCCAGGTCCTTGTAGAGCAGACCCAAGGGCATAGTTGGGAAAACGAGCTCCAGGTTCAACTATGGTGCAAATTTGGGGACTGGAGGTTGAGCCTGAAGGGGTTGGCTAGAGTTGGGTCCATTGGCTGAAGTGGTCTGGGGTGGAGGAGCTTGTTCTGGGGCCCAGAATGTCAAGCTCCTGAGATACCTCGTGCAAAGGAAGCAGGACTAGGATAAGACTGGCATGGGAGCAGGTTCAGAGCAAGCTAGAGTGTCCCTGATGCAGCCAGGAGCTCTGTTGGGGTCTGCAGCCCACCTTTAGGGGCCTGTGTGAATGGCTGCATTAAAGGGTCAGGGCTTAAGTGGATCCCAAGGGTCATATCCAGAGTGTCAGGCCAAAAATAGGAAGATGGAGAAGTGAGGTCAGAAACCAGAGACTCAAAAGCTAGAAGGCCTGGATGAGCACTTCAGAAGCAAGGAGATGATCTTTTCATGGGACCTGGTAGAGTCTGGGTCCCAGGAACTTGTCACAGCACTTACAGGAGCTGCACACGGCTGGCCCTTACCCCCATTGTCAGGTGCTCAGCTTATCTACCCATGTGTCTCTCCCTGATTAGACAGGAAGTCTCTCCAGGAAAGACCTTGTTTTCTGCTTTTGGGTTCTCCCCTCTATGCTTTGCACAGTGCCTGGCACATCACACATCTCAGCAGGCTTTTGTGGCATCTAAGTTCTGTCTCTGACTCTGAATCTATGGTCTGGACTCCACCTCCAGGCCCCGCCCGGCCTCTGACGACCACCTCCCCCTACAGCCGCCACCCCGCAATCCACTGCAGTGAGTCTCCTGCCCAGTTCCTGGGACTGACCTTGCCCCACCTGAGGCTGGAGGGGCTGAGGGGCTCCGGCCTGGCTGCTGGGTGCTTGACCCCAAGGTTCCTCGGATCCTGCTGAGCTGGGATCACCTCATTCTCTATCCATGAGTCCAGAGCCCATCCCAGATTCCACCCGACACCCCAGTTCTTTTGATGGGATTTCAGTTTATTTCCTGTTCATTCATTCAATAAACATTTACTCCACATTGTCATCAGCCAGTTCTCAATCTTCATCTTTCCTGAGCTGTCATTACCTTAAATGCAGACGATCACTCCCTCCTCTCAGAAATGCTTTCTCCTTTCAGCCGGGGCACCACACCAGACTGGCTCTTCTCTTCCCGTACTGACCCCCTTCCCAGCCCCCTCTCCCCACCTTCTTCACATTGCAGCCCCTGCTCCAGGTTCAGCCCTTACACCTCTTCTCTTTACCTGCCCCACTGCCCAAGGGATCTCCCCCAAGCTCAGGGTGTTAGGTGCCATCTGTCTGCTGGTGACTCTCAAGTCTCAGGCGTATGTCTTCAGCACCAACCTCTGCCTTGTCTACCCCTCTGTTTGCTCAGCATTTCTAGATGTCTATTAGGTGTCTCACACTTCAAACAAACTCTCGATTACCACCTCTAACCTTCTCCCCCACCGCTACTCAAACTTGGCCAGTGACAGCTCCATAATGGTAACTCTGCCAGTTGCTCACGCCAAAGACCTTGGAATTATCCCTCAACTCCTCCTCAAACTCGGTCCAGGCCACTCTGGTCTCTTGCCCAGGTCACTGCAGTGGCCCCAGACTGGAATCCTGCTTCTGCCTCTGCCTCCACCTCCCACCAGCCTCAGATGGGAGGCTCTGGCCGCTTGCCCAGTCGGTCCCTACCTAACCCAGCCATGACCAGTGGTTCTGACCCATCAGGGCTCCTCCCTCTCTCCCATGTCACCCATTACCCCTTGTTGCCATAAGCCTGGCTCCTGGCTCCCGTTCCTACTATATTGGACCTCCCCATGGTGACATCATTGAGAAGTGACGCAAACAACACCTCTGTCCCTGCCTACGCACCGTCTCTTCCGTCTGCCCTCCGTCCCTGCAGTCCCAGCGTTTCCGTGTCCATCCTGGGCAAAGAAGAACCAGGTCTAAATCCAGCCCTTGACTGATGGCTCGGGTCTGAGGCCTGCCAGGAACCCAGGGCATAGGGGTGCCGAGAGGTTGGGGCGTTTTCTTTGTGTTGTGCCCCTACGTTCCCTGTCTCCTTTAATTTTCCCCAGAATCCTGTGAGGCATGAAAAATTCCCCTCCCAGGGGTGAGGGGAAGGAGGAAACAGGACTCGCTTGACCACAGCTGCACAGCTAGTCAGGCTGTGAGCCCGGATCACCTGGCCCTGCTCTGGCTGCTTCCACCTCCTTGGAGACCAAGTCATCTTCCTCCCACCCTCCCAGCCCCCACTTCCCATTCACAGAAGAGGGCCAGAAGCGCAGAGGTGGGGTGGGTCTTTCCCAAGGTCACAGAGCGACCCAGTGACTGTGCCCGGAGGAGTCCCAGGCCTCCAGGCTCTGCTGTTCCCCGGTGGGCCCAGAGGCAGGAGGGACGCACACCCCAAGGCCGGCCCTCCCCCGCGGCTCAGTTCCTGCCTCCCAGACTGAGGTCTGGAGCCCTAAATAGAACAAGCACTGCCGGCTCCCTTCTTGGGGAGGGGAAGGCAGCTGCGGCAGTTGTGGCGGGCGGAGAGAAATTTTCCCTTTCTGTAGATTGGATCAGTCACTCTCAGAATTGATGGCAACAGCTTCATCACGAAGATCTAATGCTTTAATTATGTTGTGACATGACCTGACATGGGGGTGGCATTTGATGGATTCTCTGGTGTCATCAGCATGGCCCTGACATAGGAAAGTGGCAGAAGGCAGGGGGTAGGGAAGAGGAAGGGCTCTTGGTGCGAGATGTGTCCTTCCCGGGCCGCCTCCACCTCCCCCTGAGCCCCGAATTCCAAGGAAGTCCTAGTAGCAGTGGGGTCTCTGGAGAGGAGGGGGACCAGCTCCTGTGCCCCTCTGGGATGGACTGGATCCCGGGGGTCCCCCTACAAGTGCATGTGTGTGTGTGCATATGTGTGCACATGCCTAGATGCACAGGAACATGTCAGAGAGCAGGTGAGAAGACTCAGATCTACGCAATAGCAGCAACAGCTGCGTTGCTGTCTGGCCTTCGGAGAAGGACTGGGGGGTGGAGGTGGGGGCAGAGCACCTGGTGGGTCTGCATGTCCTGGGCTGTCGTGAGCAGAAGGAGCAGATGCATTCAGGCAGGCGGGGAGCGTAGAGGCAGGCTCAGCTCAGCAGTGAGGGCTGCCGGCCATGGAATGTGCAGCCGTGGGAGGCCGTGAGTGACGCGTCCCTGAACTCAGGGACTGCGGGCTGATGCAGAGGGGCGAGGATTCTAATGACCTGTGAGGCTCGGATTCCGTGTGTCTGTGGGTGAATGGGTGAGAGTGTTTCTCTCCTTCTCTTTCCCCTCAGCCCACCTGCGTGCTCAGAGCCTGGCAGGGCCCTCAGTGTGGCAGGGTGAGAAGCAGGCTGCCCCCACCGCCCAAGCTCTCTGCCAGACACTGGCACGTGCTGCCCCCCTCTGTCCACTCTCCCTATCCTGCTCCTGTGCCAAGCTCTTCCTCCTCCTGGGTTGCCGAGTGAGATTGCAGGCTTGAAAGGGAAGGGGATGCAGACGCCTGTCGGCAGGGCCCCGCTGGGCCAGGGGCTGTGCCTTTTCATGCAGTGTCTAGAAGGATCCCATGGCCACCTGCAGCCAGGAGCCAGCTGTTACATCCATCTTGCTGTGGAGGACGGTGACGCTCAGAGACACAACATTGCCTGCCCAAGGCTACGCAGCTAGGAAGGAGTGAATTGGTTTTGACTGAGCAGAAGTGTGTGTTTAGTGACTCCTGGATGCCAGGCCCTGCCGAAGAAGCTACGGATCCAGACAGCAGGATCTCTGCCGTCAGGAAGCACAGTGTGTGCCCGCAGTGCTCTCTGATTCAGATGTCACCATTCTTTCCACTGCTTCCCTCTGCCTCGGCCAGTTGTGCCCGGCTTGGCAGCCCAGAGTGGGGGAGGGGCCCTAGAGCAGGTGTCCAGAGGTCAGGTCTGGCTCTGGCTGCTGCAGTCACCAGCTCTGGGGAAAGCACGGCTTGAGAAATACAGGACTGCGGGTCCTTTTTACCTCTGTTCTGTGCTTTCCTCTTATTCCATCCCACCCCACCCCCCCTGGGGCAGAAGAGAAACTGAGGCCCAGAGAGAAGATGAGGCAGGCCCATGGTCACCCAGTGATGTTTTTGACCCTTGCTCCTAACTCCTGGGCCAAGGCTTGACCGTGGCTGTTCCCAAAGGCCAGGGCTGCCAGGCATAGTCAGGAAAGGATCCTGGGGAGCCTTGAGATTCTTCTGGAAAGATGAGTGATAGAAAAGCCAGCCAGAGAGGAAACTCCCGATGCCTGGGAGCAATTTTCACATCCTGGGGAAAGCTCCACAATTCCGTGCCCTGCCCTAAAGCCACCCACTCCTAGCCTCAGTGAAGGGTGTTGCTGGAGGCCTGAGCAGCTCAGTCTGAGGTCGCTTGCCATCGGAGCTGTGTCTCGGAGATGGCAAGGTGGGAGAAGGCAGCTGCCATGCCTTGGCTAGTGCCTAAAATCCCCTGCATGACCGGATGCTCAAAAATGGTGCTCGAGCAAGACATGAGAACAGAAGGGCTCCCAGATACGGGAGCAGCCGCATCTGTGTCTGGACACGCACAGAAGCAGATGCTCACATGTGCAGCCTGGGAACCAGCCGTCCCAGGGTGGTGGGGAGACTTTTTATTAGCCCCATGAGTGAGGGATTGAGGGTCTGCACAGTGAGGGTTTGCAAACAAGAGCCAGGTCAGAGAGGAGGCAGCCGGTCTCCTAGAGGGGACTGTGTCTGTGTGTAACTGGGTGTTCCAGGTGACTGTGGTGTGGCTCTGTGGGGTGACCACCACCCAGGGCCTAACTGTGTCTGGGTGTTGTGAGTGTCCCTGTGCCAAGGTGTTACCAGCTATAACCATACCTGGCCAGGCTGGTGTGGACACCTGTTCCTGTCTGCATGTTCCACGGGTGTAGCTGAGTGTACCAGCCTGACTGTGTGTCTGGACGGAGCTGAGTTTTTAGTGACTGCAGCTCCAGGCACAGCTAAGGCCCCCAACATAGCTCCGTGTCCCAGTGCGGAATTGTGTGGCCCTGTTTGAGACTGTTTCTGGGGCAGACTTGGCCTTGCGGCCTGAGCTCTGGGCTGCTGGGGCTCTGTAGCGGGTGCCCCCCAATCACAAGGGGGCACTGTGCATCTTCCTAAACTGTCACTGCCGGCTGGTCTCCAGTGTGTGGGCAAGGTAGGCTGGAACTGGCACCAAGACCCCCTGGGCCAGGTGCAGCCGCCTCTGCCTCTAGGTCCCTGGGCAGTTCCAGGTCTCCTCTCAGAGTTTTTGCCCTGGAGGAAGGGAAAGGATGTCGTTAAAATCCTACCTAGTAAATCTCATGGGATGGGTCCACAGAGACATTTCTGCCTCATTTGACAATTGAGGACACTAAGGCTCTGATGCGATGTCACCTGCCTCAGATCCAAGCCCAGGATCATGTCCCGACCCTGAAATAAAGCAAACAATACCGGAAGTGCAAACCACACCGTACAGTTTTCCACGCAGGACTTCAAGTGCCCCATTTGGCAGGTGGGCACTGACGGTGGGCATGGGAGGACCCTGGCCTAGGTTTCTGGTCCTGACTCCATCGCTTACCTGCTGTGTGACCCTGAGTCACTCAGGCCCTTCTCTGAGTGTCTTTTTCCCACCTGGAAACGGAGAGGATTGATGTGTTTGCTCTTCCAGCCTCCCTTCCCAGCACGGGCCTTCTAGCTCGCACAGGTAGAGGCCAGTGCCATCTGGGAGTGATGATGCCCATGTGCACTGCTGGGTGATCGTTCCCCAGGACTTAATTATGGCTGCATATTAAGCACAGCCTGGAGGGCAGAAGTGGTAAACTTGGGGTCACACGTGAATTGGTGGCAGAGCCAGGACGAGAATGAAGCTGGCCTCCTGGCCCGTCACCAGTGCCCCCTGCCCCACCCAGCGGCTGTCCCCATCCTCCCTCTGGGCCGGTAGGTGTCAGTGCTTCACTGACAGTGCTCCTCTTGCCATTCCCCAAAGCCATCTCCTCCCATGTCCAAACTCTCACAGGCAGGTACTGTGCTGGGGACTGTCCTCCCCAGCCCCTTTCACAGGAGCCCTATTTTACAGATGAGAAAACCGAGGCTTGATAGAGTTAAGAAATAATAGTGGCTACTATTTTTGAGGCTTCCCGGCTGAATGCAAGACTCTGTGCTCGCTACTCACTGAAGTCGGCAGAGGGGACTAGTCTGGCCTCCAAAACATCCCCCCAAATAGTGCCGAGCCCTGCATAGGATATGCCAGCCTGATTTAGACAGCAATTTGCATACAATTTACCCAGAAAGCTGCACTGTGAAAAATATAATTACTTTTTTAATATTCTCTCTCTGATGTGAATGCTTACCGCCCGGTAATGAATTACTTGCTTAATGAAGATAAACCTGAATTGGAGATGCACTTTGGAGGGCTGCTGGGACGGCCTGTTTGATGCCATCATTTGCAGCTGTTAATCTCTGAAATTGATGCCCTTGTTGGTGGGATCATAAATCGAGGGGAAAATCTCTGAGCTCCAGCACCTCCGATTATTTGCTCTGTGGCACGGGTGGAGCCACTTGGCCTCTCTGTGCCTCAGTTTCCTCATCTATAGCAAAAGTATTGGGGTAAGTCAGAACCATAGAAATGTGGGGATGGAACTGATCTTTATTTAAGAATGATCGAGCATCTAAAATGTGTCAGGGGAGAGACAGAGAGGGGAAGTGATTTATTCAAAGACACACATGGACTGAGACATACTTATGAACTAGAACTCGTAGCCACAGCTTCACTCCCATGTGCTGTCCCTGGATCTCTTCTCCTAAATGGCCTTGAACCTGCCTCCTGGTTGCTGGTGAAGGGAGAGGGAGCCAGGCTGGAGTCAGACTCTGGTAGGAGAGGAAACACCTGTAGGCAGGTGTGGCCACTGGAAACCCGATCCATTCTTTTCCCTGATGTTGGCCATTTCTAGGGACCAATCACAGCTAAGCCCACCCAGGTCAGGGCTGGGGAGCGAGGGCAGCAAGTCAACAATTTAGTAAATACAGATTGACCACCTTCTATGACCACGTGTTTTAGGTTTCCAGGACTCAGCCATGAATAAGACCAACAAGGCCCCTGCCTACACGAACGTGAAATTCTAGAAAGGTGTGGTGAACATGTAGAGACAATAGGTGAGTTAACTAAGAATAAGGATAATGTCAGAGAGTGATAAATGACATAAAAATTTGTAAATAGGTAATATGCTAAAGATCGGTTGAGGGGAGTATTTTGACTTGTTGGTCAAAAAGACTTCCCTAAGGAGGTGACACCTGTGCTGAAATCGAAATGATGTTAAGAAGTCAGCCCTATAAATATTAGGGTGAGGCTCTAGGTGAGATCAGAAAAGAAGGCAGGAGCTAGATCATAAAGGGCTTTACAGGCTGTGGAAAGGATTTTGATTTTGTTTTCATTGCAAGGGGAAGCCACTGGGGGTCTTCATAAAGTGAGTGATATGACTCATTGGCATTTATAAATATTCCATAAGAAAAGTAGAAAATCTGGATAACTCTGTATCTATTAAAGAAATTTAATTTATAATATAAAAATTTCCTACCCAGATGGTTTCACCATTAAATTCTATCAAATATTTAAGGAATAAATGATAGCAATCTTACACAAACTCTCAGAAATCAGAGTAGAGGGAACACATCCCAACTGATCTGATGAGCCCAGCACAATCCTACTGGCTATTTATTTCTGCACAACTAACTTTCCTGAAAAGTAGTGGCTTAAAGCAATAATTTGTTATTATTATATATCATGATTCTGGGGTCAGGAATTTGGACAAACCACAGTGGAGATGGCTCGTCTGTGCTCTACGATGTCTGGGCCTCAGCAGGGGTGACTCAAATGTCTGCAATGTGTAGCAGTTGGAGGCTGACGAGGCATCTTCCTCTCCTCTCCACATGGCCTCTTGCTGAGCTTAGGTTCCCTTGCAGCATGGTGGCCAAAGGGTAGTCAGATTTCCTACGTAGCAGCTTGGGCTCTAAGTATGAGTGTTCCAAGAGGCCTGGGAAGAAGTTGCAAAGCCTCTTATGACCTGGCTTTGGAAGCACACTTCTATTAGTCAAGCAAGTCATTAAGACAGCCCAGACTCAAAGAGAAAGGAATTAGACTCCACTTCTCACTAGGGGAGTAGTAAGGAATTTGCAGCAATCTTTAATCTGACACACCTCTGATGCAAAATCTGGCAAACGTTACAAGAAAAGAAAGTTGCAGCTCAATATCCCTCATGACAAAGATGCAAAAGTCCTGAATAAAATATCATCAAATCAAGTATATAAATATATATAAAGGATAATACATTAATACTTAGTTGGATTTATTCTAGGAATGCAAAGTTTAACATTTCATAAAACAACCAATTTAATTCACCACATTAATAGAATAAAGGAGAAAAACCATAAGATTGTCTCAATAGATGCAGAAAGAGAATATTTGACAAAATTCAACACCCATCCATGACTTAAAAAAACAAAAATCCTCTCAGCAAACTAGGAATAGGAGGGAAATTCCTCAGCCTGATAAAGGGTATCTCTGAAAAACCTACAGCTGATAACATACTTCATGGTGAAAGATGAATGCTTACGTCTCTTTAAGAACAAGGCAAGGATGCTCTCATTGCTTCTATTCAACGTTGCCTTGAAGGCCTAGACAGCACAGTAAGGCAAGAAAAATAAATAAAAAGTATAAAGACTGGAAAGAAAGAAGTAAAACTGCTATTAAATGTTTTTGTAGAAAATCCTAAGTTGTCTTTAAAACAACTACCAGAACTAAGGAGGGAATTAAACATGTGTGTAGGATACAAAGTCTATATATAAGAATCAATTGTATTTCCATATATTAGAGGTAAGCAATTGGAAAAGTCAAGCTTGATATACTTTTTAATAATAGCATAAGAAACATTAAGTACTTAGATTTAGCAAAAGACACGCAAGACCTCTTTTCTGAAAATTATAAAGCACTGTCAAAATAAAGAAGACCTAAATAAATGGACCGATAGACTACATTTATGGATTGGAAGACTCAATATTATTAAGATGTTCATTATGCCTAATTGATCTATAGATTCAAAGCAATCTCAATCAAAATGCCTACAAGTTTTTTGTTGTTAAAATGACAAGCTCATTCTAAAATTTATACTACAGACATGCAAAGGAATTAGAGTAGCCAAGAAAATGCTGAAAAAGAACAAAGTTGAAGAATTCACATTACCTGATTTAAAGACATATTTTTAAAGTAATCTTTTGAAGGAGTAAAAGTAGGTGCAGAGAGACAAGTTAGGATGTTATTGGTGTGAACCAGATGAGAGATGACGGGGACTCAGACTGCAGTGACAGTCATGGAGGTGGAGAGAAATGAAGGGTTTGGGTTATATTTTGGAGACAGAAGCAGTGAGATTTGCTGATGGTTGTAGGTGAGGGGTGATAAAAAGAGAAGAGTTAAATGTGATTTTGGCTTGGGCAACTGGACAACGATGGTGTAACTTACTGAAATGGGAAAATTGGTGGAGGAATGGATTGGGGTGAGAGGAATTAAGTCTCTGTCTTACATATACTAAGTTTGGGAGAGCCATGAGGCAATTAGGCAGTTGAATATATAGGTCTGGATTCTGGGAAAAGACTAGGACTACAGATTTACATTTTGGAGTCAGTGTATTGATGATGTTTAAATCCACGGGATGGGATGAACTCACCTAGTGAGGAAGACTAGATGGGAGAGAGAAGAGGGCCAAGGATGGTTCCCTGGACCACTCGCACTTTTAGAGGGGAGACAAAGGAGAGGGTTTAGCACAGCAGCCTGGGAAAGGGGTAGGAGGGCAATTAGGGGAATAAGGTGTAGGGAAAGTACAAGGATAGGGAGTAGAGAATGGGGAACAAACTCACATTGTCCAGTGTCTTCTATGTGGCAGCTGCTGTCTTGGAGATTTACATGCACTCCCTCAGGACAACATTGTGAAGCAGGTATTATTGCTCCTACTTTGTGGATGATAAAACTGAGACTCTGATTGGTGCAGTGACCTGCCCAAATCATACAACCGGGAAGTGGAGAGCCTGGCTTTGCAGTCCCACCCGTCTCTGAGATTCTCTCCACCAGGCCCGCCATCAGTGCCTCCAGCAGGGGGCGCAGGATTGGGGTAAACCGCTTTGTGGTTTCTCATCTGTAAAATGTTCACCTTTCAGGGTTATGAGGATAAAATGGGATAATCCACATTAAGCACCTGCCAGTGCTTAACTGGGTAGGCCTCGATAACCAATAACGATTGTGGCTATACGTGCAAAGCGCATCACAGCCCGGGGACAGTGAGACCAGTGCTGGGGGAGTGTGTGCTGCAGGGGAGCGGGTGGGGCAGGCTTCCTGGAGGAGGCACAGGGGGAGCTGAGGACTCAGTGGTCCCAAACACTGATCTGTCACAGTTTCCAGTGGTGAAATGAGAAAAACAAGGACAACACAATGGATTTTCCGTAAAGCTAAGTGTGTTCAATGTAAAGGATTACCCTTTATCCTGAGATTATGTCCTTCCTACTTTGTTGATGTTAACGCATCCTTTTTATAAAATGATGGTCGATAGAGGATGGTAGTTATATCTTAAATATCCTTATTCAAGAAATGAAAATTTGACAACTTTCTGTTATTCCCCAAACTTTCTTTTGAAGTTTTTAACTGGTCCATGAAATCCGGAAGTCTGAGCACAGCTGACAGTGGCAGCGGGGAGGGCGTTCCAGGCAGGGAGAACTGCCTGTGCAAAGACAGAGAGGCAGGGAGACCTGGATCTGCAAATCAGCAGCAAGAGCGGCAAGCGCACGTGGGGGTGGGGTTTCTACTGGGGCTGACAAGGAACCAGGAGGCCAAGTCCTGGGGTAGGGTGGTCACCCACTGAAGTCCATACCCTCTGTGTTCCAGCTGCCAGCATGGCAGGAACTCCCCGTGGGCTAAGACTGCTCCCCAGGACATCCCCATAGCCAGGTGCAGGGTGTGTGTGTGTGTGTGTGTATGTGTGTGTGTGTGCATATGCATGCACATGAATCCCTGGTGAGGAAAGGAGCCCAGGAACAGGGAAGCACTAAGGACTGATGTGTTCTGGCCTATTAAGTGTTGAATAGACACACAGGATGGAAATAGAGACAAGGAAAGTCAGTGGGAAGGAAAGGAAGAAAACCTAAGACTATCTAAGTAGGAGGAACAGGGTCTGCGTGTCTTGGCACATATGTGTATGTGTGCATGTGTGTGTCCTTGAGATCACATGGACCTGTGTGTGTGTGTGTGTGTGTGTACATTTGCATCCTCAGCAGTGTGTGCCTGTTTCTGGGTTATCAGTGCGGCCAGGGGGAAGTCTCTGCTGGCTGTGTGGAGCTTGAGTTTGTGTCCAATGTATGTCAGGGTGTTTTGTGTGCTGCTGTTGCAAGTGTGGCATTGTTGAGTGTATTGTGTACATATAGGTATGTGAGATAGGTGACAGGTGTCAATACTGCATGGTTCAGCAGATGTCTACGTGCTGCTGGGTGGTGTACTGAGCTGGGTTATGTCTCTGAACTGTGTGTCTATGCCTGTGTAGGAACTACATGTTGAGTGCATGTTGATGGTATGGGGCGTGAGCTATGTGTGTCCGTGTGTCTGGGCTGGGAGTCCCTGTCGGGTGTGAGCTGATGGTATCAGGTTGAGCTGTGTGTGTCCGTGTATCTGGATAGGGAGTCTGCATTGGGTGTGAACTGATGGTATTGGTGTGAGGTGTGTGTGTCCGTGTGTCTGGATAGGGAGTCCCCATTCGGTGTGAGCTCATGGTATTGGGTGTGAGCTGTGTGTGTCCATGTATCTGAGCAGGGAATCCCCATTGGGTGTGAACTGATGGTATCGGGTGTGAACTGTGTGTGTC
>VBSM01000529.1:27461359-27550556 GCA_008086735.1 Cheirogaleus medius
CCGGGGGGGGGGGGTCAGCAGAGAGAAGACATGGGTGGGGCTGGGATGGTGTGGATGGTGTGAGCAAGCATACCCCTGTGAGTGTGTGTTTGTGAGTCTGCCAGTTGGAGCGTGAGAGGTGTGTCCGTGAGCAAATGGTAGCAGGTGTCAGAGCTGCTGCCAGAGCTGCTGCCAGTTGCTGTACGTGCAGACAGACCGCGTGTGTGTCCAGGGGACGCGGGGTGCGCCGCAAGCTCACCTTTACCCAGTGCTCACTCGTAGCCAGGCCGGACGCGAAGTGCTTCACTCAGATTATCTCATTTAACAAGTGTAACTGTGTGACAGCGGGTGAGAGAGACGGGGCACACAGGGGTGGGTGGGCAGAAGGCTGCTGCCTGGAAGTCCCCGGCAGAGGATTCCCCACCCCCACCCCAACAGTGTGCCCTGGTGGCTCTGACCCAGGCCTTAGGTAGAGAGCAACCTCTCAGCCCCTCCCATAGGGAGATGGCAGGAAAGGGGAGCAGCCTACACCCCACGTTCCCAGCCCACCTCCCTGCCCCACCCTCAGTCCCCAGGGATGCGCTGTACCCTCCAGGGACAGGGGGCCACCCACAATTCTCTTCTCTCCCAGGTGTGCTTAGTACAAGGCCCAGCACTCAGTAGCTGCTTGATCAGTAGACCCTAGGGGATGTCTGCACACTGAGTCGGCTGGGTCCTCACTCTGCGGATCTCACACGGAGGGAACGCCAGCCCTGCGGCTCAGAAGCCAGGCCCCAGAAACAAAGGAGGCACAGGGGGGCGAGCTAATGCCTAGATGGCTGAGCAGGTCGTTCCACATGAGGGAGCACGGCTGTGGCCCTCATCAGGGTCTCAGCGTGCATCACCCACTCCAGTTTGTCGCTGGGTTTTAGGTAAGCTCATATCTGACTGAGGGTGCTGAGAAGTGAGGACTGGGGTCTCTTGTCACCCGGGTGGTGATGGTGCAGGAGTCTGATGGCAAGGATGCCATGGATTCCTAGAGGAAGAGTGACAGGGAGGGAGGGGGGAGGGGGACCGTGGACGTGGGTGGAGCCCTCCTATGCACCAACCACCCGCAGGGGCACAGCAGAAGGCTCAGAGGCCCCTGAGCAGCGGCAGTGGGGACCTACGCAGGGGGGGAAGGATTGCTATGGGAGGGGCCTGGGAGGAAGAGCTCTGGGAAGCAACAAGTGTGTCTGGAGGCCCAAGGCAGCATGTCCAGAGGAGCACGACCCCTCCCACCCCTCCCTGTAATTGTAATGGTAACAGCAGCGTGATTATTGAATATTTTCAGAAAACTACTAATATTAGTTATCATTTATTGAGAATTTGGAGAAAAATGCCATTATCGTTCCCCAGACTCTGTGGCACCACCAGGCACTCAGTCTCCAAACCTCCGGCATTGTCATGTCTCCCTCCACAGCCCACGTCCAGGCAGTCACCAGATCCTGAGTGTCCTCCTCCTTAGAGCTAGGATCAGGCAGACCTGGTTGCGATCCCAGCTCCCTCACTTGTTGGCTGTGTTATCTTGGGCAAGTCACTCAACCTCTCTGTGCCTCTGTTTCTCTACTGTACTGAGAGGATAACAACAGCCCTTACAGCGTCGTTGTGAGAACTCGGCAAGTTAATGCATGTAAAGAACCCAGCACAATGCCTGGCAGAATAGACACCTAGGGAACGTGAGCTGTTTTCATTTCCACTAAACAACAGGCTTCCCCAGATCAGAGCTGTGCTTGCAACACTGTCCTGCTCAGGACCCTGTCAGCCCTGCCTGATGCCTTGCAGCCCAGCGAGGCCGAGCCACCCGAGCCACCAGAAATTCCTAAACACACCATGTTACCTCGCTTGGTCACCGGGGCTGCCGTAACACAGGCTGGGGGCTCAAACAACAGACATTTCTGTCTCGCAGTCCTGGAGGCTGGAAGGCCAAGAGCAGGTGTTGACCCGGTTGGGTTCTACGGAGGCTTCTTTTCTCGGCTCGCCGAGGGCTGCCTTCTCCCTGTGTCCTCACGAGGTCTGTCCTGTGTGCACACTCCTCCCTGCTGTCTCTTTGTGAAGCCACGTTTCCTCTTCTTATAAAGACACTAGTCAAATTGGATTAGGACCCACCCGAAGGGCCTCATTTTAAATTAATCCCCTCCTAGTTACAGATTGAACTCCTGGTTCTGCTCTTTCCTTCCTTCTCACTACTGCACTTGACTAGTCTAAAATAAATAGATGGATGAGTTAATCACCTCTTGAAAGACCCTGTCTCCAAATACCGCCACATTCTAAGGTACTGGGGGTTAGGGCTTCAACAAATGATTTGGGGGAGACACGATTCAGCTCCTAACGCTGCCTTCCTTCTCTGAGTCCTCACTCATGTTGCTGTGTTCTCTACCTGAACACCGGCCACACCTTCTTTTCCTCTCCGCTGAAGACCTCCCATTCATCGTCTAAAACTCAGCCAGAGCATCACCACCTCCAAGAAGGCTTCCCGGCTAGACTGCCACCTCCTCTGTGCTCCCACAGCACGCTGTGCCAACCCACACCATGGCGTGTACCATACTCTAAGAATTGTCACTTTATGAGCCTGTCTCCCCTGCTGCATGGATGCCTGTTGCCTCGATGGGCGCAGCGTCCCCTTCCCGCTCTGATAATGGCGTCTTCCTCACTTTGAAGAAGTGACACCCCCCACACCATGTCCACTCCTGTGGTTTTAATGGCACAGTAAGTGACAATTGCTGCTTCTTGCCACAGGGATGAGCACATGACTCAAGCAGAGCCAGAGTCTTTCCTTGAGATTTTTTCTACAAATGCTGGGCGAGAAAATGCTCGTCTTTCCTCTGGGGTCCAGAATGGTGTAAGCCTGGAGTTTGGGGAGGCCCTGCCCCCACCTCCTCCTGCTATGAAGGATGTCTGTCTGCAAAGGACAGAGTGAAGCCTGTGCCCAGAGAAAGCACCTACTAAGGGCCAGTTGCTTTACCTAAATTTTAAGCTTTTTATATTTAAATTTTTTGTATTTTGGGTAACACATTTAAATGGTTCAAAAATCAAAATAATACACAGTTATACAATAAAAGTCTGAGTTTTGTCCCTGCTCCTGTCAACTCACCTCCCACCAACATGGGTAATTAGTTTTTAAAATTTCTTGTGGATCCTTCCTATGGTTCTTTATAAAAAGATAAATAAATAATAATATATATTATTTATTCTTATAAAAGGGAGAATACTATATATACTGTTCTATACCTTGCCTATTTTTATTTACAATATATCCTGGGTAATTTTCATAAAGTACTCTGTGATCTTTCTCTTTCTTTTTCACAGCTGCATAATATTCCATTGTGTGGATGAACTACACAGTTCCTAATGATCATCACCAGAGTTATTTCCAAATCTTGCTGCTATTATAAATAATGTTACATTGAATAGGCTTTTCATGCATACTTTCATATGAGTACAAGAGTGTCTGTAGGCTTAATAAAAAGATAACCCAACTTAAAAAATGGACAAAGGATTTGAGCACACATTTCTCCGAAGAAGATATACAAACGGCTGATAAGCACATAAAAAGATGCTCCCCATCATTAGCCATTTGGGAAATGCAAATGAATATCACAATGACATATCACTGCACATCCACTAGGATGGCTACAATCAAAGAGACAGACAATAAAACATGTTGGTGTCTTTGTCCGCTCTGGCTGCTGTAACAAACTACCACAGGGCAGATGGCTCAAACAACAGAAATTTCTTTCTCATAATTCTGAAGGCCGGGAAGTCCAAGATCAAGGTGTCAGCTGGTGTGGTTTCTGGTGAGGACTCTCTTCCTGTCTTGTAGGTGATGACCAACCCACCGAGTGCTTATGCGACTTTTTTGTGTGTGGGGGGGGGGAAGTGGCAGGGGGGAGAAAGGGAGAGAGAGCTCTGGTGTCTCTTACTCTTTTTTAAAAAAATCAATTTAATTTTTAGATTTTAAATTAGAAAACATTTAAAGGATACTGAAAAGTACAGAAAGATATAATTGACCTCTATATATCCCATTCACTTAATTTAACAAATGTATAATATTTTGCCATATTTACTTCAGAACTCTCCTTTTGTAGGAAATAAAATATTAATATTAAAGGCACAGCCAATACCCAATACTCTCATCCCTTCCTACTGTTTCTCCTCAGGTTAACCACTAACCTGAAATTTTGTGTTTTTATACTTTTATTGCATATATGAATGTGGCCATAAGTAATACATTGTGGGTTTTTTTCATGTTTTAATTGTGGTAAAATACACATAACATAAAATTTATCATCTCAACCATTTTTAGCATACCATTCAGTGGCATTAAATACATTCATAATGAGTGTAACCATCACCCCCACTCATCTCCATAACTCTTTTCATCATGTAAAACTGAAACTCTATTAAACTTCCCCCAGCCCCTGGCAACCACCATTCTACTTTCTGTCTCCATGACTCTGACTACTCTAAGTACCTCATATAACTGTTATCATACAGAATTTTTCTTTTTGTGACTGGCTTATTTCACTCAGCATAATGTCCTCAAGTTTCATCCATGTAGTAGCATATTGCAGAATCTCCTTCCTTTTTGAGGCCGAGTAATACTCCATTGCATGGCTATACCACATTTTACTTATCTATTCATCCGTGCATGCACACTTGGGCTGCTTCCATGTTTTAGCTATTGTGAATAGAGCTGCCATGAACATGAGTGTACAAATATCTTCCCCTTTTTATAAGGGTACCAGCCTTATTGCATTAGGGCCCCATCCTTGTGACAAAATTGTAACCATTATCACTTCAACATAGGACCCATCTCTGAATATAGTCACACAGAGCTTCAGCGTACACAGTTTGGAGGGACATAAACATATAGTCCATAATAATTGGTGAGAATATGGAGAAATTGGAACCCTGATACTTTGCTGGTGGGAATGTAAAAGGGGCAGCCACTTTGGAAGACAGTTTGGAAGTTCTTAAAAATGTTGACGCAGAATTATCATTTGAATCCGAAATTCTACTCCTAGGTATACACCCAAGAGAAATGAAAACATATTCACACAAAAACTTACACATGAATGTTCATAGCAACACTATTTATAGCCCAAAAAAGAGAAATAATCCAAATGCCATCAACTGATGAGTGCTATATTCACACAATAGAATATTATTTGGCAATAAAAAGCAATGAAGTACTGATACTTGCTACAACTTGGCTGAACCTTGAAGACTTTATGATAAGTGAAAAAAGCCCTTTGCAAAGGACCACATATTATATAATTGCATTTATATAAAATGTTCAATGGCAATTCTATATATAGCGAAAGTAGATTAGTGGTTGTCTAGGACTGGGGAAATTGGTAGAAAGTGGGAGTGACTGCTAATGGGTATGGAATTTTTGGAAGGAGAAGAAAATGTTTTAAAATAAATGTGGTTAAAGGTTGCACGACTCTGAGGATAAACTAAAAGTCATTGAATTATACACTTTAAATGGGTGAATTGTGTGATATGGGAATTATATCTCAAAAGAGCTGTTAAAGGAAAAAAGTGTATCTTGTAGAATAAATTCCTGGAACCGGGACCATTGGGTCAAAGGGGAAAATGCATTTAAATTTTTGATAACTATTGACAAATTGGGCTCCATAAGAGTTTTTACATTTTTACTCTCATTAGCAATGTATGAAAGTTCAAAGCAGGTATTATGATTTCCATTTTATACATGAGGACACTGAGGCATGGACAACCCAAGGTCACACAGTACATAATAGCCAAGCTGTAACTGTAATCAGGGCTGTTGGACTCCAGAACCTGTGCTCTGCTGCATCCCACTCCTTTGGTATCTCTCTAATAGTCATTTGATCATCTAAACAAAACAAAACAAAACAAAACAAAACAAAACAGCTTTTGCTTACATTGATTTTCTTGTTGTTTTGTTTCCTATTTCATTTATTTCTTATCTGATCTTTATTATTTCCTTTCTTCTGTTGATTTGAGTTTGATGTACTCTTCTTTTTCTATTTCTTAAGGTAAAAGCTGATGACACTATTTGAGATCTTTCTTCTTTTCTAATATAGGTATCTAGTCCTATAAATTTCTCCCCAAGTACTACTTTACCAGCATCCTACAAATTCTGATATGTTGCATTTTCAGTTTTATTTGGATCAAAATACTTTCTAATGTCCCTTTTGATGTATATTTTTAACTCATGGGTTATTTAGAAGTGTTTTATTTAGTTTACAAATATTTAGGAATTTTCCAGATATCTTTTTGTTCTTGATTTATAATTTAATTCCACTGTGGTCAGAGAACATACTTTGACTAATTTTAGATTTATTGAAACTTGTTTTACGGTCCAAATATAATCTGTCTTGATAAATTTTTCTGTACACTTAAAAAATGTCTATTCTACTTTTGTTGGGGTGAAGTGTTTTATTCATATAAATGTCAATTAGGTCAAGTTAATTGGTAGTGTTGTTCAAATCTACTATATATCCTGGCTGATTTTCTGCTTGCTTGTTCCATCAATTATTGAGAGAGGGATATTGAAATATCTCCAACTATAATTATGAATTTGTCCATTTATCTTTGCAATTCTATCATTTTTTACTTATTGTATATTGAAACTCTGCTATTAGGTGTATAAACGTTTAGGATTATTATGTCTTCTTGAAGAATTGACCCCTTTATCATTATGAAATGACTCTTTTTATCTCTGGTAATATTCTTTACTTGAAATATACTTTGTCTGGCATTAATATAGCCATTTCAGCTTTCTGTTGATTATTGTCAGCATTGTATATCTTTATTCATCATTCTAATTTTAACTTATTTATATCATTATACTTAAAGTGAGTTTCTTGAAGGCAACATATAGTTGAATCTTTCTCTATAAAAATAATATGACAATCTTGGCCTTTTAACTGTGGTATTTAGATCATTTACATTTGATATGATTATTGATATGATTGGGTTTAAATCTACTTTCTTACTGTTTGTTTTCTATTTGTCTCATGTGTTGTTTGCTACCCTTTTCCTCTTTTTCTGCCTTTTACAGATTGAGTAATTTTATGATTTCATTTTTATCTATTTAATGGGCTTAATTAACTTTTTAAAAAATGGTTACTCTTGAGTCTATAGTATACATCTTTAACTTACTGTAGTCTACCTTTAAGTAATATTATAGCACTTCACATATAGAATAACAGCCTTACCACAGTATGTTTCCATTTCTCCCCTCCTGGCCTTTATGCTATTGCTGTCATATATTGTACTTCTATATATGTCATAAAACCAGAATACTTGTTATTGTTTTTGTTTTAACCATTAAATTGTCTTTTAAAGATATTTATAAAATATGAACAAATTATTGGATATTTTCCTACATAGTTACATTTCCAGAAGTCTTTATTCCTTTGTTTATATCCAGATTTCCATCTGGTATCATTTTCCCTTCTATCTCAAGGACTTCCTTTAACATTTCTTATAGAGCAAGTCTGCTAGGAATGAATTCTTTCAGCTTTTTATTTTGGAAATATCTTTATTTCACCTCTTTTTTGAAATGTATTTTCACTGGGTATACAATTCTAGGTTGACAGGTTTGTTGGTTTTATTTTTTATATTCTGTAAAGATATTATTCCACTGTCTTTTGGCTTGAAATATTTCCAACAAGAAGTCTGCTGTCCTTCTTTGTTCCTTCATTTGTAATGTGTCTCTTTTGCTCTGCTACTTTTCAGATTTTCTTTTCATCACTGATTTTAAGCAATTTTTTATATGTCTTAGTGAAGTTTTATTCATGTGCTTGATGTTTTTTGAGATTTTCAAATCCATGGATTATAGTTTTCATCAAATTTGGGAAATTTTGGTTTATTATTTCTTCAAATATTTTTATGCTCTCCTCCTCTTTTAGGAGCTCCAATTACAAATATGTTAGACTGCTTAAAGTTGTCCCACAGCTCATTGATCATCTGTTCATTTTTTTAAAAAAACATTTTTTATCCCTGTATGTCATTTTTGGATAATTTCTATTGCTATGTCTTCGAATTTACTAGTCCTCTCTTCTGTGTTGTCAAATTTGCTGCTCATCCAATCCAGTATCATTTTTCATTCCAGAGATTGTATTTTTTTCATATCTAGAAGTTTGATTTAGGTCTTTTTTTCCTTTTCTCTCACTTAACATGATCAGTCATTATTCTAGCTTCCTGACCACATGGAATATAGTTATTATAATTGTTTTAATGTCTCGTTTACTAGTTTTATCTTCTGTGCTATTTTGGGGTCTATTTCTATTGCTTAATTTGTTCTCATTATGTGTTATATTTTCTTGTTTCTTTATATCCCTAGTAGTTTTTGGTTGGATGTGAGACATTGTGAATTTTACCTTGTTGTGTGCTGACCATTTTAGTATTCCTATAAATATTTTTGAGCTTTGTTCTGGAATGCAGTTGAGTTACTCAAAAAGAGTTTGATTCTTTTGACACTTGCTTTGTAGCTTTGTTAGGCAGGGCAACTATTTTTCCCCCATTACTGAAGCAATACCCTTCCAAGGAATCTACTTGATACCCCATGATTTATGAGGTTTTCCACTCTGGTTGATAGGGACACAAACCATTCCAGATCTTTGAACTTTGAAAATTGTTTCCTCTGTTCCTTTGGGATATTCTTTCCTTAGACTTGGGTAGTTTTCTCTCATACAAGTGCTGTTCAATATTTAGCTGAAAGCTTAAGGGGGACTCTCTGTCAGTCTTTGGAACTCTCCCTCTCTCTGAGAAGCTCTCTTCTCTCCAGTTCTGTGCCCCATGAACTCTAGTTACTTTGGCCTCTCATATTCCCTTCTCTGCCTTCTTAACTCAGGGGATAGCTGGGATGCTGCTCCTTGTGCTGCAGCCTGGAAAGTCTCCCCAGGTAGAAGCTGGCAACTGTAGGACTCACCTCATTAGTTTCTCCCCTCCCAGGGATTGCTATTTTGGAATGCCTGATGTTCAATGCCTGAAAACTGTTGTTTCATATATTTTATCTAGGTTTTCAGCTGCTTTAGGACAGTGGGTGAGTCTACTTTCTATTATTTCATCTGCCCAGAAGCCCTGTAAATACATTTTCACATGTAATTATCATAATCATCTTGTGTATTGGGTATGATTACCTCCATTTTATAGATGAGGAAAATTGAGACTTAAGTTATAGTATAGTAGAGTTGAGAGGCAAAAGAATGTTAATAGATAAAAAAGATGGACTGTGTAGCCAGATAATCTGGATTTGACTCTCAGATTCCCCATTTATTAGTTATATGACCTTAGGCAAATTACTTAACCTCTCTGTGCCTCAGTTTTTTACTTGTAAGAATTGGGATGAGAATAGAAATGATTTCATAGGATTGTTGGAGAAATTAAATGAATTGATATATAACTGGCACATAATTGCTATGTAAATATTAGCTATTATTATTAGAGTAGAGTAGTTAAAAATCTAGATTTGGGTGACAGGCAGACCCATTGCAATATAGCTCCAACACTAACTTGCTGTGGAAGCTTTGCCATGTGTATCAGTCAGGGTTCAAGTGGAGAAACAGAACCGCTAGGAGATTCTAAACCAACACATACTGGAAAGAAAATTCTGGCAACTGTAGTTCAGCTGAACCTAGTTGACACATTGCAAAGCCACCATACTATGCTACTAAGTGTTCTGAGCATCCATTTCCTCAACTGTGAGATGGGATAATAACACTCTCACTGGATTAAATGAGACAGATCTCATGAAGCACTGGCTCACTGTCTGGCACAGGGTAGGGCTCAAGAAATGGTTCTCACCACAGCTGCCCACGATCCCACAGACAATAACTGCCTGAGGAGTGATTTGAACCCATGGCTGCTGTCCCTAAAGCCTGTTGCTCCTCCCACTGCTCCATGCTGTCTTCTTGTGCTGGCCTGGGAGCACCGAAATGGGCATGACACTCCCTGCTCACAGGGTCTCACAGTGGAGTAGGAGGTAACCCACGGGCACAAATAAATATAAGGTAGGTCAGGAGAAGGAGCGCAGTCACCGTCACTAGGATCCTTCTGCGAGACTAGCTCTGAGCCAGGTTCCCTGCACAGGGAAGAGGGGGAAGGGATGCATGGTTCACTGCGTATGTGCTCTGTGCCAGGCACTGAGGGAGGCAGTTTATGTGATGATCGCATTTAGCCCTCACAACTAAAGAATGAGCTAGATATTATTATTGTCCCACAATACAGATAAGGGAACTGAGATCCAGAGAGATTAATTCACTTGCCCTAGCCTCGAAAGTGAGCAAACGACAGAAACCACCCCCCCACCCCCATCCCACGAGATGGCTAGAATGGCAGTGGAAGCTGCAGCTTGGGGTCTGTCCTGGGGTCACTTCTGAAGAAAGGGGCTCCCCTGCGTGCAGAAGCCAGGGCTGGCTCTGGAGTCCCCTCCCAGGCCTGCCCCTGCGGCTGTGTCTGGTGTGGGTGGTGGGCGCGGTGGTGGCTGCAGTGCCGTGGCGGTGGCAGCGGCGGCGGGCGGCAGTGGCAACGGCAGCAGGGAGACAGTCACACCTCGCTGTTTTGTAAACTGTTTCTCACAGCTTGTTTGTTCCGGGTTAGGGCTGGAGCGGCACCGTATGGAAGTGTGACTCATTGTTTAATGTGGCAGCTCATTAGCAGAGCTTGTTGCTGCCTCTGATTTCTCTGCTCTTGCTAATTGGAGAGCCCAGTGGGGCCCTGGCTTCCCGAGAAGAACCAGCCCAGCTCCCCCAGAGCTCTAGCTGACCCTTGCCCCTCCTGGCTCCCCGAGGAGGCCACCCATGCCTGTGGGCACTGGGATCAGTCAGACGAGTTCAAATCCCAGCTCGTCCTGGCTGTGTAACCTTGGACAAAGCACTCTTCCTCGCGGAGCCTGTTTCCTTATCTACATGGTAGGAGAAATAGCATCCACTTTCTCAGAGTGGGTAAGTGGCATACTAATAAGATGTGTCCCCTACTACGTAGTAGATGCTCAGTGAACACTTTTGTAGTGTTATTATTATTATTAGACTGAAACCTCAGAGAGCCCCTCTGTCCTGACCTACCTGAGGCAGCCACCCAGCCCGGTGGCTCCAGAGGCTCAAGGTGTGAGGACCTTTTCCATTGTAGGTAATCTAACAGCATTTCCTCCTTCCTTGCCTCGCCCCTCCAAAGGCAAATCCTCCCAGGGGTCCCAGGCACCCTTTGCTCTCTGCGCTCCCAGAAGAGGAAGCACAGCCCAGCTTTGGGGGGCTCTGGCCCTCCCTAGATTGGAACCTGCTCCCAGGGGACTCTCCCTTGAATCTGAGCTCTCCTCTTTGAGGCCACACAGAACACTTCTGCTCTGGTTGTCCCATGACTGTCCTTTGCTATTTGAAGACAGTGATCACATCTCCTCTCCAAGTCTTCTCTCCAGGTGGAAATTGTCCAGTTTCTTCAACTGTCCCTAACAGGACCTAGTTCATGTGGTCACTGGACCGTAATATCAGTGATGCCCTTGGAGTTGTGCAATGCCTCATCTGAGTCCCTCCCCCACTCTCCTCACTCGCTCTGGATCTACTTCTCTTTGCCCAGTTGCCTCTAACGTGCAGTCTAGAATTCAGCTCAGTCCTCTGCACAGAACAGGGCGGGGCCCTCCTCTGCTGCATTAAGACCTGTGCTGTCCAATGGCCATAGAACCTGAGCCACAGGTGTAATTGAAAATTTTCTAGTAGTTACCTTAATAAAAGTAAAAGGAAATAGGTAACATTAACTTAAAATATTTTTATTTAACCTAATAGAGCCAAGATATTATCATTTTAGCATATAATCAGTATTAAAATTATTAATGAGATGCTCTAAAATATTTTTCATACAGAATTTTCAAATCTGGTGTGTTTTTATACTCACAGCCATCTCATTTGGGCTAGTCACATTTCAAGTACTCATAACACATGCAACGCATGGCTACAGGGTTGGACAGTGCAGTTCTGGACTCTTCTTCTGTTAGCGTGGTCTGAACTGGCCGTGGCATTGTGGCTGGCATGTCACTCTGATTCAGGAGGACAGAATCGTCGAGTGCCTGAGCATTAGGGCCTCTCGCTGGTGGGAGATCTGGGTCCCAGTCTTGGCTCCATCACTTGTTCACTGCACATAGGACAAGTCACTGCCCCTTTCTGGGCCTCTGCGTCCTCACCTGACAAATATGTGGGGAGAGGACAGCAGCACCTGCTCCACACCAGGAAAGCTCGCTTACGCATTCCTCGGGAAGCTCCATGTGGTAGGTTTTCTTCTCTCTGTTCCACACTCGGTCCCAGGACTCACTGCAGGGGCTTGTGGACTCACATAGCTGGTGGCTCGGTTGCTTCTGCCCTCCTGGCCACCACAGATACCAGCGGGGCTCAGTGCTGGGCACGCAGCCCCCAAGCCTCCCCCCTTCCTCACGGTGGCTCCTCCCTCAGGTAACAGCCTTAGGACAGGTGATGGCAGTGTTTTGAGGTGTGTTTGCAGGTGGCAGTCTGCTAGATGGAAACACCTCCACCTGCCTGGGTATCTGATCTGTCACTCCAGAGCCGTCCCGCCATGGTAGTGGATGTGAGGCCAGTCCCAGCCCATCCTGCACCTGCTGCTATTCTACTAGGACACCCTGTTGCCCACGCTCCCTCCTTTCATCTGCTTCCCCTCGCCCTCGACCCCGCAGAGCCAGCTGATTTCTCCCTCCTGACCACACACTTCCCTCCCAGCCCAAGAGCCACCTGTGTGACTCTGAGCAAATCACTTCACTGGACAGGATCTCAGTGTCCACATCTGAGACGGGAGGATCCCACCTCCCTCCTGAGCTTGGTGGGGGTGACAGCTGAGACTGTGTGATATGTGATATGTGACTGTGCCGCACTCAGTGCTTGGAGTAAATGTGAATTGTGACTGAATCTTTACAAGTAATATTTGGAACAACTTAGCCTCACTCTCCTGAACTGAACCCTCGCCCGGGCTCGTCTGTGCACTCTGCGTGGCTTTCTTCCCACCCCAGCCAACCGGGCCCTCACCTGGCCGGGCAGGCCCACTGCAGACTTCTGAGCAGGCAGCCCATCCACAGGTGACCACCCCTCTCCGGGAGGAGCCACGGGATCGTGCCCTGGAGGGAAGGTTGGTGGTCATGCCCAGGGACCCCTTCGCCAGACCAATCATCTTCCAAAATAAGACAGACACAACTTCTATCGTGAATCTTTCTAAAGCATATCACACCCTTCCCTGTGTTTCCAAAACGACAAAAATTGGCCTGAATTGACTTTTCTCTGGATGGTTCGTGATCATCACTATTGATAGACGTTTTGATATGAAAACAGAGTGGAGAGCGCTGCCTTTGTTGAGCGCCCCCTCTGTGCTTGTAGCTTATAAAATGATGTCATCTGATTCTTTCACAACCCTGGTACAAAGTTTGAGTACTGTCCCCTTCTCACAGATGAGGAAACTGCAGCTCAGAGCTGCCTAGAGATTGCCAGGGTCTCATGCAGAGGGGATCAGCCCCCTCCCCCTCCACATTGCCGGGCTTTGGGCTTCGTTTTGAGGGTTCCCGCCTGACCAGGAAGGAGCTCTTATGTGAGCTTCCAGGTTGGCCTTGCTCTTGCTGGGAGCAGGAGGTATATGCTAGGGTATATGCTAGGTATATGCTAGGGTATATGCTAGGTATATGCTAGGTATATGCTAGGGTATATGCTAGGTATATGCTAGATATATGCAGGGTATATGCTAGGGTATATGCTAGGTATATGCTAGGGTATATGCTAGGGTATATGCTAGGTATATGCTAGGTATATGCTGCTGCCTCACTTTTTGGCCCATGCTGCTCTGAGAAAGCATGTACCATAACATATGCTTTTAAGCCTTTGCTTTCTTGACCTGTCTATGACATCTGCACTGTTTCTAGTTCCTTCTTTAACCACCTCCTTCTCTTGACTTCCATGAGCTCACCCTCACCTAGCTCACTGGCTGCCCCTTCCCAGAATCCTCTGGTCCACCCGGCTCTGACAGGGTGCTATACTTCAACACCTCCCTCTGGCTCTCTGTTCTTTTCACATTTTCCTCCAACATCACCCCCGGGGGCTTTGCCCCCCTCATCCATGGTTTCACCACCTCTATGCCAAAGACTCCCGAATGCAGATCTCTTGTCCAGACCTCTTCCCAGAGCTCCAGACTGCATACCAACTGCCTGCCGAATGGATGGAATCCCTGGCTGTCACACGAGCATGCAAACTCAACTCCCCCAAACTGAATCCATCATCTTCCTCTGAAGCTTCCACTCCTTCTTGTGATCTCTGCCTCACTGGACACCCCTCCTCACCGCCTTATGACAGTACCGGCTAATATTTCTCAAGGGCATATGAAGTGCATCCTCTATGCTAAGAGATTCTAGGGCTCTCTCTTTATCTTTAATCAACCCAGAGAAGTCGGCATTATTTTATTGTCATCCCCATTTCACAGATGAAGATATGGTAACAGAAGTTCCTGGCACATTTTGGCTTTTCAGTGGTCTAAATTCATGCATTAAATCAGCTATGCTAAAGCTAACTCAGGGTCCACAGCAGTTGTTCCCACCCAGGACATCTGCA
Organism: Cheirogaleus medius; assembly: GCA_008086735.1. Taxonomy (NCBI): domain Eukaryota; kingdom Metazoa; phylum Chordata; class Mammalia; order Primates; family Cheirogaleidae; genus Cheirogaleus; species Cheirogaleus medius. The sequence continues at coordinate 27,475,942 of VBSM01000529.1, forward strand.
GATGTCCGGCTTGCTCTGTGACTCCAGCTTGGCAACTGCTCACCCGGGCTGGCTCCTCGGTCTGAGCTATCTCGTCCTCAGATCTCTCCAGGTGAACTCCAGACCCTGCCTCGGACCCTGTCTGTCTGTGAAGAATCTGTGCAGAGGGTTACATGGGAACCCAATTTTAGGCATGCAGCCCTTGAGCCTGTCCGCTTCCTCATTGTGACTCCTTCCTTGAGTAACAGCATGAGGACGAGTGATGACAGTTTTGAGGTGTGTTTGTACATGGAAACATTTCCACCTGCCAAGGTAGCTGGGCTGTCACTCTGGAGCTCTCCTACCACAGTGGCTTTGAGGCCAGGTCTTGGCTCTTCCCTTGTTATTACTATTATTGTCATTATCATCCTCAAACAACCCTGTGCAGTAGGTATTATCAATGCCACCTTACAGCTAAGAAAACTGGGGCTCAGGGAGACAAAGTGACTTGCCCGAGGCCACAGAGCTAGAGCCAGGATCTAAACCTGGCCTGTTGGGCTCAGTGTATGTGTCCTTTTCATGTTAAGTTCCAGGATGATCATTCAGTTAAGAGGAGTAAAGTTAAGTTGTTCTTAAAATGACTTGTAAAATGTAGGCACCAAACAAGACCTATGAAGAGTAAGTCACAATGAATATTTACTCAAAGACTAGTATTCGGCAGACCCTGGGCAAGGCACGTTTACATATATTGTCTCAGTTGTTACTCTCAACACCCTTGTGAGGAAGAAGGAATTCTCCCCTGTCCCAGACATGGAAATGGAGATTCTGTCACATGCAGCGATTTGCTCAAAGTTACACAGGGGACAGGTGGTGCCCGGGGATTGGAAGGCAAGTTTTGAGACTCCAAGCCCAGTGCTCACTCCTCCCATGAGACTGGAATCAGGAATGAGAGCTAAGAAGGGTGCAGATGAAGGGAGACAGGCATGAGTGATGTCATTTCTGAAGTTTTACTCTAATAGTATATGTCTGGTAGAGCAGGAACAGGCACAAAAATTCATTTTTTCAGATAGGGAAACTGCGGCTTAGAGAAGTACAGTAACCTGTTTGAAGATACACGGCTGGAAAGTGGAGATGCTGGTATTCAGCTTAAATCTGTCTCACTTTTTGGCCTTTGCCCTTTGCACCACTCCACACTGTGATTGTCAAAGCCACACACCTCTTCCTTCTGACAGTCTCTTCTCTAAGCCATAGCCTGAGGTCCATTGGGAACTCTGGATCCTTTTCTCTACGGTAGAAAGGACTTGAGCCCCTTTGCCCTCAAACCCCTAACAGTTTCTGGCACTGTACTAGGTAATTTACATGTGTTCCTTCCTTTAATCCTCATACCCAGCCTGCATGGTAGGAACTACTATTACCCCCATTTTTATGATGAAGAATCCAAGGCCCAGAGAGGTCACACGATTAGAAGTGAGGGAACCAGAATTTGCATCAGGGACTGACTCCAGACCCAATTTCTCAACTGCCACACTCTTCCACTTTTTCCCATCTGGGCTGGGTGTAGATTTCACTCTCTGAGCTGTATCATGCCATGAGCTCGAAAGACCAGAGTCCAAATCTCCAGCTACCCTGTTTCTATCCATAAATTCCTACTCCTTCCTGAAGACACCGCTCTCCCCATCTAACACCATAGATGAAATCCTACTGTTGGTTAGGGACTTCCTACTGTTGGTTAGGGACTTCCTGTGCCATTTTTTACCTAAGCTCCAATTCTCACAATTACTCTCAAGGAAGGCATCATTGTCTCCACTTTCCTGAGGAAGCAGTGGAGGCGTCAAGCTCCCAAACCAGATGTGCCTGTCTCCAAGACTCTCGCTTTCTCTACTCATCACGCCCCTCCCTGCTGAGAGGCCATGAGGGAGCAGGGAAAATCTGCCACTTAGAGTCCTGATGCTTGAATTCTGGCCAGCTCGGCCCCTGCCCAGGTGCCTTGCCCCCTCCACACATGGGAGGAGTGGCAGGGGCTCGGAGATGTCTAAGGCTCCCTGCTGATCTGAGAGCATTAGGTCCTGTCCTCATGACCCCATCAGGGCCCACAGGGGGCACAGAGCCCAGCTCCAGCAGGGGACCAGCCTCCTGAGCGTGGGGCTGAAGCTCAGGCAGCTCTGGCCACCCGAATTCCCCTGAGCCCCTGGAAGCTTCCCCAAGGCCCTCCCCATCAGACTCAATGTCTTTCTGCCCCTTGCTCTGTCAGGCCTGTCCCCTGGTGGTGGGGGTCAAAGGCCAGGCTGCTGCACGGCACTTCACCAAGTCACTGGGCTTTTCGGCTGGACGCTCTTTGGGGCACTCATTCATTCATTCATTCGAGTATTTACTCAAGGACAGCAATTCTAGCAACTCTTTTTTTTCCTTCCTTATTTTAAATTTATTATAAAAATATTCAACAATGTAACTATATAAAGTAAAAGGGAGGCTCTCCCCAACCTCTAATATCACTTTTGATTGGAACTAACTATCCTTCACAGATTTGGGGAATCCTTCCAGAAATTTTTATATATGTGCATAAAGATATGTAAACATAATGCACAAGCGTACTATTTACAGAAGTGGAATCATATGACATGCAGTGCAGGGCACATAGTGGGCTGCTACTTTTCTGTCACTTCCTTCTTCACTCCATGTTGCCATCTTTCTATGTTAGCACGTAGAAGTCTACCTTCTTATTTTTGAGTGCTGTGTAGTTTTCCTCTGTGACATTGTGCCATAACACAATCTCCTTCAGTGTTTTCCTATTACAACTGTAGCTGTCACTTCTTGAGTGCCTATCATGTGCCTGTCACTGTAGGAGGCCCTTTATACATATATGATTATGGATATGTCATTCTTATTCTTGGCATCTCACATTTGCATATAATAAGTACTCAGGAAATTACTGGAAGACCCAGCTCAAACAGTTCTCTTCTGTGGAGCCTCTTATATTACCTTTCCCAGACCCCTCCTGTCCCCCTGTTCAGGTCCTGTGCCAGGTCTGAGAAAAAAATCAGGAAGACAAACCCTGGGCTAGAGGAACTCACAGACCAGTGTGCAAACAGGTAGTTAAAGCAGAGTGTGAGGAGAACAGGAGACAAGTATGAGAAACAGAGGAGGAATGACTGATACGTTTGGGATGGTTAATTTTATATGTCCACTTGACCGGGCCAAGAGGTACCTAGATCAGACATTATTTCTAGGTACCAAGAGGTACCTAGATCAGACATTATTTCTCCCCCGTAGAGAGTTTCCAGATGAGATGAGCATCTGAATCGGTAGACTCAGTACAGTAGAGCCCCCAGTGTGGGTGGGCCTCATCCAATCTGCTGAAGGCCTGGAGGGAACAGAAAAGGAGGGAGGCTTTGGCCCTTGCTGGCCTGCCTGCTTGAGCTGGACATCGTGTTCTCCCGCCTGTAGACGGGGATTTACACTATGGGCTCCCCTGGCTTTCAGGCCTTTGGGCTTGGGCTGGAAACCATGCGGCTCTCCTGGGTCTCCAGTTCATGGGTGGCAGATGGTGGGACTTCCCAGCCTTCGAAATGGTGTGAGACAGTTTCCTCATAATCCATCTATTCATCTACAAAGACCCTGTCTGTCTGCCTGTCTGTCTGTCTATCTATCTATCTATCTATCTATCTAATCTGTCTCTTGTTGGTTCTGTTTCTCTGGAGAAACCTGATTCAACATCCAAAGGGGTACAGGGAGGCTTCTTAGAGGAGATGACAGCTGAGTTGAGTTTCAAAGGCTACTAGGAGTTGGTCAGGTGGGGAGGAAGCCACTTGGGATCTGTCTCACTCTGTACATGACATACTTCCTACGTCTGTGCTGCTCTCCCTCATTCCCCATTTGTGCCTCATCTACTGCCAAAAAAAAAGATTTGGGGTAGATTCTAATTTTTATAAAATGACACATACAATAACAAATGGACCGTTAGGTAAGGAAAAGGAGTAAGAGTCTTGTAATAGGATGGGAAAAAAGAATGAGCCCAAAATCGAGGACTGAGGATAGTTACTGCAGCTGAATATGAGGTTTAACTCTATGCTTCCTGGTAGGCAAGAGGTAGCATTGCTGCACCTACTGCAGTGTGGGGACAGAGGGCCCATCCGGCGTCACCAGTAGAGTCCATGCCCACTCACCCCCTCTCTGTTGATTTGTTCACTGTGTTTATGGCTCTCTTGTGTATTTGGCTGGTCAGGGTTTTAAATTGGTCTTTAATTATGTCTCATTCAAATGACTGAATTGAATGGAGAGGTTGTGGAGCTGGCAGTTTTGGAGCACCTACTATGTGCAGCTCCTTCACATCCACCCTGCTCTGCAACATAGAGCAGGCATTGAGGCTCAGAGCAGATGAGCCAAACATTGGCCAGCTTGGCCCATGGGTCAACATCTCCTAACCCCAGCACAGCCTCTTTGCGAGTTTGGCTGGCAGAGATCTGAGGATGAGATGTCTCAGAGCAAGCCAGCCAGGGTGATCAATTTGCCAAGCTGGAGTCACAGAGCAAGCCAGACACCTGCAGATGTCCCTGGTAGGAACAACTGCTGTGTACCTTGAGTTGGCTTCAGCATAGTTGATTTAATTTATGAATTTAGGCTGTTGAAACACCAAAAGCCCAAAAGCCATAGAAAGAACTGGCACTTGTCAAGTGCCTACTGTGTGTCAGACGCTTCTGTTACCATATATTTGTCTGTGAAATGGGGATGACAATAAAATAATGCCAACCTCCCTGGGTTGGATAAGAATCCTGTGAGAGTCATGGAATCACTTAGCATAGAGGCTGTACTTAATAAGCCCTTGAGATGCTCAAAATAAACAGAATTTTACTACAAAAAAAAATAAGCCCTTGAGAAATATTACTATTATTATCTTTTTCATTATTATTATCTCCACAACAGCTCTGGGAAGTAGATATTGCCAGCGCTGCCTTGCTGGCTCAGGGAGACGAAGTGCCCAAGGTCACTGGGCTAGAGCGAGGATTCTCACCCAGGCCTGTTGGGCTCAGGTCTCGTGCTCTCTCCATGTCACGAGACAGAGGCCAGGAGATCAGGAGATAAAATGAAGGCTCAGGATGAGCATGGTGTGCAGCCAGGCTTGTGGGGAGGGGGCGTGGCGTGAGGCCCCTCTGCTGGGTGAGGGGGCCTCTGACTGGCAGCTGCAGAGGGAATGTGGACACACGTGGCTGGCCTGGGCCCCGCAGCTAGAGTTGTGGTCATTGTGGTGGGGACCTGCCCAGCACTCAGAGGAACAGTAGAGAAGTGGCTACAAAGCAGGCAGGGGTTGGAACCAGGTCCCAGGGCACCAGACAGGGTCAGGCCAGCTGAGGGGGCCATCTCTTGGGGGCCATGAGAGTTTAGGAAGTGTAGGTTGACAGCATCAGCGGGGACCACATGTCTGGCTACTCCTCACTTAGTCTAACCCAAGTATTATATTGCAGTGATTGAAAAGTAGAGGGTAAGGATGTGGGCTGAGCATGTTTCACAACACACGGAGGGGAGAAGATGGCATGTCCCATCCCTACTACTCTGTTAGCCACACGTGGCCTGGGCAGCCTGTGCCACCCTTGTTTGGCATCACCCACCTACGCAGGCAGCAACCAGGTGAGAAAGCAGCTGCAGTGGTGAAAGCACTGGCTTTGGGGTTGGAAAACCCTGGCTTGGATCCTGACTCTGTGACCTGGGGAAAGCCATTTTACTTCTCTGAGCCTCTGCCACCCCTTCTAAAACAATACCAAGCTCTCAGGGTTAATGATGGATCAAGTGAGAACCATGAAATCACTTAGCATAGAGGCTACATTTAGTAAGTGCTTTGATAAACACCGTCATCTTTGTCACTGTCTCAGTCCATTCAGGCTGCTATAACAAAATATTATAAACCAGGTAGCTAATAAACAACAGAAATTTATTTCTCACAGTTCTGGAGGCTCAGTGAGTGCAAGATCAAGGTGCTAGCAGACTCGGTGTCTGGTGAGGGCTTGCATTCTAGTTCACAGAGTTCAACTTTTTACTGCCACCGCACGTGGCAGAAGGGGAAAGGGGTCTCTCTCGGGCCTCTTTTATAGGGGCACTAATCCCATTCACGGGGGCTCCATTCCCATGGCTTAATCACCTCCCAAAGACCCCACCTCTTAATAACATCACTGGGGGGTAAGGATTTTAACACCATACTTTTGGGGGGGGTACTTAAACATTTAGGCCACAGCAGTCATTATTATTATCATTTGCACAACAGCACTGGGAAGCTTCCTCAGCAGATGCCCTCAGTTTCCCCATCTGTAAAAAAACCCAAAAAACAAACAATAAAAAAACCAAACAAAAACCAGGAATAGTGCGACAACTCCAAAGCGTGGCTTTTGGGATTAAATGAGAGAGCGCACACAGCACGGCGCCTGGCACGTGGACGCCTTTTCCTTCCTCCTTCCTCCGCTGCTTCTGCCAGGCTGGTCGCTCCAATTATCCTAATTCATCAGGAGTCCATGGCCTCGTTTCCAGGGTTCCTCATGCTGTAGGGTCCTGGGACCCAGAGTCAGGCTGAGGAGGTGGTGACGCTTGCCATGTGCCCAGGGGACACAGGGAAAGGTCGGGCTGTCAGCCAGAGAGAGATACTTACAATTCTTCAGAGTACACACAGACCCTTTTCTGCCCCCATTATGTCCTTTCATTCTTGTACCCACGGGGGGATGGGCTGTTGTGATCTCCGTGTTGCAGATGGAGAAAGTGAGGCAGGTAACCAGTCCAGGGTCACAGCAGGTCCTTGATGGGGCTCATCCTAGCTGCATCCCCCCACAGCCACCTACCCATTCTGGGGCCACGGCTGCCAAGGGGAGAAACCGCAAACCCAGGGCACCACGGGCGGTGTCTGGGGCTCTCCACAGTTGGAGGTTCACTGGCGTGGCAAAGTCTGCACCTCCATGGCCTGGCAGGCTGGGGGACCTGGTGCGGGGGGACAGCTGGGAGAGGCAACTCTCTCCTAGAAACCTCACCCTCTTTCCAATGATTCCCCCTGCAGTCACGGTGGGCTCTTTAGAGTTCTAAACCACTTCAGTATTTTGCAAGGAGGTCTCAGGGCTCTGTGAACATCGGCCTCAGATGGAGCCTTCAAGAGTCTCTGCTTCAGGCCTTCCACCCACTTGCTTGATCAGGAAACAGCCCCAGAGAGGAGAAGTGATTTAGCCAAGAGCAGGGCTGGTAGCGGGACACCGCAGCCCAGCGTTCTCACAGCATCGCCGGATCAGGGAGACGAGAGGCCCGGGGTCAAGGCACTCCAGAGGAGAGGGCACTGGCGGGGCAGTGAGGCCATGGTGAGATGCTAGCTCTCATTCTGCCGGGCATTGCTGTCAAGTTGTCACTTTGTCTTTTCCCTGCAACAATCCTGGGGGTGGGCAGCATTGTTGTCCTCACTCTGCAGGGTAAGAAGCAAGACTCAGAGAAGTCCGAAGTCACGTAGCTTCCTAGTGGAAGAGGCAGAATTTAAATCTGCACCTGCCTGTCTCCTGACTGATGTGTCTGCAAGGCAAGGAATACCCAGCATTGCCGGCAACCGCCAGAACCTAGCGGAGGCAAGGGCGTTTTCCCTCCTAGCGCTTTCAGAGAGAGTGTGGCCCTGCCAACACCCTGATTGTGGACTTCTAGCTTCCAGAGCTGTGAGGCAATAAATTCCTAATGTTTTAAGCCACTCAGTTTGTGGCACTTTATTACACAGCCTAGAAAACTAATATACCTCCTTCCCCTGGTACAGGAGGAGGAGTGACTATCGGCATCGTGGATCCCAGGCGTGGTCCTCCTGAAATTTAGACTATCACACAAACCCAAGGCGGAGGAGAGTAAATGTTCATTGTTTGACATTTATTTACCCTTTGCCAGCGTCTGTGCTGGGCACCTCACATATGCGATCCTGAGGTGAGTATGGCCATTTCCATGTCACGGATGAAGAAACTGAGGCTCAGAGGAGGGAAGTTATTTGCCCCCAAGCTTATTTTTCCCCTGCCCCTAGGTGCTGTGCAAGGAGCAAACCCAGACTCGAGTTCGAGTCCCAGGAAGCAGGTTACTCACTTCCCTTGTCTGAGCCTCGCTTTCCTCATCCAAAAAATGGGAATAATAGCATCTGCCTCTCAGGTGGTTGTGAGAATGAAATGAGCTCATTCCTTCATTTGATAAATATTTACTGAAGGTCTCCTCTGTGCCTGCCTCTGCTGTAGGCCCTGTAGACCCAGCAGTGAGAAGATGGGCCAGATTCTTTCAGACAATGCCTGCCAGTTGTTCCGCAGGGGACAGCACTTAGCAAGTGCTCAGTGAAACTTACGGGGATAAGAATACAGGACTGATTGGGGTGGCGTGCGGAGTGGGCTTGGCCTGTAAGAGAAGCCCACTTCGGCACTAATTCTCTACCACTATTGGTGGTGGCACAGCACCTTGGCCAAGGAAGATACAAAGTCCTTTGGGCCTGGGCCCCGGGTTCTCAGGTGCCCAGAAGCTGCTCCAAGCTGCCTCCCCAAAGCTAGCAGAACTCTCTGCCCTGGTCTTCTCATGGGGACCGCATTGCTGCACTGTCCCCTCAGCTCTGCCCCACCCACTCCCTGACACTGTCCCTGTCTGGGCCTAGCCTGAGCCTGCCCTGGAGGCGCTCCCAGCTGTCCTGATATCCCCTCTGGCTTCTGCAGACACTCCCCCTTTCTGCCCCTGGAGGCTTCCTCTGGGCACCAGCCCCTCCCCCAGCCTCTCCAGAGGTGTCCCCAGACATCACCCCTGTGCTATTCTTTTTTCCTGACAACTGTGGCATCAAATGTCAACCGGGCTCTGCTCAGCACAGGCAGGGTGGAGGCTCTGGATGATAACTGTGTGGTTTAGGGGATGGTCCTCCGAGCCCCCTGTGAGGTGTTAGGAACGCTTGGGTGGGTTGTGGTCTGGCTCAGCTCCCAACCCACTGCGCTGCCTGGAGCAAGCCTCGCCTCTCCGACTCTGGTTTCTCGGAGCCCACCATGGGAAACCACGGCTGCCCTCTCTGCTTTCCACCGGGGGCATGAGGATCGGGGACACAGGCAGCGGCCAACCCCAGAGCTGACTTTCTTCCAGGTGGAAGAGGCTCTGGAAGGGGGGTGCTGGGGATACAGAGCAGCTACGCCCATCAGACCTCAGAGAAGCTCGTCCTCCTGTCCTCACTTGCCCTGAGCGAGCCGGGAGAGCTGGCACCAAGCACTGGGGAAGCGGGCTCTGCGGGCCCTGACAGCTCAGCAGTGGCAGCAGCAGTGGTGGCAGGGGCTATTCTGAGAGCTGGGATGGGCTGGGGAGCTGGGACTGGAGGAGGGGAAGCAGCAGGAAGGAGACAGTCTCCTGAGGGCAGGGAGGGAAGTGTCACTGCAGCCCTGGGGTGGGGGGTGGAGGTGTCTGCCAATGGCAGTGTGCCCTGGGGGGATTGTGCTCATCATTGGGAGAGGGTGGGCCAATTGAGGTACCAAGGTGTGCACTGGGAATGTTTGGGTGCATAAATTTTGTGACCCAAGTGTAAGTTGAGTGGGTAAAGCACACCCCTGTAAGTGTGTGGGCAAGCGGGGGTGTGTGTGCACTGGAATGCGAGCGCGTTTAAATGCACAGGCAGGTGTGAGTGGAAGTGCCTGTGGAAGGAGGAAGAATGAACGGGGAAGCAAGCAGGGGCTTGTTTGTGATCAGGATGAGTGTGGGCGTGGGAGGGAGGGGAAAGGGGAGCCTGAGAGCAGGCGTGCGGAGGGGGAGGGGAGCGTGAGAGCCAGCTGGTCAAGGAACTGTAGGAAGAAGGTGAGAATCTGTGTAAGTGCACAGTAATTGCACTTGCCGTGAGTGTCGGGCAAGTGGCAAGTGTGCACCGAGTGAGCCAGAGTGAGGGGATGCGAACCTGTGCAGGGCCAGAGAGGGTGGGACTGTGTGACTCGGGAAAAGTAGGAAGGGAAGCTATGTATATACGACAACCACAGTTAACAAAAACGCTAGCATTTATTGAGCACTTATTCAGAGCCTGGTGCTGACATTCATAAACTTATTTAATTCTTCAAATATCCTGTGAAGGTAGTGCTATTGTGATAGCCATTTATAGAGTAGGAAATAGTGGCTTCGAGCAGATAAGTGACTTGCCCATACTCTTTCTTAATCCCTATGCTATTCTGCCTCATAATGAATATGTGAGCAGGAGCCAAGTTGGGACTGAAGAAGAATGTCGTCAGTGTGCACTGGGGGTGTGTGTTTGAGTGTATGTTGGTGGGGGGGACTGAGTGTGCCAGACGTGGGCCCCAGAGGAGAGTCCAGGCAGCAGCTGTAGACACTGGGCAGGGCAGGGGCCTGAGCAGAGCCTGAGTCAGCCTCTAGGGCATCTCTGCCAACCTGGCTTCCCAGCCCCGCAGTGGCAGCCTGTGCCAGGGCCCCCAGCTAAGGAGCCTCCCATCTCTGGTATGGCCTCCAGCAGGGCCTTGTCTCACAGCTCAGAACTGCGCCAGGGCTGGAGACTGGCAGGAGGCTTTCCTGGTCTTCAGGGTACCTAAAAGGGCATCCCCATGTGGGCTGCCCAGGCATGGAAGGCATTGTGAGAGCTGTGGGAGGGGGGTCCAGCAGTGATTTTAGGCCCCTTGTGACTCTAAACAGAACCACCTGGAGGGGGTGTGTGTGTGTGCATGTGTGTGCATGGGGAGGGGGCAGCCAACAGTTCCCATGCCCACCCTCGCCTTCAGGATGTGACTCAGGCAGATGCCACGCCAGGCACCTGCAGGCTGGGCCTGCTCCCGCCCCCCCCCCGGGGCCGGGGAGTGAGGAGGGGCCCCTCTAGCCCTACCCTCAACCTCACCCTTGGCCCTGCTCCTCAGGTCCTAAGCTGGAAGGAAGGAATTTTTGAGAGCAGAGGACTGTCTCCCATGGCCTGGGCCCAGCCCTCCTGCTGCCCAGAGGACTGCATCTCCAGCCTCCCCAAAAGCGAGGTACTGGCTGGTGAGGGAGTCAGGAGCTTGGGATTCTAGTCCTGGCCATGCCTTCCACTGGCAAGTCCTGGCAAATCACCTCTACACTCTGGGCCTCAGTTTCCTGATTGGCAAAGTAGGAATATTGTGCTAACGGGACACAAGGTGTTGCTAGCAGGGCAGCAAGCGGTCTGGGCGAGCAGGGAACTGAGACAAATGTGGGGAGTTGGGGATAGAGAAGATGTCAGGGTTAAGCTGACATTTGAGCAGAGATTTGAAGAACACGAGAATCTCTGATGGGGCGTTGGTAAGGGGAAAGAGTGGTCTAGGCAGAGGGGAGAGATGCCCTGAGCACAGGCTGGCAAGTGCAGTGGTGGCTGGAACCTAACCCAGCACCCTGTGGGATGATGTCATGGACTGCTCAACCTCTCAGCTAGCCTCGCCTTCCGAGGTCACGTGATACGATTAACATCTGACTCCTCCAATAGTCTACACAGTAGGGACCTCGTGTGTCTCAGTCGCTGCTCTCCTGTAGTGCCCTGGCCAGGGTCTGGTACATCAGAGGTGCTCAATAAATATCCGTTAACCAAACGAGCAGCTTCTCCCCAAACACCATGAAGGCAAGCGCTTGTTCCAGCAGCTCCTGTGAGAACCTCCCACAGACTCTAACACAGCGGTTTGCCAAGTGTGGTCGGTCCCTTAAGCATCATCTGGTAGCTGGCTAGAAACAAAGTCTGGGGCCCCAACCCGGACCTGCAGAACCAGAAGCTCTGGAGCTGAGGCCCGGAAATCTTATCAAGCTCCCGAGGACTGTTCTGCTGCACGTTAAACTTTGAGCACTGAAGCTCTAAAGCTATGCCCACGGGCACCGTAAGAGCCCATGAAGAGCCCTTTTGCAGATGAAGAAGCTAGAACTGTGGCAAAGCCTACCCTAGAACCCAGGTATTCTTGACCCGTTCCTTTCCCCAGACCAGGCCAGGGCACAAAGAAGAGGAGAGAGTTTGCTCATCCCCCTAGTCAGGTTGCTGGAACTCAGACTTGGAAACGCCAAAGGTCTAGAAACAGAGGGCGGGGCGTTCCTCTCCGGAGTAGAAGGCGGGGCTAGCGCTCTGAGCCCCGCCCCGTTCCCGTTGCCCCGGGAAACCCCGGGTTGTAACAATAACCCGCTGACGCGCTTCTGGGAGGGATCCAGTCGAGGCCGTGGGCGGGACAGCCCCGCCGCGGACCAATGGGAACACTGGGGTCCCGCCCCCTGGCCCCTTCCCCGAGCGCCGAGCAGGGGGCGGGGTCGCGCCCGCCGCTCCTCCCCTGCTCCGTAGGCGGCGCTGTTGCGTGCAGGGGCTGCGGCTGGGTCGCCCGAGCTGGGAGCTCCGCGCCCCCACCCCCAGCCCGCGGGCGGGGCACCCGGGCAAGCCGAGGATTCCGCGGCCCGGGCGAGCACGCCCCGCCCCCTCCCTCGCCGGGCCCGCCCCCTCCCCGTCCCCCGCCCATCTCGAGGTGCAGCCGGCGCTGAGCGCGGCAGGCGCGGGAGCTGGCGCTGGAGCCGGAGCGGCGGCGGCAGCATTCACGGGGCGGCGGCGGCGCGGGCTCCGGCACCGGCTCGGGCTCCGGCATGGTGCAATCCAGCCTCGTCCCGGGAGAGCGGGGCCCGCGCGCAGGGCCGGCGCCCGGGGAGCGGCGGCAGCGGCGGTGGCGGTGGTGGCTGCAGGCGCAGGCAGACGGCAGGTGCTAGAAGCGGGGCTGGGCGAGGTGTGTGCCCGCTGGGCTCCCGGGCCGCCGCCCCCTCACTGCCCCGGTCTTTCCCTCCCTGCGTGCTCCCCAGCGCGTCCAGCCCCCTGCCTCCGCGCGCGGGCCCATGGCGCCCCGCGGTTGAGCCAGCGTCGCCAGGGACCCCTCCCGCGGGCCTCCCCGGGGCGTGCAGATCCCAGAGCCGCCCGCCCACCCTCCGCGGAGCCTCCCTCCCCTCCTCGCCCGAGCCGGGCGGGACCATGGCTGCGAAGCTGCGAGCGCATCAGGTGGACGTGGACCCGGACTTCGCGCCGCAGAGCCGGCCGCGCTCTTGTACCTGGCCCCTGCCGCAGCCCGACTTGGTCGGCGACGAGGACGGAGCGCTGGGCGCAAGGGTGGCTGAGGGCGCCGAGGACTGCGGGCCGGAGCGCCGGGCTACGGCCCCGGCGATGGCCCCAGCGCCGCCGCTGGGCGCGGAGGTCGGACCGCTGCGGAAAGCGAAGAGCTCCCGGCGGAACGCGTGGGGGAACCTGTCCTACGCCGACCTCATCACCAAAGCCATCGAGAGCGCCCCGGACAAGCGGCTCACGCTCTCGCAGATCTACGACTGGATGGTCCGTTACGTGCCCTACTTCAAGGATAAAGGCGACAGCAACAGCTCGGCCGGCTGGAAGGTGGGGGCGTCTGGCTGGGGAGGGGGATTGGGGACGCCGACTGGGGCTTCCAGCGGCTGATAGGTGCGTCTGGGCTCTGGGCGGGCCGCCGGGAAGGGGGCTCTTTGGCACCCCCAGGGGTCACGGAGTGTGCGCCCAGGGCGTGGGGCTGGCCAGCAGACAGGCGGGGGCGTGCTGGGAGCAGCTGTGTGCGTGCTCCTTTGCGGGGAGGGACGCGGGGTGGGAGGTCTGGCGGGGTGACGAGGGACTGCCTCTTTGAAGCGTCCCTCAGGAACATCCCCACCCGGTCCTTGGGGGCATAGCAGAGGAGTCCATTCTCAGGCATGGGCATTGGGGAGCCTTCCCTTCCTCCCCTGAGTTTGCTTTGTGTTACTCTTGTTTTACCCTTTCTGCCAGAGCACCCTTCTTAAAGAGCTGGAATAATGACTTGGGGCCAGTGTTTGCTTTCCCTCCCAAATCTCTTCCACTGCCCTTCCTAGAGCTGTCCCCAGGGTGAAGAGTGTGACCATAGGCCCACAGTTCTTCTTGTGGTGCCAGGAGTTCACCCTAGGGCACCAGCCAGCCTGGGGTGGGAAACTTGGCAGGTGACCTGAGATCTGAGTTCTCCATGGGGCAGCTGCTGACCTCCCTTACCTGGATTGGTATGGGGGGCACTGGTGATGACCCCTGCTGGTATGAGGGCAGGGTGTTGAGGGCTGGGCATCTGTCCTTGCCCATCCAGGCTGCCTGTCTTCTACTTCCCTGGCTTTCTGAGCCTAGATGCATTTAGGGGTTGGGGGAGGGGCAGGGGTACCCCTCGAAGGCCTCAGAGCCAGCCAGTGGAAAGGGGAGAGCCATCTTGGGAGAGGACAGGGGCTTGATTGGATTGTGGCCTCCAGACCCACCTCTTCCCCTGGCCATCTTATTTGAGAATGGGATAGCCTATGCCTTTGGGAGAGAGGAGGTTGGAGGGGGACCTGTGCCTGAGGGGTGAGTTGTCAGGCTTCCTACAGAAGAGGGGGCCTCTGTGAGGGAACATGCCTATATCAAGGGAGAGGGCAGTGCCCTGTGGTGGCCGCAAGCAGGGTCAGAGGAAAGAGGTGTGCTAGTGGAGGAGGGGAGGCTTGTGGACATGGGCAGCCCTAGATGCCCACAGGCAGCATTGTAGGGACCAGGGTATCCAGACCTGGGAGCCCATGGCTCTCAGGCTTTGTGCTGGCAGCTTCTCTGTCTCTTTTGGGGCACTATGGGGCTGGGACACCAGCTGGAGGAGTAGACCTGGGTCTCCTTTCCCATCCCCTTGGGCTCAGTCCCCACCAGAACACTTATTTCTCCCAAGTGTGTCCTGCCCTTGGGCTTGGCTCCCACCTCCCTCCTTGCTCCCCATGCCCTGGCCCACCTTCCTCTCCTCCCTGTAGATGTATTTACTGTCCTCAAGGACACAGAGTTCAGGAAGCCTCCTCCAAGAAGCCTTCCCTAACCCTTTTTAGCCAGCTGAGGACTTCCACTTCTCTGGGCCTCTCCATGCCCGCGGTGGGTTTTAGTTGTTTGTGTCCTGTCTCATTTCCTCTTCCCAGCCCACCTTTGGAAGACAGTAGTAATGTCACAGCCATTCTATGCACACAGCACCCAGCATGGAGCCTGACACCAAGAAGCCACCAGTGCATGTCTAGTGAAGGAGTGAGGGAATTAGTGACTGGGGCAGAAGATGCTGAGGCAGGGGAGAGTAGGCCAGGAGGGCTTCCTGCAGTAGGTGTAGCTCCCACTGGGCTTGATGGATTAAGGAGGATAGGGAAAGATGGGAAGAGGGAACATGAGGCTGGAAGTCAGGAGAGACCTGCAGTTCACTGAGGGTGTTGGGCCAAGCTGTGTGCCAGGCACCTTCACACATCTCCTTTCCTGCTCTCAGCAGTACCTGAGGGGGTTTTACTGTGACATTTGCAGATGAGGGCACTGAGGCCCAGAGTGGAAGACTGCCCTGCCTAAGATCACACAGTTAGTAGGTGGGAAAGCTGGACTCCAGCCCAGGTGTATCTCCCTCCAGGGCTACCTGGAGCCTCTGGAACAGTGTCCTGCTGGCATCTGGGAGTGGGAGGGGGACACTGAAGGCATCTGAACAGGGGCAGGTATAAATCGTAGAATGTGGTTGAGAATGTGCTTGGAGATGTTTTAGTCCCATGAGTTCATTTCTCAGGCTGTGAGACTGAGGCCCTGGAAGGGGCTAGAACTCTTCCTGGGGCATCAGTGAGCAGCAGGCCCTGGATGACGGCCCAGGTCTCCCGCCTGCTGATTGGATGTGGTTTCCACTGCACCGCACTGCTGGGGACACCCTGGTTCTCCTTGCGCTGGGCTCCCAATCCTGGGCTGGGGCATCGGAGAGGGAGCTTCAGTCTTGGGCTCCTGACCTAGGCTGTGGCAGACACCACCCAGGCACTGGATGGGGCCTGCCCGATGCTGTCCCCTCAGTGGCTGACCTCCTTCCATCCCACCCCCTTCATCCAGCTCCCCAGGAATCCTCCTTCCCCTCTTATTCCTGGAGCTTCCTGCCCCTGAGCCCCTTCCCTTTTCCCAGTCACTTCCTCCAGAGGCCTGGTGGAGGAACCATCCCCAACTCCTAGCCAGTCTCAGGTTGACAGGGGTACATCTTAGGTGCCAGGGCTGGGATCAGGGCCCATTGTTCCTTCCTCACTCCCCTCCCCCATGAAGGTGTTGCACTTGAATCCTTGGGATGTACCTAACCCCTGTTATACAGGGTGCAGGGACCAAAGGGGCAGGCATTGGACCTGCCTTCAGAATACATCAGAGCTCAGCCAGTTCCACACCCAGGTCCTGTGTTTTGCAGACAGGAAAGGCTGGGGCTGGGGACAGGGGTATGGAAAAGGTGAGTTAGATCCCCTGGGGAGCCAGGGAGGTCCTCACAGAGGAGGTGACACTTGATCTGGCCTGCCTTCACTGGGGAGGGGAGAATTTGGGAGATGGTCTTCCAGGTGGTGTTGACTGAGTACCAAAGGCAGGGCGGTGGAATTGTGCATGTTTGATTTGGGTGTGCCAGGCTGGAAGCAAGGGCTCCCAGGCATGGCAGGGAGGTGGCATGGGAAAGGTGGAGTGGGCCAGATTAGGAAGGGCTGACAAGGAGGTAATTGAGTGGTACTAAGGACAGGAATTGGAGGAGACAAGACCAGCAGCAGGCTAAGGACACCCAGCCAGGCTGAGGCCGAAAGAAAGGCTGGGTTCAGTGATGGGACCCCCCCCACCACCAAAGGGGCTGGTTGTGTTTCGCTCCAGGACTGGGATCTAGGCTTAGGTGGGGGGTCCCTCTCCCTCTGCAGTGTCTCAAAAGTGTAGCTGTCAGGGTAGAGCCTCCCACTTCCTCTCAGATGCTCCAGTCCCACTTTTCCTTAGCTAGCCCTGGACTCCTCCGGGAAGCCTTCCAGGCTGCTGGGAGTCCTAGTGCTCCTCCGCTTAACGCCCCTGGAGTTGTTCTGCCTGCTATTATGTTTCCTGGCTGCCAGCTCCATTGGGAGCTCCCAGCCCAGGCCTGGGTGCCTCCCATTCCTGTCCCCAGGCCTGGTGGGAAGGAGAGCAGTGGATGGGGACTTCCCTTCTCTCTCAGGGGCTGGGGCAGCCTGGCTGTGGAGGGGTGGTGCCACCCCTATCTGGCCCAGGCCCTGGCCCAGTAAGTTCCAGGTGGGGTGGGGGCCCGAAGGGAGAGACTGATTTGAGAGGCCAGGAGCAGGGTCCTGCTACAGCGCTGAACCCTGGTTGTGAGTGTAGGCCACCCCTCTTCCTCTGCCCTCAGCCGGCTCCAGCAGGGCTCCCTCCTCCTCCATTGTCCTCCGGGGATCCCCAGCCCCGAGGGCTGGTGGGGGTGTGGGAGGAGGCGGTGTGAGCCCCGGTTGGGGGGTGTCCTCACCCCCCTCTCAGCACGAGCGGGGGGCTGGCAGCTGCCCGCCTCCTGGGCACGAGCCCGTGCCAGCCGCTCCTGGCACAGTTGCTGGCACGCCCGGCAGACTCCCACGGCCACCTGCTCACACCCACCCACGAGCGCTGGCGCGCTGCGGGCCCTTCCGGCTTCCCGGGCCTCCTGGCGCCCCTCCCCCGCCGCCGTGCCCTGCGGCGCCCCCACCCCATGCTCAGCTCCCCGCGGACCCCCTCGCTCCCCACCGCCCCACGGCCGCCCCCCTCCCCGTACAACTTGGGGAGCTCGGGAGGCAGGGCCGCTGGGAGGACCCTGGGGTAGCCGCGCCGCGGGGGAGGGGGACGGGAGGCAGACAGACCGACAGACAGGGTGAGGGCCCCGCCTGCCACCTGGCGCCGCTCCAGCGGGACGATGGCGGGCAGCGCCGTGCCAGGCGGTAATTGCAGACAGACTAATTTAAAGAGATGAGACGGTTATTTTTAACTCGCGTTAAGGTAATGAACGGCGCGGGGGGTTTGCGGGTTCGAAAGTTCAGCGCCCCCAGCCCCCACTTTCTGTGGGTCAGGGCCCCCTCTGCACCCTGAGGGCTCCAAGCCTCTGGACTGACTAGAAATGCGAGGGAGGTTGAAGGAGAGGCCCTGCCAGAGGACAGGAGGGGTGGAGAGAGGGCGGGGACAGAAGCGCCCACCAGCTGAGAACATGTCCCATCAAATCCTCACCACTGCCCTACCAGATGGGTTAGCACCCCTGTTGTCCAGGTGGGGAAGTGGCTTGCCCTGAGGTCATACACCTGAGAAGTGACAGATCTGGAAGTTAGACCCCCTTCTGACCCCTAAACTCAAGCTTTTCCTGTGCCATTGGGTAGGATTGGGGTAGGGTGGGGGCTGGCGGGAAGGGCTTGGGTTTGGACTTTGGAAGGGTTAGGGGCTTGTTCCTTGCAGCCCACCTTCCCCTGACTTTGAGTGGTAGCTGGTGATGGCAACCATGTGGGATCATGGGGGCTGCGGAAGCCCACCTGTCTGTGTCTTGTGAGGGTTGAGGGGCGGTGGCAGACTGTCTATGTGGCCATGAGCCTCTGGGAGGTGTGTGCATCAGCCGTGGCAGGGGGAGTCCCCTCCTCACCTCAGTTTCCCTTACATCCCAGCTGACTCACTTAGACCCCTTCCCTACTGCAGCTTGCCTCCCAGGTAAGCGCCTGGGGAGTAGGACAGGGTGGGGCTGGGACTGCGTAAGTGTTGCTGCCCACTCCCTCCACCTCCAAATTGGACTTCAGGTCTCAGAAAAGGTAGAGGGTCATGGAGCCCAATACCCTAGCCCTGCTTCCTCCCCAGCTAAAGCTCTTCTGCCCCACTCCTAGTGTTCCCAGTGATGAGAACTCACAACCTCTGGGACCACCCGTTCTGTTGTTAGACAAGTCTTAAAGCTGTTATGACTTCCTTCCTTCCTTTTCCCCAGCAGTGGCCCATCCTCCTGGAGAACCTCTCAGGATGTCCTAGTTCAGTCCTTTGAGTCAGCTGTGGAGTCAAGGGTAGGTGAGGGGGTGGACAGAACACCTGTGTGTGAACTAGAGCAAAGCTCTCTCTCCTTCTGGCCCTTAGTATTCTCACTTGTGTCCAAAGGGCTTTAACTTGGTCTGGGGACCTTTCAGTGCTGTGACTTATAAACCCTCTGGTTCTAGGAGCCATGAGGGGTTCATTGGACAGAGGGCACATAGTACTGAGAAGTCGTCTCACAGGTGGACACGTGTGAGTACAGGTGTGGATGCACTTGAACTTGGGTCTCCTGCATGAAGATGCCTACCCTGCCTGTGGTAGTACCCAGGTGGCAAACATTTTCTGGGTACAATGAAGGGAGTGTTCATGGCAGTCCCAGCTGGCCCCCAGAGCAGGCAGATGGGGGCTTCAAGGTGCTGGGTGGGCATAGCTCAGGCTCTGGGGCCTGGGTAGGGTGCTCAGGGGGACAGCTGGATCTGGAGCACCCCCCCCTTCTCCTGGCACCCTTGTTACCATGGAAACCAACTCCTGTTTGGGAGGGTTTGGCTGTTTGCTGTCTCTCCCCACCCCCCAACCCATATGTGGAGGTGGGAGGGGGGCCAGGTGGCGTGTGGGGGAGGGGCCTCCCACACCCTCCCCCCAGGGCCTCCCTCTTTGCAGAGAGAAGCCTTTCTGGTCTCTCAGGGGGGTGCCTCTTCTGGGAAGGGGAATGAGAATTGAGAGAATGAATGTCTGGGAGCAAGGCTGTCAGTTGGGCACTTCACATAAATTCTCTCATTTCATCCTCCCCGAGTCTTTCCACTTACACATTAATAGCCCCATTTTGCAGTTGAGGAAATGGAGGCCCAGGAAGGTTGGCCAAGGCAGAGCCTGGATTTAGATGCAGACCTGTCATCTCTACCATGTTTGTCTATCTCCCAGTGCCAGTGCTGTCTCAGCCCCACATGCCAGCCAGCCCCCCCTCCTGCCCCAAGGCTGTCTTTTATTCCAGAACCCCTCAGGCTCCCCAGTTCTCCTGGGAGCCAACCAAGCCCAAACTTCTCTATTTGGAGCCCTGGGCCCTCAGCTGGCCTTGCCCAAGCCCTGCCCTCTCTCTCACTTTCCTTGCCTCCTCTGATCTCAGGCCACCCACACATTGCCACCTTCACACCTGACACCAGAGTTCTCAACCCACACCCCTGCCATCATCACATGTTCACTAAGGCAGCTACCAACTTTCCTTGACTGATCCCTTAGGACACCCGTTAGAAACTAGGTGGAGGGCTTGGGTGGTTTGAACAAAGACCCACCTTCCAGGTGCTTCTGGAACCCAGTATGTCTCCTTGAGAATTCCTGCCTTAAATCCTTAGCTCATAAGCCTGGCTGATGATTAAAGTCACCTAGAAGCTTTGGGACAGCACAGGTTTCCAATCCCTATCTCAGACCCTCTATATCAGGGTCAGCGAGTGGGCTCTGGAATCTGTATTTATTAGGTGTGTCTGGTGACGGGCCATTCTGAACCGATACCTTAGATGGTGGCTTCCTGGCTTCCTGCTTGTCCCCCTTCTCTTCCTCCCAGAGTGGACCAGCTTCTCCATGCAGGCTGCCCAGGTTAGGCCCCTCCTCTCTTCCTCACTCCTTTGGGGTCCTTCTGAGATTTGAACCCCACGCAGTCAGCTCCATGGGACTGAGCCCCTGCCCTCGCACCTTAGGATTCATGCAGTATAGGACGCAGAATAGAGCCACAGCCAGAGCTGATGTGCTTTGCAACTGAGAGCCTTTGGTTGCGGAAAGGAGGAAAGGGCTGCCCTGGGCTCCTGGAGCCCCTTGACATGGGGACAGAGGG
This sequence comes from Cheirogaleus medius, assembly GCA_008086735.1. Classification (NCBI taxonomy): domain Eukaryota; kingdom Metazoa; phylum Chordata; class Mammalia; order Primates; family Cheirogaleidae; genus Cheirogaleus; species Cheirogaleus medius. The sequence goes on from VBSM01000529.1 coordinate 27,496,455, forward strand.
CCAAGAGTGGCCCCGGGGGCAAGGCCAATGCCTGTGTGGTTATAAATATCAGGAAGCCTCTCTGGAACTGGAATGGCGAGGAAACTGAAAGTCACAGCCACTGCTCTCAGCTCCCCCTCTGCTGTACAGCCCAGTGCTGTTCCATCCAGTCCTGGGTCCTTACTATGACACGCCAGCCACCCTCCCATCTTCTGACCCTTGCTTTAGCCACACTGAACTATTCCAGCTCAGGATTCAACCTGCCACGTGCCATTACATACATTCCTTCATTGAATTTCACGGCAACCCTGTGAAGCCAGTGTTGTCTCTATCCCCATTTTGCGGCAAGGAAACAAGAATGAGAGAAATAAGAGGCTTGAGCAGTGTCCCACTGTACGGGGCACACATGAACCTCTCCCAGGCTAACTCCGCCCTAGCCCAGTGCTCTGGCCAGGCCATTCCAAGCTGACCTTCCTCCCCTCTGCCCGCCACCCCTCCCCCCAGTCATCCTCTCTCTGTTATCCCTTGGAGTTTGGCCCTTAGGTTTCTAGCCTTGGGAATGGCCCTGGGGCCCCTGGCTCCTTTTCCCAGACGGAGAGCTCCCTGAGCACAGGGGCGGACCAGCTGGATGTCCCCCTGATCTGCAGGCCCCAGGGCTGACAGCAGCTCCCTCCATCCACTGTAATCCAGGGCTACATACCATGCAGTACTGCTCAGAGGGGAACTGGACTGGCTCCCTGACCTTGAGGTTCCAGCCTGCAGGTCAAACTGGGGAGATAAGATGAGGACACTGATTCTGATTCAGGATAAAAACTGCTCAGGTTCATGATGGAAGGTCAGATAATGAGCCTGTGGGTATTTGGAGGTGGGGGAGGGGAAACCAACAAAGGAAGTCAAACCTTCAGGACTCTTTGGGGAGCCCCTTAGGGTCTGGCTATGCTGGCCAGAGCCCAGCTGATGCTAGAGGCGCCAGCGAGTGGCCTTGAATGGCAAGCCCAGGAGCTGGCACTCTGAGCCGTGGGGGTGGTAATGGCCCAGGCAGAAAGATCACTCAAGGGTAGTGTGGAGAGACTGGCTTCAGCACCCAGTGTGGACTTGGTACTGGGGTCCAGAGGAGAAGTCGAGTCTGAGATAGGGTGGAGGCCCAGAGAGTCCAAGATGCCAGGCTTGAGGCCATGTGCAGCTCCCTTTGGTGCTTTGAGACTCTCTCAGCTGTCTGGGTAGGATCCTTGGAGGCAAACAGGGGAGAGCAGAACCTAGCTCTGCTTACCCTCTGTGTAGTCTTGGGCAACCGAGCCTCAGTTTCCTCCTCTACAAAATGGGATAATAATAGGTCTATGCCTAAACTTTGTTGTGAGAAATCATCACTGCTATTCATTGCTCTGGGAACAGAAAGGAAAGGAAAGGAACCACCACCCTGCTGTGTAGGGTAGAGTTCCCTAGGTCCTGACCTCCTGGAGACACCAAATTCTGTGTGCGTGTGTGTGTGTGTGTGTGCATGCACATGCTGAGGAGAGGGGAGGCCTTCCTCTAAGGCCTCCCTTTCCTGTCCCTGAGCCCTAGGTATCAGATATTCAGGATGTCCAAGCTCCCTCCTTCCCCTAGTTTGACCTGCTAGCCTCCAGAGCCTTCCCCATGGCCCTGGGAGGCAAGCAGGGCAGGTTTTAGGCCTCCCATTTTCACAGATGAAGGAAATGATTTGCTCAAGGTCCCCCTTGAACCCAGAGTTGCCTACCCCAGGACATTGGCTCCTCTTCTGGCAGGCTCTGTGACCTTGGGCACGGCCTTTCCCTCTCTGGCTCTGTGTTCTCCTCCCCCAACACTCTGGGGAGCTGCAGGCCTCCTCCTTCTCCCTCCTGTCTCCTCCCTCTGTCCTCAGCTGGCCTCCTCCTCCTCCTCTTGTAACCTGAGCTGGGGCTCTGGGGGAAGGGGCTTGCCCTCTGCCAGAGGCACCTGCCAGCTGAGCAGATGTGCCGGGATGGAGGCCCTGGGAGGGGATTGAGGGCTCTTAGCCCGGCAAGGCTGGGGCTTGGCTCAGCACACCCAACCCCGGCCTCTGGCCTCTGCCCCTAGGGCTTACCCTGAGCACTCGTGCATTTTTCAGTGGACATTCTCGGCACTCCAACATGTCCTACAAGGACCCCTTAGTTTCCAGGAGAAGACAGATGGCAGATGAGGGCTGGTGCCCCCAGCTGGGTGGGCTGCCCTCGGCTCTGGGAGCCCCTTGGCATGGGGACAGAGGACCAAGGGCGGCCCCTTGGGGCAAGGCTGGTGTCGGTGCGGGTGGCCATGCCCCTGGGAGAGCAGATGGTTCTCTTGGCACTGTGCCCACTCCTCCCTTTTCTCCCCCAGGAGCCAGCCTGCAGGGCTGGGGCACAGCTGCTGGGCCCTCCCCAGAGCTGGCCCAGGGCAGGGCTGGGTGAGGTCACTGCAGCTGCTCCTAGGGCCTGGGGCAGAGGAGTGGGAGGTGCTGCCTGCAGAAGGAAGCAGGGGGCTCAGACTGAGGAGAGACAGGGAGAGGTCTCAGTGGCTTTGCATTTAGGGATTCTGTTTAATCCTGGGTGAGGGAAAAAAGGGTCTGTGAAGGGGTTGCTGAGCCAGTGTGGACAGCCTTCCCCTTCCCTACCTCAGGCTACCCCCGGAGCTTCTGCCTGGCCTCTGCTCCTCTCTAGAGGTGTCTCAGGGCAGAGGAATAGCAAGGGCCCTGGGTGCAAATTCCTGGACTCACACTTATACTGTGCGACTTTGGGCAAGTCACTTTGTCTCTTGGAGCCTCAGTTTCTCATCTGTAAAATGGGGATAATAAGCCGACTTGGGTTATTAAAAGGACTCATTGAGGTGATAACTGTTGAGTGTCAGCACAGTGCGTGGCACATGGTAAGTGTTCGGTAAATGGTAGTCCTTCCCTCCTCACTTTGCTGAATTCTCCCAAGGAGGCAGGAAGTACTGAGGAAGGTGGGTGGGTGGTGGAGGCAGCGGGAGCTGCAGGGGAAACTAGGAGGGAGGAGACTAAGGCAGGACCCTGGTAGGGGCTGGGCAAGGCTGGGAGCTGTGGCCTGAAATTTTGCTGAACAGAAACTGCACGGAAATGCCAGTCCCGAGCGGTTCATGGCTGCCAAGGGCTCCATCGTATCCGCAGACTTCCCGTGAGCCAAGGATTGCCCCACAAAGTTCAAGTAGGGAGGCAGACTCGTACACAAGTCTCACTCTGGTTTGCAGTTAGATCTCTGCAGTAGCACGGCCATGAGAGCATCTCTTTTTGGGGGGCTTGCAGAGGGGACTAGGAAGGTGCCATAGAGGTGGCCTTGACAGAGGAGCAGGAACTGGTGGAGCAGTGAGAAGGGCAAGGGTAAAGGGAATAGAGTGTACAAAGGGACAGAAGTGTGGACATCTGGGGTGGCTGGAGGCCCACATGGGCCTCAGGGAATGGGGGTGATGAGGCTGGAGGGCTGTTGAGTATCAGTCTGAGTTGGACCCAAGCCTATGGGTGACAAGGAGCCAAGGACTTTTGAGTAGGGGTGAGCTTGGACTTCTGTTGGTGGTTTGTTTGCTGTCCAGGCTGGGTGTGTGGGCTCTGCTTTCTCAGGGCGGGGAAGGGCAGTGGAGGGTGGGGCAGAGAGCCTGACCCTTGACCTCATGCCTTGCTTTGGATATTTGGTTCCTCCTCGGCCCCTGGCTGCCCACTTCTGTTCCACTGCTGATCCTGATCCCACTCACTTGCAGACGTCTGTGGCTTTATGCCCCCAACCTGTCCTTCTCCACTGCTGTCCCTAGTGCCAAGGATTCACACATAGCCTTAGACTCCTGAGGTCATCTAGTTACCTCTTCTGCCAGGAAGCCTGCCTGGACTGAGAACCCTAGCTTCACCCCGGGTAGCAGGGCAAGTGACCATTGGGGAGTCTGTGGCTCTGTTTGACACAGGCGTGTTTTCCCGGGCCAGGCTGGGGCCCCAGAGTGGGGCGGGGGACATTGGCGGGATAGGGGTGGCTCCTGGGGCTTTGAGACAGGGAAGGGATGAGATTCCTGACATGTGGGGTCTCAGCCAGGTCCCATCTCTCCCTGTGGATGTTGGGGTTGTTACCCCCTTTACCAGGAGGCCAAGGTCACTTGGATGAAGTTGGGATTCCAACCCCTGCCCTTGACCTTTCTTTATGTAGGAAGGGAGGAATGGAGGGAGAGAGACAGTGGGAATCATGGAGAGGATCAGAGCTCTCAGTACAGCCGCACAGGTGGTCTCTGCTCGGGGGAGGCACTAAAGGAAGGAGTGGGCTGGGCCTTTGACTGTGATGGAACCTGGAGAGGCATCCACTCCTGACCTTGGGCTTGGGCTTGGGTGGGCAGACACAAGACCCAGGACTGAATTTGGAGGATCCTAGAAGCCCCCAGGTACAGGGTTGGTGGTGGATGGGGGCATAAGGCTTCTGTGTGCTGTATCAGATGACATCCAGGAGAGCTTGGGCTTGAGAGCCAAGGCAGGGATGGCCACTGGGGTGAACAGCAGAGCAGAGTGTCCTCTGCCACACTGAGGGTAGGGGTGGGAAGAGCCCTTGCTTTAGAATCCAACAGCCCTGAGACTCAAACCTGGCTCCATCATTTCACAGCTTTGTGACCTCAGGAATCATTTAACCCACCTGAGCCCCTGTTTCTCCCCTTTAAAAAAGCAGTTCCCACTCACAGGATGGTTATCAGGATTGAAAGAACCTAGCCTAAGTCTGGCATGTAGTAGGTGGTGTCCTTCTCCTGCCTCAGTGGTGTGTGAGAGCCGGCTTGCACCAGCTCATGACAACTGATCATACACACTTCTTCCCAATTCTGCACTCAGTGACTTCCTGCCGAAAACTTAAAAGTGGCTGTGATAGGAGTATCCATACCACAGAAATCAGCAAAAGCTACAAATCACATCAGGTGGGTTTTTTACCTCCTGGAGGGCTGGTTGTCAAATATTTATCAACACACCACTGAATGTGCCCCCAAAGGGTAACCTCCCCCAGCCCCACTGCTCAGTTCCACAAGGTCAGAAAATGGCACAAAGAACACGTCCCAGAATCCATCCTGTGGATCCTCTTTAGTCCTAGCAGGGACAAAACAGGAGGCGGGGCGGTAGTGGAGCTCTGGCTATGCCAAGCAACCTAGAACTCAAAGTCCATGGGCCCTTCTGGGCCTGGGGGCATTGGATGTCGTTATAGCACCAGGCAGCCCTTGTAGGCAGAGGACAGCAAATGGTGGGACTTTTCTTCTCTCCACACTCCTCCCTTGCCCCCAGAGATCCAGCAGGCCCTGGCTGGAGAAGTAAGATTGGATGAGGTTGAGCTGTCAGAGAATGAAGCTGTGTGTTGGAAGGAGAAATGAGGTTGTACTGGAAGATAAACGAGGTTGTACTGTCAGGGAATGAGGTGGTACTTGGAGGCAAGGTGAGGCTGCATTATTAGATAAATGAGGTTGTACTGTCAGGGGATGAAGTGTACTTGTAGGAGAGATGACGTCTTGCTGGATCAGTCGGGTTGCGCCATCCGAGAACACAGCCACGCCACAGGAGGAAGGAGAGCGTCCGACTTAGAGGATAAATGAGGGTGTCCTGCTGGATAAATGAGGGGGCCCGTCAGGTGAATGGAGTGCTGTTAGCAAATGAGGTTGTACTTGCTGGATAAATGGGACTGGTGTGCTGGATAAATGGGGTTGTGCTGTCAGATGAATGCATTACTGCTTGTGGACGAAGGGTATCCTGGGAATAGATGAGGGTGTCCTGCTGGATAGATGAGCTGCCGCCACCAAATGGATCAGACCCTGTCCATGGGGGAGGCGCCGTCAGCAAGGACGAGGTTATTCTGTTCCCACTGGGACTCCTGGAGTGCCTCCTGGCCCAGATGGTACAGGCTAGAGGGACCTTGGTGTGCGCAAGCCTTGGGTTCTCCAAGTCTCTCTGGGCATCGGGGTGGAGGACGGGGAGGGCAGCTGCACCGTTCACCCTGGGAGTCCTCCTTCCCCTCTCACGGCAGCCCTCACCCCTCCCTGCGGTTCCTTCTGCGGCTCATACTGTTCCTGACTTTGTTTCTCACTCTCTCCTATGTTTTCTCTCCATTCAATTTGGAAAAGCCCCTGTGCATGCCAGCCACTGCCCAGTCTCATTTAATTCTCCCTACGACACAGTATCACTCACTCCCCTTTATACACATGCACACTTTCTCTGTCATTCATTCATTCATTCTTTCATTCGACAAATATTTAGGTACCCAGAATGTACCAAACACCTGGGGTACAGTTTAAGAAAATGGACACAAATCACTCATGAAGCTCATGAAGCTCACTCATATAAGGGCGACCAGACCAGTGAAAAATTAAAACAGAGGGTAAATACATTGTATATTCATTTAGAAAGTGATAATTGCTTTAGAAAAATTGTAGAGCAGGTTCAGGGGGCAAAGAAATGCCAGGGTAGAGGACCAGTTTTTAGGAGAGTCAGGATGGGCCTTGTTGCAAAAGGTGAGCTCTGAACAAAGATTTGAAGGAGCTTAGAGATCTCTGTGGTCACTGGGGGAAGGTGGGACTGTGTCTTTCAGGCTGGAGGAACAGGAGGGAGTGATGAAACAGGGTGTCTGAGAGGTTATGGAGGGTCGTGAGGGCCATGGCAAGGCCTTTGCTCCTTACTCTGAATGAGATGGAGAGTATTGGAGAGATCTGGGTGGGACTGGACATGATCCCAGTTATTTAAAGGGTCACTCCGGCCACTCCTGGAGTGCTGCAGGGAAGTGAGGGTGGATGCAGGAATTGGAACTTCAAAGCATCTTGTTCCAGGGTGGCACCGCCCATGGGTGATGGAGCTAAAACTGGAATCTGCATCTGGCACCAGAGCCCATGCACTTTGCCCTGTGCCAGCCTCCTCTCCCTGGTGGCTGAGGCCTGGGGGACTGGTCTCCCTGGTCCAGGTTCTGAGTGAGAATGGGGTGGGTGGGCATGGGATAAAACCCATTATCCTTTCTTTCTGCCCCCAGATGGTCTCCCTGGGGCCCCAAATCAGGGAGGTCCTCTCTCTCTTAGGAACATGCTCTGGGCCTGGATGTAGGTGTGGGGCCCCAGAAGCCAGGCCCAGCTCTGGGCACCAGGGGAGCCCGGGCATGCTGGGGCCGTGGCTGTGGTGGTGGGTTGCTAGGCGACTCCAAGAGGGAGCCCTGGTTACTGCTGCCTGGCAGAGGCATCTCCCTCCTCTGCCTCCCTTACCTCCTCCATGGCCTCTGGCCTCCCAGGAGGCCTTGCAGGTGAGCCAGAGTTGTGATCAGCACTTGCCACTGGATCTTGTCGGGGAGCTGTGATTGGTACCAGGTGGCTGGCCCCTGAGGAGCCAGACTGGGCTGCAGGGCCTGGGCTTCTCTCATGGGGCCCAGCCCTGGCACACACCTGGTACAGAGCTCAGCTCAGCAGTCAGGGGCCTAGATCCTCACCCAGCTCTGAGCCACCTCCCCGGGTGGCCCTGGGCAAGGCATAGCAGCCCTCTACACCTCCACTACCCTGTCCAAGAGCCTTGTTTTCTGTGAGGGAGGGCGCTGAGTGGGCAGGGCTCCAGGTACTCCCACTCCCACCCTTGTTGGATTGAGTATGTAACACCTAAGTTTTGCATTAGATTCCATTCATGAAAACAGTTCCACTACTTTAAGAAAAAAGTCTGAAAACCTCTAGAGTGGATGATTCTAAGAATTTTCCATGTCAAACCAAAAGGTCCCCAGAGTACAACTTGCCCATCTCCTCAGTTTACACTTGGGGAAACTGAGGCCAGGGCCTCTCCCTTTACCTAGGTCAGGCTTGGTGAGTAGGAAGGCCTAGGTCCACATCCCTGCTCTGCCACCAGGTCCTGGGTCACTTTGGGCAAGTCCTTTGCTCTTCCTGGTTTGGACCAACCAACCAGGCTGGGGCTTAAGCTCCCGGGGGTACCTAGCTGGATAGGAGATAGAGGGAGGAAGGACACAAACCTTCGTAGGCCTGCAGCATGTCTTGGTGGTAATCTAAAACATTTTTATGTTTATGAAGGGAATGTGGCTTATGAAGTACACACAGAATTTTCTTGAATTTTGAAAAAAGAAGCATAAGGCTTGTAGGAAATTTTGACCTTTCATCATGTCACCAGCCTTCCCATGCTACCAGTTTCTAGGGACAGTTTACTTGGAAAGCTTAGGGAACACTGGAGCACTGGCTTCCTAAGATTCTTTGGGAATTCTCTCACCTGTTTCCCTCTACCATGGTGCAATGTGATGTCCTTTAGACTCAGAGTAAGACCAACCTGAAATCAGTACCTGGCTCTGCCCCTAACAAGCTGTGTGACCTTGGTAAGTCACTTAATGACTCTGAGCATCACTCTCTTCATCTTGAGATAGGGATCATGGTTTGACATAAAGATTATGTGAGATAAAGAACTTAGAGTGCTCAGGGCTGAATGGGCAGGTATTGGCTAGGTGCTGGCACCGGGGATGTCCTTCCTACTTCCCCCCAGCTCTGAACCAGGCTGGCACATTGATAGGGGCGTGGCCTGCTGGCCTCCAGCTAGAGAACTGGGGAGGTGGGAGGTGGGAGGTGGAGCCTCTGGTAAGCCAGACAGTCCTATGGGGGAGAACTGAGGCCTCAGAGGATCCTCAACACAGGTGTGGGGGAGGGGCTGGGGAGCCAGGTGCAGGGGCGGGAACAGGGAAGGGGATGTCTACTTGAGGGAGCACCACTCCCTGGGGGTCCAGCTCCCCTCCTCTCAGGGCCCCAGGAGAAACCAGGCAGGGCAAGGCTGGCAAGCCCCAGCTGTTGCCACCCAAGGCAAGAAAGTGCCAGAGACAGTGAGCATGGGTCCCTGAAGCGTCAGTACCGGGAGCTGCGGGCAAGGGGTGGGAGGGTACGATGGGCAACAAGAAGGCCCCCTCCTCCTGGAGACTGGTGGGGAGGAGGCAGGAGGCTCAGTTCTCACAGAGCAGTGGCTATGAGTGTGCCCGGGCAGATTAGCAGGTTAAGAGCAGGTCCACGAGCTGGGCAGGGCTGGAGTGGCACCTGGCACCGTTGCCTAGCGGCAGGGCCACGGGCAAGTTACAGCATGCCTCTGCACCTCTGCTCCCTGCTCTATGGAACGGGATAACACCAGCTTCCCAGAGTTGTTGGTGCCCAGCACAGCTGCACTCAGGGCATGATATTAAGGAGATGGACTTTAGAGCAGATCTGTTGGGTGATCTAAGAGATGAGGTCTTCTGGCCAAAGTGAGGGATGTAACCAACATTTATGATTACCTCGTGTGTTCACCAAACACTTATTCTTACACGTTATCTCATGTAAGGATCTTATAGCCTTAAGACGTGGTTACTGAATGTAGCCCATTTTTTCAGAGTAGTTCACGAGGCCCACAGAGATTTGAGTAAACAGCCCATGGTCACACAGCATCCTGCCCAGCCCTCTGATACCCAAGCCCTGCTGTTTCCACAGCAGTGCCTGAGCCAGGCCAGGATGTCAAGACCACCAGGTGGGAGGCTCCAGGGGTGGGGCATGGCAGGTCCAGCAGAAGTTCTGCCCCAGGTTCCTGCGGGGAGCCAGGCTAGGGGGGCTGTGGACTCCCTGCCTTCCCCTGTGCTCAGGACAGGCCTGGCAAAAGCAGGCAGTGACATGAGGAGCACTGGAGACTGCCATAGCAGAAATTAAGAGGAGGAAATGTACAGGGGTGGCAAAGGTGACACGCAGGGAAGTACTGAAGGCAGCAGAAAGGGCTGCATAGCCATGGGCAAGCCACTTCACCTCTCTGAGCCTAGGTCTTCTTGTGTGTAGATGGAGATGATGCCACCCACTTTGTGGGGGGTTGTGAGGGCTCCACCAGGAAGGGGCTTTGAGGGCAGGCAGGTAGGTCAGGAGGGGTGAGTGGGCTGTAGCCCAAAGAGGCAGGCTGCAGAGCTGGGCTGGCCTGAAGGCAGGCACTGAGCAGGGCTGGGGTTCAAGGTCTCCATGGCCAAAGGTTGTCCTTTGAGGGGCTTGATGGAATCCAAGGCCGATGTGGAATTCACAGGAGCTCAGAGGAGCTGGGGGGAAATCTCTGAAAAGTCTCAGGCATAGACCCCCCCGCCTATTCTGCTTTCCCTGGCCAGGCCCTCCCAGCAAAGGGTTAACAGTCTTCTCTACCTGCAGTTGCATTTTAAAGACACGAAATTAAAGCAGGTAATTTATTCTCCCCACACACGAAAGAGCAATTAGTTCTAAACAGGGCTTAATCAGTCACCGCGAGATTGATTTCTGGAGCCCTGGGTTTTCGGGCTCCTGGCGCCATGCCAGGCCGGGGAGGGAGGGGGCGGACAAATGAGCCACGGCGGCATGAGCCCTTACATAATCTGCTGGGGGACCCTGGCAGCCTGGCTAGCCCAGCCTGGGGCTTGGCTGAGTTGGGGAGAAGGGGTCCCCTGTAGGCTCTGGTTGACCATGCCCCCAGGAAAGGGCTAGGCCCAAAGCAGAGTCTGGGTGGGAGTGGGGGGGTGCAGTTCTGGGGTAGAGGGTGGGTACTCTGGGTTTGTCCAACCCCGTACTTACACCTGCTCCCCCTTCTCCCAACCCTCTTACCCCATCCACCCCTCCCCCTCTGGCTCTTCTCCATTGTCTCCTCTCATTTTTTCTATTTTCTTCTCCTCTCCGTTCCACCACGACCCCCTCTTTCCCCACGGCCTCCTCACTTCCCACTCCCCGCCCGTGCCCTTGTCTCTGCCCACAGAACTCCATCCGGCACAACCTGTCGCTGCACACGCGTTTCATCCGCGTGCAGAACGAGGGCACAGGCAAGAGTTCGTGGTGGATGCTGAACCCGGAGGGCGGAAAGACTGGCAAGACCCCGCGGCGCAGGGCCGTGTCCATGGACAACGGGGCCAAGTTCCTGCGCATCAAGGGCAAGGCAAGCAAGAAGAAGCAGCTGCAGGCACCGGAGCGCAGCCCAGATGACAGCCCTCCGGGCGCGCCTGCCCCAGGGCCGGTGCCTGTTGCGGCCAAGTGGGCCGCCAGCCCCGCCTCGCACGCCAGCGACGACTACGAAGCATGGGCCGACTTCCGCGGCGGCGGGAGACCTCTGCTCGGGGAGGCGGCCGAACTGGAGGACGACGAGGCCCTGGAGGCCCTGGCGCCATCATCGCCGCTCATGTACCCGAGCCCCGCGAGCGCGCTGTCGCCGGCCCTGGGCGCGCGCTGTCCCGGGGAGCTGCCCCGCCTGGCCGAGCTGGGAGGCCCGCTGGGGCTGCACGGCGGCGGCGCGGGGCTGCCCGAGGCCCTGCTGGACGGCGCGCAGGACGCGTACGGGCCGCGAGCCCGCGCCGGGACGCCGGCCTACTTTGGCGGCTGCAAGGGCGGCGCCTATGGCGGGGGCGGGGGCTTCGGGCCGCCCGCGCTGGGCGCGCTGCGCCGCCTGCCCATGCAGACCATCCAGGAGAACAAGCAGGCCAGCTTCGCGCCGGCCGCCGCGCCCTTCCGCCCCGGGGCGCTGCCCGCGCTGCTGCCGCCGCCGCCCGCGCCCAGGCCCGGCCCGGTGCTGGGCGCGCCAGGGGAGCTGGTGCTGGCGGGCGCATCGGCCGCCTACCCCGGCAAGGGGGCCGCCCCGTACGCGCCGCCCGTGCCCTCGCGCAGTGCCTTAGCCCACCCCATCAGCCTTATGACGCTGCCCGGCGAGGCGGGCGCCGCGGGCCTGGCACCGCCCGGCCACACTGCCGCCTTCGGGGGCCCTCCTGGCGGCCTCCTGCTGGACGCGCTGCCGGGGCCCTATGCGGCCGCCGCCGCCGGGCCGCTGGGTGCTGCGCCCGACCGCTTCCCGGCCGACCTGGACCTCGACATGTTCAGCGGGAGCCTCGAGTGCGACGTCGAGTCCATCATCCTCAACGACTTCATGGACAGCGACGAAATGGACTTTAACTTCGATTCGGCCCTGCCTCCGCCGCCTCCCGGCCTGGCCGGGGCCCCGCCCCCCAACCAGAGCTGGGTGCCGGGCTGAGGGCCGCCTCCGGCGCCCCGGGTGTCCCCGTCCCGTCCCCAAGGGGCCTGTCTTCCCATCCTGAACCCCGGGTCCCCATCCCCGATTCTAGCTCCCCAGGAGGCAGCCCCAGCCCTGCTAGAGACCTCAGAAGTTGACCGCTGAGGGAAGTGGGAGGGAGGGGCTGGGGCATCCCACTATTCCTGCCCAAACTCCTGCGACCCGCTCCCCTACTCCTGGGGCAGGAAGCCTGGGAGAAGAGGCTGAATTCTGGGCTGGGTGGGAGGGGGGAGGAGCGAGGTGGGACGCCTGGTGTGGACGCTGGTTGGGGAAGCCAACTAGTAGATGGGCCAGGGGGGGAGGGGGTGTTTCCGGATCTTCAGTTTCCTTTGCGGAGCCCTAGCTGTGACTCCTCCCCCACCCCCAACTGCGATCTGATTCCTTTTTGACACATTTTCCCACCGGGCTTAGCCTCGCTCGCCCAGTGCCAGCAACCCTCTTTTTGGCCATCCCCTCTCCCACGGTTCAGCCGCTCCCTTCCATCCCTGCCGGCCCTAGCCTCTCCCCTCCCCCGTCGGAGTCAGTCCTTCTTTCCAACCCTCCCACTCCCAAGTACTGGTCTCAGTCTCTCCTGTGGGCCTCAGATCCACCCCCAAGCCGTCACCCGTTTCTCCGCGCCAGTCCTGGCCCCTCTCCCATATTTATAAGTGTCCGGTCGGGGCAGGCGGTGGGCGCGGCGTCCCCGGCGCGTATCGTAGGCAGTGTACCGTGGCCGTGCCGTCAGCGTGTGCGTGTGCGTGTGTGCCGTGTCGAAGCCGTGTAGAGTGCATTGTACAGCATATTTTCATGAATAAATTGTTTTAAATATTTCCCGCGCCTTGGGCTAGCAGGAGGGGGGCAGTGGTGGAGAATAATTGGCAGGGATCTTGGGGAGGTGGGGAGTCCCTGCGCTTGAGCCGCTATTGAAGCTTTGTGTCTGGGCACGTGTCAGCATTCGCTCATGCTTGTCTGCTCAGCACACATTGGTTAAGCGCCTACTGGGTTCTGGACGCTGGAGATGTGCCTTGTGGAGCTCTGCACCTGTTTCTGTGAACATGTGCATGCGGGAAGTTTGGGCCTGGGGAAATTCTGTCCTGAATAAGCCTCAGAGATTGGGAGAAAGGATGCAAATATTTATTGAGAACCTGTTAGTGCCAGACCCTGTATTGGGCACAATATTTTGTTCCCATTGTGCAGATGAGAGAAAACAAGATCAGAGAGGGAAAGTGACTTAGGAAAGCTTGGTGGAGATGGTGGAAGGAGGAGGCTTTGAGGTGCACAGGCTGCTATTGGAATCCATCCCCTGAGGTCTACCAGCTGTGCAACCATGGGCAAGTTTCAACCTCTGCAGCTTTGTTTTCCTGATCTACACCATAGCATAGTAGCACCTAACTCATGGATTTCTTGTGAGGGGTAAATGAGAAAAGATATGTAAAGTGCTCAGCACAGGTCCTGCTCATTCATTCATTCGAGGAAAATTTAGTGAGCACTTGTTATGTGCCAGTCTTTATGCCAAGCATTGGGGCTGCCCCAGGCACAGTCTCTGCCCTTAAGGCACTTAACGAAGTTTATTGGGAGCAAGGATGAGTCCACAGAAGATTATAGATCAGAGCTGTGATGAGTGGAGAAGCCAGGCTGTCATTGTGGGAATGAGTGATGGGGCAGCACTCATCCTGGATTTGAGAAGTCAGGGAAGGTGCCTGGAGCGGGTGCTGTCTCACTGAGCCTTGAAGGATGAGTTGGCATTGGGAAGAGGAGGGACTCAGACAGAGGGAATGGTGTGTTCAAAGGCCCAGTCAAGAGAGCATGTGGATTTCAGAACCAACAGCAATTGATCATGGCTGAGCTCAGCAGAGAGATTCCTGATGGCAGGGAGGCTGATGGGCCAGAGGCGGTGTGGCCCGAACAGAAGGGCTGATGTGGCTCATACCAGGGGATGGGGAGGGCAGCAGGGTTAGAAGGGAAAGGATGAGTTCACATCTACTTTGCTGTACACTCACTGGGACTTGGTTGTAGATTGGACATGGGGGATGAGGGCAAGGAAAGAGTCAAGTGATGCCTGGCTCTGGTTGGGTGCCTGGGCAGACAGGGCCATTCCTTGAGATGGGGGCATCGATGCAGGAGGAGAATGGTGTGCTGGGCCCCAGGCAGGCTCAATTGAGTTACATTCTATTGGAATCTTTGGGATTTGGGGCGGGGGGGGGGGGGATGTTCAGGAGCATATATACGGTATGAATGGCATTCTCTAGCATTGGACAACATGGTGCCCTGGGTATATCCACCTGGATAGTGGGATCAGAGCCCAGGATGGTGTCTGGGCTGGAGAGGGAGGTCAGAGAATCAGGAGCACAGAGGTTGTCACTGAGGTGTTGAGAGTGGCTTGAGTGGGAGGGTGTTGCCGAGAGAGAAGAGTAGGGAATCCAAGTCTGCTCTGATGAACCCCTGAGAACGCCTTGGCACAGGAAAAGGGATGCACTGGCTGAGAAGAAGCAACCAGAAAGGAGAGGGGAAGGAAAACCAGAACACTGTGGGGGTGGGGTCCTAGAGTCCTAGAATGTGGTTCTAGAAAGGAATGCCCCATGCCCTTACCTCTTGGAGCTTCACTTTCTTGGTCTGGAAGATGGGGCAGTATCACCTGTCTCATAAATTTGTTTTGAGGAACAAAAAGATTACACTTATTGTCTGAGGTCACAGTACTAGCAAGGGGCAGAGCCAGGGTCCCTGCCACTGAATAGGTGCCTCCAGTGCCCAGGCCCTCCTGCGGCCCCCACTGCCTCTGAAAGGTGACTGGGAGCAGAGGAGCAGAGGCGCTTGGAGCCAGCAGGATCCACACAGGTTCTAGGCTCAGAGTTGGGGGGCTGAGACCTCATTGGTGTGGTGTGGTGGGTGTCCCTGCCAGGTGGGGAGCACATAGATGCTGATGGCTCCTCTCCTGGGACAAATGCCCTAGCCCTACCCCACAATCAGACTCTGAGACAGCCCAGCTGGGTCTGGGCTCCATATGGGCTGCAAAGATGCCCCCGCCCTAGGCCGATGGAGGGTGGGCTGCTGGTGTGTGCGTGCAGGTCTGTGTGTGTCTGTGTAGCCCCATGTGCGACTGTCTGTGCAGGCGAGTGTGTGTGTGTGTGTGTGTGTTAGGTGCTGGTGAGTGTGCGGGGGGGGCTGTTTGGGTGGTGGTTGAGGTCTCCCCGTCCACATGTGCACATGGCTGAGCATGTGCGTGCACGCGAGTGCGTGGGTGTGGGTGTGGTGTGAACCACAGAGGATCCATCTCTGAGTGTGCCCACACAAGTACGGGGCTGTGGGGTCTATGCCTGTGTGAGCTGCTCCCTGTCCCCACATGTGCACTGCACGCCCTCCTCTTTGTGTGTGCCTGCCCGTCTTGGCACATACCTCTCTCTCAGGAAGCAGCAACGCTGGTGTTCCCCTGCCAGGAGCGTCTTCTGGGCTGCTCTGCCGGCTGTCAGAGGGGAGGAGAGCAGAGGGACACTCCAGACCTGGGATCCAGCCCAGCGCATGGGCAGGGAGCAACAGGACCACCTCAGAGTAACGACTGAGCTCTGCCAGGCTCAGGCCACTCCTAATTCCACACACAGCTTCTGTCCTGCTGGGCCCCATCAGGAGAAAGGGGGCAACACCCCTGCAGCTGGGGGCTGCAACTGGCCCTTCTCCACCAGCCCTGGAGCCCAGCAGACCACCCCCTCCATGCCCACTCCCTGGGAGGCGTCTGACACATGATTTATTCATAAAAAGCCATTATTTGTGCCAAAGAAGAACTGAGCTACCGGCTTTTTAAGTGCTGATAATGCTCTCAGCCTCCTTGTCTCTCCTCCCTCCCCCATCTTCTGTCTTCTCTCACCTCCTTCAGACTTCTACCGGGTCTACTCCTCCCCCCCTTCCTTTCCCCTTCCCCTCCATTCTTCCAGCTAGTCCTCTGTTGTGCTCCTCACACCTCCTCTTCTCCCTGCTCACCCCATCCACTCCTCCCCACTGCAGTTAGGGGAGCAAGGAGGGGTGGGGAGGCTCAGAGCCAGTTGTCCCAGATTGGGAAAGGGGCCTGGAGCCCTGTGGATCCCACCCCTCTACCCCCTCCTTCACCTCTACAGGACCAGGGGAAGGCTGGGAGGAGTGGGGCCCAGCTGAGCAAGGCGGGGCGGGGGTCCTCAGAGGCTGTGCTACCCAGCTCCCCCTCTGCTAAAGTGTGTGATTTAGCCCCTCATTACTAGCACTGGTCCCCCAGACTCCCAAGTAAACCTTCGATTAAGTAAAAACCGTGCATTTGCCATCCAACTACGGGTTCCAGGCAAGCCCCCTAGAATCCCTCCCTGCCCAAGAATAACCCCCATCTCTCCCATATAGAAATTCTGGAGCCATCACCACTCGGGTGGTGCCAGGAGAGGCTGGCATCAAGGGAGGCGCTTGGGCCCTGTCACAGAGCACCTGTTTCCAGACAGGAAGGAGCAGAATGAGTACGTTCACAGACTGAAGCATGGACGTGGACACACACAAGGTTCTTAGAAGCAGACATCACGGCCGCACATGTGTGTGTGCCCTCGTGCCCACACATGCACACACACACAGGCATGTGCACAGCCACACACCTACTCACACAGATGGAGAGCCGTTCTCACCCCTTTCCAAAGTGTTCCTCCCCTGCACCTGCAGTGGGGGCTGGAACTCTTTCCCCATTCAGACACCTGCTCATTCATTCATCCATTCACTCATTCACTCCATAAACTTTGTTTTTGCACAGCCTCTGGGCCAGCCCTCATCCTGGGCACTGGGGAGGCAGAAATGAACACAAGTGGGCCCTGGGGCATCAGGGGACTGGAGCATAGAGGTGCTGTAGGCCCTCCCCTGCAGCCTTGGGCTGGGGGCTGGGGTCCCAGCAGGTGAGGGGTTAAGTCATTTGGCATCCAGAGCTGGAGCCATTAGGCCTCCTAATTATGAAATTATCGAGGTCCTCAGGTGACTGCTAATTTCACACACACTGTTCCTCTCACGGCTAATGAACGCCCGCAGAACCCACACCTTGTCTTTCCTGCTGAACGGTGACCTGCAGTTAATGAGCTCAGGAAGGCAGACAGGCCGCCGGCTGGGTGGGTGGGGCAGCAGGTCTGAGGAGGGGGCTGCTCGCCCATCCTGCCCCTCCTGGCTCCCTTTGCTGGCTGTCAGCCCCAGCCAAGGCTTCAGGGCCAAAGCCCGGCCTGCAGTTTCTGCAGGACAGGCTAGGCCCAGGGCTCCTGGGAGCTGGGGAGGGATACAGATTTGGGGAGCGCTTTGGATCATATGACCCTGGAATGAGCATGGGGCAGAGTGAGGGTGGGGGTGAGGAATGAAATGTAGACGGTGGAGGAGGGCCATGTCTGGTTGATTCTGATGCCACGGCAGGGACACTTATGAAGGGCTGGAGGCTAGTGATGGCATAAGGGGTGGGGATTGGTGAGTGGGGCTGGGCTATAGCCATCCCCTGATGCCTGAGATGGTGACAACTTTGGGGGACCGGGGTGCTGATGACTGTGGGAATGTTAGCTGGTGAGGTCCCAATGCTGCTGCTGGTTGTGATTTTGAAAGTTTTGATTTTTTAAACCAAAAAAGTAACATAAAACATTACCCTGCAAAATATGAAGAAAAGTGACATATACAGGTTGCAATCCTGGGAGGGGGCAGTATAAGAACTCCGGTCTAGAGGCCACGTTCCCCCAAATGGAGACAGAGTGGACTGTCTGGGCTGACCACTAGGTGGGTTGAAGGCCCTGTGACCTGCCCATGGGGAGATCCCTGCCCCAGCTGTGACCTGCTAGCAGGTCAATCTGACTTGAGTGGCAGCATGGTGAATGAGGGCAGCGAGAGGGTGAGAACCCTGGTCCCGGGCACAAGGTGCCTTTGTTCTAGCTTTTCCCTGCCCGGGAGGCCTGAGCCAGCTCCTTCTCTGGGCCTCTGTTTCCTGGTGAGTAAATGATAGGGTTAGACTAGAGCTGTGTTTACAGAGGGGCATGGCTGGGCTCCTTGGGGCTGCCCACACTCAGCCTGAGGCAGGCACCCCGGGCCGCCTGGGGATCCGTGGAAGAACCCCCTTGGCTTCAGGTGTGTGCATTTGTGCAGGGGTGCATGGAGGAAGGTGTGCATCACTCCGTCCTCTTGAAGCCACCCTTCCCCCTCGGAAATGAAAGGAAGTCCTGGCTTCCCACCAGCCTGGTGGTAGGCTGTGTCCACCGCTGACAGCAAGTTCCCACGCTGCCACCACTCTCGTCTACTTCCGCACCTCAGTTTCCCACCTGTCAAAGGTAGGTAATAAAAGTGTGAACTCACTTTGGATGCGACAGAGATCTCAGAGGTCCTTGCTGTTACTGTGTGACCTGGGCCCAATGAGGCTCTTTCCACGATTCTTCTACTTTTCTCCCCAAGTGCTCACAGGGTCACTTCTGGCAGCTAGCTGCATGATGAGGCCAGGGAAAAGCACCTGCACCACGGGTGTTCCAGGGAGGAGAGAGGGCGAGGGGAGGGGCTGCCCATCTGCTCGCAGGCACGCCCCCGGCGTCGCATTCCTGCTCACACTTCATGTGTGTTAGCCCACTTGACCTGCGCAACAATAGGGGTAGGGGCTTTTACTATCTCCACTTTACAGATGAGGAAACTGAAGATTAGAGAAGTTCAGTGATTAGCCCAAAGTCACAGACCCCGAAAATGGCAGAGCCAAGCCTCAAACCCAAAGCCCGTGAGACCTTGACTATGTCATACCTTTCTTCTATGTATCAGACACAAATGCACAGGAACATGCATGCCTGTGTACACATACACACCAAGACACACATAGACACAGAGATTCACTCATCTCCACGGCTTACCTGCGTGTACCCAAATGTGCGTTCACCCTTCGCTGTGCTAAGGCTCACAAAGCCACATGCCCACAGATGCAGTCAGACATGAATATGTACCTCATTATTAGGCTTGCAGAAATTTCCAAGTACATGCCCACATGCAGATGTCCACACACAAACATATAAATCACACATGTGCATGCATAAACATATGCAAACACTAAGTGTATACAAATACATCTACCCAGGAAAGGGTGCTCACACACAAGTTCACACCCCCATGTGCACAGGTGTTAGTGGTCACCCATGCACTTGCACTAACATACAAACACAGAGATGTACAAGAAATATCCTCAAGGGACCATTTGTACACACATGTGCACATAAGTATGCCTGTACAGACACATATTCTGCACATATGAAAGAAGGCACATGGACTCTCATGTGCACACAGGCGTGCACACACTTGTACACATGCACAGGAGCACACAGGCCCAGGTGCCCGGGTACAGCAAGTTAAGCAGCTTCTCTGTGCCGTGGGTGTGATGGATGGACTCACGTTCTAAGTGACTATCAAAGTGTCGTGGTGTTCGAGGTGCAAACACCAATTAGTGGGGCCTTTGAAAGCATCGGCTCGTTAGAAGGGAAGCAGAAGAGGCTGGGACTGGCATAAAACACGGAGCTATTTAACTCTCACGGGGCGAGGGTGTGTGCACTGTGGAAAGGCCTTTGGGTAGAACTCCCCCCTCCATTCTGCACTTGTTAGTGGAGAAGGACCCTCACGAGAGGCCTTGGCAGCCAGCTTTGATGCTCCTTGAAAAGGGGGGGATGCGAGTAGCCTCCTGCCAGCACTGGGCTGGCACTGAGTGAGCGGGGGCTGCGCCAACTGGCGATCAGTTTCATGCACATCGTAAACCTAAGTGCTTTCTGGAGAGTCAGGCAGATTGCACATAAAGTCCCCCTTCTGTCCCTAGCACACGGGTGGGCGGGTGAGGCAGAGGCTCTCCCTGGCAGGCAGACCTCCACCAGGCTGCCGGAGACCTGGTAACCTGGTCCCCAGTAGGAGGTATCCCTGGGGACAGGGGAAGTTCTCTCAGGAGGGCTGGCAGTTCTGGAGGAAGCTGGAGATGTGGACAGTGCATGAGCCTGAGGTCTGTTGGACTCTGCCACTTGCTGGCTAAATGACCCTTGGCCATTAGTTTCTCTGACCCTTGGTTTCTTCATCTGTAAAATGGGTTTATGTAGGAATTAAATGGGCTCATGTCTTTGGCATGATGTGTCACACAGCTGAAGAACCTATGACCACAAATGAGGTCACATTTGCATTTATTGTTATGCCCAAATGATCCAGGCTCTGGGTCCCCGCAGACTCACTGCAGGGCCTTGGACCCCTCCTCACAAGCTATCTACCACTCCTGGCAGGCTCTGAGCAGTGGAGGATGGGAGGTCTCACAGGGGCACGCAAACCTGTCTTTCATTATGGGAGCCCATGCATTCTTCCATCCTGTGCCTGTCCAAACTCCTGTCCATAGATATCTGCTCTCTTAATCATATTTGGAGGAGCTCCCCATGCGTCTCTCCCATCATGAAATACCAATGCCAGACCAAAGGGTGGCCCCTGGGTGTTCTCCAAATCCCCTGCCCTTTGGAAGCCAAAGAGTGGTTTTGGGCTCTGCAGCAGGGATTCCAGGGGTTGGGGGGAAGACGCTGGAGGGTGGAAGGGGCTGTGTTCTTGCTCAGCTCTGTGTCTCTGTCATCTGAGCCACAAAGAGCTGTGCTGTGTTCGCATATCATCTCTCAAATACTCACATAGAATCAGTTTCTTCAGTTGCTGCCATCATCCTAACCCTGGGAGCTCAAATCCAGACCAGGTGCTGGGCTGGGGAGGGACCCCCCACTGCCCTCATCCCAGGAACCAATACAATGGAGGGTTAAGAGCAGTTCTGAAGCCAAACTGCCTAGATTCAAATCCTGGCTTTGCTATTTAAAAGCCACGTGATGTTGGGTGACCTGCCTTACCCGTGCTTCAATTTCCCTGTCTGTCAAATGGGGATGACAGTGTCTACCTCATAGGATTAGTGTTGTGAGAAATGAATGAATGAATAAATCTAAATAATGTACTTGGAGCAGTGCTTGGCCCACAGCAGCATGATGTGAATGTTTCTGATGTTATGATTATAATATTAATATTAGGATATTATAACCATTGTTCCTATTTCTCCTATGCCCTTTTCAGACCGCCAATTCTTCCTCTTACAGGGACAAAACCAAAGTCTCCACATTCATCACTGGCTTCAAAACAGAACTAGAGTGGGAGTAGGACAATACTCCTACAATTGACAACTCCAGAGGGTGATTTCCACATTATAATCTTTGCCAGTGCCCAGAATTGTGCAGCGTTCAACCTGGGCAGCTGAACGTAGCTGTCTCCTTTTTCTCTCTGGTACATGGAGCCCTGTCTACTAAGACATCTCATAGTCAGGTTGCTTACAATGAGCCTGGCATGCAATAGGCACTCAGGAACATAGTTAATATAATTTACATAATTACGTTTACATAATTAATCTTCACAACCATTCTGTGAGGAGCAGATGATTATCCTTAGACTATAGATGGGAAAAGTAATGCTCAGAGAGGGCTATATTAGTCAGGATCAGAGAGGCTATGCTGTGTAACAAGCAACCCCCGAAATCTCAGTGGATAAATACAACAAAAGTTTGTTGTTTGCTTGTACAAAGTCTGCTGCGGATGCAGGTATCTGGGGTGACTGAGCTTTCCCTGATGCTTTGATCTTAAGGATACACCATCTCAGAAGGGGCTTTGTTGGTTGCTGCAGCAGCTGGAAGTTCATGTACCAGCTCTTCTGTGCTTTGGCCGGGGAGTGGCCACTCACTTCTGTCCACAGCTCACTGGCCAGGAGCAGTCACCTGGTCCACTTTCCAACAAGGAGTCGGGGCAGTGTCAGAGCCCATGGAGGCAGGGGGAAGGGTGGAGGTGACTCTGTGAGTGCCTTGCCTGGACCAGATAAGAGGGGCCCAGGAACTTAAGGTGAGAGGAGAGGTTTCCTGGAGCTAGGCTTAGAAGAGGGACAGAATGGATTTGGACAGGCCAAAAGGAGGAAGAGGGCATTCGTGTGGGGACAAGGAGTGAGTAGACAACTGCAGGTGGAAAGCATAGGCACCTCCAGGGAACAATGAGACCCTCCTGGCTTGAGCGGGTGTGTCTAGGGAGGATGGAGAGGTAGAGGATGGAACTTCGAGGGCCTCCGAGAAAGAGAAGTATTTCAGAGGCAGAACTGATGAATCCGCAGCCCATCGTCACCCCTGTGTGCGTGCGGTGGGGGAAGGAGGCTCTGCTTCGACCTCCAGGTTTCTGGCTTGGGGAACTGGGAGCTAAAGATGCCAGTCATGGAGCTGGGGAACCCAAGAGGAGGAGCTGGGCATGGGGTCGAGGGGAAGGCTCGGTTGGGTCATGTTGGGTTTGAGTTACCAAGGAGCATGCGCGGAGCGGTCCAGGAGGTGGTGGATAGTCTGGTCCCAGCTCAGTAGGAGAGGGCCGGAGGCTGTAGGCACACGGGTGGTTCCTGAAGCCTCGGGCGTGGATCAAGGGGGCCCAGGACAGAGCTCTGGAGGGCAGCCCTGTGTGGCAAGGCAGGGGAGCACAGGAAGGTACCAGCCAGAGGAGTGGGGACAAAGCCAGGAGGCGTCATCGGAGTGAGGGGAGCCAAGAAGAAAGGAGCAGTCAGTTGTGCCTGATGCTGTCCTGGCACCCGGAGGAGGCAAGACCGTGGGATTTAGTGACAAGAAGGCTGCTGGTGACCTTGATAAGGATAGTTTCCTGGGCATGACGGGTACAGAAGCCAGGTTGGAGTGGGCCAAAGAGCAAGGGGGAGGGGACAACGTGTAGAGAGCAAGTGTAGACGACTCCCCCTGGGGGCATCCCCTGGGGGGGGCGAGGAGAGAGATGGCCATGGTGGGAGAGGCTGGGCTGTCAAGGGTGAATGTTTTCACAAATTATTTTATTATTATTATTATTACTATCTCTTAAGAAGGTAGACACTTCGCTGATGGGAAGGAACCTTGGAAGGGGATGTCAGAGATTTAGGCAGAAAAGATGGGACAGATGCAGGGTGGGCCTGGGGAGTGGGGGCTGTGGGGAGGGGTGCGGCTGCTGTTGGCGGAGGGTCAGCCGTGGAGAAGCTGTGGGAGAGATGGGGAGACAGGGGGAGAGGGTGGGGGTGCAGATGTAAGGCACAGAGAGGTTGTGGAGCGGAGGGACAGAGTGACAGAAGAACAGAGAGGTAAGAGACACACACAAAGGGAAACAGAGGAAAGAAGGAGAGAAGAAGAAAGGGAGGAGAAGGAGCAAAAGGAGGGTGAAGGCTCTGGAAAAGACCCCTTGGGAGGGGGCATGAACAGGGCCAGGAGTGACAATGGGGAGAATGTGTGGCTTTCTCAGGGGACCCTGACATAGTCCAGAGCTTGGATCTGCCCTCAAACCCCACTCCTGCCAGCCCAGGGGTCACTGTGACTGTAGCCATGCAGATGCCTGGGCCCCCTGCTTTCTGTGGCCTGGGGTGGGGACAGAAGAGTCTGCCAGCTCTTCCTGCACAGAAGGGGCACCGTCCACACCCCTCAAGGGAGGGTGCTGGGCAGCGGAGGGCCTGGTTTTCACGGGGCAGTCCTGACTCTGGTCACCCCACAGGCATTGGGCCCCAAGCGTGGACAGGCCCAGGGAGAGGCCAGGATTGCAGCCCGACCCTGAGCCCACCCCTCACAGCCCAACTCCAGGCCTTGGTGGCTCCTGTGGGGACTAGGCCACCCTGACATTCACCTAATTGTCTTCCTGCTTTGATGAGCGGCTCCGCAGAGGCGCCGCCACGGATCAAATTAAATGTGAGCCAAGCAGGCAGCCGATGATGAGAGGGAAATACCACATTTACATAGTCCGGCGTGGGAGCTGGGGAGACCCAGGCCCAGAGCGACAGAGACCTGGAGCCCAGGGAGAGGCGGGGGGAGAGAAAGACAGAGAGATGAGGGTGTGGAGAAAGAGACAGCACAGACGGTAGAGGGACAGAGGCATCGTCCACAGGGGCCAGTCACTGTTGAATGAGGGGGACTTGGGGCAGGGGGCTCAATATAGGTTGAGGCTTGTGCCACCTCCAGGCAGGTGACTGCTTCCCTGCCAAGCCCAGCCAGCCAACCCCAGTGGTCGGAAGGTGGTCTGGAGCCCACAGCATCTCTCCTGCACCAACCCCCAGCTGGGTCTCCTAGCAGCGCCCCTCGCCCCACCCCATACCCCACAGCTGGGGGCCAGCTGCCTCCCTCTGCACAGCCCTGGTGGGCGCGGCCAAGAGCTTCCCCTCAGTTCACTTGGGGACATCCTGGCAGCCCATCCTGGGGGTGTGGGAGGGGGCTGGCCCAGGAAGGGTGAGTGTGTGTATGAATGTCACAGTGAGAGTGACCATGTGTGGTATCTGCATGAGACCCTCTGTGTGCAGGTGCATTGGCTGTCACTAGGCCTGGGCACTCGTAGGACATTAGTGAGCTAGGCCTTCCTGCCCCTCGAAGTGGAGTCAGGCCTGGAGGCTCCCACCTGTGGACCCAGAGTCTGTGTGCAGGACTTGTGGGACGCTGGTATCCAAGTCAGAGTGGCCGTGCCAACGACCCCTCTGCCCCAGTAGCGCATTACCAGGTGCAAAGCATCATCGTAGCCTCAAAACAGCTTGGGGAGGTAGCCACTGTTATGCTCCAATTTATAGAGAGGAAAACTGAGGTTAAGGGAAGAGAAGTGGAGCAGCTTGCCTAGAAAGGGTACAGCCCAGACACAAACCAGGACTGTCCTACTCAAGCCCAAGTTGGTCCCTCTCTGCTGCCTGTCTCTCTGGGTGTCTGGGTCCCCTGATGAAGGCTGGGTCTAGTGGGACCAGAGAACTCAGCACAGAGCCTTTGGGTTTAGTCGGGATTGATAAATGTTTATTTGTCCCTTCCTGCAGCTTCCTCAACCTGTTCCCTCCAGAAATTCCCCTTCCTTTCCTCTTTAGTCCGGTAGTATTTTCACCATTCACAGCATTTGAACTGATGCATACCGCATGCCAGGCACGAGCCACGCCCTTTCCATGTGTCCTTGAACCCTACGCAGTAGGCACCATCATTAGCCCCATTTGACAGAGGGAGAAACTGAGGCTCACACAGATCAGGGAGAGGCATTTTGTTAAGAGTTAGGTTCTGCATCCCAACTGTCTGGCTTCGGCCCCCTTTTCCTTGAGGGTCCCCTCCCTCTGTCACAGAGACAGACCTAGACGTCTGGGGAGGCAGAGGGGTGTGGAAGGAGCGGCTCCCCGTATGCAAGCGTGTGTGAGAGCGTGTGCACCACAGTGTACAGTTGAGGCCCTCCCCTCTGCCATCTCTGTGCGGGGCTCCCACCGGCTCTCCTCACTGACCCCTCACAACTCTACTACCTGGGAATTATTAGTCCCCTATTTTTGGAACGAGCAAGCCGAGAGAAGTGACAGCAAGTAGTGCCAGGGCTTGTCCTGGGACCCAAGCCTCCAGGGTCCCAGCTCTTTGCCGACTCCTATCTGGGGCTCCCACACCCCAGCTCCAGAGGAATAAGCGCCTGCTGGCTCCACTGAGAAGCCCTTCCCCATCATCCACGGGGTCCAGGGCGGCTTTTACTGGGAAAATAATTAGAAATCTAATTCTTATTTCTCCCACTCTGCTAATTGTCTGTGGACAATTTGATTGTAACAGTCGTCACTGAAGCAGAAAAACCACCTTATTTCTGCCAGACATCCTCCCTGCAATTAACACCAGCAACTGCCTCGCTCTCCTCTCACCTGCAGAGACCCAGGGCCCTGAGGTGCTCTCAAGTCTCTGCCTCCAGCCCTGGGGAGGACACATCTGGGGACCAGGCCTGGCCGCGAGGGGGATGGGGCAGGGGCAGGGCTGCGTGCCCAGGGACCTATAGGACAAGGCAGAGAGAGAGAGAGAGAGAGAGAGAGAGAGAGAGAGAGAGAGAATGAGTGAATATGAATATTTGCGCATTTGGGTGAAAGAAGGAGGGAGAGATGGAAACCTAGGCCCAGGGAGAGGCAGAGGAGCGCTGGCCAGACCCCAGACCCAGGGCAAAGAGAGATGTGGGGGAAAGGGGAAGGCATAGGAGGAAAGAAGTGCCCAGTGGAGGCCAGGATGAGGGGCCAGGAGTTGGGGTCCCCAGCCTAGACTGTTCCTCTGCCAAGCAGAGGACACACCTTCTCTGAGACAAAACCAGACAGTGTGTTTAGGAGCTGGCTGCGGAGGGCTCCCCAGAGAGCCCAGCCCCCTGTGGGATGTGGCTGATTAGGGAAGGAAAGCAGCTGGGAGGAGGGGATGGGGCACGGAGGGGATGGGGGATGGGAGGGGTGACGGATTCAGAACGGACAAGAGCGCAGGTGGCAACGGGACTGAGAATGAAACAGCACAATCCGGACTGACCTGTTGATCACAGCTGCCAGGGCTCCTCTCCCACTGGCCACCGCCCTCCCTCCCTGCGGGCACAGCCCCCCTCCATTGTTACCTTGTCTCCCCACATGTATCTTCAGAGCCCTGTCCCTGTCCCCCACCCTGCCCCATCTCTCCCCTCCTGGTGGGACTCTGGCAGTGGGTGGACATGGGGACCCTGATCCCACCTGGGTCTAGTCCTCCGTCTCTGGGCACAGGGTGGGCTGAAGGGCTCAGTGGGCCCCTTGGCGTTGGCCGAAGCCTGGCGCAGGGGCAGGAGAGGGCCTGCTGGCCGTGCTGGCACCAGCCCCGCACACTACAGGAGTGCCCGCTGCTCTCAGACGCCCACCTCAGGGTGCAGGCTCCGGGCAGGTGTGTGGTTGCCTTACTGCGTGCTCCTGGGGGGTGGGCAGCTCAGAGGAGCAGGACCCCTGAGTAGCCTCCTCTCCTTGCCCCAGGGCCACCAGTGCCTGTCGAGGGTGCTGCCCCCCTTTTCTCCCTTAGCCCAGCGTCCTGAGGGCAGGGTGGGGGGAGTGTGGGGGGCCTGGGGCCTGCTAAGGGTGGGAGTGAGAGAAAGAGAAAGGGAGCTTCATCCCAGAGCCTGCCTCTCCTTCCTCTGCTGTCCTCGCCCGCCCGCCCGCTCCCCCCCAGTCTTGTCAGGGGAGGTGGGGGCCCTGGGCTCCTGTCAGTCTCGAGCTGGAGAGCTCCCTGGGCTTCATTAACATGCAAATTAGCAAGTTCTGACTGGCTGTGGCAGCCACCCCTCCCAGCCCCGTGAGAGAGAGAGAGTGTGTGTGTGTGTGTCTGTGTGTTTCCTCTGCAGCAGGGCTGGGAGACAGGGGAGCAGCTCCCACTGCCCTGCAGTCCACAGACGGCAGTGCGTGTGTCTCGCACACATGTACACACGCCACACACCCCTACAGAAAGACGCACACGCGCAAGACACAGCCATATACAGCCACACGTCATACAGTCTGAGGGACTCCTGTGGACACACAATCACACACACAGCATCACGCTCGCACACACACAACTCCACCCACAGTGGTCATGCCCGGAACTGTCTCAAACAGCCATACGAAGCCCCGCCCCTCCCCAACTCACGCTACTTCACACTCTCACACACAGTCCTACTGAGGCACAAACCCGCAAACACACCATCCCCCACGTGGCCACACACCTACACAACCTCAGCCAGTCACACAAAGTCACACACAGTCCAGTGGGAGGGAGGTGCTGAGGCTCCACGCTGCGTCCCAGAATGCAGCCGCCACCACCTGGATGCCCTCCACGCTCACCTCACCCACGTTCCCTCCATCGAACTGACCACGGCTGGTGTCTGCCCGGCTGGCTGCCAGGGTTAAGTACCGTCTGGTCCCTCTGCTTGGACCCCACCCTGAACCTCCTTCACCCAGCCCCTTGGACTGTCCTCCAGCCATCACCTCTGCCCGCAGCCTGCCCTGACCCCCTCTGTGGGGCTGGCCCCTCCTCTGGCTGCTCTTCCCCGGGGCTTCCCTTGAGAGTGGCCCTGGTCACACTGCGCTGAAATTGCCAGTTGATGTGTCTGCCTCCACCAGGATGGGAGCTCCAGGAGGACAGGGCCGGCGTCAGCCAGTCTTGTTTACTGCTCTGTCCCAGCGCTCAGCTCACTCCGTCCTGTCCATGCTATTTCCGCAGCAGGATGGAGCGGGAGCCAGCAGCGTTAATAACGCAAATGGCTGATACTTATGTGGCATTTGCTGTGTGCCAGGCCACACACACAACACCCTTATGGAGGAGTTTCTATTATTATCAATCCCATTGTTATAGATGGGGAAACCGAGGCACGGAGGGGTTAAGGTGCCTGAGCACCCAGCCAGAACCGCGGTCTGAGCTCTAACTGCCCAGCTGCGGCTAGCCCTGCATGTGTTCTTCCCAGGACACCAGGCAGAGACTTGGAGGGTGGGGGGCAGTCACAGGGGTCGGGATCCGAAGGCGGGGAGGGGCAGAGCAGCAGGAGGAGCTCCTGGTCTCAAGGAACAGGAGGGGGCACTTGCCTCTGAGAGGAGGGTCTTTGCTCACTCCCTGCCTTCACAGAGGCCCTGGACCATGAGATCTTGGGACGTCACAGCTGGGGAGATCAACCATGACACCCCCATTTTAGATAGAGGGTGACAGGCCAGAGAAGTCCCCAGTCAAACTTGCCTCCCATTTCTCTAATACTGGCTAAAGCGCCAAACACTCTCATTTGAATAATCTCATTTAATCCTAGAGATAGCCCAGCCAGGCTGGCACTGTTATTAGTTCCATTGTACAGGTCTGGAAAGTGAAGTTCCCTGTATCTGCACATGCCCAAGGCTGGTGCGGAGCACATCTGTGGCTTTGTCTTCAGGGAACCATTTTTGCCCCATGCTAACCCTGCTTTTGGAATGGGAGCTGCCATTGTTTACAGATCCACCCTCCTGGGCCGTGAGGATGGACACACGGTTCAAACTGGGCCCATCAGAGCCCTGGCTTAAGAGCTTTGAACTGAGGCCAAGGTGAGGCTCTGGGGTTTTCCACAGCCCAGACCCCCCTCTGCAGCAGGAGAAGGGAGAGCATCAACCACGCTGAGAGGAAGGGAGGGAGGACCAGCTATACCTGCCTATAGTGGGGCAGCTCAGGGGCGTCAGCACACCCCTGCCTACTGGGCAGTCTCCCAACTAGCTCCATCTTGCCCAAGTCTCCCCTTCATCCTTCCATCTTGTCATCCCTCTGTTTGTCCAGGGCCTCCCCCTGCCCAGGGGGCTCACAACAAGAGTTCTAGGGTGTCGAAGAGGGGCAGGAGGGGGCTGTGCCCACTGGCTGATCCAAGTGGGTGCTGAGCCAAGACTGAGGGCACAGACCGTATTGCTCCTGCAGGGTGACTGGTGAATAGCCTACTGTAGTCACGAGGCTGTCCTCATATCCACACTGCCTGAGGCCTGGACCCTTGTCTGTTTGTTCACTGTGCCCAGCACAGTGCCTGACATATAGTAGACACTCACTGTTCATTTGTGAAATGAATGGATGGATGGATGGATGGATGGACTGACATGTGTCTCAAGCCTGGCTGGGCCACTCAGCTCACTCACTGGTGTGGAGTGAGCATTGTATTTGGACACACTTGGTTCCCATGTGGCTCCCTGGCTCTGGAAACTGCTGGAGCTTGTGGTAGGGCTCGTTGGGTGGTCCTCCCTCTGACCTGTCCTCTCTCATTCCTCTCCCCACCCCCTTTCCAGCCTTTGGAGTCTTTTACCCAGTCCGGGGTGCAGGGATGTGGGGTTGGTGGGTGGCTGTCTCAATGCAAGCTGGATCCAATTTTGGGGGTCTTAACTTAGAAGAATATCTTTTGAATGTAAAAGGCCAAGAAGACATGCCTTTGTTTCTCTGATGCATGGGGGACCCAAGTGTCACCACATGTGATGAAGCAGGCTGGGAATGGTACCCACTGGGCTGTGCAATGTGGTGGGCTCAAGACTGACACCCAACAACCAGGCCGGGGAAAGGTCCTTGGGGAACAAGATGTTGGTGACAGTGGGTGGGAGGATGAGTGGCCTATTGATTAGCAACTTGCAGTGTCATCGGACCACGCATCAGCTGTTGAGCTAGGGACTTGCACCCAGGGCTTCTAGGCCCCCACCGGCATCTTTCTGAATTCCCCAGGGAGAATTCTTGGCATTGACCATTTGCTTCCAGAGTTAGAGTTGCCGGGGCTTACTGAATGGGGCCTGACACACCCTGCCCTGTCCCCTGGGCCCCACCTTTCCCAGACCCGGTGTGAGCCTCAGCTGGGGCTTGCCGGTCACCCACCCTCCCAGTCCGAAGGCCACCGTTAGGCCTGTCTCTTCTATTCAGGGAATTTGGAGCCAGGAGAGGGAGAGAGAAGAAAGGGCCAGGTCTGCCCATGGGCCAGACTCCCAAGTATCCTTCCAGACTGACCCCACATTCTGCCAAGGTGGAGTGGAGGTGTTTCTGGCTCCGGTTCCTCAGTCTGGCCGCTGTCCGGGCATCTGGCGCAGACAAAGCAGCAGCGCAGCATCTGGCTCGGGGCCTCCAGGGGCCACATGGTGGGCAAGCTGGGCAGCCCCTCCCAGCCCTGCAAGCAAAGGGTTAACAGGCTGGGGAAGGAGGGAGCAGCAGTCGCTTGGCTAAGGAGCCTCGATAATTGATTCCCTCATTCCCATTTGTTCCTGCTAAAGAGAGACAGATGAGAGGGAGCCCGCCAGGCCCGTCTTGGCACCCGGCAGCTTGGCTGGGCACAGCTGTGCTCATGGCGCTGGTGTCTCTGTGGGGGAGGGGCCGGTCGCAGGGAAGGTGAGGAAGTGGGTCGTCCCATGGCAGGCCCCCTGCCCCTCTGCCCACCCCCTACGGGCAGAGATGACCTCAAAGCGCTTTTGAGAGGACAGGTCTTTTACTTCACCTTAGGGCGTCTGTTTGCTCTATGGGCCTGCGCTGTCACCACCCCTGTGGGGTCTGGGAGCTCAGTAGCAGACACCAGAGGCACAGGGTCCTCATGGGACCCTGCCAGCCTGAGGCCCAGGCAAGGTTTCTGCCTGGAAGAGGGTCAGTTCTGGCCTGTGCGGTTGAGTTCTGTGCCTTTGTGGGGCAGGCTGAGGACCATGTCACTAAGCTAATGTCCTCGCCTGCCCACAGGCTCCGTCTAAATCCCTGGTCCTGACCTGCCTCGGACTCAACTTTTTATCTGTTCCTGCCTTGTCTTCATCTCAGCCACGCTTGCTGGTGCCTGTTAAATTGGGCTGTTTTGGACTGTGACAGACAAGAGTCCTGCCAGTTTCCCCTGAGAGAATGGAGCTTGAATGTCATGATGCAGCCAAGCATGAGACCCTGGGGTTCAAATCCTGGCCCTGCCACTCACTGGCTGCATAATTTGGGCAAGACATTTTTACTTCTTTTATCATATGTAAAATGGCAGTGATACCAGTACCTACCTGTGGTTGGCTGCAAGCATGGCCACAATTCTCTCCCTTCCCTGAGCGTGCCCCATGGCAATATAACTTGGAAGCTTCTCCCATCACCTTGAATCTGGGATGGTCTTGGGACTTGTTTTGGCCAACAGAACGTGGTGAGAGTGGCAAAGCCACTTCTGAGCCCAAGCCTCAAGAGGCCTTGTATGTTTTCCCTTGTGTCTTGGAACCCTACCCAGGGGCTGTGTGAACAAGCCTGGGCTATCCTGCTGGATGAAGAGAGACACATGGCCCAGTCAGCCCCAGCACTCCCATGACAGCCAGCCAGCCCCCAGAAGCAGAGCCCCTTAACTGGCTAGCAGCTGACTGCAGATGCATGAGTGAGCCCGGCCATGGCCAGAGTAGTCCAGCTGAATTTCCAAACCACAGAATCATGAGCTTAGTGAGTGGTGGTTATTTTAAGCCATAAACACTGGGGTGATTTGTTATACAGCAAAAGCTAACCAATACACTATCTTGAATCATTGCTGTGTGGGGGACATGAGAGACTGGAGCAAAGTACTCAGTAGAGTGCCTGGCACAGAGCAGGTGATCAGAAAGTAGAGCCTCTGTTACTGTTGCCTAGGGCAGAGTCCTTGACCACAAACTAGTCTCCTGTATTTGAGACTGTTCTCTCATGGGCCCTCAAAAGTTAAGAGAACTGTCTCTGACCTACCTCCTCCACATGCCTCCTCTGTAGCAGTAATGAAAATAACAGATAACATCATTGAGCACTTACTGTGTGCCAGGCTCCATGGCAGGTGTTTTGCATGCATTTTCTCGTCTACTCTTCACTCGACCTTATGAAAGAGGCACTCCCATTTATACACCATTTATCATTTTAAATCCAAGCAAACTGAGCCTTGGACACGTGAAATCTGACTTGCCCCTGGTCCCACAGCTAGTGAGCATGGAGAGACCCTCCGACTCTTCAGAAAGCAATCTACTATCCTCCACTTCGGTCTGCTCTGCCGGGTCAGCTGGCATCTGTAGGCCCTGCCCTGGTAACCCCATGCTCGGGGAGTGCAAGGGTCTTCCTCACATTTCTGTCAGATGTCACAGTTAGGCTCAGCCGGATCCCCAGCCGACCACCCAGAGCCTGGACACTGCTCGTCTGGCCTCTCGCACGCACAAACTCTGAAGCCTTATTCTTTCTTCTGCCAGGACAGTGTTTCTGACGCTCTGCTCTCGCGAGATGCTTTGTGGGGCCACAGACTTCTCTCTCTGGCTGCCCCTGCTGGGCCTCCAAGTGACAACTTCTGCGTTTTCCACTCTTTTGCAAACTTTTCCTTGTTCTTAGCTGACACTCTGGCTGTGTTAGGGACATTGGGGATGTCATCTGCACAGCCCCCTTCCCTTCTCTTGGGAATCACAGCCCATCCCCAGCACCCTCCAGCCCTGTGGCCACAGCGAGCTGCCGAGCTGTCACAGCACCCCCGCCCCGGCCCTGCTGATGGGTCCCAGGGTGGCCCACGACTTAGCCTCGCCAACTGAAGTTCTTCTCCAAGTTTTTGGACTGGCAATGCAAGAGAATCGGTCTTTCTCAGAATTATGGGCTATAAAAATTGAGAGGACACTATTATGATTTTTTTTTATGTTTTCTTTTTCCTGTTTCAAACTAATTTCATGGCCTTGGGGTATGAATAGGTTTTAGAATAGTAAATTTTTTTTTTAAATATATATGCCTCTGGGCTAGTCTCTTCCCTCTTCACAAACTATACATGAGCATATTAATATTTCTTCATATTTTAGACCAAAGGTGGCCAGCTCAGCCCTATTGAAGAGAACAAAAATAAAAATCAAATTTGATTCCACTTTTTAAAAAATCTGGAGGACTCAGTGGCCACATGTCCTGCGTCAGGGGAGACGCTGGTCTGCAGCTGGAACGGATGAGCTGCTCTCCCAGCCTTCCCCGCGGTTACTTCCTCAGATTCTGTGAGCTAATAAATCCCTCTTTGTGCCTAGGGGAGGCTGGGTTCCATTTCTGTCACTTGCAAACCAGAGTCCTGGCGGAGGTTCCCTGCCCTGGAGCCTCTCCATACACTTCTCCCAGAGTGCCAGGGAGGGGACGGGGCAGGCAGTGAAGGTTTCTTGCCTGGGGACATAACTTAAGTCCCACAGACCCTACAGATGACTCACAAATCACTAGGGTTTCCCAGTCTTAGAGATGGGCACCACCAACCACCCACACACTCGACCAGAGACCCGGCTGTCACCTTCCATCTCCCCTCTCCCTTACCCTGCATATCTGTATCTCCCCAAGTTATCTAAAATCTGACCACTTCTCTCCATCTCTGTCTCGTCCCCAGGCTCACGCCGTCCTCATCTCTGCTCTGGGCCTCTGCAGCCAACTCCTACCTGGGCTGGCTCCAGAGGTGCATGCTCCACACGCCAGCACTAGTGTCCCTGGCGTGCCGGGGAGGTCAGATTGCATCGCTGCTTTTTGTAAAGTGCCAAGACTGTCTGCTTCCCCTTGAGTTTGGAATAAAGCCACCAGCTCACACACACACACCCGTGAGCCCTGCTGTAGCCTCGGGGTCTTCCTCCTGGACTTCCCACACACCGGCTTCTTTCCTCCTCAGGACACATGCCCTGCCCCGCCCTGCCCTGCTGGGACCTGGAACTCTCTCACCCTCGCTTCAGAGTCCAGCCCCTTCTCCTCACTTAGGTCTCAGAGAGACCCTCCTGCTCACCCTTCCTAGAATCAGCCCTTGCTTCACCGCAGGTACTCTGCGTCCCTGTCCCTCATTTGTATTCGTCACTGTAGCATCACAGCCCAAGTTATTTGTTTGTCTGTGTCCTCGCTTTGGCTCTGCCCCTCCCACTAGACCATCAGCTCAGTGAGGGCAGGGAGGGGGTCACCCTTGTTCACTCTGTGTCCCTAGCACCTAACAAGGCGCGTGGCATATAGATGGGTTTGAGAAATGTTCATCGCGTGACTAAGTGGAAAGTTGAATCCAGGCAGGGAAGCAGCATTATCTCCATTCTACAGAACAGAAAGTCGGGGCTGGCACAGAGCCAGCAAGTGGCAGAAAGGGGTCCAAAGCCCAAGTCTGTGTGAGGACAGAGCCTTTGTGCTTTCCAAAACAGCCAACTTCTGCATGGTGTTTGGATTTACAAGGCAAGCTCGTGCCTATCATGTTATTTGATCTTTCCCGCTCGGTCCATTCTCCCAATTTTATATGTGAGGAAATGCGAGCTTGGGGAGGACTCATGGCTGGTCCAAGGGGCCCTGCCTTCAGTAGGGACCTCTAGGGTCTCATGGTTTTCTGGTGCCCCTGAACCTGTCATGGCTGGAGGGATTCAGTGTGAGCTCTCCCTGCCCAGCCTGGATCCCTGCCCACAGGGGCACCACCTCCCCCTACCCCCGTACAGGCCACCCGCCTGTGTCTGTCACATCAAGTTCAAGTGATTCATGTGGCAGCAGCTCCTGGTCTGCCTGTCGGCACGTCAGCTAGCCCTGGTTACCATGACAACAGGATGCAAGGCACCAGGGCATCAGTGGGCTGTGGCTCTCAGAGGGGCAGTGCCACAGGCGAGGGAGGGGGCTTGTTTCTTCCTCCTGTGGGGAGCTTGGCAAGGGCTGCAGCCGCCGGGGCTGGGTGGCCCCTCCCTGCCTCCGTGCCTTGGCATTTCCTTCCTGCCATCTGTGCTGGGAGCTGGGGGAGGGGCTGGAGTGCCGTCCCTGGTGGGAGGGGTCCGGGAGCAGATGGGTGGGAAAAGCAGCCCTCCCCATCTAGGCTCTGTCCCCACCCCCGCTCTAGAGACTCTCTCCCAGGGCCCTCACCACACCACAGCCTTTCTTTCCTTGGCACAAATGGGAAGTTTGAGACCCAGTTCAGCCAGAGAATTGCTCTCTGGGCTGGGAGTAGAACCTGGGGTGGGGGAAGGGTTCTTCCAGGGAGGGGTCCTGAGGGAACTGGCCTGCTTTGTGCCTGCACCTGGCTGGGACCTCCTCTCAGTCCCTCTTCCCAGGAGCCCTCTGGCTCAGTCTGATCATACCCATTCTACAGAGGGGGCGACTGCGGCTCTAATGACAGCCGGAAAGTGGTAGCACCAGGATTCAAATCCAGGCCCATCTGGCTCCCAACCTTATTCTTGCTGGACCCTTGTTGCCCCTCAGAGTGGGAGGGGCTCCTCCCTGCCACAGTCCCTCCGTCTGCAGCTCATCCCTGCCAGAGAGATGGCGGCTGGGGGTGAGCTGGTGGAAGGAGCACTGCTCTGCGAGTCCAGCGCCTGGGTTCGAGGCCCGGCTCCACAGCCGGCTGTGAAACCTTGGCAAGTCCCACCCAGCTGCCTGCCCGGGAGCTTTGGGATGGCTGGACTGGAGATGCTGCTCCGCCGCGGACACCAACCTATCGTCCTGCCCTGGGGAGAAGGCTGGGGCTGGGCCTGGGATAGGTGACAGGATGGGGACGTGGCCAAAGAAGGAGTCCAAGTGAGCAGTGGCTTTCTTTCGTAACAGGATGTGCAAATGGGACATTGCTCGTTTGGAATTGCTCCTGAGAGTCACTGGTGCCAAGGCCTCCCACATTCTGAACGGAGATGCAGGTCTCTTTAGGCCTTGCAAGCTTGGTGACCCCAAGCTGGTCCTGTAGCCCTGAGCACTTGCTTCCACGCTACCCTAAGGGAGGTGAGGGTGACGAGGACTTGGAAGGAGAATGGGTAGCGAGGATTCCTTGGTCAACATGCTTTCTGTGGGAGTGCCCACCTACTTCCACCTTAATTTGGGTGAGGGGTGGTGCTTCAGGAGAAACACTCAGAACAGCTAACCTGTGTCCCCTAGAGTTTGATTGAGACTCTGGCAAGCCCAGGCTCCTCTGTGGGTCCAAGTAGCCATGACGGTGCACCCTGCACAAAAGGGTCTACCTGCCTCTTGGAGTCCGAGTGGAGCAAATGCCAGGAGCTGCAGCCGGGGAGGGATCGCTGGGAGATCCCAGCCGCAGACCCTTTTGCCCACTTCAGGGAAATGCAGGTTGAAGAGTCCCAGTGAGGAGTCTCCAGAGGCCCAACAGGACATACGCCTCAGAGAGAACCACCAAGCCCCAATCTTCCTGAAGGACCAGGTTTCCCACCTACATCTCAGGTTTCTCAGCCTGAGCTCGAGAGAGAAAGGACTCTCTCGATTGAATGAGAAACTGAAGTTTGAGGCTAGATTAGATTGAAAGTTCTAACTCAAAAACAAGACTGAGAGTGGCCTGAGAGTGTCCAGAACAATGATGGGGTCTGCCCTGATATGGCCCCGGAGCAGGGTCATAAGAGCAAGCTGTGAGGACGAATCCCGACCAGCAGTGCGGAGAAAGGATTGAGGGTCTTTTGCATCTGGCACTATCAGGACTGGCCTTTCTTGTAAACTGGTCCTCTGGGTTGGTGTCCTGAGGAGGTGGGGATTTAAACCCCATTCCAGGGCCCTCTACTTCCCCCTTCTCCACCCCATCTCCTCCCTGCACTGCATCCAAACTGGAGGGATCGGGATGGTTGTCTCTCCCCCTCCACTGGTCCTGCAGGGCTGCTCCTTATTCTTGCATCCGGCTCCCACATTCCCTCGGCCCTCCTCCACCTGCTCTGGGACTTTCTTCCTTCCTCTTCTCCCCCTGCCCACTCCAGAGCTGATTTTGGCTTCTTGGAACTGAGTTCACCATTGAAGTTGGAGCCAACTGGGTCTAGCATCCTCAAATGGTCCTATATATCTATTAGTGCAATGTCTTCTGTTATAGATAGGGAAACTGAGGCCCAGAAAAGCAAGGAACCTTCCCAAGGCCATACAGCAGCCTCTGGCAGAGGCAGGTTAGAATCTAGGCCTTTAGCTCCCTAGTCCTGGGCTAAACAGAGTCCCTGGGACTCCCAGAGAGAGACGGCTGGGACAGATCTATGGCGGGGCCCACTTGCCATCCCTCCCTGTACTGCAAAAGCACATCCAGGGGGATCATAGAGGACAGAGGGCTAGAAAGCTCCCTTCCCAGAGGACGTCAGGCCTAATTGAGATTGGCAGAGATGGCAGCAGCCGTGCCCCACGTCCAGACCTGGGATTCGGTGGGCCACGGAGGCCCTCAGAGAGCTGGCTGTCGGGGCAGCTTCTGCCCAGGGTGTCCACAGTGCCTACTGCCATAGACTCCGGCCAGGCGGGGCTGACAAAGTACAGTTTCTGGAGTTCGACCTGAGTTCAAGTCCCGTCTCTACTAGGTAGCAGTTGTGCATCCTTGGGCGTCATGCCACCTCTCTGAGGCTCGTTCTCTTGCATCGAAGAAGGGACTAAGGCACCAGGATTCGGTGGGATGATGACGAGCTGAAGCACCACAGGCCTGTATCCCAGTGTCTGGTCGCCAGGCTGCCTCTGGTCCCCAGAGAGCTCTGGGACCTCAGATTTTGCTTGTGAACAATAGGGCTGAGGCCCGGACTGGTGACCCCACGACCCTTCCCCTGTCACCTTGCACGGAGCCCCTGGGGTTGCCCCATCTATTTTTAAATTTCTTTCCCTCCCTCTGTCCCACCACTTCCATCCTTTTTCTCCCCCACCTTCTTTTCCAGAAATGACATAATTAGAGGGGTTTAACGTTCTGCTGCTGAAATCTTCATTTTCTTTGGTAATTTCCACTATTTCATCAAAGAATAATTAATTGCATTGTCTTTAATCAATTGTTTTACAAATCCAGCAGCGGGAGGAATTCTCCCACCATCCCCGCAGCTGCTCGCCCCTCCTGGGTGAGGCGCCAGCTCATGCCAGCGACAGAGCTTGTCTGCCAGAGCGGAGATGGGGGTGACCGCAGGGGAGGGACCCACCATTTCCCCAGCCCCCCGCAGGGAGGCACGAGCAGGCGGCCATGCAGGGTGCACTCACCAGCCAGGGCAGGACTCCTGGAGGACCTGTGCTCACCTGCGATCCCAGCTCCTCACAGCCTCGTCAGGTGGGGATGATCGGTCCCATTTAGCAGGTGCAGAAGCGGAAGCTCAGAGCGGGTCACAAGGACCCAGAGCTGGGGAGGGACGCAGGTCTCCCAGGCTCTGGGACTCCAGAGAGGGGAGGTAAGACTCAGCACTAGCATTTAGAGATGGGGCTGGCAGCAACCGGGAGAAGGAGAGGAGGGAAGGGAGGGCCTTCCCATTCCAGGCAGAGGAGGAAAGAGACTGTAATAACAGTGAATGCTTCTAGTGCTCACAAAAATGCAAGCCCTGTTCTAGCACTTTGTCATCCCGGCGGCCCTGGGAGGTGGGCCCTTTTATTACCCCAGTTTACAGACAAGGAAGCTGAGGCTCAGAGAGATTAAGTGACCCACCCAAGGTCGATTAGTGAGCAGTGGAGAAATTGTGTGTTTATGCACTTTATGCACTGACATTACCGCTTCCCCAGCCACCCCTCGGCAACAGATGAGTCCTGTCTCACTGGAGAAAAGTCCAGCCCTGCCACGGCCAGCCAAGTGCCCACACAATCTGCTTCTCTGAGTGCCTTGCTCTCCACCTGCCCCGGGGCACTCACTCTCCCCTCCACCCCCCGCCTTCCTACGGGGCTGCTCCCTGACTTTATGTATACCCCTGCTCCAAGGTCACTGTCTCAGAGGTTCTTATCTGAACTCTCATCCAAATAAGTGCCACGTCCCCTTCTCCTTGCACTATTTTATTTTTCTTCATGGTACTTATCCGCGACTCTATCTGTGGCGGGCATCAGTGCTTTCTACCAAACATGCAGGGCTCCCCATCTTGGTGCACTTCCCTGCCCCTCCGAGATGAGTGTGACTGTGTACCTTGCAGTGGGACGTGAGATAGGACAGCCGTGTCATGGGTCACTCCCAGGACCAGGGCTGGGGCTTTTGGAGCTCTTGTGCAATTTGCCATGTTCCCTATCGTGGAAGTTGGAGATGGATGCTTCTTCAGCTTAGGTCCCCAAATGAAGACAACATATAGCAGGTTCTCCCACAGGGATCCCCCAAAGGACATGTAGCATGAGTGAGAAATAATTCTTCATGACTAATTGCAGCAAAACATTGCCCATTCTGACTGATCCATCACTTGATATGTGATTACCCACTCATCTATCTGTCTCCCTTCCTAGAATGTGAGCTTCGTGGGAACAGCAGCTCTGCTGTGTTCACTGCCCTGTCCCCAGGTCCTGGAGCAGTGCCGGGCATGTAGTAGGCCATCAGTAAGTATATATTGAATGAATGAATGAAGATCACATTCCCTGGTGCAGGACTTTAGAATTGACTACATTTCTACATGTATATTGTTTCTATCTTCACTGCAGCACCATGATGTGGGGAATACTCCCATTTTACAGATTCTGGAACTGACAACCCTAGGGGTTAGTTGAGCTGCTCCTTGACACACAGCTAGCCGATAGGGGAGCCGGGGCTAGAGCCCCCATCCCTTTGCTCCCAGGACAGAGCAGCCTGAGCTGGCCCTGTCCACCCCTGCCCCCAGTGGTACTCTTCCGTTTTACCCCTGACACCAGGCATTTTGCCTCTGATAGGAGGTGTGTGGGAGGGCAGAACCCATGGTTTCAGAGTCTGTCCCTTTCTCTTGCCTGTGGAGTTACCTGGCCATGCATGGAGTCTCCTGCATGCAGCATCTCTCTGTTAATGGATATTTCAGCCCCCTGAGCCACCCGTGCCCTTCAGTCTCTTACCTCTGCTGCTGTCATATCTGCAGTCCAGCAGAGGATAGGAGGTCAGCGCCAAGCCCCTGCACTAGCGTTCACACCACGCTCCCCATGGGAAAGGCACTCCCAGCTCTCAGTCCAGAATTATAACTCTTCCTTCCCACGTGGTTCCATCTAGCCTGGTTCTCTGGAGTTCCTGCCTGCAGTGGATCAGGAGTAACAGATTAGAAGGGTAAGGTAGGGAACAGAGACACCAGCACAGTAACATGCTGAGATAGGAAGATTATAACAACGTGGAAAGATTTAGAGAACACAGACTTTGAGGCCACTTAGTGCAGGGGCAAGGCAAGGGCTCCAAACCCTTCAGGAAGGCAGGGAGCATCACCCCCTGCAGCCCAGGCATTAATTACAGTTCACCACACGAGCAGCTTGACATGGGAAGTCACTTGATCCCTCTAGACCTGAGTTCCCTCAACTACTGGATAATCTCCAAGGCTCCTTCTGAAAAACTCTGCATCTATATTGACACAAACCATACAAGCAAGCAAGGTTAAATCACGTCCCATAAAAGACTGTTTTAAAATGGCAGGGGAGCCTATAATACCTTTTAGAAATGTATCCCTCCATAGTGAGTTTTAAATGCATTTACTTTAAAGGTTAACCTAAAGGTCTTCCATTTGAAGAACTAGTGTGAACTCTGTGTGCTGGCCACTGAGCAAGGCGCTGGGAACATTGATATGAGAAAGACACATCCTGCTTTTGAGCTTGTCAGTCTAGTGGAGGACAAGACATGTGAACTAATCATTGCAATCCCACAAAATGCGATGGGGCCAAGAGAAAAACCAGCTCTTTATGGTGGATCAGAATGGCTGGGTCTTGACATGTAAGTAGGAGTTTTCCAGGAAGAAGGGGAAGGAAAACCATGTAGAGAGGACAGTGTGACAAAAGGTATGGAGGCATGAAACTCTTGTGTTCAGAGAATTGCAGGTGGTTCAGTCTTGGTGGAGTGTTAGGGTTGAGACAAAAACTAGAGACGAGGCTGGAAAGAGGTAACTGGGGCCATGATAAAAGGCCCAAAAGGTTTGTACCTTATTCTGTAGGCAACAGGGGAGCCATGGAGGGCTATGGAGCAGGAGCAAGATGGTCAGATCTATGTTTTAGAAAGTCCCTCCCTCCAGCGGCCAGTGTGGAGGATTGAGATTCGGGTGGCCAGGGATGTGCAGGAAATAAAATGGACCAGGTGTTGTCAGGGACTGGATGCTGGTTACGAGGGAGCTGAGGTGCACCCCTGTGTCTGTCTTCAGTTCTGGAGGAAACAGAGGGTGGTGGTTAAACATGGACATGGAGGCACAGGAGGGGTGTCTGGGGTGGGGGCTGAGTTTGACATTGGAGACCCCAACCTG
Source organism: Cheirogaleus medius (assembly GCA_008086735.1). NCBI lineage: Eukaryota > Metazoa > Chordata > Mammalia > Primates > Cheirogaleidae > Cheirogaleus > Cheirogaleus medius. The sequence continues at coordinate 27,537,682 of VBSM01000529.1, forward strand.
GGGCTATTCTGAAAGGCCAGTGGGTCAGACCATCAGGGTCGGCAGTAGAGGGTGGATGATGGGAGGTGTATTTGTTACTTATTTCTGTCGCAAGTTACGACAGAAATGTGTGTTTCTGTAAAATGTGTGGCTTAAAACAATGAATATTTATTATCTCACAGAGCTTCTATGGATCAGGAATCTGGGATCAGCTTCACTGAGTGTCTCCAGTTCAGGGTCTTTCACGCAGCTGAGCTATTGGCCAGCGCCACAGTCGTCTGCAGGGTCACCCGAGGCTGAAGGATCTGCTTCTAAGGTGATTCACACACACACACACACACACACACACACACGGCCAGTTGGTGGCAGTTGTTAGCAGGAAGGCTCTTCTCTTGTTTGAGAGGCTGCTTGCGTGTCCTTACAACATGGCTTCCCCCAGAGAGAGTGATGCGAGAATGAGCATGGCAGAAGCCTCCCTGTCACTGTGCCCTAACCTAGGAAGCCATACACTGTCCTTTTCATAATATCACACGTTTACAAAGAGCAGCTCTACTCATTGACTGCACAGGATGCGACTACCAGGAGGTGATGGCAGAGCTTCTTGGAAGCTGGCTACCATGGACAGAGATCTCCCCTCAACTCCCTTGTTTTGTGGATGAGGAAGCTGAGAGCCAGAGATGGGCAGGGACTTGCCCAGGGCCACACAGCAAGTGTAGGACACAGCCAAGGGCTACATGGTGGAGTCTGCATAAGCCTAGGGCACAGGGACAAGGACCCTCTCCCCTGAAAGGCTTAGAAGGAGGAAAAGAGGCTTCAGGAAGCTGATGCCAGGTGCTCAGCGCCAGCAAGGGCTGGGGGCGGGAGGCCGAGGGACTGGCCAGCCCCTCTGAGAGCTGGCTGGGGAGCGGAGCCTCCTCCCCAACCTCCCCCTGGAGTACGAGCAATAATCCAGGGCTGCTTCTGCGGGCCGAGGGCAGGGTCCCCCCACCCACTGCACCACCCCACTCTTCATTTATGCAGCTGCATAGGAGGCTCATCTCTCCTCTCCACCCTTCATTTATTCATTTGCTCATACTTTACCAAAAAGTCTCCTATGTGCTTGGCATCTCTAGGACAGGAACATACATGTCTCTTGACTTCACGCCTGAAACTTACCACCTAGTAGGGCAGACCAATGTGAAGCAAATAAACGCATAAAGAGATATATTAGCACAAATTGTGAAACCGTTTAGATTAGTAGTCGGGGAAGATTCTCCAAGGCAGTGACATTTAGGTCTAGACCTGAAGGGGTCCAGCAGACAAAGAGTTTAGGGTGACGGGGGCGGAAGGGCTATTCCAGGCACAGGGACCAGGGTGTGCAGAGCTTGCACGGAAGGGGTCACTAGGGGTGGTGGGAGCACCTTGAGTGAGCTGGAGCTGGGCAAGGGGCAGATGTGGCTCACCCCGCCCCAGACCAACCTCGGTCTGACTGCTGCAGAACAAATGAGCCCACGTGGCTCTGGAAAGGCAAAATGTGGTGGACTGGCACGCAGGCTGGACTGTCACCAAGGTGGCCCTGAGCAGGACCCTTGGTCCCGAAGGATGGACAGGCAGAGCTTTCAAAGGATCAAGATAAGGCAGGTCCTCCAGGAGGCTGTTGCAGGAAACGTGGGTGGTGGGTGGAGGCAGGAGACAAGGAGAGGGGACAGTTGCGGGACTTTGGGGCCCCGGGAGCTGAGCCGAGCTCTGGCAGATGGAAGACCCCAAGATGTCAGAGCCCTAGGGTTCTGGGCCTCCCCCGAGGAGCACCCCAATGCACCTCCTGTGCCCTGTGGCCTCAGGTGTGGGAGAGGCCTGAGCTAAGCCAGGTGTGCTGCTGACCTGCCGAGTGGCCTCAAGGAAGCCTCTTTCTATCTCCGAACCTCGTGAGCATTAAAGTCACCCCCCTCGCAGGCAGTTGTCTAGATCAAAAGGATTACTAGGTAAGAAAGGAACTTACTGATTGAGAAGTAAGTGTCCCTTCCACCCCCTGTGAGGATTTGGGGTTCATTTATTTTAATTATGTTTTTCATCCCCACTTTCTCACCTCCTCCCCACTCCCCTTCACAGCCCCTGGTAACAGCCATTCTATTCTGTCTCCATGAGATCAACTGTTTTTCATATTTAGCTCTTGGGGTTCATTCTTACTAATGAACCGGGCGGGGGCTGGCTTGGGTTCCCATTAGTCCTCCGTGGTGGTGCCCCAGGCCAGCTGAGAACAGGCAGGGCTGCTCCCACCAGGGGGCTGTGGGGTTAAGTGGGAGCTAAGAGGATTATAGGGTCCTTGTGAGCGGGCGCAGCGTGATCGGCTCCCACCCACCCCTGCCTGCAGCCCCGGCTGTCTGGATGCCCGGCTGCTGGGCCTCAGAGCAGGAAGGAGGCAGAGAGTGGCAGAGGCTGAGGAACAGGGAAGGGGGGAGCCATGGGGGGAGGAACCAAAGGGAGGAAGGATTCAGAGGAGCCAGATATGTGGCACTCCCCACATGTGTGCACAGACACACATATACACATACATGTGCATGTGTGCGCACAAACATGTTCACACATTACTATACACACAAGCATATGAACACGTGTACATGTACACAAGTGTACACATGAGCATATGCACACCTGCCTGTGATTCAAGCACATGCACACACGTGTACTGACACATGTGAGCATGCACGCACATGCTCATGCACACATGTGCGTACTCATGTACACACGCACACACTGGCCGGTCTCTCACACAGTCTGAGACCCAGGCCTTACACGTCCCCAGGTCATGACAGTGCCTTGGATGCTGGTTCAGTCTTACATCAGTCACACACACAGCCTGTGACTTGCACAATGTCGCATGAAGCTACAAAAGGCCTGAGCCAGGATTTGAACTCATTTTGGAAAGTATGCCTATATAGGGGGGCAGAAGGTGAATCCAGGAACCCCCAAAGGGCTGCACCCCCAGGCAGAGGGAGGGGTGATGCTAATAGAGACATTCCACACATGGCAGGAAACCGTCCAGGTGTATCATTACCATGTGCCCCCTCAGCTGGCACTACCCTTGTCCTCCAGCCTCTCTCCTTTCAGCTCCCTGAGTCCAGGCAGGAGCTTCTGGCCCAGGGGCTGGGCCCCAGCGAGAGAACCCAGACCAGCCTGACTCGGTGCCCAGCACCCACAGGCAGGATCGAGGCAGGACGGACAGGAGCTGGCATCTGGGAGGGGCTGCTTCTGAGCACCCTGTGAATGCTGGCCACTCTCATCTCATTACATTTCTAAGTGAAAGGTCAAGGGGCTTGCAGGGGTCACAGGGCCAGGGCTGGAGACGGTTGGCCTTGACCTTGGGCGCCTGTCTCCACATAGCCATGGGCCTGGCTTGGAAGGCACAGAGGTTGGAATGGCCCAGGCACAGCTGCCAACAGCAGCCCCCAAACCACATGCAGCCTCCGCTGTCCCTGCTGAGGCCCAAGGGGACGAGAAGGTGGACACGGGCACGGAGTGGGCCTGGGTCTGGGGCTTTGGGCTGGATGCCCTATGCATGGCCACAGGTCTTTGAGCCCCTGAGTTTCCTGGTGATTCCAGGCCTTAGCGGGGGCAGTTCTGAGATCTCCCCTAGAGGCAGCTCCAGGGCCAGGTAAGGGAAGGAGCTCCCCTTAGGTGGCATGCTCTGAAACTCCTTGGAGCTGTCCCCTGTAGCCTGCCAAGGTCCTGGCCAGCTGCTGCAGCCAGAGATTTATGACCCAGCCTGAAGGTGGCGCAGACAATAAATCTAGCTCCAGCCTGGCCCTGGCTGGCCCTCCTGCTGCCTTCCAGGCCTCTTACCTGCCCTGTCTGAGCCAGGCACCCCCCAAGCTGGGGTGGGGGGCATAGGGAGGGGCCCTGGCCCGGAGGGCCTTCCGCCTTCATGTTCCCACCTTGGGGGAGCATCTCTGGGTTTTGCCTGGCACTGGGGCCTGGAGTTAAGAGCTGGGACACTTGAAACTGCCAGCCTGGGTCCAAGCGCCGGCGCCCCTGTTCCTGATTGTGGGAGCTTGGGCACAGCTCCGAGCATCATCTCTTCATCTATAAAATGGGAATAATGGTCAAATCTCTACCATGGCCCTTGTGGGTTTCCTGAGGTGCTTAAAACAGGGCCTGGGAGCTAAGCTGCTCTTACCTGAGGCCCCAGAGCAGCACACAGGGACTGGGGAGGCCGACTGGGGAGGTGCGGGAGGTGCTCCCAGCTGCAGTCCCTGCAGTCTCAGGAACAGGGACAGCTTGAGACCCGCAAGCCCTGTTCCCTGCCTCTTTGCCTCCACTAAGGCTCTTCCTCTGGACAAGTCTACGAAACAGATACTATCTTTGTTTAATGTAGAGGATACAAGACTCAGAGGGGGAATGTGACTTGCTCGAGGTCACACAGCTGTTAAAGAAAGGCTGAAATTTGAACCAGGCCTCCCTGGGAGCTCAGCGTTTCTCAGGAGCACACCAGGTGTGGGTGGCAGGAGCTAGTGAGGCCTGGCAAGCAGTGAGCCAAGTGTGGGTTCCCTCTGCCCTCACAGGTGGGGGCTGCCAGAGCTGTGCAGGGTGGGAGCTGGCAGGGCCAGGGCCCCAGGTGAGCTCCAAGCCCCACCCCGGGAAGCCCAGGAGACAGGCTGGGGCCCAGGCCACATCTCCTAGCAACAAGGCCTCAGGGACCCTGCCTGTCTGCCTCAGGTGCCCTGGGGAGCCCGGGGTGTCTGGCGGAGGAGCCTGCTGGTTGGGGGCGGAGCAGAGGGCGAGGGCACAGCTGGGTGGGGCTCCCAGGAGGTGGGAGGGGCTCCCTTTTCCAGCCCAGGGTGAAGCTGCTGGTGGGAGGGGCTTCCCTGCTCCCCCCCCTTTCTATCTGTGCCTATCTCCTTCTCTGTCCCCCTCTCCAGCTCCCTCTTTTCCTACATCACTCTGCCTCCTGGCTCTGTCTCCCTTCTCTCTCTGCCTCCACTCCTCTGCCTCTTGAGGTTCTCTCACTCCCCCTCCTCTTCCTCAGGGCTGCTTCTGGCCTGCTCCCTTCTCTGTCTCTTCCAAATGTGTCCCCCTCCTCTCTCTCCCGTGCCCCGTCTCTGTGTCCCACGTTTCTTTGCTTCTGTCTCTCCAGGAGCCCCTGGCACTCTCTCCACCCCACGTGCTGGGTTCTCCCCGGGGTGAGGTCAGACTTACTGCTTCCTCTGTCCCCCAGCAGAGGAACGGTGACCTGGAGTCTGGCCTAGGAGCTGGTTCCCAGCCTTGCTTGGAGGTCGCACCACAGATGTTTAGTGGGCTGTACAGGGAACCCATTATGAGCAGGGAGGCCAAAGTTTGTCTCATGACCTGGAGCTGGCCTCTCCATCTCTGGGGCTCAGTTTCCTCTTCTGTTAAATGCGTCTCATAGCTTTGGTGGGAAGGTCCAGTGCTCTCCGGCTGTTGCTAACCACAGGCTGTGATAGAAATGGACAGACGGTCAGGCCCAGGTGGTGTGGGACATCTTCTGGAGAAGGGGCTGCCGGTCCTCCGCCCTCACTGTGCTGGCTGGTGGCTCTGCCCTGCTGGCACTGCCCTCGGCCTCAGGAGTGGTCTTCTTGAGTCCAGTCGGGGTGGCCTCGGCGCACCTGGGTGGCTTCGGCTGCGTCATGGCGCCCTCTGGTGGCAAGAAGTAGAAACTGCTGCCACACTTCACCCTGCCCACCCAAGCTGGGCAGACACTGAATCCAGGGTCTTGAGGTGACAGCGGGCCCTGGGAAGGACAATGGGATCTAACTCCACTGAGCACTAGGTAAGTGCCAGGCACTCTTCCAGCTGCTTCTGTGCACGGTCCCATTTCATCCTCACCCTGCCCGACTCTCGTCTCCATCTAACAGATGGGAAAGTTGAGACCCAGGGTTTTAACCCAGGTGGTCTGACTCCACAGCCAGCACTCTTGACTCCACGCTCTGATTTTTGCCTCTGAAGTACCTCCCGCAGATGCCTACTCTCCCACCATCAAGGTGACCCGTTCTTTGGGGCTACGTATTTGTCTAACAAATATTTCTTTACACCTGCCTCGGGCAGTGCCCTGCAGGAGACACCAGAGCCAAGGGAGCCCGCAGAATCCGCCTAGCCTGCCTGTGCCGTTTTACAGATGGGAAACTGAGGCTTGGAGAGGGACAGTGACCACTCCCAGGTCGCACATGTGAGTAGGAGGGTGTATGTAGCATGCTGGCTCCATGCTTAGTCCAGTATGCCCACTCAGCGTCACCGCGCAGACTCTCAAGCGCAGCGTCGGTGAGGCAGTGTTCAGACGGGGCATTCAGAGCACAATCCGTGCAGCTTCCAGGGTGAGGGAGACCCCGTGGGTAGGGGCTGGGGGTCACCCCATCCTGAGTAGGTGTGGTTCCAGAATCCCAGGAGGCAACATCTGGCGGGGATGCATGGGGGCAGGAAAGAGTGAGCTTGGATATGGGTGAGTCCGAACCCATGCGCAGGTCAAGGCTAAGGGAGAAGGGGGAGAGGAAGGCAGGTGGGAGTGGGTGGTAGACATTGGAGGAGGCCCTGAAGGCTAGATCCAGGAGCCTGGGCCTGGGCCTGCAGTGGCCGGAGCAGGGCACAACCTCCAGCCTTCTCGTCAACACTCCAGCAGGTGTTCTAGCACCTGCCCTGTGCCAGGCACTGCCGGGCATGGGACAGCCTGTCCTGGTGGAACAGGGCCAGGGCCAGACGAGCACAGATGGTCACCCCAGAAACAGGCCTCTCATAGCCAACCCATGGCGGTGTTGGGGGGCAGGGGCGGGGTCTTGGTGGGACCTCTCTGGGGTGGGGGAAATGTTCTAGAGCTTAACCTGGCTGGTGGCTACATGGAAGATACATAGGTAGAGGTAGTCAAGCTGTTCACCTCAAATTAGTGCACTTTACTGTACGCAAATTTTATCTCAATTAAAAAAGAAGAAAAAGACAAAAACAAAAGTAGGCTTTTGTCTTGGGTGGGAGGGAAAGTTGGAATGGCCAGTAGCTGTGGATGGAGGGGACATGGACAGAGAGAAGGTGGTGGAGAATTCCATGAAGGGTTTGCTGATGGGACTGAATGCTGGAACCCTGCTGTAGGCAGAGGGCCTGAGGGGACCCAGGGATGGAACCTCAAAGAGTTGGGTTGGCTCGGGGGGCCCCCCCAGGCATCCTATTTCTGCAGAAGTAGTAGGAAGCCCAATGAGGGCATGCATCTAGGATACCTGTCACATCTGCAGTTGCCCAGACCCTGAGTCTACTGATCTGCTGGGGGCGGAGGGGAGCCCCAAATCTACATTTTCACACATTGCTTGGGTGATTCTGACATTGTCAGCTGCAGGCCAGTATTAGGAAATCATAGCCCAAGGTTCTTTGCAAACCTTGGCTTCTGTGAATCCAGAGCCTGAGATTCTCTGGGTTAGAAAGTCCTTTCAGCTAGCCACCCACTGCCACCTCTGGCTGTAGAGGAGCTGAGTTGCAGGCAGGGGAAGTGACGTGCCCATGACCTCACAGCCAGCTTGCAGAGCTGTAACCGGAACCCTGGCTGGGTTGCCAGGCCAGGTTCCCAGCCTCTTGCATGGCTGCCTTTGTCATGCCCAAGGAATTCCCAGCTGTCAGGGGCCTCAGGGAGAGCTGGGCGGGCCTGTGGGCTGGTGCAGGGAGCCTGGCAGCTGTGGGTGGGCCCCACCCACCCACCCTGCAGGTGCCCCACGTCTCTTAGGTTGGTTGGAGGCCATCTAAGGCTGTTGGCTGCTCAGGGTTCATGCTCACCTCCTGCCCCAGGGGCCCAAAGCAGAGCTCCTGGGGGTACTCCCTGGCCACCAAGGGGTGGGGGCAGAATCCTGGCTCTGGTCCTAGTAGTGGGAAGCTCTCTGAGCAATGTCACGTGACAGTGCTGCCCCAAACCCTGCCTAGGATGCGTCATTAGGATGCCAGTGGTACAGGCTGAGCCAGCAAGATCTCTGCAGAACAGAGCGAGGGTGAGGGCACCCACCTCTGGCCTGGCACTGTCTCCATGGCCCCTGTCGGCTCTGGCCCTCTGCCCAGGGCAGGTGCCTGCACCCAGCCTCACCCGTGCTCTGGCGCCCTCCCTTCCTTTTTCTCTCCTCCTTCCCCTCCCAAACTCCTTCCTCTCCCTTCCCCTACCCTTGCTTCTGGGCCCACCTGCTCCCCTTCCATCCTGGCCCCTTTGGAGCCAAGCAGACCTGGTTTAAGCCCTGGCTTCTGTTCCTCCTGTTCCCTAGCTCTGTGCCATTAGACAAGCTGCTAAACCTCTCTGAGTCTTGGTTTACTGATCTGCAGAATAGGAGTCATAGATCCTATCTCATGAGTGGATTGGGTTAGGTAGATAGTGAGTGATTCTGGGTCTCCTAGGGATGAAACTAGGTGCCATTTTTCCCCCGCCCATGGGCTTTCAGAGAGGCTCATGGGAGAGCCTCATGCATAGTAAGACTCAGGTCATATAACTCCCAACTGTCCAATCACAGTGATTCCATGGTGACCTTTGAGCCGTGGGAAGGTCCCTATCCGGACACTATAAAACAAGACCCAGACCATATCCAAGCTCTCTTTTTGCTATGATGAGGGGTCTGGTCGTCATCTGTGGTGTCTGTATCTCCCTCTGTGAACCTATATCTTACTCTTGCTCTATAATCCTATCTTGTTCCCCCTCAATAAATTTCACCTCCTGCTTGCCTTACCTTGGTGTGTCCGGTCCTTCTTCAGCCATGAGCACACCAAGAACTGAGCATACAGAACAGGATTGCCAAACTCGACATAAGGATCCTTAAACTACCTAACCATGGTTGAACACTTAGTCCTGGCAGGGCACTGTGTGCATGTTTTACATGAGCTATTTAGCTGGCAGGGGCAATGACCATCATCATCCCCATTTTATAGATAGGCAAACTGAGGCTCAGAGAGAAGGGCAGGCTTGTTTCTGGTTGCCCAACTGTAAGGATGCTTGAGTTGCACTGGTTGAGGTGGAGCATGTCTTCGCCTTATGGAGATAGTCACACATCCAGCAAATGGTGACTTTTACCTCATTTTTCCTGCAACCACTATTAACAAATCCTGCGCTCCATGCCCCAGGGATGGCAATGGCTGCACACACAATGTTAGCCCCCAACTTAAGGATCTAAATCTACCTCTCCTGGGTAATACATAGTAACCCCATCTCCAGGTGCAGAGGTGGGGCCCAGGCTTGCCAAAGGCATCACACAGCCCAGAGGTGGCAGGTCCTGTGCCTCCCCCTCCCCCCCCCACAGGCCTCAGAGGGAAGGACATGCTGGCTCCCCTCCGCCTTCATTAGCATTCTGAAGTGCACACCCTAGTTGCCATTGTGTGGTTGGGTGGATTCACATCTGTAGGTTCTAATTCACCCTAATTGACCCTGCAGGGAATCTTCCACACTCCTGGGGTTTTACAGCTTCTTGGAGTTTTATTTTGACTTTTGAAAAACAGTGCATTTATGCCAAACACACAGGGTTATAGATGGGGTGTGGCTCTGATTGCTAAAGTGCACGAAGGCCAGGTGCTGAGTGAGTGGCCAGGCCCCAGGCCTGGACGTGTCCCAACATGCTATGCCCCGTCCCATAGCAGAAGCAGCCGAGGTTGGGAGAGGGTCGGGGTGACAAACAGAAGCTGGCCTGTTTGGTGACAAACAGAAGCTGGGCACTCTGTGCTGAGCTCTGTGCTAAGTGCTTCACAGGCATTAAGTAAAATTACCCAAGGTCCAGCCGCTACGAATCGTCCGATCCAAAGGCCAGCTCGGCCAGGAACGCGACGTTCAGGCATAGCCAGCGCGCCCATTTTGGTCCCGGCAAGTCTGAGGTTCTTGTGGGATATTCAGGAGAGGGAGCTTGGCCCTGATGTTTACCTGCTGTTCCTCCTTGAGCAGCTCAATCAACCTCTCTGTGCCTCAGTCACCCTTCTGTTACTCCTCAGCACTTGTCCTCGAGGCTGCATCAAGAACAAGTGGTTTGAGGAGAAGGAAAGAGGAGTTTGATTAATTTGCCGGCAAATGAGGAAGAGGGAGACTTCTGTCTATAACGTCCTAATTATAAGCAGAAATACAGAACTTTTAACGGGAGGCCATTCAGCTTCAGGCAACTGCTGTTCAACTGCAGCTGATGACCCCTCTGTCCGCCAGGTGACCTGGGTGGGCCCAGTAGTTCCGCTGAGCCACCTCCTGTAGCACAAAGAACCAAAGGGAGGGGAATCCCTGCCCCTCCCCTGGCCTGAGATAGGGATGCAGGTCCCAGTTCTCCAAAAAGGGTGGGGGGTGTTTTAAAGAGACATAAAACATCTCCACTGTTTTTTTCAGGCCATTTCCTCTGTAACACTTCTGCAAAATGGGGACAATAATGGCATCTGCTCCATGGGCTTGTTGTCAGGCTGCCTGACACTTGGTCAGGGTAAGAGCGGGAAAGCGCAGTAGCAATGATGTCACGAGAGGGACGGTTTTGGTGGGATATGGGCGGGACGGCAGAGGGCCCGGGGAGCAGATGCCAGGTGAGGGGTGAGATTGGGCATAAAGGCAACACTTGAGGACGCTGGGCTGGGCAGGGAGAAGAAAGATGGGGCCTGGCTGGAGCCAGGGTGGGGCTAAGGGAGGGGTTTTAAAAAATTGCTAACTAGAGGGGAGCCTGTTTATTGATGGAGTGGGGAGAGGGGAAGGAGGGAGGAGAGATGAGGGCAGAGATGGCTCCTAGAGCTGGCTGGTCTGTACTGGGTTGGGTCTTTGGAGAATGCCATGGGAGACTCTGGGTGCCAGGGTGGATGCCCTAGACTATGGCTGCAGAAAAGCCCTTTGGGGTCCAGGCGAGACAGGGAGGGCAGTGCCTCCAGGAGGAGGAGGAAGGTAATGTGATGAGGTCACAGAGTGAAGAGGCCATGGACAGAGAGGCCAGTATGGTCTCGGAGGCGACACGGGCATGTGGTTCTGGGTGAGGACAACATCCAGGCTGTGGCATGGGTGGGAGGCCAGGGGTGCTGGGAACCTGGATGAAGGCAGGCCGTGGGCAGGAAGCTCGAGTCAGGCCTCCAGTCTTGAGGGGTGAGGCCGTGTGAAGGGAGGTGGGGGCCGTGGGGGAGGGAGGGCAGAGCTGAGGACAGGGGTTCCTGCAACTAGGCGGGAGGATGGCGGTCCCGGTTTGTAGACTGATATGTTTTCACATTTGTGACTTCTTGAATCAGAACCTTGGAATGGCGATGGGATTGTGTTATCACCGGGGATTCCCGCTACTGTATCAATGACAACACAGTGTACTTATTAATAACTACAGTGAAATTACAGTATTAATACACATAGAATTATGCTTTAAAAGGATAATGTATAAACTGACACAGTGTGAACCTATGATTAAATAGTAGTATTCCACCTAGTTCCTGATCAAATTTCTTCCCACTAATCAATCTAATTTCACAGGGCCCTTCTACCACCTGCCCTGAGCCCTGAGTGGATCCTCTGCCCGATGTCTGTCTGTCTCTCCTCCTGGGTGACCTCCCTGGGCCAGCTGGGCGATAAATCACCTCCGCCCCAACAGAGCAGGTGGGAAAGCGAGAGGCCAGAGGGAAGTGGCCAGGAGCTCCTTCCTGGAAAACGGTCCCCAAGGGAGGGGGGCCAGAGTGCTCTAACTAGATGCTGTGATGCCTTCTTCCTTCTCTGGGAGTCAGAAAATAATCATGCTTCCCAAGTGCGTGAGGTGCCCACAGCAGAGGGCTAAGAGCTTTTCGGTTCCTTCTTATTACTTATTATTACAGAGAGGGGCCTGGTCCGTGGCAGAGCCCCGGAGGGCAGGACGAGGGCTCTGTCCTGTTCTGAGCTCTGGAGCTGGTAATCCACGCAGGTTGCTTCCAGCTTCCCCAGAGCTCTGCAGCCGCACCAGGGGCTGTAAGATACCTGCTAATAATACACCTCATTCAATTAATTCATTCCGTGCTTATTCAGCAAACAGTTCTTGAAGCCAGGTAGTGTTGCCATCTGATGAAAAGAGATAAACTGTGGCTAAGGGGTTGCCTGGGGCACACGCGGGAGTCTGTCCCACCCCCCAGGATTCAGCCCCAGCTCAGCGGAGCCCCTCCCTGACCCCACCTGGAGGCCGCCCAGCCTGGGCTCCCCGCCGGTTGAGGCTCCGGCGCCCTCTTGTGGCCACGGCCCCCTTGCACCGCCGAGGGTGGGGGACCAGAATCCTCAACACCGGGTGGTCAGCCCTGCGGGAGCCCGGGGACCCTGTCTGCCCTGCCCCTCGACTGTGCAGAAGCCTGCATTTCCCAGGCCACACTGCGAGTTGCGGGTGGCCCTGGCTGCCAGCCCGGCGTCCTCACCTGGGGGCAGTGCGAGGTGGAGGATGAGAGGTGGAGGGGGGCCCCTCCCGCGCCGCTCCTCCCCTCCCGGGCCGCCCTCCCCGAGGCCGCCTCTTCCTGGCAGGACACCCCAGGGCCGCCTGGGCCCGGCATGCCCGCTACTCGTGGGCAGGCCCCGAAACTAGCGGCTGGTGCAAGTGGGCGTTTGGCGGCACTGCCAGGCCCAGGCACCGCCAGCTGCCAGCCGCCAGCCTGCAGCTCCCGCCCTCAGGCGCCCGCCCGCCCCCGCGGGGTCCGAGGCTGCCCCCGGCCCAGCGCCTCTGGCTCGGCTGCGCGCGGCTTCAGCGGGACGCGTGTGCCCTGGCGCTGGCTGCCCGCCCGCTCTTCTCACCGGGCTGCTCGGCTGTGCCAGGGGGTGGAAGGAACTCCCGAGTGAGCACGGTCCAACCCCGGCTCCCTTCTGACCCTTAGCCTGTCTGGGCCACAGATGGCAAAGGGGGACAGTGTGTGTGAGTGTATGGTGTGCCCGCATGCATGGTGTGCATGTGCGGTGTACGTGTGTGGTGTGTGATGTGTGTGGCATGTCTGTGTGTATGGAGTGAGCGGGAGGCATGTCTGTG
>VBSM01000529.1:27550656-27631569 GCA_008086735.1 Cheirogaleus medius
GTGTATGGAGTGAGTGGGAGGCATGTCTGTGTGTGTGGTATGTGATGTGTGTGGTGTGTCTGTGTGTATGGAGTGGTTGGGAGGCATGTCTGTGTGTGTGGTATGTGATGTGTGTGGCATGTCTGTGTGTATGGAGTGGTTGGGAGGCATGTCTGTGTGTGCGGTTTGTGATGTGTGTGGTGTGTCTGTGTGTATGGCGGGGTGTGGGGGAGAGGGGTCTGTGTATAGTTTGCCACGTGACCATGTCCCCACATGTCCAGCTACCGCCCTGCGTACTTCATTCATCACACACATTTAGTGTCTGTCCCAGGCACACTGGAGCAGGGTGCTGAGGGGTTGCTGGAGCCCAGGGGAAGGTCTGGTGGGAGGGCTGGCGCCCAGGCGACTGTCGAAAGGCAGGTGGATGTTAGCCTGGCTTGTGGGATGTCCTTAATGCTGAACGCCCCCAGCACCCTGCTTCCCAGATGAGGGCAGCTCAGAGAGGGGTGTGACCCATCCAGGGCCACACAGCCACCAAACGGCCCACCCAGGATTCGGACCAGGTCTGCTGACTCCCGAGCACATGTTTGAAATCACTGTGCTCCTTGGTTCTCAGCGAGGTGAGCAGGCCAAGGCTCAGGGACCTCGAAGGCCAGGTTATGGAGAGCAATGGAGGGGTGTGACCTCGTCGGGTTTCAGTTCTGGAAAGATCCCCCTGGACAACTAGTGGGTTGGGTGTCTATATGTATGCGTATGTGTATGCATATATGTGTACATGTGTGCATGTGTATATGCATACATATGGGCGTGTATGCGCGCACATGATGCACATGCATATGTGTATGTATGTGTATATGTGCGTATCATGCATGTGCATGTGTGCATATGTGTATGCATGGGTGTATGTATGTGTGTGGTTGTACTGGGGGGTGTGCAGAGCAGGGAGACTGATGACAGGGACCTGGCAGCAATCCTGAGGGGCGATGATGGTGGCCTGGATTCGGGTGGGCCACGGGTTGAGAGATGGGTGGGTTCTGAAAGTTTGGAAGGGGCTTGGCGGGACTGGGTGGTGGAGTGGCTGAGGGGTGCGCAGGAGGGGCGGGGTGGGTGACTGGGGCTCGTTCTGGGCTCGTTCTCCAAGGAAGGGAGGAGCAGAGATGGGAGGTGGTGAGTTGAACCTTGGAGCTGACCCTCGGGCAGAGCTCCTAGGCGCTCTGAGTGATCGCGCACACACATACGCACACGCACCCATCCTCCCCCAGGTGCCTGGGCCAGGACCCCTTAACCTTGGCCTTGGGCCCCTCTGGCTGCTTTAAAAGGTGCTGGCTGGCACCTTAGATTTCTTCCACCTAGGGAGAAGGCCAGGGGCAATCCTAGCTCTTCAAAAGGCTGAGCTGTCTCCATCCCCCTCTTTTAAGCCTCTCGTGAGCACTGCAGAGCGGACCCCATCTGGTTTGCACAGTCAACCCTGTCCCCACTGAGCCTTGGTTTCCCCATGTGCCCAGTGGGGTTAGATAGCCCCAAAGTGGCAGAGCCATGGTGGGGCGGGTCCCTGTGATGAGGGAGGGCACATTCCTCAGAATGAGGGTGTCTCTTGTCCTCTCAGGGTCCCTTCCTGCAGTGTGGGGGGCCGCCTGTTGGGAGGCTCTATGGGCCCCTGTGCAGGGCCCCTCCCTGGCAGGCTGCCAGCAGCTCTTCCAGGCTAATTGAGTTATTTTGCAGCGGCCGTGGAGGGTGGATTAACGAGCAATTGCCTGTGAAGCTGTGGCTCCCACCCTGGTGCAGCAGCTCCGGAAATGCAGATGCGCGGGCCTCTCTCCCAGGGCTGCGCAGCAAGTGCCCCGCTGCGGCCCGTCCCGTGCTCTGGAGCCCACTCTTTGGGCCTCCCAGGCAGGAAGGGGCGAGTGGCAGCCCTGCTCACCAGGTCACAGCTGGGCTCACGAAGGGGCAGCCTGGTGAATTCCCAGCCAGGACCGAGGCCCCTCCCATGCCACCCCAGCTCTGTGCTCTTGGAGAAGAAAGTTCTGAGTCTTTGCCTGCCACGGCCGGCCGTACTCCAAGAGGGACACGCAGTTGGGGGCCTCGTTCTCATTTAACACTCGAGGAGCAGGAGCAGTCAGCGTCACGGGGGAGGGGAGAGTCCAGGACCCCAACATCCCTGCTGCCTCCGTAAGCTAGTTCATGGCCATGGTCACAGCTGGGTTCTCTGTGTGCTGGGCCCTGTGTCAGCAGATGGGGATCGAGGGCCAGCACAGGCTTGGAGGAGTGGCTTCTGTCACCTCTCCAGACCACAGGTTTTTCTTCTATAAAACAGGGTGATGATACTACCCCTCTTGGAAGGTTGTCGTGAAACAAAAGCAGCTACCAGGAGGAGGTGGCCTGTGAGTCACAGAGTCTGGTGGATTTGTCACTGGTGTTGCGTGCTTTTCTGCGTGCCTGCCTCCTGGCACCTTATCCTGGGTCTCCCTGTGGCCCCAGGCCATGGGGTGGGGCAGCTCACCTGGGCATGCTCCCAGGGCCTCCCCTGGATGCTGGTGGGCTGCTGGGGGCAGCAGCAAGGAGGCCGCTCTCAGGCAAGCCTGGCTCCCTGGTGGAGGAGTCTGGGCAGGCGGCTGGTGTGATGGCAGAGCTGTTCCCGCCGCTCTCTGGCTTCCAGCAGGGGTGGGGTGGCCAGGGCTAAAGGGTGTGCGGGGGCATGGGTTCCTCGGGGCTCCCGTTCCCCCAGCTCCTTCCCACATCTTCACAGCGGCACCCTGTGCCATAGGCACGCCCCTGCCTTCACCACCCCCAGGCAATGCCACACCTATTATACAGCCCCACTAGCACCCTGGGCATTGCCAGCCACGCTGCACACGACCTCACACACCCGCACAGCGCGCCCGCCCCGCACAGCCCTGTCAGTCTTGTGCACGCCCCACCTCCACCATGGGAGCACTCAGAGAGAAAGGTGCTCCGAGGGGTGGTCGATTGCCCAAGGCCACACAGCTGGTAAGTTTGCTGGCTCCAGAGGCTGCAGGGCCCCTCCCCAATCCACATGGGAAAGAAAAGAGGAGACGATGTGTCTGGAATCACAAGGCACGTGGCAAGTGCTTCACCAACGCTCCTGGTGGGGCCAGGATGAGGACTGGGCTGTGAGGTCAAAGGCAGCGCTGGCCGTGGGCAGGCTGGGGGTCGTTGGAGGTCCATGGGGAGGGGACAGTGGTGGGGAACCCAGCTGCCTGCCAGTTTGCCAGTGCCTGGCCCAGGGGGAAGGGACAGTGCCTGGGGCAAGCACACTGCCGCAGCCCCTTCCCACCAGCCCCAGGATCGGGCAGGGTCGGGTGCCCTGGGGGTGCTCGCCCACTGGCCCCCGCATCCATCACACCCTCCTCCCTGCTTGTAGCCTCAGTCCTCCGTGGGTCCCTCCTCCTTGCCCCAGAAGGGTCTTTTAACCTGAGCAGACCCCTCCATGGCTGCTGCAGCCCCAGAAGCAAGTGTAAGGTGCCCTGGGCCAGCCCCCGTCACTCCTCCCTCGGCCCACCAAACTCCTGGGCCAGACTCTAGTCCCGGGTGGCCCAATATGGCAGCTGCTGGCCACACACAGCCATTTCAATCTAATTAAAATGAAGTACTTAATGCCACCTCTGAGTCACACAGACCATGCCGTCCCGGACAGCGCAGAGGTGGCTCCCCGTCATCACAGGAAGTTCCAGCCTGCTCTAGACCTTGGCTCGTGTCTTTCTGCCTGGACGTTGCTCCTTCCATTTCCTGATGTCCAAATCCTCCCCGACCGCCCAGCCCGAAGGTGATGCTGTGAAGCCTCCTCCCAAGGCCAAAAATGTTCCCTCCTTCCCTGCTCCCCTGGTTCTCCCCCTCTCACTTCCCATCTGTTACCCTCATGTGTTCTCTGTCCTGCTTCTAGTGGCCCAGAATCTCCACCCACTTCCTAGGTTTCCTCCCCATAGGACCACGACCTCTACCAGAGCAGTGCCCATCTCAGCCCCCCAGCACCCAGCACAGGGCTGGGCACAGCGGCATGATAACACTCCACTGTTCACTGAGTGACCAACAGAATGAATGCTCCAAGGAATCTGTTCCCCTGCTTGCATGCCTCTGGCTCTGGAGAGCTCACTCCCTTACGAAGAATCCATTCGCATCCTTACATGATTCTGTCTGCCTAGAAGTCTGGCTTTCCTGTGAGCTGGAAGCTGCCTCTCTGGAACTAATACCCCTGGGAGCCACACATTGAGACCTGCTCTCTGTCCCCACAACATCCATTCACTGAAGCCCCCACTGCTCCACGCTCTGTGCAGTGACAGCGTCTGGCTCCTGCCACCTGCCTGCCTCACCAAACCCCAGCCCCTGGCTTCTTCGCTGCTCCCTGTGCACATCACGCTCGATTCCCCGCTCAGCGCCTTTGCGCTGCCTGGTCCCTGTGCCCCGGCCCCGGCGGGCGCATCTCTGCGCAAACATCTCCTCTTGGCTGATGTCCGCACCCGTCCCTTGTTCTGCCCAGTCCCCTGTGTACTCCTTTACTTGCTCATCTCGTCTCGGCTCAGCCTTCTTCTTTCATTCGCAGCCTTTATTTCTGTCTGTCGCTGGAATGTAAGGTCTCTAGGAGTGGGGACCTCACCTTTGACTCTGGAAGCTTCAACAGGGCCTGGCGCACAGGGACTTAATGACTGTGCCCAAGGACATCATCTTGGTACCCATCACGGTCACCATTCTCTTCTCGGAGAGGCAGAAGAGCCATGCAGGGGCTAGCAGCCGGGCCGCTGGGGACATGCTTTCTGGCTCTGGGGCTGAATCCTGGGACTTAAGCAGGCCTCCGCGGGCCTGTGGGATGGAAGAGGGCAGACGTGAGAAAGCTGACCCGCCACAGCTAAGCCCAATCCACAGTCCCCCAGAGTGTAGGCTGCTTCCTTCGAACCTTTCTCAGTCCTCCGTAAACACAGACTCTCCTCATTCCCAAGCCCCCTCACGATCTGCAAGGGATAGGACGCTCACGCGCACCGCGCACCTGCTGTGTGCCTGGTGAGTGCACTTGTTCTCCCTAGCAACCCCATCACAGGAGCCCCACTCTACAGATGAGAAACCCGAGGTTCCCCAGAGAGGCAGATGCCCTTGGCCAAGGACATGCAGCGGGGACTGGACCTCAGTGCTGTGTGACCCCATGCTCCTGGGGTGCAGTTGGAGGAGTTCTGTGGAAGGCGGAGCCGGTGTGCTCTGTGGAGCCACAAACAGGCTCTGGCTTCTTGGAGGAAGCGGCCGTATCCCCCAGAGCGGCTGCTGCGGCCTGATCCAAAGGCAGCAAGTTCCTTCACAGGAGGACGCCACCAACATGCAGAGTGAGTTGTCACAAAGCCTTCCGCAGTTTTTGAAATATTGTTTCTCAGGTTCATTTGCATCCCAACAGCTCTGGGCGGCAGGACTTAGCCTCAGCCCCATTTACCTCAAAGAAATGGAGACTCTGCAATGTCAGAGGAAGAGCCTTGGGACAGAGCGGGGCATGCAGCTAAAGCGGCCGGCAGGACAGTCCTCACGTGTCACTGCTTACAGCCCTGCACTGCCGCGATGGAGCCCACCCTGGGCTGAGGGTGCCACATCACTCCACTCAGTGCCTACATTGAGCCTCAGGAAAGTAGATGCCGTTTTTATCTTCATTCTCTAGATGAGGAAACAGGCTCAGAGAAGTTAAGTAGGTTGCCCAAGGTCACACAGCTAGTCAGTGGTAGAGCATGACAGTCACATGTCTGACCACGAGCCCCACCAGAAATCTCCAGCTGTGGGGCTGTTGCGTCTTAGCTGAAGCAACCATGAACCTCCGTCAGGGTCAGGAGCCCTAGTCCTCTTTCTGGGACCACTGAGTGACACCCCATCCCTGTGGGCCTTAGCAGAAGAGGGAGTCTCCCCAGGGATGTCCTCTGGCCATTTTAAAGACAAAGCGTGGTGTGCTCCCAGGTTGAGGGACAATCTTCCCTGTGATGGTCTCAGGTGCTCACAGGTGCAAAGAATCACCCTTTAAAGAGGCTCTTTGGATCTAGAGCCTTCCATGCTCTTCTCCTACCTGATTTTCCAACCCCCTTCTGAAAAATCAATCCCAAGGAAATATTTCAGAATTTGTGGAAAGCTTTTGGAACATTCGTCACAGCTTTGTTTAGAATAGCAGGAAACAATTTTAAGATCGTGAGCCATGGAGCAGGCTCTTGGAGGAGAAGGAACTTAGGATGAAAGAGAAACGCTCACAACGTCTTAAACGTACTGAGCAGGAGACAGCAGAGCACGTCTCCAGCGCAGGGGGAAGCAAGGAACAAAGGGACCTCACCAGGATGCTGGGAGCGCTTGGGGCGAGACAGGGCTGGGTAGCTTTTCTTTTTTATGCTTTCTTGTTATTTTTGTATTTTCAAAATTTATTTAAACAAGTATTAATTTTATAGTAGGGGTGGGAAGGATAAAGAGAGAGAGAGAGATAGAGATAGAGAGAGAGAGAGAGAGAGACTGAGACTTTCATTTTATGCGATTCTGAGGAGCACTGGACATCTTAGTTAAAAGTGACATACCAGGGCTGCCAGAACTTTTTTCCAAAGCACTTGCAGTCGTACCTCGGGCGTGGCTGTGAGGTATCTGGCAGTCCTTTCTGCCTGCCCCTCTCCCACATTCTCTGCAGGTGCACAGTCCTCTCTAGCGCAAGTGCGTCTCTCCTGCAGGATCTTCTGTGCAGGCCCGGGAATGGTGGGCTGTGGGTGTGGCATTTTATGCCCTGTCCACATGAAGGCATCTCAGCACATCCAATGGAGTTGGCTAGAGAATTTCATTGTAATTTGGGTGTACCAGGCCTGAGGGCCCCTTCCAAGTCAGCCTGGGCCTCCAATGTCCCCTGTGGCCAGGGGAACTCAGAAGTCCCAGAGACCAAGGAAGGAGCCCAGAGCTCCTACCTCCGTGGGCCCTGCTCCGGGGTCTCCTGTGCCCTCAGATGCTGTCCCCCTGGCTGGAGCTGGTCTGCTCCCAGGGCCTGCAGGGAGTATCAGGTGACACCCAGCCCATCAAGAGAGCATCTCAGCTGGGCTCCTGCAGCCCTAGCCCCGATGGGGACCGTGCCTCTGAGAAGTCGGAGCACCCTCAGCACAGGTGCCTCCTGCTCCAGTTGTGGGGCTAATCGTGGGGGTTCACTGGGGAGGGAAGCCTGAAGGTGGGTCTCTGGAATGGGACAGGTCAAGGTGAGGTGTGAAGAGGGGCAGGGCATATGCTTTTCCCTGTGCTTCATAATTAACTCCTACCCCCATTTTAAGGAGTGAGAAACTGAGGCTTGGTAGAAGAGACTTTTCCAAGATCATCCAATCTGCACAGAGCCAAGGTTATTACCCAGGACATTAGGCTTCCCAGGGAGGGCATCAGGATCCCCCAGAGAAGGCCCCTTGCCATAGAGAGCTCCCTGTGGAAGTGTTTTTCCAGGTGCCCCTTTTGGTCCTAGATGGGCCCATTATACAGAAGGAACACACAACCTGCCGTGAGGCGGTGTGTGCACGAGAAAGAACACAGGCTCTGGAGTCAAATGAACTCGGTTTTTACTGTGTGATCTTGGACAAGTCAATTAACCTCTCTGAGCCTTTCCTTTTCTGTAGCTGGGTACCAACACCAACCTCATGGGGTTAATTTGAGGCAGAGGAGCTTTCCTTATGACAGGGAAAGAGAAATCATACACAGTTGACCCTTGAACAACTCAGGGGTTAGGGGAACCAACTGCTGATGCAGTTGAAAATTCGAGTGTGGCTGGGTGCAGTGGCTCATGCCTATAATCTTAGCACCAGGGGAGGCCGAGGTGGGAGGATTTCCTGGGGCCAGGAGTTTAAAACCGGCCTGAGCAATATAGTGAGTGAGACCCTGTCTCTACAAAAAATAGAAAAATTAGCCGGGCATGGTGGCGCATACCTATAGTGCCAGCTACTCAGGAGGCTGAGGCGGGAGAATCACTTGAGCCCAGGAGTTTGAAGTTGCCGTGAGCTATGATGATGCCACTGTATTCTAGCCTTTTTAACAGAGCGTGACTTTGTCTCAAAAAAAAAAAAAAAAAAAAAAAAAAAAAAGACGAAGAAAGAAAAAAAAGACAATAAGTATAAGCTTTGACTCCCCCAAAACTTAACTACTAATAGCCTACTGTTGACTAGAAGCCTTATCAATAACATAAACAGTTAATTAACACATATTTTATGTATTATATATATTATATACTGTATTCTTACAATAAAGTAAGCTAGAGCAAATGTTATTAAGAAAATCGTAGGGAAGAGAAAATACATTTGTTATTCATAAAGCAGAAGTGGATCGTCATTAAGGTCTTCATCCTCGTGGTCTTCATGTGGAGCAGGTGGAGGAGGAGGAGGAAGAAGAGGGCTGGTCTTGCTGTCTCAGGGGCGGCAGAGGTGGCAGAAAAGCCACGTGTGTGTGCACTGTGCAGCTCATGCCCATGTTGTTCAAGGCTCATCTGTAATAAATCATTAAAAATTTCCTTATATTCTCTGATAGGCTTAAAGGGACCAGTCTATGAGTGAGGAACCTGAGGCTAAAAAGGTGGAAATGACTTGCTGAAGGTCACCAGGTACTAAGTAGCAAAGCCTGAATGTGAACCCAAGTCTCGCTGGCTCTGGGGTCTCCAAGAGCAGTGGCCTTTGCAAAGGGAAGAGCATGGCCAGCTCCCATTGCCACCTGCCCACCCATGGCCTTGAGCTTTTGGGAGCCTTCAGCTTGCTGAGCCCCAGTTACTCTTACCTGTGGCAGTCACAGGGTCTTATGAGGTCAGGTGCTGGACATGGCACCAGAGGACACTCAGCTAGTGTTAGTTCAGGACAGATGGCACCTGGCCCCACCAGGCTGTGTGGCCAGTGGGAGGTGCCCCCTGCCTGGGTCTAGCGGGCAGGACAAGTATGTCTTCTCCCCTGAAAGCTCTGTGCCTGACACAGCCTGGCGTGAGGCAGGGGCTTGGCAAGTGTTCACTGAGCAAATGACACAAACCTGGCAAGTGGCTGAAGTCCCAGTCCCATCCCTGTTGTTGTCCTGCCTCCCAGCCCCTGCAGCCCCCCTCTTCCCTGGCTGGAAGCTCCCCTCCTGCTCTAAAGCATCTGCTCTGCTGGGTCCCTGCCCTGACCCATGCGGGAAGGTAAGGGACCCTGGGTCAGTGGCTCAGGGGGACGTGACCATCCACTAAGCTGGTCCTGAGGTGTGCACTCCTGCTTTGCTTCTGATTTGCCCATTTTGCTATGGACGCTTACTCCATCCCAGGTGCCAGGCCTCACCTGCATGATCCATGTTTATACCTCACCGCAGCCCCATGGGGGGAGTGCTGTGCACATCTTCATTTTATAGAGGGGGAAACTGGAGCTCAGAGGGGAAAGGACTCGCTGCTGTAGACTGAACTGTGTTCCCCGGGCCCCAAAATTCATATGTTGAAGCCCTAACTCCCAATAAGACTGGATCTTGGGGTGGGAGCTTCAGGAGATAGTTAGGGTTAAATGAGGTTATAAAGGTGAGGCCCTAATCCCATAGGACTGTGGCCTTATAAGGAGAGGAAGAGAGACCAGAACTCTCTCTCTTTCTCTGCCACGTGAGTACACATCAAGAAGGTGGCTGTCTGCAAGCCAGCAGGAGAGCCCTCTCCAGAAACTGAACCCTGCCAGACGGTCCAGCCGCCACCACTGTGAGAAAATGAATTTCTGTTATTTAATCCACCCAGTCTGTGGTATTTTGTTATAGCAGCCTGAGCAGACT
The DNA here is from genome assembly GCA_008086735.1 of Cheirogaleus medius. NCBI lineage: Eukaryota > Metazoa > Chordata > Mammalia > Primates > Cheirogaleidae > Cheirogaleus > Cheirogaleus medius. The sequence continues at coordinate 27,560,377 of VBSM01000529.1, forward strand.
AAGACCTTAGCAACTAGAATTCAAGCTCAAGTCTGCCCTGTGGACGCTTAAGCCTGTGCTCTTATTCGTGACACCATACCGGGTCTGTTGTGCCAGGGTGGTGCCCCAGCAGCTAGGGCTGATGAGTGGGTGCCTTTTTTCTTCCCTGCTCCAGGATCATAAAGCCGATTTCTGCTGCACCAGCGCCCCCTGCTGGCCCAGACCACTTCCGCCTTTTCCCTCCCCCTACCCCACCCCTCTCCTCTAGATCTGGGCCTCCAAACTCAGCCCCCTCCCTGCCATCCTTCAGAGTCTGCAGGGTACCAGCCACTTCTGCACATCTGGACCTTCCACTCTACTCCCAAGATCCAAAGATCCACAGGGCGGGGTCCCCCCTCCTCCCAGGCTTGGCTCCCCCAGGGCCCAGCAATGGCACCCTCCCATGGAGCACGCGATTCCTGTTCCCTCCCCACACAACATGGCACCTCCTCTCAGGCCCCTTTGTTCAGGTGTCTTCTGAAAAGAGGGACCAGAGGGCCCCAGCCCTGGCCAGGATGCCCCAAATGAAGCTCGACAGGAGGAGAACTAGACACAATAGCCCAAGTGGGACGGGAGGCTTCCCGGCCAGGATGCTGCCATGGGCTCTGGGCGGGCAGGCAGAAGAGACAAGACAAACTAATGTGGATGCTCCGGTGGCCGCGAGGCTCTCAGGAGCTCCCTTGCTGAGCCACCTCGCTCCTGTCCTTTCTCCCCCCGCCCCCAGGTCTGTACCCCTGCAGCCCAGGGCCTCTCGTGGGCTGCCTCCAGCAGCTGCCAACTCAACCCCTCCCAGCCCTTGGAGAGGGTGAGCTGAGATTGGCACCAGAACCTCCTGGGTCCCTTTCTGTACTCTGCTACTAACTCACCTTGTGACTGTCCTCTCTCTGGGCCTCAGTTTCCTCAATGGTAACATGGGGACAGTATACCCCCTGTTGGGTGTGAGGAGCCCAGCAGAGGCTGAGCACAAAGTTGGCATCAGTGCACATTTGTGTGATGGACAGGGGATTGGGAGGTCAGTGGCCTTGACTATGAGGGACGGGGACCCTGCTCACCTCTGGGCTGCTCTCTTTGCCTTTCCTTTCTCTGCAGGGGGTAGTTCCCACCAAGTACTAATGAGCTCCCTGCAGCCCCCTCCCCTGGCCCTGGCTTCCACTCTGGGTCAGCTCAGGCCATGGGGGCATCGGGGGAGCTGCAGGTGGGAAAAAGCTGGGGGAGGGGCAGATGGGCTCCAATCTTGGTTTTGCTGTGTCCTTAACATGGAACTCCTGGCAAACTGTTTTCCATTGTCTGAGCCTCAGTTTCCTCTTCTGGAAAATGGAGCAATGACACCTGCCCTGTTAAAGGAGCTCCCTGAGATCCTACCCAGCTCAACATAGGTGCCTCATGCCTGCACCTGCCAGTCTGGGTTGTGTCTCCCTACCCCCTCACCTCTGGGTCCCAGCTCCTCTGAGCTGCAGTGACTCAAAGCAGCTCAAGCTCAGCTATCTCCCCCTCAATGTTCCACCCCTAATGCCCCCATCTCTGTAGCTGCCCACCTTCCACTCATGGCACAGACCAGCGACCTGGGTGGGGCTTCCCTGATCCCTCCCTCTCCCTCTACCCTCACCCCCCTGGCCCTGTCCTCCAGCCCCAGAAGATTCCATCCTCACTGCTTGTGTCTCCTTCCTTGACTGCCTGCTGGACTGGTGCAAGAGCCTCCTGGCAGGTGCCACCTTCACCTGGCTCCCTTCCAGCCTTTCCCCATTCTGCAGCCAGTGACCCTAATGAGACACACAGGCCGGTCCCTTGCTGAAAATCCTGCAGTGGCTTCCCGGTGCTCCCAGGATAAAGGTCAAATGCTGCTGCTGGAGGCCCTGCGTCGTCTGGGCCTTCTGACCTCCCTGTTGGATTTCAGGCCACCTTCCTCTCGCTCTGGGCTCCAGACATCCTGGACTTCCTTTGCCGGCCTTTCCCTCTGTCTGGAACACTCTTCCTTCCCCACCTGTGCTGTTGCCACCTACCCACTCTCCAAATCTCAGCCCAGACACAGCACCTCCGGAGGGGTTCGTCCTGGGCCCCAGCGGGGTTCAATGCCTTTGCCGCAAGATCCGGGCAGCCCAGGGCCTCTTCTTTGGACCCTTTCTTGGTTATCAGTGAGCAAAGCTTTGCGTGGTCCCCTGGGAGTTCCCTGCCCCCCTAGACTGCAAGACAGGGCTGTGTCTGTGTCTGCTTGCTGTGACATCTCCAATACCTGCACAGAATTTGGAATGAAGCAAATGCTCAATAAATATGATCATACTCTCCTCGAACGCTTGGTGGCCCACAATCTGTGTCCTGGGTTTTGCACAAGATGTTCAGGCTGATGGCTGGTTGGTGAGCTTACAGTGCTTTGGAAAAAACCTTAGTCTGGGCTTCAGGAGTCTTGAGTTGTAGTCCTGGTTCTGCTGTGTGACTCCAGGCAAATTGTTGCCCCTCTCTGAGTCTGTGTTCCTACCATAACATGAAGGGGCTGTATTGTGCAAGGTTGGAGTGGTTTCTTCTCACAGGATTGGTCTGGGAAAACTTGGGTAGGACAGGGCTGGCACAGGGTCTGGAGGGAAGGGCAGGGTTGAGTGAGGTGGAGTGGAGTAGGGAAAGCATTCCTGGTGCTCCCAGCATGAGCAAAGGTGGGAGTGAGCAGAGCCTGTGAATGGCACAGAGGGTGGGAAGGGGCCCCGGGGAGCGGGAAGGGTCAGGAGCAGGGATTGAACTCCCCTCCCAAAGTCCTCTGGGCCCCTAACCCTCTCGGATCTTAGTCCCTTCCCTGAGAACGGCTGGCCCAATCTGAAGGTGCCTTAATTTCAGGGCCCCTCAATTACCCACCCCGCCCAGCACCTCCTGCCTCTGGCATGGCGGGTTAATTTCCGGCTCTCTGGGGCTGTCCTGTGAACAGTCTTGTCTTCCTGTAACCAACAGCTCTCTCATCAGATAGCAGCGAGGACGAGTCCTTTGGGGGAACCAGAGGCTCCTGCCTGCCGCCCTCCATGGCTGGGGAGATGGCATCACCGCCCAGGAATGCTGTGCCCAGACCCCCTCCCTGTTCCCAGCAGCGTATCTAGTCTGGAATCTTGTGTCTGGCTCTGCCATCTCCTGCCCTGTGCTGCCCCCTGCCACCCCCAGCCCCACACACTGTCCCCCAGAGCTGGCTCCTCAAGTGGTATGGGACGAAAGGGCTGCCAAGATTGGTTTCTCGGTGTCCCTTTGGGCCACGTCTCGTCTCGAACCCTGGCTTCTGGGGGTGAGGCTGGTGGGTGGCGGGGCGAGGCCAGCACACTGGCTGGGGGATGGGTCCAGACACCGGGGTTCACGTGCAGGATGCTGCAGGCTGGATTTGCAGAGCTGATTTTGGTATGGGCAGGAACTTGCTGTCAGAAGGAGGCAAGGTCTCTAAAACAGGGGGACTAGGAAACGGGGAGCGAGGGTCTTGCCTTGAGCATGCAGCCAGCAGAGCAGGCTCAGCATCCAAGCAGAGAGGAGGGGCTAGGTGGGTGAGACCAGCCAAGGATGTATGTATTGGGCGGGGGTGTCGTTCTCTGATGGGTGGGGTAAGGTTTGCCAATTGTGATCACCTAAAATGACCCATTGAAGTCTTGCCCATTGAAGGCAAGACTTTTCAAGCCTGAGCCACAGATACCATAGTACAGAATAAGGGCAGAAGGAATTCAAGGACTGTGGATTGAAATGTCTGTTTTTATGGCACCAGACAGCTTAAAGAAAGAAAATAGTGAACAAGAAATATCTAGAGCCTTAGCTCGAGGCATGGACCTGAACTCAGGAACTTTCTATGGTCTGGAAAAAGAATCTCCTCTCTTATCAAAGCAGATGCTGCTTTGATCCAGTGGGTTGCTGATTTACAATGTTAGTTGAATCCACAGCCTTTGCAGGGTTCTTACGTAAAAGTTAAGGAATTGATCCAGAAAGGGTGATAATTGAGAATCAGAATGCGGGTAGACAGGAGGGTGGTAGACGCAGAGACCCAGACCCAAGTCTGGGGAGTGTCCCCTGCCAGCCAAACTGGCCCTTCTCCTCTCATACAGGGGCCTGTTCCTGCCTTGGTAAAGCGCTCCTTGCCTTTTACTTTAGCGGAAACCAACACTCCTCCTTGTCCCTCCAGGCTTATGACTAGGTCAGATTCCAGCATGTTCCTGGGGACCAATTATAAAGCCAGACCTTGGAGGAGAAGGTTTACTCACTAACAGAATTACAAGACTTTGCTACTTTATCTTGTCGAAACGTTGGGGTCTACCACGTGTGAGTGATTTCTCAGAACGAATAACATGGTAGATCCAGATGAGTTTCTTGATGTCAGTGAGCCTGTCCGAGCTCTGAATTCAATGCTCTGTGAGCTGAGACAGATTTATTGATGGAAGAAATTTGGAAGAAAGAAGTATCCTCCACCCCAAACTCTGAGCCCAGAAGACACTTGCTTGCCCAAGACCTTGAAAAACATCATTAATGAGGGGCGTGCCAACCTCTTTGAAAAACCTCTTCCACGGCTGTTCTCTGTGCATCAGGCACATTGGTAGAAGTTACCATTGTTAAATGAACCTCTGATTTCAATGGAAATGGGAAGACCCTGGTGTGACTGAGGTCATGGAGCAGGATATAGGGTCAGAGGTTAGGTGGGTATGGTGACCGTTAATGGCGAGCAGAACCTCAAGGTGATAGAATAGTCAAAACTGCAGGGTTATTTTTGGAAATGGTTAACGATAATGGTTTTAAGCCCAAAAAGATGAGAAGTCCACTAAGGTCCTACATTGATATATATAATTCAAAAGGTGTACATCTCATGAATAGAAAATAACTTGAGTCATCACGATAAAAAATTTTCCAACTGTCACCTGCTCAACATGCAAAACCAGAGTCCCTTGAATGAAGGAAGAGTAGACATGCTTGAGGAAACCCTGTATAATAACATCACAAGTTAATTCCTTGAAGCTTCTCTCGTCCGTCTCCAAAAGGACTTGTGGCCATATTTCAGGGTAACAATGTATTGGCAGACAGGCTAGATCTTTTGGGAATTATTAAACGCTAGTCCTGAACTAATGCTAATGCCTGAAGACCTAGATCACCCTGAGATTTACCAATCAGAGTAGTGGTTTGTAGGCATCAGATGACAAATGGAACGTTGATCCAAGCCTGCTCCCTGGCAGGCAGCAGTACTATCGGTGGGTACTGCCCTGGGTTCTCAGTGTAGAGTGAGAACAGACACCCTCAGCATGGGCAGGACAAGCCAAGGGAAAGCCACTGTCGGCTCCCAAATCGTGTCAAAATTGTAAGTCAAGAGCATTAAGATCTCTCTTAAGCGGAACCACAAAGATTAAAGCTACTGTCAAAGGAAGATGCAGGGGTGGTGCTTCCATTTAACTTTCTAGTTTGGCCAGTGTGTAAATTGGATGAGTCTTGAAACATGAAAATGGATTATTATAATTAATCAAGTGGTGATTCCAACTATAGTTCCACGATGTTACAAATGTTATCGTGTTATCTCATGATGAGAACAAATTAATGCAGATTTGACACCCAGATTTGTCCCTCCTATATCCTAATCACAAGAGAACATCAGAAGTACTTTGATTTCTCATGGCAGGGACAGCAGCACACCTTCTGGCTTGCCTCAGGGCTAAGTCAAGTCTCCAACGCTATGTCGTACATTAGTTCATGGGGACTCGATTGCTTCGTCATTCCATAGGGCATCACACTGATCCAGTACATTGGCTGATAGGTCCTAGAGATTATAAAGCACAGGTACCATCCTTTTCCAGAAGGAGGGAGGAACAGCCTGTGAAAATACAGCAGTCCCAGTTAAGTTTCTAGGAAAATAGCGGGAAAATTAGAACATTCCCTTCAAAATAAAGAATAAATGAATGAACGAAGGTTGTTCAACTTTGCATCCCTGACCGCTAAGAAAGACGCACATTGCTTGGTGGGCTCCTTTAGGTTTTAGAGGCATCATATACCACACTTGTGTGTGCTACTTCAAACTATTTCCTGAGTGATAAAAAGAGTTGCTGGCTTTGAATGGGGCCAGAGCTGGTTAATACTTCAAACCAAGTTCTTACTTGGTTACATTGGATTCAATGGAGCTTGAAGTGTCCGTGGCAGACTGTGATGCCGCACGGAGACTTTGGCAAGACCAGATAGGAGAACCACAGCAGGGGCCCTTCATTTTTGAAGCAAGGCCATGCCTTCTTTGGCAAATAACTATTTGCCTTTTGAGAAACAGTTCCCAGCTTGCCCCTTGGCACTGTCAGAAGCTAAACACCTGACCGTGGACCAGGAGGTAATCATTTAATCCCAGATACCTGCCATGTTATCTGCCCCATCTCGCCATTAGGTTGAACATGTCCATCGACTCTCCTTCACCAAGTGGAAAAGGTTTAAATGGGCCTGGATCCGAGCAGGTTCTGCAAGCACAAGTACATTGCATAAGCAGGTGGCTCACTCTTCCAGCATGCCACAGCTTTCTCAGCCTGCACTTATGCTCATAGATATTCCCTACAGCCAACTTATCGAAGAGAAAAAATTCTGAGCCCGGTTTACAAATGATGCTGCATGGTATGCTGGCACCAGCTGGAAGTGGGATGTTGTGATATTATAGCCCCATTTAGAGTATCCCTGAAGGACAGAATAGGGAAATCCTCGCACCAGGCAGTACTTTGAGTGGTATATTTTATTGTCTTGATCTGGAAGAACAGAAGGCCTAAGTTCTACAGTGATTCATGGTAAGTGGCTAACGATTTGGCCAGATGTACAGGGATTTGGAAGAGACAAGATTGAAGGATGGGTAAAAGGAAATGGCATGGAAGAGGCATGTGATTGGACTCTTGGAAGGGACTCAGCATCATACGCATACTTATGTCCCATGACAGCACTCACCAAAAGCTCCTGAAGATCCTGGAATGGTCTTAATAGACAGGTAGACAAGATGTGACCTTCTTTGTGGATGCCAATTAGCCTCTTTACCCAGGCACCCCAGTATTTGCTCAATGGACTCAGTAAACAAAGTGACCGTGGATGTCACCTGGTGGTGGATAGATGACATTGGACTCCTTCCTTCCTGGAAGGGGATGGAGATTTGTCCTCCCTGGAATAACCATTTATTCTGCATTTGCATTTGCGTTTCCTGCCTGCTATAATCCACAATTCTTCCAGCAGCACCATCTGTAGGCCCACTGGATGCCTCATCCATTGTTGTGGTGCCCATACAATCTGCTTTCAGCCAAGGAATTCATCTTACAGAGATAGAAGTAAGTCAGTGGCCTGAAGCCAGCTAGATCATTGGTCACACCAGGTGCCCCATTGCCCAGAAGCAGCTGGACCTCTAGAACTATGGAATTACCTAATGAATAACTTAATTCCAGAAGCAGATGGAAGAGTAAAAACCACTGTGAAGCTGCAATGCCATCCTATAGGCTGCCACAGACACTCTTCACAAAGCAGGGGTGGGGCCTCTCACAATGCCACCCAATGACTCTCTGGGACTTGGAAGTGCTAGGACCGAGGAAGGAATGCTTCTACCAGGGGACATAAGAATATTTCCATTGGATTGGAAGTTAAGAATGCCAGTTGGCCATTTAACACTCTTCGTGTCACTGGGGAACAGCAGAGAAGGGGAATTAGGACTTGCTTGGGGTTACTGACTCGGACCATCAAGAGGAAGTCGGCTTTCTGATACTTAGCGGGGACAGGGAGTAATATCATAGAAACTGTCTTAGGCAAAAAGCAACCAAAGACCACCCTGACTCCAGGTGGGCAGGCCCTCTCTGGTCTCAGACCGTTAGGAATGCCTGTTACGTGACCTTACTGGGTAGAGAACCCTGCCTGTGAAAAGAGGAAATTAATAAATGCCAAATATTAATATTTAATATTATCTCATGACCAGTAGCAGGAGGAGGTCTATAGCATTTACTCTCATTTCCTTTCCCCCACTATGTCCTGTCGGTGTTAGTATATTTTAACCTAGTGTTTCTTAATCTCTAATGTGCATGTGAATCATCTGAAGGATCTTGTAGAAATGCAGATTCTGCAGTAGGAGGTCTGGATTGAGGCCTGGGATTTTGCATTTCTGAGCAGTCTTTCCTGATCTCTTTATATAAAGTAATCCTTCCCAAGCCACTCTGCCTAAGCACCCTGCTTTTTCCTCTTCATGGCAGTGATCACTATCTGGGGTTACTTATTCATTTATCTATTTACTCATTTATTGCCTGCCTTTTATACTATACTGCATTTAAATTGCACGAGAAAAGAAAATTTGAATTTCTTACTTTGTATTCCCAGCACCTAGGACAGCATGTGGCATATAGGAGGCACTCTATAAATATTTGTGGAATGACTGAATGTATATAACTCAGGCAGTGGTTTGTATTCCCATGAAACCCAGAAACACACACACATAAGGGTACACACACATATGCAGGCACATACAAAACGTAATTAAACATAATTAGAAACATACACACACAAATGAATGCAGTGATTCACATGCACAAACACACAGATATGTGATGCATATGTATATACACAAACTCACATAAACACACGTTTCCTCTAGGAAACCTGGGCATTAGAGTCCAGGTGACACTGGTCACCAGTGTGGTAACTCAGGCTACACCCTTCTTTGCCAGCTCCGACCCCCTCTAGGTGGTCAGAGTTTCCCTAGCCAGGGCAGAGAAAGGGCTCAGATCTTGGAACCCTGCCCCGCTGAGCCCCCTCACCCCTGGCCCTGTGTTGGTGCCACCTACTGCAGGGTGTGTCCTCCCCCCAGCTGCCCAGGAGGCAGTGGCGATGGCTACTGCTCCCCAGCACTGGCTAAGTGCAGCAGGACCTTGCGAGGCTTTGCCCATGATTACTCAGAAAGGTCCGGAGCACTGGAGTCTCAGCCGTGCCGAGTGGGACTGCTTCCCCCAATGACTCAGGGCCCTGGTGCCTGCTCCTGCGTGCCCCACCCCAGGCCCCCTCACTATACAAAGGGGCTGTGGCTGCTGCCCAGGCCCCAGTCTATTTTGTTTGCAATTACCTGGCCAGGAAAACAGGAAACTGCTATGAGCAAGTTTTGGCAGACAGACCCATGTCTCTGCCTAAAGATCTCTCCCTTGATAACTCCCCAGGAAGCCCCGCAGCCTCACCTCCTCCTTGCAGCCCCCTCACCTCCTCTGCTCTGAGTTCCTGAGCAGCTATGACCAGGCCTGACAGGAGTCCCCTGTCTGCTGCTGGAGTCCTCTCTGAGCCTGCCTGGGGGTAGTCAGGGCCTGCTTGTACCCACGGAGCAGGGAACCCTCCACCTCCCGAGGGCCCCGTTCCTTCCCACCATGGATGGTCCTGCTTTTGTCAAGCGACTCTCCTTTTGTCTCCTTTTGCTCCAGGACCACCCTTCAGAATTCTGAGACAGAGTCTGTGTCTCCTTGAATCTCCTAGCCCCCTGGTGACCATCTCCATATCTGTCACTCCATCCAAGGAGGACGTTTTTCCAAGTTCCCATTGATCAGCTATTCAATCATTCGTTCACACATTCCTCTTAATGATCTATTCAATTCATTCATTCACAAGCATTTCCTGGGTCCCCACTCTATGCTCAGCACTGTGCTGAGCCCTGGGCCACAGTGGCCCAGATGATGGCACCCAAAAGACAGTGTGCTCCCATGGGACACATTCTCCTTAGAGAGGCAGGCCATAGGGAATTTTAACATATGAATACAAATGATTGCAAATTGTGACATAGTGTAAGGAAGAAAGGAAGATTATCCTGATCTATAGAAAATAATTGGACGAAACCCATTGTAGATTCTGTGGCTGAGGCCTTTTTGAGGGAGGGACATTTGAGCTGGGATCTGAAGGCTAAGAGCCATATGACAAGAGCAGGGGAGAATGTCCCAGGCAGAGGGCATGGCACTTATAAAAGCTCTGAGGCAAGAAAAGCTTGTGTAGTATCTCCCCTCTTTCCCATTTGTTACCTTAACTATCCCCCCAGAGTAACCTGCTCCCTTTCTGCCTCTTCTGCACTGGCTGGAAGGGCCTCCTGCCCTGCTGGGGGCTTGGCGCCTGATAGAGCCTCATATTCCATGTGATTATGCTGACCTCAGACTCTTCCCTGTGGAGCAGGAAGAAAATTCTAATCCGAGATCCAACACTTACCAGCTGTGTGAACTTGTGTGTCTTTTTTTTTTGGAGACAGGGTCTCATTCTATTGCCCAGGCAGGCTGGAGTGCAGTAGTGAGATCATAGCTCACTGTAGCCTCAAATTCCTGGGCTCAAGCAATCCTCCCACCTCAGCCTCCCAAGTAGCTGGGACTACAGGCCGGGGCTACCATGCCTGGCTAATTTTTTTTTTTTTTTTTTTTTTTTTAGACATGGGGTCTTGCTATGTTGCTCAGGCTGGTCTCAAATTCTTGGGCTCAAAAGATCCTCCTTCTTGGCCTCCCAAAGTGCTGGGAGTACAGGCCCAAGCCACTGTGCCTGGCTGCACATGTCTTTTGACTTCTTGGAGCCTCAATTTCCTGATATATGAATATTTAATAGATATAATCATGCCTACTTGCAGGGCTGTCACAAGGAGCCAATGAGATAGTCAAGTTCTATACAAGTGTAATCAGAATCACCTGCCTCACTAGGTTGGGAGTATTGGTCACAAACTTTTTAATTTTCCAGTTAATTGCTCAAAAACCCACCTGTACACTTAAGGGGTATCCTATATCTCCTGACCGAAGCCATTGCCTGTCCTTGTCTGAATGAGCCCTGGAGGTTTCTCTCTCCAGAGGAGAGATTTCTGCTTCCAATGCCAGGACTTGAGAGATTATAGTTCTCATCAGCCCCTAAGTGTTTGTGCTCCTGCTGCTACCATGGGGGGTCACTGCTGGAGACACGTTCTGCACGACCTCAGGGACCCTCGTCCTTTGTTGCAGTGGAGACTCACATCCACACGCTTCAGATTGCCCCAAAGCAAACCCCCATGCTGGGCCAAGAAGGGCTCCTACCTCAGCCACACAGGAAACCAGAGCCAGCCCTCCTACCAATATCCCGGCCCCTGAGCGAGTCAGCACCTCACTCCAGATCCTCTCTCTACCCATGGAGAGTGGGCAGGCACTTGGTGCCTTCTCTGGGTAACAGACTGTCTCAACCCATAGGAGATAACACTGAACATGGAGGACTCTTGGTCCCTGTGTAGATCTGCCCACCAGTGCCTTAGAGACCAGCTCTGCAAACCAAGGGAGAGTGGGAGAAGCCCTTTCCAGGCCACGGTAAGTCCTGTCACACCCTTCCCCAGGACCACCAGGGCCTGCTGGCTTGGTGTTGGAGAGCTAAGAGGGGCATGCTTTCCCCACCTGGACCAAGTGACACCTTCCTGAACAAGGAAGGTCTGTTTCAAGAGGAACCTCTGCCTGTACTTCAACAGAGAAATAGCTGATAGCTTCCCTCGCCACCTGCCAATCCCAAATTAAACTCTTCCAGGTACTCTAGTACGGATGCGCCTTCCCATTTCATCCTCACAAACCACCCTGGGAAGAAGCTATTGCAGAGGATTAAATGGGATCATGCACGATTCGTGCCAAGAAGAGAGTGGCTGCTTAATGAATGATGGGTGCTACTGTTGTTATTCTCGGAATGCAGTTTGGGTTCCCCTTCAGCACTGAAAACACATCTTAGGCCCCTTGCTAAAAGAATGCGTGGGACCTGCTTTCCTGGTTCGATGCAACCTCCTCCCCAGCGGCAAGGGGGGGAGGAGAGGATAGAGCAGGCCCTATAATGCTTTCCAAGGCCCTGCCCCCTGCACTCCCCCCTCCCCCTGACCCCTCCAGATGGCCCCACCAGGTCTGCCCCAGCATCCGGGAGAGGGAAAGGCAGCAGGCAGGCTGCATCTGGGGTGGGCAGGAGGGAGAGAGCAGAGCAGGCGTTCCATCTGGCAGACAGGTGGGCAGGCGGAGCCCCTGAGCCAGGCTGCCGAGAGGCCAGAGGGCTGAGCCCAGCTGCAGAGGGGAGCAGGCAGTGCAGGTCCTCACCCCTGCAAGGTCCGAGATGTGTTCACAGTGAACCTAGCCACAGTCCCTGCCTCCCTGGATGGACTGCAGGGCTGTGATCCTCCCTTGTTGCATTGTCGGTGGGCAGTGCCACCCTCAGCTGGAGAGGGCCCGTCGTGAACAAATGGCCTCCTGACAACAGGCCCCATGCTGGCATGGACACCTCTGCAATTCCTTCTTCAAGACTCCCAAATTTGAGCTCCTCAAATCAAGGTAGGTGACCCTGAGTCTAGCGGGTAAGTGAGCAAATAAATGCCTCTTGGTTCTCTGAAAAATGTCATTAGTGACAAGGGCTAGAAAGAAAAGCACTGATTTGCTCTCCGGCTTAGCCAAGTCTGGCCACCTTAACAGGCTACAGTGCCTTCTGCTCCCAAAGGACCTTGGAGGTTCCTTCTGGCTCTGACACCTGGTGACAAGATAACAACAGCCAACCTCTTGAGCACTCATCTCATTAAATCCTCCTGAGCAGGTACGAATATTGCTCCCACTGTGTAGACAAGGAAACCGTGGCTTAGAAAAAGTAAGTGAACTGCCCAAGGTCACCCAGCTGGTTGGCGGCAGAGCTTGGATTCAAGCCTGAGACTCTCAGCGCAGAGCCCAGCACATTGAACCCTTCCCCAAGCCGTCCGTGCCCATCTCAGACCGTGCTGAGATTACCCACGCTGGTCCCAGGCTGGTCTTTTGCTGATGAGAACTGATCCATCCCTTGCTCTGGTTTTGTGCTCTGTGGCTTTAAGAAAACTTTCCTCTCTTTCTGCTGCAGCTTCCGAAGAAACTGGCCAAGCTGGCTGGGAACCTCAGCGAGAGAACTCCGTGTGAGTATGTCAAGCAGGCTCTTGCCTAAGAGCGCAGATGTGTGTGTGGAGCGGGGGGCAGGAGTAATTAGGGCGCCAGCATGCAGGGGAGACGTGCCTCCTCTGGGGGAGGACGTGGGCCCATCTGTCAGCAAGGCCTCCGCACCCCCCCTGGGCTGGCACCGCAGGGGTGGAGGGATGCAGGGCAGAGAGCCCTCCCAGGCCTCAGCGTCTGACACTGACACGGAGACACCCTTCTGCTCTCCTCCCTCTGCACCTCCTGCCCCCATGCCCTGGAGCTCAAATCCTGTGAGGAGAGATAAGGTTCACACACACACGGGGAGAAGGAACAATGGGCCGATTTCTGCCAAGTGTGTGGTCTGCTGGCTCTTTAGCCAGCGTGTGCTGAACCTGCTCAGAACCCGGTGGCAACAAGGCAGTCAGGGCTGAAGGGCTGAGCCTTCCTCCTAGCGCAGGGCCAGCGGGGAGGACAGGCTTGCTAGCCCACCAGGACCGCACAGAGGAGGTTCAGAGGCTTCCTGGTAGCATACAGTAGGCGCCCAAGCAGTAGGCTAAATACATCTCATGGATTCCCTAATTTAATCCTCACAAAGTTCTCTGAGGTGGGGCTGCAACTTGTAAGAGATGGAGGCAGGACACGAACCCAGGAAGTGCTGCATGGAAGGCTGGGTGCTCACCGGGCTCAGGAGAGGGCAGCCCTTGGCCCTGGGGGGCCGAGGCGGCATTCAGATGAGAGGACGTGCGGGCTGGTCTTGGAGGTTTGGCAAGGAGGGAGGTGGCCGAGGGCAGCCCGGGCAGGGACTGTGTGGAGGCGCGAGGTGGGCAGCACGTTTCAGGATGGGCTTTGTCGGAGGGGACAGGGAGTCGGCTGTGTGGGCGGTGGGCCGCTGATAGAGTAGCGGGCTGGACTGTGACTTCATGCTGAGGGTGGTGGGGACGCTTGACAGGATGGTCAGTGGGTGCTCCCTCAGCGCAGAGGATGATGGCTGTGTGGTCAGGACAGAGGCGTCACCAAGGCTGGTAGGCTTGAGCCAGCCAGTGCCGGACCAACAGCACCAGAGAAAGAGAGAAGAGGGGAAGTGGTGGGAGCCAAGAGGAGGAGGTGGGAGGTCCCCAGCCTGGATGGGGAAGGTATGTGGGGAGGGTTCAAGCCGGGGAGCACGGGACAGGTGGATGGGGTCCAATCATGTGGTCCTTGAGTTCCAGACGAAAGGGTCTGCTCCTGGGGCAGTCAGCACGCTGTGTGGACAGGGGAGGTCCAGTCAGGCTCTGGGGTGCTCTGTGCCAGGCACAGTGTGGCCCTGGCCTTCATGGCACTCACAGTCCAGGAGCCAAGACAGAGACATCAACCAAGCCACCGCAGGCACCGTGGCTAACTACAAACAGCCCGGCAGCCGACGACGGAAGGCCCAGGGCCCAGGGAGCAGGGCTGCTAGAGGTGGGGGATGCAACCCTAGACCTGATCTCGCGGGGGCAGGTCTGGGGAGAAGGAAAAGCATTCTAGGCCAAGAAAACAGCAAGAGCAAAGCCTCAGAGGCTGTAAGAAATTAGTAAATTGAAAGAAAAGCAAAAAGGCCAGAGGGCTGGGGTGCAGAGGCCTAGTGGAGGGAGGCACAAGATAGCAAGGATTTGGGGGTTTTATTAGAGAAGAGGTGGGTGATGGGTGACGAGTTCTATGCAGGGAAATGACAAAAAGTTGTGTGTTCTAGAAAGATCCCTCTGGCCGTTGTAAAGAGAATGGAGTGTGGGGTAAGTATGGCTTTGAGAGACCATCAGGAAGCTGTGACAGACACCCAGGGGAGAGGAGCACCAGGAGACATGGGGGTGCTGGATTCGGGTTACGGTGGTGGGAGCAGGGGTTTGGGAGGTGCACTTGGCAGGGGTCTTCACTGGAGTGACAGGGGTGGTGGGGCTGTTTACAGAGACGGGGGCTCAGGAGGAAGGGGCTTTGAAAGACAGAACCATGAGACGGCTCTAGACACACACAGTTTGAGGTACCTGAGAGACACTCAAGTGGAGGCGGTGGGGTGCCCAGGCCTGGGGCTAGGAGGCAGGTTTGGGCTAGAGATGCGGGTCCAGGAATCCTTGGCTACAAGTGGAAATTCGATCTATCGGGGTGCCTGGGGAGAGAGCAGGCGGAGAAGTGGCCCAGGACAGAATGTCAGTGACTGACTGCATAGAGGGAGCAGCCACCCATGGAGGGGATTGAGAAGCTGCTGGCAGAGCAGCGGGGGCCGAGGGAGATCAGGAAGGGGTGTCTGGAAGCCCCTAGGAGGGTGGGATCAGCAGGGTGGGATGCAGGAAGGCCCAGCAGGTCACCGCCAAGAAATGGGGCCCAAGGAAGGGAGAGGGAGGGGAGGTTTGTTTGCCTGTTGGTTGGTTTGTGGGGCAGGAGGGACTGGGCGTGTGTAAGGGATTGGAGGGGAGCCTGTCGGGAGGGAGAGGTTCTGGGTTTCTTTCCCAGAATAGACCCTTAAGGCTAAGAACAGGAAAACGAGCTGAGTAGTGCAAAGGCAAGCCAGCAATTGCCCTTTGGCTCAGCAGGGCAGGTCAGAGAAAGGCCTCCCCAGGGCTGGAGGGGCTGAAGGGAGGGGGAGGAAGAAAAGCAGAGATAGGAGCTTTGGCTGGAAGGAGGCGGGAGAAGCGCTCTCCAAAGGTACCTAGGTGTATTCAACGGGGAAAGTTAAAAGTGAGGACAAATAACACAGATTCTTATACGTAGTTGAGGTTTTTTCTCTGTATACTTTGAGACTATCATCTTTAAAATTTGGTGTTTCAACTTGACTCCTAGCAGTGGCAGCTCGTGGGGGAAGAATTCTGGCCTGGGAGGCAGGACTTCTGGTTCCTGGTCTAGCTCTGCCATTCACTGGCTTTGGAGCCCTGGGCCTCAGTTTCCCATATTTAAGTTGGGCTGGAGGTGAGTGTTTCTAATATTTTCATGGGATGTTGTGGTCTGGCAACCCTGTCACCTGCTGGTGGCTTAGTTCTCCAGAAAGTGTGTTTGCTGCATGGGACCGTGTGAGTAATAATAGCACTGATGGTGATAATAATAGCTCCAGTGCACAGGGTGCCATGTCTGTGATCTGCACTGTGCCAAGAGGTTTGAATCCTCTGGAAAGATCGTCATCCCCATTTTACAGACATGAAAACTGAGGCTCACTGCTCCAAGGTCCCACTGCCAGGGTCAGCATTTCCTGTGTGCCAAGGCTCTTCTGACTGGAGTAGACACATGGGCCCCCTGTCCTTCAGAGGAAGGCATGCCCACTGGCTGGACCCCTGCCAGGCTCAGTCCGGATTGGAATGAGCAGGCCAGCTGGGGAGGGTGTCCCAAGACAGAGTGCCCACGCTGGGGCACCGGAGGAGCAGAGGGAATTGAAGTCAGAGGCTGGATCCTGGAGATGCTGAATCCCAAGCTGACATTGCTGGAGTCCAGTGAGGGGACAGGGAAGCAGTCAATCCAGAGGGAACTTGCAGATGAGCTCGCCTGCGGGGAGGAACAGAAGGATGGGCCTGAGGGAGGCACTGACCTTTCCAAGTCCAAGGCTAGGCTGCCCACTTCCTCGGGAAGGGGCAGGAAATCTGAGCAGGCCCAGCTCTGAGCGCATGGGAGAGATGAGTTGGGACACGTCTGGGGGTGTTTGTCTCTGTGGGATTGTGTTGTCTGTTTACTAACTGATCTCCTGTCTTTGGCTGCAGCTGGGAGCTTGCAAAAGCTCTAACCTGCCGCAGCCATGGCCGCACCATGTCTCTCTGTCTCACAGCTGCTGGGGTAGCCTCGTGGGTTACCTGGTCTCCCCTCCCTCTGCCCGGACACAGCTCCAAGGACCCTGCCACCTCCCTGCCACCTGCCCTCCAGGGACTGGGGCCACTCAGAACCTGGTGGAGGCTTGTCCTGTCCTTCGCCTCCTGGGAGCCCTGTGATGCCACCTCTGTGTTCGCTGCCACCACCCTTATCTACTGGGCAACACTGAGCCCCCCCCACATTTACACTGGGTTCTTTCCAAGCACATCCACCTGTGATACCCAGGTTAGTTCTCTTCCAGCCTTATGGGGTCAGCAGCTGAGCTGGAAGCCCCTGAATCCAGGTCTCATAGCTGGCTGTGAAGCCAGACCAGAGGCACAAGTTAAGTGCCACACTGCACAAGGGACTGAGTGGCAGGACCCCTGGGGTCCACTTCCGGCTCTGACATCACCTTGTGTGACCCTGAACGAGCCCTTCCTCCCCTCTGGGGAGGGGGGCTTGGGGTCACTAGGTGATCTTTAGGGTCTTTCCAACTCTGAGAGCCTTGGAAAGACTGAACCAAACCCTCTATTCAGCGACACTGAGCAGCCCGCTGTGCTGGAGCTGGGGCCCCGTGGCAGGCCTGCCTTCGGGGCAGGGGGAACCCACATGCAAGGCCTGGTCCACAGAGTTGGTCCCTGGACATAGTCAGAGAGGCAGCATTCAAAAGGCCAAAATGGTTAGTAACAGGATTCGCCTGTCATCTGTGCCTCTGAATGTCCTTACGGAGGCCACCGAGCCCCCCTACCCTGTCCCAAGCCTCTCCTTCACCTCCACCCCCACCATCGCAGAAATCCTCTCTGTTCACCCCCGGCCTGGGTATTGTGCTTATATGACATTACTATTGGCCATTTAATCCTCCCCACAACCCTTTATGCAGCAGACATCGTTTCCCCCATTTTACACGTGAGGAGCAAGGCTTAAGGGAGCTAAATGGTGCATCCCAATTTCCCTGGCCAGCAGTGGCAGTGTTGGAAGTGGTCCCGGAGCATGGGGTCCCAGTGTCTGAGGTCAACCCCCACCTTTCCTCCCCATCAACTGTGTGGCCTTGAGTGGGGGACACTTGCTTCCTTACTTGTAGAACAGAACTCCCCATTTCTACCTTGGGGGTGGCTATGACCAGGCCTGGGCCTGTCACTAGCTGTGTACCCTCAGCAAATCACTCACCCTCTCTGAGCTTTGAGGCCTGTATAGAAATGAGGAAAGCCACACCCACTTCACAGGGCTGGAGTGGGGATTACAAGACAGAGCACTGACAAAGAGCTGCACTCGATACGCCACGATTTATCTGAAGCTGCCTAATTTCTACTTTTTTTTTTTTAAATTTAGAAAGAGTATCTCACTCTGTCACTGAGGCTGGCATGCAGTGGCATGATCCTGGCTCACAACAACCTCAAACTCCTGGCCTCAAGCGATCCTCCTGCCTCGGCCTCCCGAGTAGCTGGGACTACAGGTGTTCACCACTGTGCCCAGCCTAAAGCTGCCTAGTTTCTAAAGTGAGTAGAGCCCTGTGGTTGGACACATGGTTGCTTCTGATTATCTGCCCTGTTGTAAATATGGCTGCAGTGACATCTTTTTTGGCTCTCTGGGATTCTTCCCCACAGATGAAGTCTTGGGGATTGACTGTGCACAGGTCGAACTAGCAGCTTTTTGTTCTGAGCAGGATTCTGAAGTCAGACAGACGTGAGTGGTAATCCCCTCTGGGCTGCATCCTAATGTGGAGCCTTGGGCTACAGACTCTACCTCTCCAAGCCTCAGATTTCTCACGTGTAAATCAGGGGTAATAATATCACCTGTCTCCAGCGATTGTTGCCTGACTCGAAGAAAGTGCTCATAAACCCTACCTTTCATTATGGCGCTGGCTGGCTCCGATCACCCTCCTCAGTTAATCAATGGGGAAGCCAAGCTGAGTGAGGGGAGCAGCTGCCTGCCAAGGCCACACAGTCTGTGTGCAGCTGGCAGCCCAGATCCACGTGGGGCCTGTTCCAGCATCTCCTCCGAAGGCGCTCCCAGGCTCAAGCCAGGGCTGGCACTGGAACGGTGCAGAAGCTGTGGTGGCCTGAGACCTCACCAGGTGGCAGAGGTTGGAGTATGGGGAGGGGAGGGGCTCACTGGATGAAAGTTCCAATCACTCCCCATGTCCTAAACGATGCCTGGCTGACCCCGGGCTGTTTCCTTTTTCACTTCCATGCTTTTGCTTCTGCTGTTTGCTTCTACGATGTTCTCCCTGGCCAGCCCACTTTGAACTGTGTGGCTTCTTCCCCACTGGACCGTGATGGGCCAGAGGCTCCTTCATTGCTGTCTGTTGATTGAATAGAGTGAACTTGGGGAATTTCAGAGCTGATCTGGACCAATTTCATGTTTTCTAATGGAGAAATGGACGCCCCAAAGGGAAACAGACCTTGCCCAAGGACCCGTGCCCTACCCATTAATCCATTCCTTGCATACCTGCAAAGTGTTCAGGGTGGGCTAAGTGCTTGGCCAGGAACCGTCAAGGTGTGGCAGAAGAGACACAGGTTTGCGGATCAAAAGATGTTGGCTCAAGTCCCCTCCCTGTCACTCCTTTGCTGGGACCTTGGGCTTGCTGTGGCCCCTTTCTGGGCCTCAGTTCTCCCCGAACTAAAACGGAGGTGATAAACCTCCCTCCCTCTTACAGCTGGTGTGGGTCAGAGCTGGCGACCCCGTGCCAACATTACACACGAGTGTAGTGTGGCGATGGCCCCGGCAGGGAGGGGGCTCCCAGGAGGCAGACAGCAGGGTCGGGTCTGGAGTCAG
Organism: Cheirogaleus medius; assembly: GCA_008086735.1. Lineage (NCBI taxonomy): Eukaryota > Metazoa > Chordata > Mammalia > Primates > Cheirogaleidae > Cheirogaleus > Cheirogaleus medius. The sequence continues at coordinate 27,579,798 of VBSM01000529.1, forward strand.
GCAGACCTGGGACCAGAGCCCAGATCCTTCACTTACCAGCTGTGTGACAGTGGCCGGGTTGCCTCCCAGCTCTGAGCCTCAGCTCCTCCTCTGTGAACACTCACCTCTCAGGTGGGCCCTCCCCAGCCCACCTTCCATCCGCCCTTCCTTTCTCCTGCAGCCCAGATCACAAGTTGCAGCTATCTTGCTTTTTCCTTTTTTATTGTCTCTCTTCCTTCCTCCAGAATATACATTGCGCAAGAACTGAGGTTTCTGTCTGTTTTGTTCCCTGATGCATCCCCAGGACCTAGCACAGTGCTGGCACATAGCAGGCAGGCTGTGATACCTGCTGAACGAGTGAATGGATGGATATGTGAACGCAATGCAGTTAGTACCTCCAACTTCCCAAGGGTGTTTCAAGATGAAAGGAGATGAGATGTGTACATGCCCAGCACATAATAGGTTCACTCAGTGCGGATGGAGCTGCTATTTACCGTCCTGAAGACAAACTTTGTGGCCACCTCCCAGGAAACTGGGTCCAAATTGGAGGGCAGGAGAGCTTAGCAGTTCTCACCACGTGGCTTCCATCTCCTGGCTTGAGCTGGGCCCTCTAATTGCTCCCATCTCCTTGGCAGCCCCAGCAGCTGTCTGATGAGTTTGCACCCAGCTGGCTCCTGGGCTTGGCCGCACAGCCCAGGCCTGCCTGCCCATCTGCAGGCAGACAAAGGCCCTCTGTCCCAAGGATCTGCTTCATGCCCGCCCACTGCATCCCTGATAAACCCAGGTCCTAGGCTGCCAAGCTCCACTGCTGCAGCCAAAGAGCCCAAGACCCTCACGTGGGCCAGGGGCACAGAGCAGAGTGGAAGGGGCATTTGCCCTGGAGGGTGGGGGCCTGGGTCCAAGTCCCAGCTCTGCACCAGCTACCAGGTGCTGGGGAGGCCATGGGATGTCATGACCGAGAGCATGGCTCTGGAGCTTGACTGCCTGGGTTGGAATCATACGTCCACCATCCCCAGCTATATGACCTTGGGCATATCACATGCTTCTCTAATCCTCATCGGGAAAGCAGGGATAGATTACTGAACTAACGGGTATAAAGTACTCAGCACAGCTTTTGGCGCACATGAACAGCTACTAGGGACCCCCCCTCTTTTTTTGAGACAAGGTCTTGCTCTATTGCCCAGTCTGGAGTACAGGGGAGCGATCATAGCTCACTATAATCTCGTGCTCCTGGGCTCAAGCTATCATTCTGTCTCAGCCTCCTGAGTACCTGAAGGGCCACCACACCTGGCTAATATTTTAAAACTTTTTATAGCAATGGGGTCTCACTATGTTGCCCGGGCTGGTCTCAAACTCCTGAGCTCAAGTGATCCTCCCACCTCAGCCTTCCAAAGGGCCGGAATTACAGACGTGAGCCACCGTGCCCAGCCTGAGGACCCCTTTTGACCCAGGGTCCTCTGCCTGCTCATCTGTTGAATTAGGGTTGCTCAACCTGATGGCCACTGACATTTTGGACTGGATAGTTCTGTGCTGTCAGGAACAGGCCTAGGCACTGTGGGGCGCTGAGCAGCATCCCTGGCGTCAGCCCGCCCAGTGTTGAGGTTTCCTGTCAACCTCTGAAATTCCCTGATTTGGTTCAGAACCCCCAGATCCCTTTCCATGGTCTGAATCATTACAAAATAACCTGTAAATATTTCCCCCCAAATAACCTCCCTAGTCTGAGGGTCCCAAGTGCCTGAGGTTATTGGCAGTGAGTTGTTGGGACTGGGAGGATGGTGGCAGATGCTTAAATTATGCAAGATCTGCAAGGACCCAGGCTCGAGCACCCCGGACTCCTTGAAATGTTTCCTATAACGTTTCTTTGGAACCTCCATCTTCCTCCTGGGCCACACAGGGCCACTGGCCCATTATCCTGGTGTCCCACTCTGCTCTACAACCTGCTGTGGTCCCCATCCCGGACTCGACTAAGTCCACCTCTTCCCCCAGCATTCACAGCTTGTCCCCATCTCCCCAAATGTCATTCCCTCTCCCAGCCCCCCCGTGGTTCCTGAGCTCTCTCTGCACCCTCTGGCCACTGTGTCTTTGCTGTGGCTGTCCCTGCTGCCCGAGCGCCCTCTCTCCACACTCCCCCTCCTTCCAGGCCCTGCTCTGAGGCTCTGAGGTTGCCTCCTCCTGAGATTCTCCCAGATCCCTGCGTCAGAACCGCTCTGCCCTGCCCCGGGCTCCAGAGCCAACCCTGAGCTCACCGCTCTGCTGGAACCCATGTCTACCCAGCACGGCATCCAGTTTATTTACGAGGCTGTCTGTCTGCCCCTGGTGCTGGGAGCCCCGGGGCAGGGCCCTGTCTGATTCATTGCCCAGTGTCAGGGGCGTGTGCTGAGCGCACTGATGGGAGCTGGCTCAGGGAGTTGGCATCGCAGGACTGGCTGGAGCTGAGCAGGGGCCCAGGGCCATGGGCTGGCAGGGACATCATGGTGCCAGGGCTGTGGAGAAGGCTGGGGGCCTCCCTTGCAGGCTTACTCTCTACCTCCTCCCTCCCTCCTCTTCTGTCTCGGACTCATTTCACACGTCTGCTTGCTCCCGCACATATCCATTCACGCACGGGGAAGCTCATCCGTCATTCACTCCTTCATTTGTTCATTCACTTACTCATTCATTTCTTCATTCACTCCTCTTTTCACTCAACAAACATTTCCTGAGCTCTGATATTACGCCCGGTCCTGTCCTCTGTAGAAGCCCTGGAGACCCAGAGAGAAAGTGGCCCCAGCCCAGCTCTGAAGATCTTCTCTTCTGGAGCAGTGGCAGTGGCGGTGGGGACACAGACAGAAATGAATGACTGCTATCAGGGAGAGGGGGGCTATGCTCGGGGACTGGCAATGTGACAGTAGAGGGATCTGAGCAGGCTTCATGGGGAGGTGACATTTGTGCAGGGCCTTGTAAGAAATATCAAGTGATGGCTGGAGCCGCAGGCCCATGCTTGAGCTGGGGAGGAGGAGAGGTGAAAGAGCTGGGACGAGATGGTCTCTAGGACTTAGGGACCACTTGGCTGGGTGGCTGGGGAGGGAGAAGAAGGGACAAGAACTGTGTTCACCCCTAGCCTTCATACAGAAATACTGAATGCACAAATACGTATTAAGTGCTTGCTGTGTGCAGACAGGGTCCTAGGGGCTGGGGATACAAAGACAACGCAGACAAAGCCCTGTCTTCAAAGAGCTTGCGTCTGCACTTGGGGAGACCAGCCACCGGGAAAATGAAATCTGTAATGTCAGGTGGTGCTAAGTGCTTTGAGAGCCAGCGCGCAAGGATGGCATGTTAAATAGCTTGTTCGAGGAGGCCTCCCGACAAGGCAGCACTTATGAGTGATGCTGTGTCTGGTGAGGGTGCCCAAGCAGTTCCCTGCTGGGAATGTCATCTGCTCATTGAGGGCAGGGACTGATGCCAATTCTGTATCTCATCAGCAGCTGGCATCTGTCTGACTGCGGAACCTCGGTGTGACCAGTGGCAGCCACCAGCTGTGCTTTCATCTGGGTCTCTGCCTGCCTGCTCTGCTGGCTGCCCCGGGGCAGGGACCAGGTCTTCATCTGCAAACCCTGATGCTCAGCACAGGGCCTGGCTTGTGTGGCCTCCCTGGGGCCCACGAGGTGCCACAGGGGTAGGACGGGACTGTAGACTCGGGGCTGTTGCTGCCTGTACAAGCAAGTGTCAGGCTGGGATGGGGAGACTCGGGGTCCAGAGGGTTCCAAGTGCCCCTGGAGGGTGGGGCATCCTCCAGTAGGAGCCCAGCCCTTCACTGGGCAAGGGGGAAATGGTGAACAGTTGGTCCCGCCCTGCGTGCCTAGCCTTCCAGACACATCCCTACTCCTGGGCAGGGGCAGCTCCCATCCTAGCCTCTCTGAGTGGAGGTTCTGGAAGTCGGCCCATGTGGTACCCTCTGAGGGTCCACAGTGAGGCTTTTTCTGCTCCTGGAACCAGTGGCTCTGGAGAAGGACAGAGTCCAGAGACCAAGCCTAGAACTGGCCCAGGGAGGAGAGAGGGTGGGAAGGGTGAATAGATCCTCTGGACCCTGTCTGTCCCTAGCTCTTACATCTTCCTTCCTCTCCCTCTCCAAGCTCTGAGCCCAGAGCCCAGCCTCCCTAGCCCTTACTTGTGGGCACAGGGTCAGCCTGGGATCTCTCCTGGCTGGGGGCAGAGGCTCCTTCCACCCACGCTGGGGCTCCTGGGCTCACCCAGCCGGGGGCAATGTCAGACACAGCCTGCTTGGACTGCTTAGGACTAAGCTGGGAGTAGGATCCTAAAGCCAGGGCCTTAGGGAGTGACAGGGGCCCTGGGGCAGAGCAGGAGGCTGTGGCCTTTGGTCCCAAGAGCCTGCAGACCCTTCCAGAGATGTCGGGGGTCCTTAGCTCTGTCCAAGGAGGATGCAGGGGACCAGAGGGGTAGCACCGCTCCTGTAGGAGGAAGGTGAGCCGAGGCTGGGCATTTGTGAGGAGGACATTCAGACTTGAGATCCGCGTGGCCACCTTCTGCCTAAGACCCTGGGATGGGAGGGAGGGAGGAGCCAGGCCACAGACCACGGAGCTGCAGCCTCTCCCCACTCCCAGGAGACCCCAAAGTCCTGTAAACCCCCACTGGCAAAGCTGAGGCTGAGGTTTCCCTGTGGCAGGGAACTTTCACTCTTTGGGACCAGCTAGGGTCAGGCCATTGTAATTGTTGAAAATCTATGTCTAAATTCTAAAGAAATATTGTTACTTTTGGAGTCATTTCTTTGTCTAGCAGGTAAACTTCCTGCAGAACAAGCACCAGGGGAGCTCTGGATGTCTTGGATTACTTTTAATCCTTGGGATTTTAAATTACAAATGTAATGTATGCTTCCTCTAAAAATTCAAACATTATAGTAATGCACAACCTGGAAAGGGAAATCTCTTGCCCCCCAAATTCTCTTCCCCAGAGATGACCACTGTTAACAGTTTAGAAGTTCTTCTCCCAGATGTTCATATGAATAGCAGTGTAATGTGGATAGTTCCTGTGAAATATAGCAAAGTATGTTTCCTCTCATATTCCTTGAATGAGCTTTCCCTCCTGTTCAGCCACAAGTATCCATTTGCCTCTGGGAGGATTAAAACACATAGAATGGTGATATACAGAGGAAGAAAGAACAGTGCTTAGTTAAAAATAGGATTCAAAACAGGACTGCAAAGCTCATAACAAGGCAAATCTTGAAAGCTGGCTTTGTTGAGTAACAGATTTATCAAGATGCTTTGGGTGACTGCTAATAGTAAGTCTGACACCAGCCTGCTTAGACTATGGGAGAGATTGACTCTGGTTATTGGACTCCAGAGACAGGGTGGGCTTCAGGGCTGGCTGACTCCAGCAACTCTGGCCCATCTCTTAACAAGTCCCTTGGCTGTGCCCTTCTCTGCCTGATGGCTCCCTCTGTAGGTTGGCATTCCTCAGAATTGTCACATGGCTGGGCTACGTATTCACCACCATGACACTCAGAGGAAAGGAGAGCATGTCTCTCCTTAAGAGCAAGGTAACACCTTCCCCCCAGCTCCAAGCAAGTGCCCCTGGTATCTCGGCTAGAGTCACACACGCATTCCTGTGGCCAGGGGTGTGCCCTGCCCTGGTGCTTAGGCCTGAGTTTCTGGACTGATCACCATGGCAGGTGGGGTAGGATTCCATAATACAAAGTTAGAGCCACCCCTGGAACTGAAGTTGGGGTCAGCTCCCCCTGAAACACATTGGCAACATGAGGGTAGGGTCAATTCCAGATTGAAAACTGGGGTGTTTTCAAGCGGAGGGGCAGGGAAGTAGGAGGCAGTAGTCTCTCATCTACAATGAGAGAGAGAAAGCGGGTTTCTCTGTTCCCAAAGCTTTCCCGTGGATGTCAAGAGCAAATCTTAGAGGACTGAACATGGAGTTGTACCCTAGCTGCAGGTAGAGTGAAGTTAGGCTATGATGTAAGGGAAGTCCCCACCCAGCTCAGGACGAGGTGGGAGTCCTTCCACTTCTCAGAGGAGCCACCAAGGAGTTGGAAAAGCAGACATGGACCAGGCAAAAGTGAGGGGAAGCAGCCGTCTGAGGGACCTGGTGCCCCCCACTTGCCCTGCACCCCAGCCAGGGGAGGGGTTGGGGGGCTTCTGCCCACTGCTAGAGCTCTAGAACTCTGTAGGATGATGTCTGGAAGGCAGCTCAGGCCATGCCCACAGGAGAGTAGAAAGGGTAGCATAGGGTGTGCACCAGCTTCTTAGGGCTGCCATGACAAGTTACCAGACCTTGGTCGTCCAAAATCAAGGTGTCAGCAAGGCTGTGCTCCCTTTGAAGCTCTAAGGGACAATCTGTTCCTTACCTCATCCAGCTTCTGGTGGCCGTTGTCATTCCTTGTGACCGCATCACTCCAATCTCTGCCTGTGTCTGCACGTACCCTTCTTCCATTTCTGAGTCACCTCCTGCTCTGTGCCCAGTCTCCCTCGGACCTCCTCTTCTACAGGCACTTGCCATCAGAGTTAGCCCACCTGGATAATCCAGAATGAGCTCATCTTGGGTCCCTTAACTTAATTACATTGGCAAAAACCCTTTTTCCAAAATCACATTCACAGGTTTCAGGAGTTAGGGTGTGGGCTTGTCTTTTGGGGGCCAACATTCAACCTCCTATGGGGTGTTTGGGCAGAGAGAGGACCAGGGATAGTGCAGCTAGACACGCTTGTCTCTTGTGTGGTGTGGGAGGGATGACCCTATGTCCCAGCATCTTGACAACGAGAGGACACAGGAGAGGACACATCTGGAGCCCTGGTGGGCCAGTTGCCTGTCAGGACCCTGGACAGAGCAGGACACCCAAGCTTTCAGCTCACAGACCGCATCTTGGGAGGGTGACTGCTTATAAGGGGGAAACAGCTCTGATAGAAACTGAAGTTTACATTAACTCAATATTTCCCCCAAAGAATATGAGTTAGCTTTAATTGCTAAGTTTTTTTTACCCTTTTATCCACAACACCTAAGTGTATAAATGATGTCTCCTGCAAATGATAGGGTTTCCAGGTTCTACTTTGCAAAAATGGGCACATGTTATACATACTATTCTGCAAATTGAAGAATATACTTCATATATTACAGACATATTTCTATGACAGTATATTTTAGAGCTACCTTATTTTTTAAAAAAAATCCACACAGTATAATTTGCTTAACCAGACCCTTACTGATGAACATTCAGATTGTTTGTTGAATTTATTTGAATTAACAAGTGAATCAGTTGAGCAATATACAACAATGCCTATTCATGCTGGGTTTGCAAAAATGTAATATTTTTCCTCCTTTCTCCTAAATCTTTATAGCTCTGACACCACATTCCAGCAAGTGAAACAGTAATGAAATGACCCGAGAATCGCTGGTCAGAAAAATGCATCGCAGCCCTTCCCACCTTCCAGAACATTCCAGGAAGTGAGGTAAAGGGCAGCTTGCTGAGACTTGGCCCTTCTGCTGTGAGTGACAATCTGGACTCTTGAACATAAACTGCTGGCGGTGTTATCTCCGTTTTGCATTAGCCAATTGTCACTTCTCAAAGAAGGGTAGCAGGACATAGATCTTTGCCTCCTTACAACATTCCAGTAGCAAAGGCCCCTTTAAAAGAAACTCCCTGCAATCTCTGTGTGTCTCTGGGATATGAAGGTGCAGAAAGGGCTTGGCTGTGTTCTCACCTACTGTTTTCATCAGAGCTCTTTAGACTGGCCAGTGACAGAAACGCCAATCAAACATAAACAGAGCAGGATATGTGATGGCTCATGGAAATGGGAAGGAAGTCTGAGGAGTTTCAGACTTGGCTGCCTCTGGGTGTTGAATTGACTTCATTAAGACTATCTTTCTTTCCATCTCTTATCTATGCCTGCCTGTTTTTTGACTATTTTTTTCTGGGCAGATTTTCCTCATGTGATGCAAGATGTCCACCAGCTGCCACAATCTCATCCTTACAGCTCACAATCTAAGAAGAATTTCCAGAGAACTCTAAGCAAAAGTCTCTGGGAAGATTTCAATTGGCCTAGCTAAGGTCATGTGTTTATCCTTGAGCCAATGACTGGCCAGGCGTGGTGCAAGAGCTCCCCCTGCCTGGGCGTGTGAGGAGGATTCTCTACCCGAGCCACGTGGACAGAGCAGGATTAATAGGGGAGACATGGCTTGTCCTAGAAAGGTGGAACTGACAAACAGTTGTCCACTGCGCCTGGCTTCCATTGGGTTCTGTCGGGATTGCACCTTTGTCTATAGGCAACACACTGGTTATTTGGATACTGAGTCAGATGTGGCTTGGCTCCAAAGTGGGAGCTATCCAGAGCAGTTGGACCCTGCTCAGACCTGTCTTCAGCTCCCACTTCCCAATCTCCCTCAGGCCAAAACAGTGGTGGTTGTGGGGCGAGGGGTGCCCGTCCAAGCCCACACTCCCGGGCCTTGCTTTTCCCTGCCTCCCCCTCCCTGTGTGAACACACACAACTTTCCAACCTGCGAGAAGACCCCAGAAGAGAAGCACAGTCTGCATTTTAGGTGGATGAGGTCGTACACTAAGTGACCCCTTCTCATGCTTTACTCTACCCTCTGCCTTAGCTCAGTCCTTTGTTCAGGCTCCACCCTTGGGGTCAGCCCCTGACACCCCTGACTTCCACATTGTGGCCTGGCCTCCGAGGGACAGAGCAGCGTCTGCCACCCTGGGAATCCTGGCCTCGTCCTCCTTGTCCTCCGGCCGGGGCATGGGCCTAGCCTGGAGCCTCTCTGCTGGGGAGATATCTGTGTCTCCTGGCTGCAGGAGGCATTCTTGGATTTTGGGGTGCTTTTTGTGCTGGGAGCTGGATTGAGGACAGTGCCCTTCTCTATGTAGCCCCAGGCTAGAGCCAATGTATCCCTCCCTCAAGGTCTTTGTCAAGGTTGTCCCCCTGCTGGAGCGCCCTCACCTGCCTGTCCAGTCAATACTCAAAATTCAAAATCCAGCTCCGCATGAGAAGCTACTTCATGGCAGCCGGAACCGGACAGCGGGTAGTGACGACGCGCTGCAGCAGCGCGCTCCTCCAGCGGCAGCGCCGGCAGCGCCGAGCCCAGGGGTGTCTGCAGAGACTGGGAAGGGCCAGGGAGTTAACGCACCCCTCCCCAACACAAATACACCCCGGAAATAGCCCTCAACCCACCGACAGGAGCTGGTGTGTGCAAATCCAGCTCCTTGCTCCATGGGGGGGGGGATAACACTAGGCGTGTGGTTTACACAGTTCCCCAGAATCTCCCCAAGGACGGAGCTGCAGGTGGCCAAGGTGGCAGCTCGCTTGTTAACACACAGGCCTCCTTGTCCTGTCTCCTGCCTCACTCCCTCTAGCTTCTCCTAGGCTCACCTGCTGCTCTCGACTGATCTGTGCCTCCCCAGATTCGTACATTGAAGCCCTGACCTCCCATGTGATTGTGTTTGGAGATAAATACCTTTAGGGAGGTAACTAAGGTTCAATGAGGGCATAAGGGGAGGAGGGGCTTAGTCCCATAGAACTGGTGTCCTTCTAAGAAGAAGAAGAGACACTAGAGACCTCTCTGTCCACACACACAGAGAAGAAGCCACGGGAGGACACAGAGAAGGTGGCTGTCCACAAACCAAGAAGAGAAGCCTTGCCAGAAACAGATCCCCCTCTGCACCTTAATCTTGGACTTTCCAGCTTCCAAAACTGGGAGAAAATAAATTTTTGTTGTTTGAGCCACCCAGCCCGTGGTATTTTGTTGTGGCAGTCTGAGAAGACCAATACACCTGCCAGGTAAACTATTTCTTCTCTACTCGTTGTCTCCAGGTCTGCTCGTAGGGAACCCGACGAAGACAGGTGCTCAACTTCATTAGGCATCAGGGAATTGCAAATCACAACCCCAGTGTGGTACTGTTTCTCCCACGCCAGCATGGCCAGAAGGAAATTTGACCATACTGGGTGCAGGCGAGGATGGGAAACTGTCATACACAACTGGCGGAAGTGTGAATTGGTAAACCACCTTGGAAAACTGTCAGTATCTAATAAAGATGAAGGTATATAGACCCTATGACCTAGCAACTTCCTTCTTAGGTATACCCCAGAAATACATACGTATGTTAGCCAAAAGACAGGTGCAAAAGTAGTCAAAGCAGCACTCTTTATAACATTTCTGAACTGGAAACAGCCCATTTTCCAAAAACAGAATAAATAAATTGTGGTATATTCACACAATGAAATACTATACAGCAACGAAAAAGAAGAAACTTCTGTTACACGTAACAACATGGATGAACCTCAAAAATACCATGCTGTGCAAAAGAAGCCAGACACGGAAGTGTATACCGTAAGATTCAATTTGTATGAAGTTCAAAAGCGTAACGTTCATCCAGAAGAGTGAACACATCGTTAATATACAGCTCAATGAATTTTCACAAACCGAAAACACCTGTACAGACTGCATCTGGTGCCAGAAATGAAACATGACCCCACCCCAGAAGCCCTTCCTGCCCACCTTCAGCCACTCGTGCCCAGGGAAATCACCACCCTGACTTCTAACACCAAAGATTAGTTTTGCCTGTACTAAAACTGTATATAAATGGAATATTATGGTATCTACTATTTTGCACTTTTTGTTTGAGAGGTCATCTATATGCCTTTGTGCAGTTGTAGTTCAATTTGTATAGTCGTTCTACTACTGCTAGGCTTCTGGGTAGTTTCCAGTTTGGGTGACCTACACATTTTTTTTTTTTTTTTTGGTGAACGTATCTATGCATTTCTTTTGGGTATATACCTAGAAGTGGAATTGCTGGTCCATTGTCTTCTTTGACTTCAGTTTTCACCTTCCAACCTCTGCCCTTTCTGCCGTCCTGATCCCAGTTAGTGTAACCAAGGAGGCCTCTCATCCCTCCTCCAGGTTGAATTCAGGGGGTCCCAGTGTCCTTCTCTGGCTGGGACATGCCTGCTCTGAGACTCTGAGGAGCTTCTCAAGGCAGAATTGGATTGTGGTCCCTTTAAACTCCTGGCCCAGCTCCCAGTGTAGCGGGGCCAAAGGTATTCCAGAGCAGGGTGGAGAGTGCAGGCCCAGCCCGAGCAGCCCCACCAGCCAGGTGCAGGAAGCGGGGCAGTGGGTGAGCCTCGGGTCTGGGCCAGGCCAGGCAGGAGAAAAGCTGGGCTGGACAGAGCATGACCCAGGCAAGGTAGAGGCTGGGGCTAAGAGGTCCAGGGTTTCCTGGGCAGGGGCCAGCCAGGTCCGGAACACTCCGGACCCACCCGAGTGGAGCCTGGCTTCCTTAGTGCCTGCACACTCTTCTGTGGGCCTCCAATGGCCCCTTCTATCAATTGGGAATCAGAGTTGCTTCCTCGCCTGACTGAGGATTAAAGGAGATTGCAGATGTTTCCCTGAGACCATTGTTAGCCCATTTCCCAGCCAAGGAAGCTGAAGCTCAGAGAGGTTAAGGGGCTTCTCTGAGTCACACAGAATTTGAACCCAAGTCCATCTGGCACTAAAGACTGTGATCTTCTCACTCCATGAGGCTGCTTGCTTTGAAGGATATAAGGAAGGTCGACCCCCTAAACCCAAGCCACGTCTTTTCCAGTGCTTGAGTTTCCACCATCAGAACTTTATTCCTCTTGGTTAATTAATACCTGCTTCCAAACGCATGTAGGGAGGAGGGGCACGATAGATAATGTTTGTGTGCAAATGACTGTCTGGCAAGAATTGGAGAATGTGAGCTCCCAAAGAGGGGCCAAGATCACTTCGTTCACTTCCTCATCCCCACCCAGGCCCTGTACCACTTTATGAACGGGAAACTGAGGCCCGGAGAATGGCATTGAGGTTGCTCGGACCCACCTCCAGGGCCCTACCCCAGGCAGCCTTCCTGCTCTGCCTGGAAGGACCCAAGCCAAGGGGGCCTGCTGAGGGCCTGGGGTTTTCCAGGCAGGTCCTCCTGCACCTGCCGGGGCACAGATATCTGAGATAAGCCCTGCTTCCCGCTGGCTGCCTGGCTCACACCGGCCCCTCCCTCCCTTCACGCAGCCAGGCCCTCCCTGGCCCTGCGCACAGCCCGGGGCAGCAGCTGTGCTGGCCTTCTCAGGGTTGCTTGGGACAGACCTCCACCCACCGGCCCTTTAAGCTGGGGCACTTCCCCACCACCCCAGATTCGCTTCTCCATCGACAAGGGCTGCCACCGAGGGCACGAACTCTGACCTCTGGGCACTTTCTGCAGAGTCACAGATACCTGCTCAGTGCCAGGGATGTGGATGGGGTTTGTAAAGGGGAGAAAGAGCCTGTGGCCCGGAGAGCCCAGAGACGGCCCTGTTGACAGAGGGCTCGCCCCAGCCCTGCTGCCGACTAGTCTTCTCCGAGGGGCGGTTTCTGTAGAATGAGAATGAAACGCTGCTTGCTTGCAGGTGTGTGGTGAGGATCAAAAGCTGTAGACTTGTAGAAGGCCTGGGTGCTGCCAGCCCCGGAGGAGAGTGATAAATGTCGCTTTCCCTTCCCTCCTCCGGGGCAAAGGTCAGGCTGACTCAGCTGGTCTGGGGGCACCCAGCGACCTGCTGTTTGTACCAAACATTGCCATTCACAGAGCCCTCGCTCTCCCTTCAGTTCCCTCCTTATCTTCAGGGAAGGGAAGGGAATTTTTAACATCAAACAGTGACTGATATCTAAGCCATGCCAGGCTGGGATGGGCTGTGGGGACCCAAGAAGGCTCTGAGCCTGACCTTGCCCTAGAGAGTTCACAGTCCAGTTGGGAAGACACACAAGTATGTGGCCAGGTGGTGACACGGGCATGGGCTTTGACAGGTAGGTAGACGTTTGTGAAGGAGGCAGTGCAGGTGGGGGGTGGGGTGGGGTGGAGGTGTGGGTAGAGATTGTTCTGGGTGCAGGAGGGAGACGAGCGGAGAAGGTGGGCAGATGCTGGAGCTTCCTTGCAACAGAAGCTCCGGATGCTATGGAGGAGGCCGTGGACAGGCCTGGCCCAGCTGCTATCAGGGGCTGGCCTGCAGCCTCCTGAGTTCCAAGCCAGGGCTCTGTCTGGTCCACCCCCAACCCCCACCCCATCTAAGCCCCAGGGGCTGGGGATGGAGCTGGGGCAGCAGCCTTAGAAACTGGCTTTCTGCTCTGGCTCCTCCCTTCCCTCCCCTTCCTGACTCCCCGGACTCCTGCAGGCTTATCCAACACTGTGACCCCCGGACCCCCTGGAGGGTGGGGGTGGGAAACTCTCCACTCTCATGCTTTTTGTTCAAATCCCATCTGAATTTTGCAGCTGTTATATAGCCATGTTTGTTTTTAAAATTAATAAGATTTATGATGACTTACTAATTACTAAAATAATTAATCTGCATGTAAATAAAACGAGATGTTTAGAGTTTATACAGTGATATTGTCCCTCAGCGGGAGTAGGAGATAGAGGTCCAGGCCACGTGGGGATGGGGGCTGGAGGAAATGTCCTGTCCCACAGACCCTGAGAGGTGGTGCCTTCAGGGGCGTCCCCTCCCACCCTGTGCAAATGCACACCTCTGTGTACTCACATCCGCAGGGATTCAAGGCGTATTCCCACACATAGCTGTGCCCACACGCACTCCTGCACCTCTGGATCCACATGCACTGTACACTCCCAATGCACACACCAGTGTGCACTTCACTTGCTGCATGTGCTCTTACACATACTCAGACACATCGCCTCCACACATGTGCTCATGTCATTCACGTGCACCTACACCCCACATTCATGCACTTTCGTGTGCATCCCACAGGTGCACATGCATCCTCATGTATGCAAACACATCTGTGCAACTACTACCAGGCAAAGACACACACAGTCACACACAAGTATATGTCAACGTGAACATGCACATACATACAACAGGAACATACAAATATAAGGGTTGCACATGAACACCCATCACAGGAGACACAAACGCAAATACCTATAGACATGCAGAAGTATCCGCAGCTGCCCACATGGGAACACATGTTGTACACAGGCATACCCTTATGTGCATGTGTGCTCACACATAAGTGACTCATGTGCACACACATCTCATGTTAGCCAGGTGGGACTCTGGCATACAGAGTAACCGAGCGGGAGCCTCAGATTCCTGCTCTGAGGAGCGCGGGTGCACTCACTTCCTCTGCCCTCCCCATCCCCAGTCTGCCCTCCTCCCACCCTGGGCCAATTCCTGTGTGTGGCACGTGGGGATCCTCTAGTGGTGGCAGACTCTGCACCTACTCCCTGGGACGGATGTCCCCAGGCTGGCAGCCAGCTGAGGTGGGAGCCTGGAGCCCAGAAAGGACAGTGGCCGACTGGGTCTACACAGCAAAGCCCAGGCAGAAGCAAGACTGGGTTCCAGCCTTCTGCAAAAAGCCAGTTTGGACCACAGGCTGAAAGATAACCAGGACCCCTTCAGGTCCCCCCTTTAAAACACCTACAGGTGCAGGTGCCTAAAGTCCCCTCATCGATGGCACATGCTTTCAGGTGCAGATGCTGTCTTCATAAGGTCCCCAGTAAAAGGCACATTTGTAATGGAGGTGGGGTCAGCTGGGAAAGAAGACTGGCCAGTCCCTCCCCCATGCTCCACCTCCCCGGGGGCCTGGCCCAGAGGAAGGACTGAGAGGCTGGGGCTAAAGCCAGCCCCAGAGGGACAGACCCGCAGCTGAACAGGATCCTAGATACCAGCCCTGGAAGACACAGAGGGATTCTCTGTGCCAACTGGGGAGCAAGAGGGACGCAGGTGGGTCTCCATGCCCCTCACCCCTTCCACAAGAATCCAGTCGGGTTTATCTCTCTTACATATCAGATTCCAAGTTAAGAAATGCTCTCCCTTAGATCAACAAATAATAAGAGAGAAACAAAACTCGGGCTGGAAAGTATGCAAGGAAATGGGCGCTCACCCCTCACCCCCAGCAGTAGGAGTACAAGCTGGAGCCCCATTTTTGACACAATATTTAAAATGTGCATGCCTTTTACCCAGCGATTTCACTTCTAACAATCTGTCCTTTGAACAAAAATGTATAAACAAGGGCCTTACTGTAGCAGTAATGGGAGGCCATCCACATAGCAGCAGTAGGCAAACGGTGGCTTGTCCCTGCTGTGGACCCCATGGAGCTGTCACAGCTAAGACTGAGATGGGTCCATGCGTGCTGGGCTGGAGTGAGTTCTGTGGTGTGAGGAAAGTAGGTCACGGGAGAGTAAGAGTTATGTTTCCATTTTATTACTTTACAACACCTCTAAAAAGTTATATATGAAATACATATCCGAATCCACAGAAAAATGCTACCTACCCCATTTTTGGCATAAGGAGGCAGGGAGACTTTCTTTTTATTCCAGATATTCCTATATTTTTTCCATTTTTTAGCCAGAGATTTTGTTCATGTTCTATATTACCTTTAGAATTGATTAGAAAGCGTGCAGATTTCTTGTCCCATTATTTCACAGATGGAGGCCCAGAGGAGGCAGAGACCCTCCCAAAGCCATGCTTTGGGCAGTGCTGGCCAGGACCGCAGCTCTGACCTTGACCCACGCAAGGATCCTTCCTCTGCTGCCCAGTGGCGTGGTGCTGGGGCCAAGGGAGGAGCAGCCTTGGCTTCCCAGGTGGGGATGGGTGGAGAAGTGGGCTCTGGGATGCTCAGTGGAGGGAGAGAGCCTCCCTGAGTGTGGAGAGATGTCCTCTTTCTGGGAGAATCACCTGTGTGCTAAGATGGTAATTCTTTATCACTGGGTGTCCTGACATCCTTGCCTTAGCTTGAAGTCCTGCCTGGCAGCCCGTGGCTCTGCCACCTTCAGAAATGCTGCTGAGAGTGGCCACCCCTTGCTAAGTGCTCACTGGGTGCCTCCTCCGGTGCAGTTTGCTGGGTGCACGGAATCACTTTGAGGAGGCAGTGTGGTGCTAGGGTGCTAGGGTGCCGTGGTTATGGCCATCGTCTCTGGAGCCAGACTCCAGGGCAAAGCCCCCCACTGCTGCTCACTAGCTCCATGACCTTGGGTGGGTTATTAACCTCTCTGGATCTCAGTCTCTTGTCCATACAATGATGCTAATAGCACCTCATTGAGGGTTCAAGTAAAGTACTTAGACCAAAAAGTAGAAATAACCCAAATGTCCAGAGATGGATGAGTGGATAAATGAAATGTGATCTATCCCTCAAACGGACTATTATTAGGCCATGAAAAAGAATGAAGCCCTGATACATGCTACAACACGGATGGATCTTGAAAACATCATGCTAAGTGAAAGAAGACAGACACAAAAGGCCCATGCTGTATGATTTCATTTAGATGAAATGTCCAGAATAGGCAAATTTATAGAGAAAATTGTAGATTAGTAGTTGCCTAGGGCTTGGGGGTGCAGCGGGGGACTTGGGGAGTGACTGCTAATGAGTATGGAATTTCCTTTGGGGGTAGTGAAAATGTTCTGGATTCGATAATGGTGATGATTGTATAACTTTGTGAATATAATATGTCCTCACTTAATACCATTAATAGGTTCTTGCAAATTGTGACTTTAATTGAAACAAAACTACATACAGTGGTCCTCGAATAATGTTTCCTTCAATGGCATTTTGTTATAACGTCAATAAGAAAAATGTCATTTTGCTTAAAGTTGCAGTTTCCCAGAACCTATCAATGCTGTTAAGTGAGGACTTACTGTATACTAAAAAACCACCAAATTATGAACTTTAAAAGGGTGAATTTTATAGTGCATAAATTATATCAATAAAAATATGTACCAAAAAGTGAAAAAGGAATAAATAGAAACATTCATGTACAAGTGTACCACACAGTGTTATTTTATTGGTAGTGTAGGGTTAGACAAAAATCCTTTCCTTTACCCTCTTATATTCTGTCACTGGGGCCTGCAAATTAAAGTGACAAAAAAATTAACAGGCGAAAAGACATAGAAATTTTATTTGATGTTAATACTTTGATTTTTTATGTGCATGAAGGCCTTCATAGAAAAGAAGTGAAAGCCCAAAGAGGCAGTTAGACCCACGGGCTTATATACCATCTTAACAAAGGGTGACAAATTTGTGGAGAAGTGACAAAGGAAAAGGACTTGGGCCTTGAGGCGTAGCAAATTGTAGGAAGGTAAGTATGTGGGGGAAATTAATGGAAGATAAGGGTTATTTCAGTAAGCTTTATGCACACTCATCTTGGTGCTGACTTTCTGTCTCCAGTGCTAATGTTTGTTCTCTTCCTGGTACAGGATAGGGGAGGAGAAGCATCTTCGCAAAGGGAAATTTATGTCCTGTGTTTAGGCAGACGGGGGAAGGCAAGAAGCTCTTCTTGCACGTGCTCCTTCTTAACTGACTTCAGCTCAAAACAATCCTTATGCGAAAGTGGCATATTTTGGTGTGGCAAATTCTGACCTTTTTCAGTGGGAAATTGGACAAACTTAAATATACACCTGTGGGGTAACAAATGCATTATGGGACAGCCTTATGATGACATATTATGTAACCATGAATAAAATCATGTTTTAGAAAATTTTTAAAGATTAAATAAAGGACTTAGGACATTATCTGACACACATTCAGTGCCTTTAGTGTCAGCTGTTGTTCGTGGACTTCAGGACAACCCCATATGGCAGATGAGGACACTGAGGCTCAGAGAGGGGCATGACGTGGCTACACTGCCCTGCTGGTCTGTTGTCCAGGGGGGGCAGAGTCTTGGTGTCAGGCCAGTCTGGGGCCATCCTGGCTCTGTCATTTTCTAGTCGTGAGGCCTTGGTCAGCCCATCCCTGCACCACTCTGCGCCTCTGCTGGCATCTGTGTCCTGGGTGGAGGGGCTGATGGGGTTGTCGGGAAGTTTCTTTGAACATGCGCAGCCAGCATGAGACCCGCTGGTGGTGCTGGTACTAATGCTTCTGGCACAGGGCCCAGGCAGCAGGACTGGGACCAAATAGGAGGAGGCCCCTGAGAGACATGGTCACTTCCTACAGCCTGACTTTCTGGGAAGTAGAGAGCCACATACATATCCCTAAGGGTGACCTGCAGGCCAGGGGAGCATCAACCCCATGGGAAACCTCAGGAAGAGAAAATTCAAACAGAAGCTAGGGGCGTGGCCTTTCCCCAGCAAGTCCTCACTCCATTCAGTGTCCCCAGGCTCTGTTTTATCTGACTGTCCTTGGGAAAGGCATCC
Organism: Cheirogaleus medius; assembly: GCA_008086735.1. NCBI lineage: Eukaryota > Metazoa > Chordata > Mammalia > Primates > Cheirogaleidae > Cheirogaleus > Cheirogaleus medius. The sequence goes on from VBSM01000529.1 coordinate 27,597,893, forward strand.
CATCTCCCCAGAGCCTCAGTTTCCCTTGCTGAACCAGCGCAGCATGGTGGTTATGATGAATACAGTCCTGGGGCCCAGATTGCCTGGGTATACATCCCAGCTTCCCTGATTTTGCTTTCTGATTGCATGACCCTGGGCAGGGAGATTCCCCTCTCTGAGCCTCAGTTTCCTCATCTGCAAAGTGGAGATAATAATAGCACAAACCTCGCTGGTCCTTGTGAGGATTAGAGGAGAAGTGAGTACAAAACACTCACTTGCACTCAGTGTACCAGCAGGGCCTCCGAGCCTCAGCATTACTGTTCCTATGATTGTTTTATTGGCTGTGACGGGGCTGGAGGACACGTGTGTACCCGGTGGCAAGGGGCTGTCCCACCCTCCCCCCACCCCAGTTCCTGCCCCCAGTCCCTGCCTGCAGTCGCCCTTGCTGCCTTCAGCGCTAGCGATGGCAGGCTGGGCTGGTGGCGCCCTGGCAGGCCTGTCCTGGCAGCTGCTCCCACAAGGCGAGGCCCCGTGAGCTGCAGAGAATTAATTAGGCTGCATTCCTCTTCCAGGGCTCCCGGCGGGCCCGCACACGGCCCCCTTCTGCGCTGCCGAGGGCTCTTGGCTTGGATCCCTGGCAGGCCAAGGTGAGGCCCACACTCTGCCCTCCCCAGAGAGGGGCTGGGAGGCCCTCGGGAGCGGGAGGCCCTGACCGGGGAGGGGCCCACCATAAGCTCCCATCCCGGCTCTCCCTTGCCGAGCAACCTTCGCTGTCTTCCCATCCCTCATGTTCAAATTCCTGGCATTGGATGCTATTCCCAGCCTGGCCCTGCTGATCGGGCCGCTGCCTCTCCCTGGACTCCTCCACACTCTGGCCGGATACACCCCACGCCGTCCCCCAGCTGCGATGCCCTTTCCCTGGTCCCAGCATGTGCAAGCCCCACCTGCCTATTAACACTCCCCGCGCCCAACTGGAAGGCCAGTTCATAACGTGTGCCACCTCCTGTCCCTTCGCTTTGTCCTTGTCTGTCTTCCCTGCCAGCCTGCGAGACCCCTGAGGGCAGCAAGTGTGGGTCCCAGGGGCACGAGCCCTAGGGGAGGGTGTTCGGGCATGGTAGCCTGTCTCCTGGAGACATGTCCTGAGGCTGTGGGAGGGGGGTGATAGTGATGTCTCCCGGCCTAGAGCACCCCCATGCCTAGTGCCCAGGGTGTGCTCTGGGCTCAGGAGGGTACTGCCCATTCCCACCTGCCCCTCCAGCCTTTCCCAGGCCCCTCCTTCATTTACTCCTTGAAGGAGGCTGGGAATAGCTCCCTTCCTGTGAAGAAGGAAACCTTCTCCCATGCTGTTCCCTCTGCCTGGAACCCTCTCTCCACTCTCCTCCTTCACCTGACTGACTCCTTAGATGTCACCTCCTCCAGGAAGCCACCCCAGGCTTCCCCTCCCCAGGGGCTCCATCACAGAGTGGATGTATCCTACCAGAGAGGTAAGACAGCATAGAAGTTAACAGCCTGGAGTTTAAATGCCAGCTAAGCCACATACTCGCTGTGTGACTTTGAGCATGTTACTTAACCTCTCTGTGCCTCAGTTACCGTTTCTGTTAAATGGGAATAATAATGATAGAACTTGTTACATAAGGTTGCTGTAAGAAACCAAGGAGTTAATATGTGGAAAGCACTTAGTAAGTGCTCAATAAATGTCAGCCATTATTTTTATCTTAATATTTAACAGTGTTTCCTTGAACGGCTCTCTCTTAGCCTGTGAGGGCAGGAGCCGTGTCTGTCTTGCTCGAAGGAGTCTCTCCAGAGGTGATTACTCATAACTGAACGAATGGGTGGCCACGCTCCAACCCTTTATTACCCCGACAGGCAAATGACTTTTCTGAACTGAAAACTCAGCTCCCTGGACTCTATTTTCAATAAGGGGTGGGGGGATAATTCCGGAGGCTCTTTCCTGAGTGAGGGGCAGGGAGAGGCAGCAACGGGCCCAGTCTGCAGCCCTGCTGTGCCTGGAGGGACGGGGCTGCACAGCTCAGACCAGGCCCCAGCTGCTCGCTGTCCGCAGCCTCTGTCCGCGGAACCTGAATAAATCTGGGTCATCCTGTGTCCCCTTCTGGCCTGTCTCTGTCTAGTGCTCCAATCAAAAGGAACACAAATTTGGCTCAGAAAGCCTTGGAAAACAACGGCACTATATTTACAGAAAAAACAGGAAAAGGAGAGATTTTGCCCCACAAAACCCAAGCTTCCTGAAATTTAGACACGCTTCTTCCCAGGGGCCCGTTTGACGTGGCAGCTGCTCCTCACAAAGTTTTCTGCTCCCCCCCAGACTCGAGCCCACCTTCCCCCACACTGCTGGGGCCCGGCTACCTGGAGTGCGGGCCAGGAGCAGGCACAGACTTGGGGCACACATGCCCCCACGGCCCTGCAAATCTGTCCCATAGCGAGAGGTCCGCCTGCAGCAGGGCCCGAGCACGGCCCCTAAAGTGCAGGGCCCAAGCCAGAGGCCCCGGTTTCCCAGGAAGAAGGATCTAAGGGACTAAGGGACTAAGGGACGGCGGCATCGCCCTGGCCTGTCCCTGCCTCCTGGGCCTCCTCTTTAATCATCTCTGTTGCTCAATCATGTGGGTCACTGATCTCTGAACCCTGGCCAAGAGCCACTGGGGCCTGTGCCAAGAGCGTGAACGCCTGCTTCCCTACGCTGCCAGCACACCCTCGCCAGGATCCCCTCGTGCCTCTGCCGGCCCCACGGCAGCTGCAGTCCCGGGGCTGCCCCGTCCAGCTGCCCTGCCGGGCCAGGGCCATGGGCTGTTGCTTTGGGTCCCCAAGGCAAGGTTCCCCTGGCATCACAGCATCCCGGTCACCACCTGGGACGCACTGAGGACCCCTAATGGCTGGTGGGACTTTGCTTCCACCACCCGCCCCGTCGCTCTCCCTCAGCCCCGACTAGCCCTCGGGGCTTGTTCCAGTGCCCAGCTCTGCCCAGGGCCCCTGCCGCACACAGAACTTTCGTGGCCGCCCGTAGCCCACGAGAGGAAGTCCAGGCTCCTAACTTGGCCGTCAAGGGCTCTCTGCCTTCACCTCCTGCTCTCCTCCCCTTGCCATGCTCTGGTCACCTGGGGACCTCCGGAGGACCCTCCCTTGTCACTCCCACTTCCACGCCTTCACCCTCCCTGTTCCCCCTGCCTCGGATTCCCTCCATTTTCTTTCTATTTATTTGAGTCCTATGAGTCTTTCTATTTATTTCATGTCATCTTTTGAGGCCATAGGAGTGGCACCTTTGCCCAGAGTCTTCCTCTGACCACTCCTCTCCACTCTAGCCAATCCCACCCCCCCGCCAGGTCCTTGCGTGTCGTCTCTCCTGCTCATCACAGTCGCAGTGACAGGCGGCCTCCGCCCCATCCGGCCCTGGGCTGAGCCTGGCATCGTAACTGGTGCTCACATCAGCCCCGTGCGGTAGGGACGTCGCTTCCCATTTTCTAGATGGAAAAACTGAGGCTTAGAAAGAAAAAGAGATTTGCTCAAAGTTGCACGCAGTGGTGATCCATGAATTCAGCCGGCAGACATTTATCACTCACGTACACACCACCAACTCTGGAGCCAGAAGGCCTGGATTCCGATTCTGCTGCCACCGCTTACTAGCTGTGTGAACGGAGGACAGTAACTTGCCTTCTCTGTGCACCAGTTTCCTAACCTGTAAAGTGGGGGATAATAAAAGCACGTACGTCACAGGGTTGCTGTGGGGATAAAATGAATTCATTTGGACAAAGCGCTAGTATACAGTAGGAGCTTAATACATGTCAACATGTCATTGTTCCCTGAGGGAGCCAGAGCTGGCTTTGCAGACCAAGCAGGATCGGAGCAGCGTGTACGTAACCATTTCTCAGTCCGGAGTATTTCCCTGAGCTGGCGCAGGCCACAGCGGCCATCGCAGGACAGGCAGCTGCGGGAAACGCGCACGCTCGCTTGCGGGGCATTTGGGAAGTGGAGGCTGTGGGTCCGAGCAGCCGCCAGCAGGACTGGCCCTGGCTGCATTCTGCCCCTGGGACCCGGGCAGGCTGCTTCGTGGGCTGTGGCAGGATTGGTGAACCCAGTGCCGGAGCCCTGGACTTCCTGGGTCAGAGAAGTGTCCACCCCACTGCAGCGGGGCCCTCCCAAGGCCCAGGGTGAGAGGCAAGACCAGGGCAGGGCTATGGACCCCACAGCACCTGTCACTGACACCTGGGTGCACATAGCCTTAGAATCTGCCTGGCCTCATCGCTCTCTGGACAGATTTGCTCTGGGCCTTGCAGCCAGCCCCGGTGGGACAGGCAGCCGGAGCAGGAGGGGTCCCCGCACCCTCCTGGTCTTGGCTTCTTCCGAAAATACTCTAAAGAGCGGCCTGACCATCGGCTACTGTCCTAGTGGGAGCGCAGGTCCTGGAACCCTGACATCACAGCTGCAGGTGGCTGTCTGGGCACACGGCAGGCAAAAAAAGCCCAGAAAGGGCAGGTTAGCAGCCAGAGACGCCCAGCAAGGGTGGGAGTAGAACCCAGGGCTCCAGCCACTCCCCCTGGGGCCTTTCCTCCCCTTCCTCTGTCCCCCTAGCTGCCCCTTCCTGAGAGGAGCCTCTCACCGCCCTCTCTCTCAGCCAAGATGAAATACCAGAGTACCATTTCAGCATTTATTACAAACACAAGGTGACAGGTAAATAATTGAGGGTCTAAAAAAATACATTAAATAAATAATTGGGATTCTCAAAGTTCTTAGAGCAAATACATTATATACAGATGGGTGAAGCAGAGCAGGTCCTTCTCACCAGGAGTGTCCCAAGGGCAGGAGGGTACAAGGACCCTGGGGAGGGAGGGATGGGGAGGACAGACAGGGCTGGCCAGGACACTGGCTCCTGGGGGACCCATCCAGCCTCCAGGGCTGGCTTAGACGTGAGTGTCCATTGCTGCGTGGTCACTCCTGGTTTGTAGCCCAGTTGACAGGACTGTCCCCAGGACGTAGACTCCAGATTAACGCGCTCCCACGCAGTTCCTTTCAGCAGGGCTGTGCGCCAGCAGCCGGCGCTGGGAGGCCACTCTGCAGTCTGGAGGCCGAGGGCTTTCCTGGGCAGTGTGACACCACGGAGCTATCTTGAGGGAGGCCAGAGCCTGTGCCAAGCCCCACAAGTGGGTCCAGCTGGCTGGGACCGAGACCCCGGTCCAGGAAGCAGGCAGAGGGGCTCCTCTCCCCCTGTCTCCCCACGGGCTTCCTTCCCGACGTTCCTCCAGCTCACAGCACTATCTCTTCCTCCATCTGGAGTGTGTGGTCCTGGGCTTCCTTGTCGCCTCCTGCTGTCGCTTGGCAAAGTGGATCTTGGCTGCAGAAATGTCCCTGGGAATGGAGAAGGGTCAACTTAGCATCTCAGGAGATAGGGACTGTTGAAGAGCTCCCCATGAGAGGCAGGGCTAATGGAAACGAGACCCTTTGTCCCGATCCCGGGGTCAGAGCGGGCCACAGCCTGAAAACAAGGTCTGCACATTGAGAGCAGGGCAGACCAGGCCTAGAAGCTTCTCTGCCTACAGGGGTTTTGACAAAGCTGATGTTCAACACCAAATGCTGCCGAATGACCGGACAGCCAAGAACAGCCCCGCGTTATCTCTGGCGATCTGTCCTTCCACTTCTACACCTTTGCTCCTGCGTTCCTCCCGGGCTGTGTACCTTCCCCTCCCTCACCCAAACTCCACCTGCTACAGTTCTACCCATTCTTCAGGGCCCAGCTCAAGGCAGCCCAGCCCAGACAAACATGGGTCCTCGCTGCCCTTTGAACCTGGCTGAGACCCTGGGCAGGATCCTGGTGTCATCCAGGTAGCCACTTTCTGGCACCAAGAGTTCTAGCCTGTGAACTAGGAGGCTGGCTTTGGTGCCCAGCTGTGGGAACTTGGGCAGGGATCTCAGCCTCTCTGAGCCCCTTTCTTGGCCTGTAAAATAAAAACAGGCCTGGATCGCTGTGAGAACGAGTACAAAGTTGGCACAGCAAGCTTTGCATACTATCAAGTGTTGTGCATTTGCAAAGTGTATCCTGATTTTTTTTTTTTTGAGACAGAGTCTCGCTCTGTCACCAGGGCTAGAGTGCCGTGGCATCATCATAGCTCACAGCAACCTCAAATTCCTGGACTCCAGAGATCCTCCTACTTCAGCCTCCCAAGTAGCTGGGTCTACAGGCATGGACCACCATGCCCGGCTAATTTTTTCTATTTTTAGTAGAAACGGGTTCTCGATCTTGCTCAGGCTGGTCTCGAACTTCTGACCTCAAGCGATCCTCCCTCCTCAGCCTCCCAGAGTGCTAGGATTACAGGTACTTTTTTGATTTTTCTCTTATTTTTCTGTTTCTCCCCAAAGACAGGAAACCCTGAAGAGCAGGGCCTCTGCCCTGGCCAACCTGGAGGAGCCCTTGGTGACAGAAGTGGGGACAGCTGACACTGCTGGAGCTCCCAGGGGTGCCAGGCCCTGCACAACCCACTTAGCGTGGGTCAGCTAACCTAACCTCACAACAACCCTGGGAGTTGATGGCACTATTTCCCTGTTCCAAAAACAGGGACCTGAAGCACAGAGTGGTTCAGTGACGAGCCTGAGGTCACACAGCTTGTTGGGGGCAGGATTGGGGTTCAGATTAGGTGGTCCCTGCTCTAGAGTCCCCTTCAGCCACTCTGCTGCCTGCCCGGATGCAAGTTTCTGTTCTCAAGTCAGTTCGTTTGGACAGACATTCATGGACACCTCCTGGGTGCCAAGCCCCGGTCCTGCCTCTCATGGAGAATAAGGAGAGTGTGCAAGGCATACAGGAGGTGTTCAATCTGTGCGGGTGCCCTCACCTTAGCTTCTGGAGGAGCTCTCCTGCAGCAGCCCACGTCTTGCCAGTCTGGAGCACATCTGCAGGGAACTTGCCGCTTGGGACTGCCCCGGCTTCAGCCCTGAATGAACAGCATTGGGGCCCAAGTGAGGGGCTGTCCAGGGCCCTGAAGCCACCTGGCTGCAGGCCCAGCCCAACCCCCACCTGCCTGGGAGCAGATCCATTTCCATCCCTGTGCACCTGGCACCCTTCCTTTCCCAGTTGGGGTGGGGACTGAGGAAAACTGAGCTACCTGGAATGTGTTCTTAGCTCAGAAATAGTCAGCTGGGTGGCCAGCCTTCCCAGAATTCAGCCACCTGCAGCTGCGGGGGAAACTGAGGCAGGGGCGGAGACACAGCTTGAACCCCAGGGGAGGAGTTTCTTGTAAACCATCATGAGAAATGGAGCTTGGGATTTTGAAGCCAGTTCCTGCTTTCCCGAACACTCCGTGTGGAGGAGGGAAGGAACAGAATCTCCCATCCATTTTACAGATGAGAAAACTGAGGCCTAGGGAAGTTAGGAGACTTGGCGAAGCACCCCCCCCCAGCAACTCTGTGACAATCCTGGGATGGTGCCATGGCTTCCCAATCGCAAATGTTATTTCTCCTCCTAGTAAGTTCCAAAATCCCCTGAGCCTCAGGTCAGAATCCAAAGCCCAGTGGGACTTGGTCTGACAGACCAAAGCTGAAGGCCCAGCCCTCCTTCTGACCAGCTGTGTGGCCAGACAGAACAAGTCCTGTCCCCTCTCTGGACCTGCACCACCTCAGCTATCACCTGGGAGGACTCCTTCCTGCCCAGCACTGAGGTTAAGAGTATTCTCAGGAGCCCGCGGGGCTTGGCAGTGGGAGTGACTTGGGGTGACTGGTTCCCTGAAAGGACCCCAGTGGCCTATCGATCCCCAGCACCCTGCTGGCCCCGACCCTGCTCCACTGCTGCTCTCCCAGACACTTGCTTCCAGGGCAGGTCCAGGAAAGCAACCACCCCTGGCCCCTGCAGGCTGGGTGCCCACCTACCAGGGCCTTTGATGGCAGAAGGTGGCACAGGCGGGGTCCCTGATGCTGGAGCACTCACAGCGCCTTGGCAGGGAGCGGCGCCGGCGTCTTGGCGGGTTTCCCAGGCCGTAAGGAGCTGTCTGTCTGTGGGCAGGCAGCCAGCAAGGTAGTGATGGGGGGGGCGGGGGGAGAGAGAGAGAGAGGGAGAGAGAGAGGGAGAGGAAGATTAGATAAGCCACAACCATTGGCAAGCAGGGACTGTCCACACTACACACTAGGACAGCCACCCAGGGTGGCAATGAAAAGTGATCAGCCCCTGACTTTAAGAAATCCCACCACTAAAGTCACAGGCTCCTCTACAAGTTCTGGGTAGCCCTGGACAAGACACTTCCCCTCTCTGGGCCCGGCTCGGCTCCGTGGGAGCTCCCGGCATGAGGACGGAGGGGTGGAACTTGTGGTCCCCTCCCCTGAATTTAGGAAACTGGGAGTCCTCCCAGACAGGAACTCAAGCTGACGGAGCCAGGCTGGTCCCCCTGTTCTCAAAGAAGTCTTTCAGCTAGCCCTGGAGGAAGGGTGGACGCTTCATCTCAGAGAATTAAATAAATACACAGGCTCACAGTTAAGCCACCCCCACCTGGTCACCACTTGCCTAGAGGGGTAACAAATGTGCCTTAGAGACTTACAAATGGTGTATGTGTGCATGTGCGTGTGTGTGTGTGTGTGTGTGTTTGGGTGGGGTTGATCTCAGATTCAGAGTCTGATCGAGGCGGGCCAGGGGAAGGGCAGGGGCCCCGTGGCTGGTCGGACCAGCACCTTCAGGTGACAGAGCTAATTTTAGCCCGTGTGGTTGGAGTTGTAATGACTCCAGGTAGACCCAGCACGCAGGGACTGGCAGCGTTCCCGCCCTGAGCGAGTGTTTGGATGCGGATTAGCTCCACACACGCTTACGTGCCGGGCTTCTCTTGCCTTTTGCAATTTGGGGAAGGGAAAAAAAATACAAACACAGAAACTTCAGCGTGAGGTATGCAGTAGCCTGCAGGCAGCGGGGGTGCAGGCTGAACAGACAGCACCGGGCTCCCACCAGGGCTCAGCCAGGTAACACAGGACAGGTTTCTCACCTGTCATTTGGGGACAATAGCAGTGCCTGCCTCCTGGGGAGGCTGAGGGGCTCATGACAGGATAATGCACATGCCATGCTTGGCACAGGGCCTGGCACAGTGAAGACATGCTGTCATTAATCGCATTATTCTTAGAAGATCATGCAGAGGCAGCATGGCAGAGCGGGTGTGAGCTCTGCCATCCACAGAGCAAGGATGGATCCTGTGTGACCTTAGGGAAGGCACTTAACTCTTTTGAGCCTCAGTACTCTGATCTGGAAAATGGAGCCAACACTTTCTTAAGAGGCTATTGTGAGAATTCTCCAGAGACAGCCCTCCACATGGCTTGGGGAGTCCCCCCGTGGGAGTTGAAACAATAACTGGTAACCATTGATACAGTTGAGAGCTGGACTGTGCCAGAGGCACCCCAGCATGCCAGCAGCCCCCACCCTGCAGCCCCCACCTGGATGCCCACGGATGCTCACCCGGGAGTGTTCACCCAGATGATATCCAGGTGGCAGAAATAGACGCACTCCTTGTCCAGCCAGGAGCTGCAGGAGCAACGGCGAAGCCGCAGGTGGGCGCCTCGGGCATGGGGTGAGGGCGCCGGCTGCTCCAGGGCGGCAGCAGCCTGGCCCTTCCCTGCACACACAGGAGGGAGAGAGAGGCGGAGAGGTGGGTTGGGGCGCCTGACACAGTCCGGGATGGTGGACGCGCTGGCCCCTCCTCCTGCACAATTGAGGAAGTTGGCTCTCTCTTGCTGCTCAGGAGCTCCGGGCCAGCCCAGGGAAGGGAAGCCCAGCAGCCCTGCAGCAAGGGCCAGTGGCTGCCCTGCGCCTGGGCACCTCTGCTCTTGCAGAGCCCCCACTGCCCGCCACCACTGCTGCCGGTCTCCCCAGCTAGCTTGGGGGCACCGCAGCCCCAGGTGGAGACACCTGACGGCCAGACCCAGGGGCTGCAGCAGCAGGTGAGGCCAGGGCGGCTCACCTTCGTGCAGGGTCACGAACAGGGCTAGAGCGACGGAGCACCAGGCAGTGGGCACGGAGACCATAGCGGCGGCGGAGTGTGCAGGCTGGGCTGGAGCAGGGAGTGCCTGTTGCCAGTGTCCCGCTGCTAAGCTGAGCAGAGAGCTCATTGCCTCTGTGCCCTGGCTGCCTCTTTTAACACCAAGGCCCCGCCCCTGCTGGTCCAGCCCTGCCCCACTGCACCGGTGGGCTGGGAGCCAGGGACACCGCCTCCTCCCCAGGCGCCTGGCTCGCCCCAGCCTCCCGGTGAGGGGGGTGGAGGGGGAGAACCTGCTCCTCTCCTGAGCCTGGAGCACCTCTAGGAGTCCTGGGGCTCCCCTGTTGTTCCCAGGGGCCCCTTGCCATCCTGCTGCACTTCTTCAAGTTGCTCCAAAGTGCCCCGGCCTCCTGTCCACTCTGTGGCTGCCCCACAGGTCTTGCCCAGAGCTGAGAGTTTGGACTGGGAGGTCCCATGAACAATACCCTCCCCCTCCTTCCCTCCTGCCACCCGTTCTGCTTGCCCACTGCCAACCAGACTAAGGACACCCCTCTGTTGTGTGGGAGGTGGAAGGCCCACTCAAGGCTGTGTGGCCTTGGGCGAGTCAGAGCCCTCTCTGGGCCTGCTTCCTTTGGTGAAGGACACAGCTCACGCCTGACCTCTGACCAGCCAGAGCTGCCTCATCCCCACCTCCCCCAGGAATTGCCCCTCCCCCACCAACCCAGGGCCTGGGCAGGAATTCTGGTCCCTTCCACAAACTCTTCAGCTATGCAGCCACAACCAAGGACAGCCCTCTTGGGCCTCAGTTTCCTTGTTTGCAACATAAGGCCAAAACGGGGGAGTGCTTAACATGTTCGGCTTACAGGCCCCCTGGAGACGAGTAGGTGCTTCACAGCCCTTTCCAGAAAGATGCCCCTGTGGGCACACACACAAAGTGGCCCTTGCATGGCCTCCTGTCCCGGACAGGACAGGATGTCTCAGCTCACTTCAGTGGCTACTGTCTGTAAAAGAGGCAAGGCAGTGGGGGGCTCCCTGGGTGGCACTTCTCCTGGCCCCTCTGCTGGCCCTGAAGCCTCACTGGAGAGGAAAGTGGCACTCTTTCCTCCCGCCCAGGCCTGACTCAGAGTCCACTTCTGGCCAAAGTCTTCTCAGGGACCCAGTCTCCAGGTTCAATGGGAAAGGCCCTCCCGTTTCTCGGAATTCCCACGGACTCACGACATTGGGCTTATCTCCTCCGCAACCTCGAGGGCCAGAACTCCAGAGAAGGCAGGCCCTGCAGCCTACCCCGCACGCCGTGGGGCCGCATGAGTGCTCTCTGAAGGTGGCAATGAAGTTATAAATCCCTGGCCTTGAACTGTGGAACCCAGGCTGCCCAATTTCGAGTTCCTATATTCAGCAACTCCTCTGTCATCGGACAGACAGTCAGTCATGAAGGGGAAAATCGATGACCACCATGAACAAGCAATTTTGCTTCTTTCTGGGGCATGTCCAGAGCAGGCATGCACATGCGAGACCTGGGACACGCGGGCAGAAGCCACGGAGGGCAGCACCGGTCAGTACTGGTCAGTACCGCCCTCCTTCCCTGAGGTTGGGCCGGCTGCAGCGGGAGCAAGAACACACATTTCCTGAGCACCTACTGTGTGCTCCTCCTCACCACAACCCCAGGAGGCAGCAGTCACCATCTGGGAGCCAGCTCCGTGACTGCCCAAGAGGAGGCGCAGAGAGGAGCAGGCCCGGCCAGGGCCACGCCGCTGGCAGGTGGCAGAGCCCCGAGCTTCTCTCCAGCAAACCACAAGCGACTCGCTGTGCGATGCTCACTGCCCTCCCACATGGCGCCTCTCTAAGAATTTGGAAGAGTATTTCTGGAATGAGGTGAGCAACACTCCCAGTCATCCCCACTCGCCTCCGAGAGAATATAAACACGGAATTAGGCAGGGTTGGTGGCGGGGGGTGGGGGGGGGAATAGAGAACTCGAACCACTGGACCATGAAGAGAAGAAAGAAGGAAGAACAGGTCAGCGGGGAGAAGGAGGGGTCAGGCCAGGCAGGAAGGCAAACAGGGAGGCAGATAAAGACAGGCAGAGCTCGAGGGAGAACAAGGAAGCAGCGGTAGTGAGAAAGAAAGCACTGGGATTTGAGAGCGTCAAAGAGAAAGACCACAGGGAGAAGAGGGAAGGTGCTAAGGCGTCTAATCTTTACACAAATGCAAAGTGCCTGCTCAGGACAATAGGGAACCAGAGGCTCCGAGTCTGGGAAACATAATAGAAGAATTAAATGGCCCCAGAGACAGGATCCCTCCCTGGTGTGAGAGAAGGATGACGGCAGGGCAGGGGCTGCCACCCAGGCCCCGCAGGGTCAATGCAGGGAGCTGCCAGCCGGGCGGGCTCTGGCTCCGGTTTCCCCCATTCCCTGCCCTTGGCTTGAGCTGAGCTACCAAGGCTCCTGTGAAATGGAGAGGCCAGGCCGGGGAACCTGAGCGGGCCCAGGTCTTAGGGGATGAAACCATTCCGGGAACAGCACTACCCCACTGACGAGTTGGTTTCCAGGTAGAGAAAATTAAGCTGAGTTAAAGAACAGCCAGATCCAGACCTCTGGGTTTCTTTGCCTGGGCGCTGACAGTCGCCTGTGCCCCTCCTGGCAGGTCTGGCTGCACGTCCTTGCCCCCCATAACCATCCCTAGGCCCTCTAGGTGGCTGGGCTGCATGGCTCCCTGGCCCCATTGCTCTGGCCCTGCTGCCTGCCTGGGAGAGGGGCAGGATCCGTGGGGGGCCACCCTGTTGGAATTGGAGAGAATCATTTTGCACACAAAATGATTTGTTTCCCTTATGCTCGGAACCAGCCCAGTCCGAGAAGGAGAGCTATATGGAGGGGAGGCTGGCAGAAGACAGTAGGTGAGTGTATTTCTGGGGGAGCCGCTGGGCTAGACACTGCCCTACAGAAATCCCCGTCTCCACTCCCGTTTGATGGATGAGATAACTGAGGTCCAAGAGGAAGAGCAGCTCACTCAAGTCTGTGATAGGGCTGGGCATGTTCTCTTGGCTCCTAATTCAGCCCTGCCCTTTCCTGTACACCTGCAAAACTCACCGGGGCCTCCCAGCTGAGCCCAGGATCCTGGGTCTCCTTGGGAAAGGCTGTGAGGGAGGACCCCACTGCAGGAAGGCCAGGCCACTGGGATGCGGCCAGTCTGTCTCCCTGCGCTCCCCAAAGCTCCTCCTATAGCCCCAGCACTAAGAATAAATATGGTCCCATGGAGCAGCTATCCAGCAGCTGTGGACACTGGATGGTGGATGGAGGATGCATGGGAATGAGGATTGAGTGTCCTGGTGATGTTGTCCCCCAGGGCAGGGATGGGCTGGAGCAGGTGCCTGGTATTGCAGTCGAGGCCTTGGACCAGGAGGCTTTGTCCCAGCTCTGCTGTTCCTACTGTGTGGCCTTGGGCTAGTCCCAGCCCTCCTCTGGCCTCCGGTGTCCTGCCTTCCCACTGACTTCGGGGAGCGGTGCTCTGAGCGCTGACTGCCCGTGGCAATCAGAGTCGAGCTGACCTGGGTTTAGAACTCCCCCAACAGAGGCACAGCAGACTCTTGTTCCCAGCTTGAGGCCATCCACCTGTTCACCTCCAGAAAACTTGTCATTTCCCCATCGCCACCTGGCCCCACCAGGTTTCAGGAAGTTCTGTCTGCAGCCCTGATGGAAGGGACACAATGTCTTGGTTGCTGGCACATAGCGTGCAAGTGGCCAAGCAGAGTGAGTAGCTGGGAAGAGGGGCTGGCCCAGGGGAGATGTCTGGAGCCTGCAGGGGCTGGGTGCTGGGGAGGGTTTGGCCCTGGAGCCAGCCGGGGCTGAGGCTTGGGGACTCAGGAGGTTCAGACATTCCCATCCCATTTGTCCCAAAGGCTGTGGGTTGGGCTGCCCCCACTAGGGCCCGGGGCTACTCAGCCTCAGGACCTCTTTCTGGTGGGTGGTCTGGGCCTCCTGCCATCAGCCACAGCTCACACTGAGCCAGCAGGGCCTGCCACCGCCCACGCCATTGTCCCCACACTGGGTCTCCACAAGGGCAGCCTCAGCCTGCGGGACTAGCTCCCCTGGTTTCCACAGCTTCCCTCGGAGGACACCCCGGTGTTGGTTCTCCTCCTCCCTCCACCTCAGCCCCTTTGGAAAGATTTATATCTCCCACATAAACTGCACTTTTAAAAGAATAATTCATGTGCTCTGTTTGTTATTAATCTAAGGGTAATCAGAACAGGGTCAGCGAGGCCCACAGAACTGCTGGAATTTCAGCCCAAAGCAGACATTGTTCAGCCCAGGCCCCCTCGTCAGGAGGCCATGTGAATCCTGCGGGACTTTTTGAAATAAGAAAACCAACTCAGGGATTCAGCATCTAGGATGGAAATCTCTGGACTCCAAAATTTTGAGTTACTTCCAAAATGCTAAGGGTCTGATTCCCCACCTAGCCTTTTGGAGGTGTAGGGTAAACAGTGTTTATTGAGCACCTAATATATCCCAAGCCCTGTGGTAAGCGTTTTACATACATTAGCTTTATTAACTGTCACACCATACCTGTAGGATAGGTACTGTAATTAGTTCCTGCTTTATAAATGAGGAAACTGAGGCTCAGAGAGGGTGACTTGCCCAGTGTCAGACAGCTAGGAAGTGGCAGAGCCATGGTTAGAAAGCAGGCCTGTGGGACTCTAAAGCCTCAGCCCTGAGCCCTGTGGGTCCCCAATGTGCTTTCCCAACTCCCCTGCCCTTGGGGAGCCCTCCCACAGCAACTCTTCTCCTGGGGCACCCCCTGCTCTCACCAGGCAGAGAGCCCTAGGCAGGCTTGGAAGGTGAGGAGCCCGGGAACAGAGGCCAGCCTCCCACCTGTGTCCAAGGATAGCCTCACGACCACAGCAAAAGCACAGCACGTAGCCCATGCCTAAGAGGCCAGGGGCTGAGGCCTGGCCACAGCCCTCAGGTAAGCATGGACAGTCCATCCTTGTTTCACTGGATCCCCAAAACAGACCCAGGAGGCAGGCTGGCTTCATGATTCTCGCTATGGATGAAGTCCCGGAGGAAGTGACTTACTCAGGGTCACACAATGAACACAAGGCAGGGCTAGAACGTTCCCTTATACTCATCTGCTATGGGACCACAGCTTATGTCTATCCCATGATCCTCCCATCTATCCACCTACCCACCCATCCATACATCCCACCCATCCACACATCCCACCCATCCATACATCCCACCCATCCGTCCAGCTTCCCATGTCCCCATCCATCCATTCATCTATCCGTTTACCCACCTATCTTTCCTTCCCTTTATCCATCCACCCATTATCTTACCGTTTATCCATCTTCCCATCCACACATCCACTCAGCCAGCCTCCCATGCATCCCTCCTCCTTCATGACAAACAAGGTTGGAGAGACTAGAGCTCTTCAAGCTTTGAATGGCGTGTTACACTTGTCCTAGAAACGTTCATTGGTTATTTCCTAGGGGGAGGTGCTTCCCTACTGAAATGATGGGCTCTCTGAGACATGGTTTTCTCTAGAATCCCCACCCCAAGGTCTAGCACAGGCCTGGGCATGTGTTCTGTGCCAAACACTGGGGAGAAATGGAAGGCACCAGACACCCTCCTAATGAGGCGGGGGGGTCTAGGCCCCTTTTCCTGCCTGATACCACCTTCAAACTGCTTGAATGATGAAGACTTGAGATAATCTTTCAGAATAAAATCAGATGGATGGAAGGGCCCTTGGCCTCTCTCAGATGAGGAAACTGAGGATCTAGGGAGGAGAAGTAGCCGGTTAGAGGTACCCCCTGCCAGGCCTGGGTCCTAGAAACCTAGGATGTCCACATACTTTCCTCTCTGAGGCCAAGGCCCCTGTCCTTGGAGAGGCTGGAACCCCAACTTCTCCTCCATCCCACCACCACCACCAGCCAAGACATGCAGCTGGGATTTTTTCGGAGTCACGCCCACGCTGTTGCCTAGAACTCATGTTTTCCAAGGCGCACCCAGGGCCCCACCAGGAGGCCGCCTTTCCCCTCTGGGAAGGGGTGAGCCACCAGGAGGCTGGGCCGTGCAGGAGTATAATGCTTCATTCTAGAATTATATGTCAGCTAAAAATAAGTGCCTGGTGCCTGTATCATCAGGGTAGCTCGGTGCCCAGCAGGCAGGCACAGCTGGGATTGCCACTGTGACTTCAGGCCAACATTCCTGGGCAGAAGTGTGCCTGGGATACCTCCTCACCTGAAGGCCTTGGCGTTCCTGCCCAGCTACTGGGACTCCTAAGCTGTGAATGACCACCCCCCCCCACCACCAAGGAGGGGCACAGCTGGGCTCTGGCAGGCAGGAAGGTGGTCAGGAGCTAAAGCCACTGCCTGGGGCGGGCTCAGGGTGTGGGGGTGAGTCAGGGGCCAGCCCACCCCTGGAACCTCTGAGACTTGGCGGATCCAGGTACTACTGGCTTCAGAGCCCTGTGACTCAGGCTTGAATCCCCCTACACCCCATCCTTTTAAGGACAAGTGCCCGGGACTGTGCCAGGCTGGAGGTAATGTGGTCAGGGGTTGGCCGGTCTGGGGTCTGGTTCTGTTGCTCACCAACATGTGATCAAGGGCACACCATGTTTTGACCTTCCTTAGTGTCAGAGGCCTCATCTGTCAAAGGCATCTAGGAATTAAAAATCGCACCTCACAACTTCTAGGAGGCTTTGTAGCGTCACCAACATGAGATGTGGCCTGGTGCCTCACACAGAAAGGCAACTGGCCAGCCTCTGTCCTCTCTTGCTCACTTCGGCCTGCAGGGTGTGTGTGGGCCTTGCGGCCTGGAAAGGATGGTGTTGTGAGTGTGTGAGTGTGTGAGTGTGTGTGTGTGTGTATGTCTGTGTGTAGGGTGTTAAGAGAATTGTCCCATCTTCATGCCATAGACCAGATCCCCTAGAGTGGCCCTTCTATTCCTCTGGGTCGCTCGGTCCCTCTAAGGTAAGCAGCCACCCTGGCTTGCTCCACTCACCCCATTTGCCTTGGCGCACCAAACCATGCTGCTGGTTTGGAGGGAGAAGCGTGCTGGCATTTGGAGGCTTCTGGGCAAAGCTGCCTTCCTACGCAAACCAGGCTTCAGCTGCAAGCCTGTGGTCGGGACGCAGTCAGGCCTCAGGGTGCAGCGTCTCACCAAGCCCCAGGGCCCACCCTGGTGTCGGGCCTGCTTGGGGTCTGACGCTGAGCTCTCTTTCTGCCTCATCCCACCAAAGCCGATCTGGCTGTCCAAGGCTTCAGCCCACCAGACCACAGGGCCAGCTACACCCTGGGTCCCGGGCGGCCTCTCTTGCCCCCATGCCTCTGCGAGAGTTGGGGCCTCCCAGTCTCTTTCCATTCTGCCTTGGTTCATTGTGCCCATTCTTCAAAGCCCGTCACAAACCTTGTCTCCCCCGGGAGGCATCTCCAGTTCACCCAAGATACACGATCTAACCCTGCTCCAAACACCCGCATCGCTGTCATTTACAGCCACCTCTGGCTGGGCTGTATCTTGCCTCTTCTTGAGGGCAGGCGGGTGGCTGAGGGCTCTAATTCTGCTGTCAGGCTGCTTTGGATCCAAGGCCCCCCTCTCATTCCACAGGCCTTTTCCTCTTTCTTTGTGTCTCGGTCTCATCTGCCACATGCGTATCATCCTGGTTCATGGCCGTGGTGAGACCAAACAAGAAAGACCCCCCTCGGAGGCAGCCATTACTATTATGGATTACACTGGATCACATTCTTGTTCTCACTGAATCCTTACAGCAACACCCCTTTGAGATGTGTCCACACATCCACTTCAGGTGGGACCTCAGACCTAGAGAGGTCGGGGAGCTGGACCTGCAATGCTTGGGGTTCACACCCGGGTCTGTCTGACCCCAGGCTCAGGGCCGTCCAGTGCTCCCCGCCCTTCCTCACTGGCGTGACCTCCCTCAAGCCCTCTCCCCCTCCCAGATCACATACTCAATAAATATGCATTGAATTGGAAATGGGGAGGTCAGGGAAGTTTGCCTTCTGAGATCCACTCTTCCTCAACTGCCCCCAGCCCAGGTCCACTGGGCCCCTCAGCTCGGGGAGCTTTCTCAGGAGCATGTGCGGGCAAGACAAAGCCTTCACGGCTGGTGGCAGCATTTCCTGTGGCGTGTTCCAGGGAAACACTGGTAGCAGGAGGGACGCTGTTGCCAGATGAGTTTGGGGAACTGGGTTTCCGGCAGCGCTTCCAGAAGTCTTCAGTGGACAGATGAGTGCTGGGACTCCCAGAGGGAGACGGGAAGTGACAACTCCTGGGTCCAGGAAGGTGGCTCCCAGGCTGGGGAGAGGAAGACATGGAGTCCAGCTAGGGGGCCACAGGCAAGCCCCTTGTCATCTGAGCATCAGCTTTGTCCCCCATGAAGTGAGGTGGCCCTGTGGGTGCCTTGGAGACGAAAGCACAAGCGTGAGGTCAGCCGCAGCCCAGAAAGATCTCTTCAGACGACCTTCTGCACCCGCCCGGGGAGGTCTCGCGCTCAGCCTGCAGAGGGGGCCCTGCACCTTGGGCACCCTGCAGCCCTTCCCTCTGCCATCCTCCAGGGAGAGTCAGCTATGTGCTCTCCGGCCCCGTCACTCACCAAAACCATCCTGGCCTCCCGTGTGCCCAAGACTTGAAGAATTAGTCATAGCTACTGTTACTGAGGCCAGACACTGTACAGAACTGTTTCATACGTTATCCCATGTGACCAGCCCCGCGGGCAGGCACTCACTGTTACTCCCATTTTACAGATGAAGAGCCTGAGGCTTGGGAAGGTGGATTGGCTTGCCCAGGGTCACGTAGCCACTTGAATCTAGGTCCGTCTGCTTCCCGGCCTGTGTTCCTCATCATATACGGTCCCACAGAGAATCTTCATGGGAGGCGGGTTATTATTATTACCCTTTGTTTTCACATGGACAAACTGAGGTGCCTTGTCCAAGGCCACCCATCTAGCACGGAAAGAGCTGAGATTTGAACCCTGGTCAGTCTGGGCTCTTGGCCTGAGCCCTCAGTCTCAATATGGATCTTCCTGTCAGAGCCAAAGAGTCCCCCAAAAGCAGGTCCTGGGACTGACCTCAGGGCCTGAGTCCAGGGGCAGTAGGAAAAGTCCCCCCATCTCTCAGCCTGGCTCCTGGGCCTTTAGCAGAGGAAACTCAGGGAGCGTGGGGAGAGAGGCCGGCTTTGCACTGTGTGCTGGGTGGTGAAGTGAGCAGTGACTCAGTGGGAGGCCCCCCGGGGGAGACAGGCAGTGGGGACAGCACAGGCCAGGCCAGGGGTCCTCCTGGAGGAGGCTTGTGTAGGGCAGGGCTGAGTCACAGCAGTGAGCTCAGACAGGGAGCTGGGATGGCCCGATGACCTCACACTTTCATCTGGGCCTGGCAAGGAGCTGCGGACCAGGCAGGCCTGGTGGGCGCTGGCTGGCAGGAGAGGCACACCCTCTCCTTGGATGCCCATGGTCGGGGGGTGTCTATGAGACCAGAGGATCTCCCTTCAGGCTGGAACTTCAAAGCCCTGACAGACTGGGGAGGCAGTTGGTACAGGAGAGTGAGCAGGGATATGGGGTCACACTACCCCTTCTGATGTGTGACCTGGGCCAAGCACTTCCAGCTCTCTGAGCGTTGGCTTCCTCCTCTGTCCTGTGGACTCATGTGAGGGTCTCATAAGCTGACAATTCTTGTCCAAGCCCAGGCACGCAGCTGGTGCTTGGGAGAGGAGGGTGGAGGAGGGGAACAGCCATCACCAGCCAGGAGAGCCCACCAGAAAAGGGAGGCTGTAGCAGACTGGCCTTGGCTGCCCTGTCCTGGCTACTGCCTGCGTGGTCTTGAGTGAGAGCCTTCTGATCTCTGGACCTCAGTTTCCCAATGTATCAGATAATGATAATAACCCCAGACCCTCAGGAGGAGATGGAGGATGATGTCACAGGGTTCCTGTAATTTCCACCCCCAGTGTGGGCAGATACTGGGGAGGAAGAGAGCAGGACCCATTCCTGCGGGCCCAGATGCCGTGGGTGAGCCTTCAGCATGCCTGCCTGGAAGACACGCCTGGGAGCCTGGGAGGCCCTGCCTGCCCCCATCCAGCACTCCCCAAGGCTGGTGCAGAGAGGGTGAGGGGTGACAAGGTCACGCAGCAGCCAACTGAGTGGATCTACCATCCAAGGGGAGGGGGCCTTTGCCCTTTATCTCACCAGATAAGAGGCCCTGAATGGGCCTGGAGGGCCTCATGGCCTCAGATTTGGGTGAAAGCTAGGGGTGAGGAGGGGAAGGCTAGAGCCTGGCTGGCTCCAGCTGACCATAAAGCAGCCACTTCTCTTGGTGCTCCTCAGCCTGAGTCAGCCAGGGGCTGTGGCTGCTTCTGAGTTCATCGCCTGCCTGCCTGCCCGCCACTCAGCCTTGGAACCCAGGCCTTAGGCACAAGAGAGGTCTGTAATAATGTCCTGGTGATAATGACAGCTGTGTGGGGAGCTATGCCCACGTGCTAAGCACTCTCCCTGCCTTCATTCATTTGATCCTCCCTACAGCCCTGGGAAGTGGGTTCAGAGAGGCTACATAAGCTGCCCAAGGTCACACAGCCAGGAAGAGAAGGGAAGGGTCTTCAGGCCCTAAGGGTGCGCTCTGCTATCGTGCAGCAGATGAGCCCATGCTGAGCCCACCTTGTGTCAGACCTGGGGCTGGGGCTGTGGATCGCTGGCCCACATGGGATTTGGAGAAAGGGACCCCAAAGGCATCAGCATTTGCCCAGGACAGGGAGCTGGGTGTGTGGATGGCCTGGGGATGAAGGGTCCGAGCCTAAGGACCAGTGTGTGTTCTGTGTCTGGCTCTTTGTTGGCTAAAAGGGAAGGACAGATACAGAGCTGCAGGACCCAAAGAAGGAGTGACGCCTCTGCCCGGAGGCTCAAGAGGGCTTTCCAACGGAAGAGACTGAGCGGAGACTATGGAGATAACAGCATTCCTGGCAGAGGAAAGACCCAGGTAAATCCCATGGGCCTGACAGAGCATGGAGTGCCCTAGGAGCCGCGTGAACAGCTTGAGGGGTTCGGCAGGGAGGAGCAGGGGGAGGCCACACACACCACAGGGTCTTGAATACCATGCTGAGAAGCTGATCTTTTCCTGAGGTCAAAGTGGAGTCAGAAGGAAAGGCATATCTGTGCCATGGAGGCTCAGGCCAGGTAGTTCCAAACCAGTCCTGGCTGGGGGGTAGAGATGGGGGGGGTCCTTCCAGGGCCTTCCCTGGACTCTCAATTAGATGGGGAACCTGTGGCCTTGGGGCCACATGTGGCCTTCTGGATCCTTGAGTGCAGCCTTTTGACTGAATCCAAATTTTACAGAACAAATCCTTTTAATAAAGGATTTTTATCCAAAGAGCTGCTTGTTCTCTGAAACCAGGGAGAGGGGCCAGGCTGGCAGAGGCATCCCAGGATGCCTCATCTTCCACTCTGACAAGTGCAGACCCCATGGGCACAGGCAGCTGGGTGTTCCTCTGTCCCCTGGTTGCCCCCAGGAGGCCCATCCCAGCCTGGCTGGCCTACCTTGGCCCTTTCTGTACTTTGATGCTGCCCTGGATACCCAGTCGGTGCTGGAGACCAAGGTTTGTTGCAGCGAATCCTCTTTTCCCTCTTCCATCCCACAGTAATACTTAGATCCTCACTTGTAATTTCCCCAACAACCCCTGGAGGGCCCCCTGCTGCCCGCAGCCACTCTTTGGGTAGGGTAATGGAGGCTTGGGGGATGGGGGCCAGCGAGGGACAAGTGCATCCTGCCATTCCTCCTATGGATCTTGACCACCAAGGAGCAGCGAGTGTGACGGGCAGCCACTGCGCACCTCACGCTGCCCTGCGCGCTTTAAGGGATACATGTAGTTTCTAGAACCTTACAACCCGGGTTCAAACCCCAGCTCCGCTTCTCACTAGTATGTGACCTCAAGCAAGTCAGTGTCCGTGTCCCTGTTTCCCCATCTGTAAAATGGTGATAATGACAGTACCTTCTTCATAGGGTAGGTGTGAGAATTGGGTGAGATAACTCATAGCAAGTGCTTACAACCA
The DNA here is from genome assembly GCA_008086735.1 of Cheirogaleus medius. Taxonomy (NCBI): domain Eukaryota; kingdom Metazoa; phylum Chordata; class Mammalia; order Primates; family Cheirogaleidae; genus Cheirogaleus; species Cheirogaleus medius. Next base: position 27,619,849 of record VBSM01000529.1, read on the forward strand.
TGCCGGGCACATCCCCACTTGGCAGACAGAGAAACTGAGGCTGAAAGAAGAGCGGGCGCCCCCCGCAGGGCTTCGCCCCCCCCCCGCCCCTGCCTGGCCCTTGCGGGGTCTGGGCCCGGGCCCACTCCCAGTCCCTCCCTCTCCCTCTCATGCCTGGTTTGGGAGAACCTCAGGCCGGGCCGAGCGCAAAGCGGCCGCGGGCGCGTGGAGCGGCAAGCGGGCGGCGGACCGGGCTGCAGCGCAGGCCTGCCCTCGCCTCCCGACCAATTTTGGGCAAAGCGGCGGCAGCGGCGGCGGCGGCGGCGGCGCGCTACGTGCAGGCTGTGAGTCAGCGCCCAGGAATGCGCAGGACGCTTTGTTCCCCTTTTGGCGGACCTACGAACGTGCTGGGACCAGGGCGCGGCGGGACCTGACATCACCGCGGGCAGCACGGCCACGTGTGCCCCACTGCAGGGCTGCCCCGCGCCTCCGCCTCTGTGGCCCGGCCCCCTCCCCAGGCCTCCCCGTGTCTGGCAGCCCAAGCCCGTGTGTGGATCACAGAGAAACGACAGCTGGGGGACAGGTTGCCCAGGAGTTGCCAGTCCCAGGTACTGGGACCTGGAATGGCCACAGCAAGCCCCGAGGCTAACCTGGGGTGGTCATCTGTGAGCCGTGGCCCTCTCCACGCCAAGGCTGGTGTGGGAGAAGGAAGCAGGAGGTGAACCCTTCTCCAAGCCCTGCCTCCAGCTGGCTGTGTGTTTCCCCCAAGTCACTCCCCCTCTCTGGGCTTGGGCCTGTCCAACTGTCAGATGGGGTGTCACTGGCCATCTTGCTGTTCCCCAGAGTCCTGTGCTGGGTAACAAGGTCTCAAGCCTAGAAGTGCTTTGGAAAGGAATGTAGAGGCCTTGAAAAGTCATTGCAAACTACAGACGGCTGCATGGAGGGCCTTTTGTGTGCCAAGCTGTGTCTGGAGCTTTCTAAATGCAGTGCCATCTAATGACCAGAGCAGTCCTGAGTGGCAGGCACTGCTGCTGTGGAAACTGAGGCTCAGAGGGGTGAAGTCACCTGCCCCAGACCACACTAGTACCGGCAGAGCTGGTGTGGACCCAGGGCAGTTTGGCTGGGCCCCCACTTCTGTCTGATGGGTGTGGACCTCGTCCTGGGCTGGAATGCCCAGGGCTCCCCGCGCTGCTGGACTCTGCCAACCTGGGAAGCCCCAGAGAACAGAGTCTTGAGGCTCCACTTGGGGCTGTTCCGAGGAGGAGCAGAGGCCACTGGAGTCAGAATCTCCCCTGCCCTGTGTGGCCTTGGACATGTCACTTGCTTCTTGGGTCCTCCCATGACTGCTCTGTCTTCACGTGGGGAATTAATTCCATTTTAGCTTCCCCACCCCAGGGGCAGGGGCAGGAACTAAATGGCCAAGTCTGTGCGTAGGACCTGCAGGGGTCAGGCAGGGCAGCCAGCTGGGCTGCTGGGAGGTTTCTCCGGATGGGATTTGTTATGCATGCTCTCTTCTGTCCCTTTCCCTCATCCACAAGGTCCCTAACGCCAGGGCAGAGTGCCCCACAGCCCCACCCAGCGAACAGGGCCTTCTGTAGGAGTCACCTGCAGGAGGTCAGCCCTGGCCTCAAGAACTCTGCAATTGAGCAGGTCCTCATTGGGGTCCTTGCCAGCCCCACCCCTGGCTCAGTGTACTCTGGACCTCTTCGGCTTCTGTCCCTCTTAGGCCATATGTTCTGTATGGAGGATATGGGGATGACCTGTCCTTACCCCAGGGCTGATCTTGCAGTGGCCTTGTTCTGACCTTAATGCCTTGGTACCGTAACCAGCCTCAGCTGGTTGGACCCACCTCAGCTGGTCCCCAGTGATGGCACTGGCAGAAGAGGCCAAAGCCCCCCATTGGCTCTTCCTGAGCCCTCTCTGTGTGTGTCTTACTTGAGGGTAGCAGGGCTGTACCTTGGGCAGGTTGATGCTGCAGAGGCCTATCTCCTGCCTGGGGCTAAATGTCTCTGCATTTGGGACAGTGGCTTTTATTCTACCAGCAGTGCTTAGGCCTCACCTGCAGACCTCTCTACCAAGGTGTGAAATGTGCACAGAGGCAGAGACCACACAGCATGGTGGCCAGATGCTGGCCTCTGGGGTCTGCCAACTGTGGGACTCCACTTCTCTGCACCCCAGATTCTGTCCCCATAAGTGGGGAGCAGGCCCCCTTTTGTGAGCATCCAGGGAGTTAGTGGGTACAAACGTCCGAGCACACAGTGGCTGCTGGGTCGGCATGAGCCCCCTGAGCCTGCACCCAGGGAATTATAGTGACTTCCACATCATCATCATCATCTCCCTTGACTGCAGTGTCTGCACGTGTCCCTGTCCCTGCACAGCACAATTCTTGGCACTCAAGGGCCCCGCCTCGGCCTGGCATGCCTGCTTGGGTTCCTGCCCATGTGGTTTCCTCTTGGCCTCTCCCTCACGTCCTCTGGCAGAGCATCCCCAGCTGTCTGCATTCCTGTGCCATGAAGACGGCCACCTTGGGGCTGGGCCTGGCTAGCACACCCCCTGAGAGTGGAAGCGTGCGTGCTGGCAAGGATATGCAGAGACACACCTGCGGGTACCTGCCTCCCCATGCCCGTGTATGGCCGTGCCTCTCTGTGTCTGTGTGTGCATGGATGTGTGTATGTGTGCCAGCAGGTACGCACAGGCGGGCATGGCCACCCGTGTGGACATATATGAGTGCAGTGCAGGGGGCTGTTGTGCCGGAGGAACCCTCCTGGTCCCTAGGGACACCACGGGCCTTTGGGATCTGCGCCCATGTATGATGTTGGGGGCATGCATGTTTCTCATAAGTGAGAGCCCTTGAATGTGAGGATCACGTGCCCAGCATGGCCCCTCTCATGTTGAGCCACTGGAGGAAGCCGAGGGTATTGAGGGAAGGGGGTCAGGATGAGATCGAACATGGAGGACCACCTGCCCAGCTAAGCTGGATGCTTCCCACCCTCGTACCAATCCCTGGAGGGAGAAAACTGGAAGAAATGTTCCCCCTCTTTGAGGCTTAGAGAGGGCCGGTCACTTGCCCAAGGTCGCGCAGCCTGTAAGTAGTGGAGCCAGTGTTCAAATCTACATCTGCCTGACTCTAGAAGCTGTCAGGGCAGGGAGGCAGGGGGCTGCTACAAGGGCCATAGAACAGCAGAGACCTGTGCAGCCCAGGGCCAGCAGTTCCCTCGGAAGGTGTGAGCTCTGAGTGGCCTGCCTGGGCCACTTGCACCCTGGCCCGTACCTGCCTTAGCTGGATACTAGTAGACACGCATGGAGCTGTGCCAGACACCGGGGCAAGTGCTTTCATCTAATTCTCTTTAATACCCTAGGAGGCCGGTGCTATTACTATTAATTATTATTATATATGTATAACATTTGTATTATGTAATAATATGTAATATCATAATTAACAGACTATTGTCATTCTCATTGAAGAGATGAGGCAACTGAGGCTCAGATAGGTTAGGTAACTTGCCTGAAGTCGTGCCACTCTGGCTAGCATCTTCTTGTGCGTGAGATCTCAGCCTCACCCTCTGTCTGCTAGGTGGTCTCCAACTCCATCCTACATGCAGGCCCAAGGAAGCTGGACAGTGTACAGTTGGGGAAACTGAGTCTGCAGTGGTGCAGTGCCTGAGCCTGCAAAGGTGACTCCCAGTGTCCAATCCAGCCCTGACTTCGCCTGCTCCTGACTTGCTCCGGGACTTGAGGTAAGTACCTGCTCTCTCCGGACTGCAGTTTCTGCCTGGTTCCCAGAGAGAGGAGGCAAGAAGGGCTGTCCTGAAATTTCCGGGTGGAGAGTCCTGGGAGAAGGCGGGGCAGGCGGGTGAAGGTGAGGCCGGGCCAGGCCTGAAGTCGAGGCTCAGGAGCCGGTTTTCCCAGGCGGTGTCTGAGTAATCGTGTGTCTATATTTATCTCCTTTCTTGGGTGAGCAAATGGAGCCCAGTGCCAGCCAGGCCCGCCACCTCCCCCCTCTTGCAGGCACGTTTCCCTCACCTGTCGGGTAGCCCTGGAGAGCACCTCAGTCTTGGCTCCAAGCTCAGCTTGGCCCACATAGGACACACAAGCATGCTTGAACCCAGTGGCTTCCGTGACAAATCTAATTGTCAGTGGTGGCCAGGGAAGCTCCAAACTGGGTCGCCGCATATGTAGGCAGTCGAGGCCATGACCTGGGCAATGCTGGTGCACTGGGGGCCTGGGAAAGACCTTCCCATTCAGAAACCAAGTTCTTCTTATCTCACACAATGCCTTTCATTCCTGCATTCACGCTTGGGTCTAAATATTAGCCCATCTTCCTCCAGAATCTTAACTCACAGGGGAGGAGGTCTGTATGGTGCAGAGGTCTAGACTACAGGCTCTAGAGTCAGACTGTTCTGGAATTGAATCCTGGTACCCTGACCTTGGACAAATAACCTCTGTGTCTTGGTTTCCCTGCTTGTCAAAAGGGGCCAACGCTTCCTACCTCCCAGGGGTCTTGTGAGCATTAAGTTAGAGGCATTATGCGCTGGCAGATGGGATGGGTTCTGTTGGGTAGGGACTGCCTGTCCCCACTTGCAGGTCCACAAAGGGACATATACACATGGCTCTCTCAACCTGCACACACTAAAGGACACCCCTATTTCTGAGAGGTGCATGCAGCCTTAGATCCAGGATGAATTAAATGGGTTGAGGCTTGAACCCTGGGAAGACCCCAGAAGGTGTGGGGACCAGATACTCTCTCTGCCAAGACCCTTCCTAGGGGTGGAGGGAGCAAAATAGGTGGCCACTCAGGCCAACAGGATGATGGAAACAGAACAATCTTGTCCACAGATGATGCAACCTGGACAAGGCCTGGGTCCCATCACCCCTGACCCCAGCCAGGATCCCCATGGCTGGGTAGCCCCTGCCTGGCTCTGGACTCTGCTCTGCTGGTGCCACTTCCCTGACCTTGGAGAGCCCTGGGCCTGGTGCACGTGCACCACAGCCCTGCCTGCTCCCAGGGTGGATTAGGCAGAGTCCGAGGACGTGCTGGGCTGGCAGGCTCAGGGGCGGGGCGGGTGCCAGTGCTGGGGCTGCTCTATGCTGGCTCGGGACTGGGCTGTGGCAAGGCCTTGTATGGCTCTGGCAGGGTAGCTCTCCGGTGGCACCGATTGGCTGGCCTGGCACTCCCCGCTGGGACTGCCCGGGCCCCAAACCACGGGTAACCAGAGACGTCGTCGGGAGCTGGTGGATTAGCATGCCCATCAGCCCGCCCGCCCGCCGGCCACCAGGGCTGCTCTTTTCCTTTCCTAAAAAGGCAGAGCTGGGCAAGGAAGACAGGCAGCTGAACTCAGGCCTGGGGTAGAGGTGGGGTGGGCGGGGTGGTGCAGGTGGCTCTGCTGAGGGTTTGGGAATCCTGGCCCTGGCCTGACGCCAAGCTCTTCCGGGCTCTGGACATCAGTTTCTCACCAGAAAAGGAGGCGGTTGGCAGCTGGGTGTCCCTAAAGTGGATGAGGCCTGGATGGGATTGGGGGATGTGTATGCTGGGGTCCCCCACCCCAACCCAGGGTCCCGGGCTGCTCAGTAGCAAAGATGCCCAGATTCTCTTTCCATAGGAAGCTAACCATTTCCCACATGTGGGGACTTGGTTTCAAAACCTGGCCCTGCCACTTACCATTGTGACCTTGGGGAGGCCGCATCACTTCCATGAGCCCAGTCACCTTGCTGCAGAATAGATGACAAGGCAAGAAGTGTCCCCTCCCAGGGTCTCCCGAGCAGCACCCATGGCGAGCCCCATGCAGCGCAGCCCACTCCGCACCCTCCCAACCCCCAGGTCCCCCTCCTGCTGTTTCTCTCCACTCATGCCCGCCTTGGGCTGGCCCGTGCTGCCTGCAGTGGCCTGTCCCAGGGAGTCTCCAGGTTCTGAACCCAGAGCGGGTCCAGGCCTAGGGGTGAGGGCAGGATCTCCGGGGCCTACGGACCCAGCCCAGTCTGGAGCATCCATCAGTCTAGGTCTCCGAGTGCCTAGAATGAGCAGAATGCCGCTGTTGACTCACACTGAGCACATAACGAGGGAAAGGAAGAAGCTGCCATTGCATTCAGCCACGAAGCGCCTGCGTTGCTTGTCTCTGCGGCATAACAGAACCTATCCTGACGCTCCTCCCTGGCTCACAGCCCCATCTCCACCTTCGCCTTGCGGTCAGCAGAGATGACCTCACCTGCCACTTGCACGACCTGCTCAGTACCCTGGACACACGATCCCTGTCCTCTTCGGCTCCAGTGGCATTCTCTTTCACTGAGCCTCAGCCACCCACGCCTGTGGTCAGCGCCGTCTCCATCCACAGCTGTCTCACTTTGGAATAGTGAGTTAAGACAACTCATGACCTTTTCCTCTCTGTTTTCATCCAAACGCCCTGGTCACCTGACCACTGGCCTTTCTCTGTATCAGGCGTGCCTGTGTGCCCATGACCCCACCTCTTCACTTGCCAGTATTCTCAGCTCCAGGACCCACTGTCCTGTCCCATGGCCTGGCAAAACCTGCACCCTGGACTAATGTACCAAGTCGCCTTCTCATCCCCGGCCACAGCTGGGCACTGCTGGAGAAGCCACACAGTAGGAAAGGCAGGTGGCAGCCGGCCTGCAGGGCCACATGGATGCCTTCCTTGTTTCCCTGGTGGACTTTCTCCTGCTCCTCCCAAAGGTCATGCACACATTCTCAAGTCCCTTCCATCTCTCCACCATGCAATTTCCTCAGGTGACTTTAGTCTATTTCACAGAGAAAATCCATCCGCAGTAGTGCCCCCAACTTCCTGTCACCAGACGGACACATTGACTTCATCTGCACCTCTTCCCTTCCCCTCTCCTCAGGCCTGAGAGAGGGGTCTGCATCGCCTCCCGGTCAAGCCAGGCCTCTTCCCACCAGCCAGTCATGCACACTTTTCCTGGACGCCATGCCGCTGGCTCTCCCTTACCTTCCTCCAGCCCCTCCAGGCCCCTAGATGGTGTCAGCATCTGCTGTCTCCATGTCCCCATCTTCTTACTCCTCAACCACCACCACCTGCCTCCCCCATTTATTGCACACCCAGCAGCATCTATAAAGGGCCTACTGTGCGCCAGGAACTGCACCAGGCCTGCATTCCCCAAGGTCAGCAGCCATCCCCTTGTTCCTGAATCAACAGTCCCTCTTAGGCTCCTAGCGCTGGACATCCAGGCAGCGTTTACCCAGGGCACCCCTCCTGGTCGTCCATCAACCTCTGTGTCTGCTCTTTCTTGTGGCATCCAAGTTCCTCCTCCCGGCCCTGCAGGTTGTTCCAGGAAAGGGATCCCGGAAGACTAGGGCTCACCCTGGACTAAAGCCCTTCTCGTCTTCCGCCACAGCAATTCTGCCACTGTAACTGAGTCATCAAGGATGGCCTCTCCTGTCGGAACGGGAGCTCTTCCAAGGCTGGCTGCATCGGTCTTGCTCACTGTTGCATCCGATGACTGCCCCTGACTGGCGCTCAGCAAATCAGTGTTGAATACAAGCGGTGGGGACCCGTACCTCTTTCACCCTTGTAACGCCAGCTCCCTGTGCAAAGCCTGCTCAGAACTATTTGTCGAAGGCTTGCCCTGTTCAAGGCTCAGTTAGCCACTCTGTATGTGCTATTTCATTCAATCTTCACAACAACCCTTACAGATACAGGTCGCTGCCCTCCCCTCTACAGATTAGGAATCAGGCACAGAGAGGTTAGGTGGCTTGCCCAAGGTCACGCAGGCAGTAAGTGGCTATGTCTCCCCAACTGCCAATACCCAAGGACCAACACACTACTCATCCTATATCGAGATGAATGGTGGCCCCCAAAGGTTAAGTCCATGTCCTGATCCCTGGAATCTGCGAGTGTGACCTTATTTGGAAAAAGGGTCTTTGCAAATGCAATTAAGTTAAGGATCTCGAGATGAGATCTTCCAGGATTAGGGTAGACCCTCAATAAAATGACGTGTCAAGAGGAGAGAAGAGAAGGGACACACAGAGAAGGTGCCGACGTGAAGATGGAGGCAGAGGTTGGAACGATGAGTCTATAAACGAAGGAAGGCCAGGGACAGCCTGCAGTCCCCAGAAGCTCGGAGAGAGGCATGGAACAGATCTCCCCCGGAGCCTCCAGCAAGGACCAACTTTGCCGACACCTTGATTTTGGAGTTCAGGCTTCCAGAACTGTGAGAGGATACATTTCTGTTGTTTAAAGCCACCTACTTTGTGGCAATTTGTTACAGCAGACCCAGGCAACTAATACAGGCCCCCAGCCACATGGCAGCGTATCTGGTGCTCCCTTGCCAAGCCTAGAAGTGAGGAGCCACAAGGGAGCCTTGGGCTGTGTGACTATGGCTTAGTCACTCTCCCTCTCTGGGCCCGATTACTCTGTAGTAAAATGAGCACTTGGCCTGCCAAACGTCCTTCCCACTCTAACACTGTGCAACCCTCTAGAAAAACCATGAGCCAGGCAAGCAGGGCTATGTTGGGATTTTCAAATTTATTCCAACATGCTATTTTTTTTTAAAAAATATCCTCAGGCTGAACACTCAGCCAGAGCTGTAATAAAGGCAATTATTATACTTGTAAAAACTTCTCATTCACAGTACAGATGTAATTTACAACAAAGGTCACACACATCAATACTGAGCATTTTTTTTCCTTTTGTACGTCAGACTCTGTGCTTTAGACCTGCATGGATTTTTTGTTTTGTTTTGTTTTTTTCTTTTGCACTGATATATACCATACCAACATTGCAAGATGCAAGTGTAGAAACTGGAGTTTAAATAAAATTACAGGCAAAACTACCCCATCCCAGTGCAATCACTGTACATATCTACAGTACAATTTTTGGAATGTATTGCCATTTAAGAACATAGAAACTTTCTACAGACAATTTCACGTAAAGAATACATACACCTTTTAGAAAAAAAAAAGGCAAATATTTATCTTACAGAGAGCGTGTATCTTACATTTGCCTGCATGTTTCTTTTCTTTTTTTTTAAACACTAGATTTAGTAAAGTGATCGTAAGTGCCGAAGCGGTTTTCTAATGGAAAGCGGACTGGATTCACAACACAGAAGCAGAATTTGTGGAACAGGCCTTCAAGAACTTTCTTCCCCTGGTCAACACGGCAGATTGGTCCCCAGGGAGGGCTGCTCAGCCAGGACTTTTGCTTTAAGAAGGGTTTGTCTGGAGAAAGGACTAGAGAGAAATTCAGCTCAGATATATTGCTTGCTCCACTTCAAAAGGACTGGGTGGGGTGAGGGGGATGGAGCAGGGGCTAGAGGAATCTGGAAGCTAATTCTTTCGGACTTTTCCCAAAAGAAGGAGGCAGAGGGATGTCTGGGTCTGGGAGTTGGGGGTCCCGGGGGTGAGAGCAGGCAGCGCGCCTCTGTCAGGCTCCTGGAGGGTCCCAGGGGATGAGGCCAGAGTGTGAGCCAGGGTCGGGCACAATGGGGCAGGCCTGCCTTCGGGGAAGAGTGGGTTGGTACCCAGAATGGCCCTGAGTTGCTAGGGGTGAAGCACATCCTGGGGTTGGGGGGGAAGACCTGGGGGGCGGGTGGCTTGGGATCCCAGCAGAAAGCAAGGTTTGGCTCTGAAACCTCAGCCAGTTGGTTCCTCCCCCACTGCTAACACCCAAGGACCAGAGCTAGTCTGTACCAAGGAAAGGCCATTTCAACAGAGCATGGAACAGGTGGCTGCACCAACACATCAGCCCTTGCTTTCTCTGCTGCTTCTTTTAACAGGGACGACAGCGTTATAGGCAAGTTGGAACTGCAGAAGTGGTTGGGGGCAGGGCGGGAGGCCCAGGGGAGGACATGAGTAGAGTGAGCGTCACGGGGTCTGTGCTCAGGGGAGTGGAAATAGAGTCCGGAAGAGGGGGTTAGAGCCGTGCCCAGTGACATACACACCAGGCTGGGGGCATCGATTCCATCCCTCTGGGCACCTGGGTGGGGTAGTAGCCCTTTGGCCAGATTCCATTTGTGCATCTTACCCCGGCATTTAGAAATAGGTCTCCAGCTGGCCCTGGTTACTTCTCCTCTGCCAGAGCCTGATGGCTCCCAGACTGCAGGGACCCTCCCTTGCTGACCATGATCACTAGGCTGCCCAGGGAGGAAACTTAGAAGGGTTCGAGTGCAGGGGGATGGTGCCCAGGAGAGCTGGGGTGCAGGGTGGGGTGAGGGGTGTAGCCACCCCGAAGGTCCAGGGCTGGTCTAGCAGAGCCCACAGTCTGCTGCCTTGTAGGCCTGGGGCCGGGAGATCTTGCCCAGGAAGGTTTCCAACCTGGGCTGAAGCAATGCCCTTTGTTTGTCCAGCTCCCAGGCCTCAGCCCTTGAAGTATCCAGCCTGTGGGCAGCCCCATGGGCGAGGGCTGGAAGGCAGGGGCAGGCAAAGCCCTGACCTCTGGGGCCTGGGCTCCTGCCCACTTCCTGCCCTGCCAGAACAGTACAGTGTCGTCCAGGCTGGGCTTCCTGGCTTCTCCCAGGGTGGATGAGAGCCCAGACTCTGAGTCAAGCGGCCAGGAGCTACTAGCTAACCCCGACTCCCTAGGACCCTGGCACACAGCGGACCCCCAGGGAGGCCCTGCCCTGTTATCCCATTTTTTGCCTTAGCTCTAAGTGAGGCAAAGGATATGAACAAGGTGGCCTGGCTGTAGTCTGGACCTGTGGCTGGTGTGTCCACCACCCATCAGGGGCCAAGCAGGGAAAGGCTGTGAACTGGAGGAAGAGGGAAGTATGGCCGGGCACAGGGAGCTTGCAGAAGGGTCTCCATCGTCCTACCTACTGTGTCCTTTATAAACAACTTCAACAGCTCAGGAGCCCTTGGACAAGTACTTGGTTCATAAAAGCCTGGCTGAGGCCTGTGAGCCGTCCAGAGAGGCCCCTGCTCTGCACAACAAGGCGGCATCAGCACCCAGGCTGCGTGGGCCAGGCCGTGGTCCCTGTGCTCTCTCCCCTGTGTAGAAAGTGAAGAAAACTATTTATGGAAGATCAGGAAAAAACTAGCTCTCTCAGGGTGTGGTGAACATGTTAGAGTTCAAGTTCCAGATTTCAACTGGGGATTTAAATCTCTGATCATATTATTTTTCTTACAGGTTTTTGCTCTCAGGAAGTGCAGGGCAGCTTCCTGAAGGCAGAGATGGGATAAGGAGGAGGCACTGGCCAGTTCTGATTGCTCTGGAGAAGAATCCAGACCACTTAGGACAATTCAAAAATCCCTTAGTTCAAGAGAATCAGAGGAGGCTGGGGGAAGAATCGAATACCATCCTCTTTCTCTCTCTCTTTTTTCTGCAACAAACAGGCCCTGGCAGTTTCCACCAGGCACAGCTGTGGGTATTTTCTTGGGGTGGTGGAGGCAGGGGCAGTGTGGGGCAGGGACGGGGGAAACCAGTCCTGCTGCAAAGGGGTCCAGAAATGGGTCCCTGTAAACCTTCGGTGCCAAGCATTGGAAAAGCCCAGCCATGAAGGAAATAGGGCACTTGGTACTCCAAGGATCAAGGTGGAACAAACCCATACCCCAGTCTCAGGAACAGTCCCTAGGGCTTGGATCCTGCTAAGTCAGCCTTGTGGGTAGCTTTTAGAATAGAGCAGGCCACCTGGGCCGGGTGCTCAGGATCGGGGGGAGACGTTTCCCAGCCCAGGGGGCAGGGGTGGGGTGCACCAGGGGGGCACTGGGACAGGGGTTGGGTGGGTGGGGTGGTCTGTCCACCTGTCAAATGCCAGGATGGGCCCACAGCTCAGACTGCC
>VBSM01000529.1:27631669-27735269 GCA_008086735.1 Cheirogaleus medius
TTATGTATGTGTGTGATTTGTTCCTTTTCAAGCAACAAAAGGTATAGAAAAAGGCACAGGTAACTGCATACATGGGAAGATACAGCAGATGAGGGCTGGGCAGAAGCCGCCTGGACAGGAGGACAGATGGGAGCGGCCCGTGAGAGCAGATGATTCGAGGAAGTTGGCTGGAAACGTCTGTTGCTGACAACTGGAAGCCAGATGCTGAAGCGGTCAGAGAGCGGCTAAGTGCTCGGGGGGCCCCTGTCCTCAGGATGCTGTGGAGATGCCCTGGGCTCCCCACTTCCTGAGGGCTGCGGGGAGCCCTGCCTGGTCCTGGGTTCCCCAGAGAGGCTCCTCCTCCGGGCTGGGAAGCGGGTGGAGGCCTCCGCCAGGCAGCCCACGGAGCTGCTGCGGTCCAGTGGCGGGGTGGCAGAGGCCTCGGGGTCGGCCAGAGTGCGCGGGGACTCCAAGCGGGGGCTCCAGGACTGCGCTGCCCGGCGGCCCTGGGGTGGCGGGGTGCAGGGACTGTGCACGGGCACCGGCTCTGTGGGTGCCTCCGCCCCACGGGGCTCCCAGTCGGGAGGTCTGCCCAGGCCTCCGCCTGTCCTCTCCCTCTCCTTCGGGTAGTCCCTGCCCTCCAGCTCGGAGGAGAGTGTGAACTTGGAGACCTTAGCCACAGGCGACACAGAGGCTGATGAACTCTCAGTAGGACTCCAGCGGCCTCGCTCCTGGGCCTCCCGGGCCCCTGTCAGGTCGCTGCCACCCCCTGAGAAGCCACTGACCCAGGCGGCGGCTGGCCCTGGCAGCAGGGTGGGGTGGGCTCCTGGCCGGGCCTGCACCATCTGGATCCCCCCGATGGGAATCAAGGGACACGGGGCACGGGCCAAGTGCTGGGAGTGCAGAGGCAGGTGGCTGAAGATGTTCTCCTCTGTCCGGGCCGGGGTGTGGCCGTGGAAGTCATGGGGGGCGGAGAAGGGTCGGGAGGAGAGAGGATGAGCAGGGCCGGGTGAGCAGGAGGGACTTCGGGACTCGGCCTTCTGCTGGGGTCAGAAAACAAGACAGGGTAAGGTGAGGGTTACATGCCGGGCACGTGGAGAACCCGGGCCTGGAGATGCAGAGTGAGTCCCGAGTCCCAGCCGAGCTGTGTGCAGAACCAGAGTTCCTGACACGCTGCCCACGGCGCCACCCTGAGCCAGCTGCCCTCTCTGGCCTGGGCCCTCTCCAGCCCTGAGGTGACAGTGAGCACACTCAGGCCTCGTGGTCTCCATGCCACATCTGTCCTTGGAGGAGGCAGGTGCTCGGGCAAGGTGGGGCCCTGATGTCACCCATGCACCCTCTACCTTGCTTCTGCTACCTCTCCTGTTCCTAAAATGGTCTTGACCCAACTTCACTCTTGGGCATGAGCTCCCACCCAAGGCTCTCGACCTTCCCCGACCACGAGGAATTGTAATGTGACCCCGAAATTAAAAATCAAGGACAGATTCCTAAATCAGGGATCCTCCAGGAGTGATGGGGCTGGGCTGTGACAATGTGGGGATGGAAAAGGTGTTGGAAGGTAGAGGTCAGCTGGCAATGATGGTGCTGTCAGTGGGGCAGCACAGAGGCCGCAGGGACGGGGACAGTGACGGTGATGGTGATGTGATGGCACTGATCACACCGATGTGGTGGTAGCAATGGTGTGCCAGGGTGCAATGATGCCAGAGGTGATGGGGACCATGCTGATGGTATGACAGGGATGGTGCCAGCTATGGTGTCTCTAAGGACGCTGTTGACAGTGATGTTGGTGATGGTGATGACTTTGGTTAAACTCTGCCATCTGCTCGATTGACACAGGGGGGTGAGGATGGGGTGGGCAGGCAAGGAATTGTACAAGTATTTACACCCACATCCAAGACCACACACTCGCAAGTGGTGGAACCCAGAACCCGTGAACTCCAGAGTCCATGCTCTGCTGCCTCTGAGTCTAAAATAAAGTCTAATAAACCAGCCGATGTAGGGCACGGTGCCTGGCACAGTAGGTGCCCAATACATATTTGCTAAATTATTGGTATCACTGAGCTGGTAGAACTGTCTAGCTCCAGATGTGATACTTCAGAAGGTGTGAACTTGCACCCCCACCCCCACCCCACAGGGGAGAAGTGGCCCAGGAACTCACCCAGGTGGAGGCGCAGGTCTCTGGGCTTCTGCCGAGAAGCTTGTGAGGTAGAGGTGTGGGCGGGAAGAGAACCCGCGGGGCCAGCCCCGAGCCCGGGCCACACTCGCCCACAGAGGGGCTGCCCGGCCCAGGCAAGGCCCACTCCCCTGGCAGCGCTGACTGTGGTGGTGACCCCGCCTGGCCCGGAGACCATCTCCTGTTGGGCGAGTGTCTGGGGGGCAGATGTGTTCGAGGGGGCCGAGGGGTGAGAGGAGACAGCTCGAGTCTTGGAGACCCACAAGGGAGTGAGCCTGTGTCCTTTCCAGGGCCCATCTGGGGACCAGGTGGGCTCGGGGCTGAGGCCTGTGGTTCTCTGGCCGGTGAACATCGCTGGGGAGACGAGTCGTTTTTGGTTAGTGAGTGTTTGCGGGCTAATGGTGGGCGGCTGCCTGCTTCTTTGCTTGGGGACCACGGTCTTCTCGGCGACACGGACTTGGAGCTCAGGGCCGAGCCTGTCTCCTTCTCCACAGGGCCCGAAGGGGCCAGTCCCAGCCGGGGGAGGCACAGGATGCTCTGGCTGGACGTGGGGCAACTGCTGGCTGTCAAGCGCTCAGCTTCCGAGACCGAGCTGCCGCACGCAGGCTCACTGCCAGAGGTGGCATCTGGGGCCCGAGGGCCCTGGATGGGTGAGGAGTCTGCCCGCAGCGTGGCTGGTGGGCCGGGCAGGGGTGCCTCTGAGGACGGTCTGGACAGCTCGTCCTGGCTCTCCTCCTCATCCTCGTCCTCATCTTCGTCCAGGTCCGAGTCTGAGTCTGAGTCCTCCAGGTCTGAAAACTGGTGCTCCTCCACAGCCTCTGAGCCCTCTCGCCCTTCCGAGTCCGGGAACAGGTCATCACTGGTTCCTGAGGGGCAAACACAGAAGACCTAAGGTCATGGTCGGGCCCTGGGGCCACTTTGGGCCCATGGCTGCTCCTCTCTAAGCCTCAGTTTCCTTGGCTGCAAACTGGGCACAATAGTCATGGCAATGGCACAAGACTGTTGGGAAGAGCAAGTGAGTGACGCAACAGACATGGGGACACTTTGTAAATAATAATAGTGAGCAGTGGAGAGATTAAGTAATTCGCCCAAGTAGAACAGTAGCAGGGCTGGAACTGAACCGCAGCAACTAAGACAGCCTTTTTTTTTTTTTCTCATTAGTATCTCAGTGCTGGCTTCGCCATGAGCAAGTTATGTCACTTTGCTGTGCCTCAGTCTCCTTTCTCTAATGAGTGTGAAAGTCTCACCTAACAGTGTTTGCTAGGAGGAGCAAATGCAGGCCTAGCACACAGCAAGGGCTCAAATAATTACACCACTAAGAATACGGGAATGATGAAATCTAGTATTCTTGGATGGAGCATTCATGCCGGCTGGTCCAGCAGCACAGAGCCGTCTGTGGTCAGTCTAAGGACACATCTGCCACTGTGACCAGGCTGCCACTGGCTGGCACAATGCATCTGGCGGCGTGGCAGACTCTGGCCTCTGTGGGTGACTTGGCTCAGCTGGCCTCAGGCTGCAGAGCATGGCCCCACCCCAGCCACGCTCTTGTGCAGAGTAGCTGCTGCCTTTTGAAGCCCAGGCTGCTCCTGGCTGAGGGCAGTGGGGCTCTGAAATACCAGCCTCCTGGTCTGGCTTCTGTGGGGTGGCCCCACCCAGCCGGGTCCCCTCTAACATGTCAGGAGTCTAGTTTGGGCATCTCTGAAACGGGCAGCAATAGCGACACTGGGGAGAGCTCCTCTAACATCCGGCCCACTCGCTGGCCCATCACTAGACCATCGTGACTCGTGTTTCTGGCCTGCAGAGGGAGGCTGGTGACAGGTGGGCTGAGTCACTCACACATGCCAGTACCACACCCACTAGCGACCAGGAGAGCTGGACGCAGAAGCTGGCCCAGGCCGCCGGTGCAGCCAGACTTGGATCTCCCTCGTGCCCAGCTGCCCCAGGCCAGAAGGCCCAGTGTCAGGTCTTCCACAGAACTCAGCATGCAGCTGTCAGATGCCCGAAATGGACAGCAGTGGACATTTGGTAGGACACAGGTCCTAAACTATGGGGTGGAGCTGGGCTGGCAGACAAAGGAAAGGCCACAAGGCTAAGGGCAGGGTCTCCTGCAGCTGGGAGCAGAACAAGAGACCAGAGGGGAGGGAGGATTGGGTTGGGAGTGGGATGGGGATGGGGGGCATCTACTTCCCTGACCTAGGACTTTGGCAGGGGCCTGCTTCAGCCCTAGGAGTTCACCTGGCCCCGCCTCTCATTTACATGCGGTGAAATCCAGGCACAGAGGGGGCAAGTGCTTACCCAAGGTCACCCAGCAAGCTGAGTCAGAACTGAAGTTTGCAACCCTTGCATTATTACACTGACAGTTTAAAAATGATTTTATGCCTTGAGAAGCAGGAAATGGTCTAGGCTTGAATCCTAGCACCAACCACCACCTTCTTGCAGTGTGAGGTTAGATAATTCACCTTCTCTCTGCGTTCAGTTTTCTCATCTGTGACATGGGATAATAGTAATAAACGCCACCTCATGCAGCTGTCGTGAGGACTGCGCAGGTCTGGCACCTGGCAAGTCCCCAGTGAACTTCAGCTACTGTCGTCTCCAGCTGCCCCTCCCCCATCCAGCAGGCAGGGAGATGGAGGTCAGAGGGGTGGTGCTACCAGTGAGGCATAGTCAGGACAAGCCTCTCCTGGCATCCTCTTTACTGATGTGGAAACTGAGGCCTGGGCACCCAGAGCAGAGCATGAATGACAGAAGCCAACGGTCCCCTGCCCAGAGCAGGGTTTGCCGGGCTCTTCACATCTGGGTTCTTGCAGGCTTTAGGGGATGCCCTGGATGGCCGGCCTACTCTCAACGGCCCTCTTGGAGCTGCGGCCCCTGCTGGGGTCAAGGCCAAGGTCCAGCGCCGCTGCCTGTCCCCCGCGCAAGGGCCTGGGGCCGCCCGGCAAGTCGGAGCGGGGCTTGGGGCGGGCGCTGCCGGGACCGGCCACACGGTGGCGCTGGCGCCGGCCTCGAAAGCGCCAGGGGCGGGGCCGCGGCGCGGGCGCGGGGGGCGGTGGCGCGGGCTGGCCTCCCACGCGGCCGCCACCACGCGCGACCCGACCCTGCAGCTGCTCCCTGCGTCCGCCTCACCGCTGGGAGAGGCCGCCCCGTCCTTCCCGTCTCTTGGCCGTAACCTCGGAGTCATCCTCGGCTCCTTTTTCTCCCAATGCCGTCCCTCTCCCCGCCACGGCGCGTCAGCAACGCCTGTGGGCTCTTCCTCCAGAACCAGCCACAACCCGACCGCCCCTCGCCACCTCCCTGCGCCCACCCGCGCGAGCGACGTGCGCTGGGCCCGGAGCGCTGCGTCTCCTCGAGGCCCCGCGCTCTGCCCACCTGCCCACCTGTTCACCTGCCCCGCGCTCCAGCCAGGCGCTCCACGCGCCGCAGCAGAGCACTCCAGGCCCCGCTCCTGCTGCTGCTTGTGCGGGAGCGCTCTTCCCAGACCCTGCCGGCTCCCCAGCCCTGGCGTTGCCCAGCTCTCTGCTCACACCACCCTGCCTAACAGAGTGGCCCTCCCCACACGCCCCAGCCTTTAGTTTCTGCTTCATACTGTCGCCCCTGCTCTGTCCCGCATTTGTGCCTTGCCTGGCTCCCCTCTAGAATGTAGGCTTCCTGAGGCCAGGAGCTTGTTTTATTCACAGCGGAGTCCCCAGCACCTAGCACAGGCTGGAACAGGGCTGGTGCTCAGTAGTTACCTCTGGAATGAAAGCATGGATTTCATCCTCACAAGTGGGTATGATCATCCTTGTTTGCCACACTGGGAAAATGAGGCTGGGAGAGGGAAGGGACCACGCAGGGAGGGCTCTGCCGTTGAGCTCAGGCTCCTGTGGTCCAGCCCACCAGGCAGTGGGGTGGCCTGGAACCAGTGCTTTTGTGTGACCTTGGGCACCTGCCTTTTCCTGTCCGAGCTTTACTTTCCTCTGTTAAAATGGGGCAGCACAAGTTTCTACCACCTGCCATGAGGGCTCAATGACACAACATCTGTAAGTGGCCCCATGTGCATTCTTGACAAGCATGGTAAACCCACATTCTAGGTTTGGGGGGAACACTGCCAAGTTCATTGTGTTCTGTTCTATAAAGGTGATTTATTCCACCTGAAAGGAAATATGATTTAACTCTTTTGTAAGACTGCAAATACATCCCCAAATCAGAAAAACAAAACAGACAGACAGACACACCCTCCTCTTTGTCACTCTCTAAGTCCTGACAGTGATTTCAGGGAATCTGTGGTCAAACGTTTGCCTGGTGCTAAAGGAATGCCTCCAGCCACCTCCTGCTGGAGGGACTGCCCGTCCACTGCCAAGGCCTCTGGCCTCCTGCCTGGATGCTGAGGCTGGGCAATGCCCTGCTAGACCCGCTGCCTTTGCCTCCCTCCCTGTCTCCTCAGAAACTGGCTCTAATATGCTTCCTGGGATGGACAGCCATGGCCAGGGTGTGGCGGTAGGATGGGATTGGGAGGTGACAAGGAGCTGTCAGGTCTGGTTTTAGCTTCCTTGAAACCCTCCTAACCCCAAAAGGCCCACGGGTCAGGCCCATGCCCGAGTGTGTAGGCATGAGCGTGGGTGTGGAGCTTCCAGGGCTACGTACCCCACAGAGTCATCATGAGGGTTTGCTGAGACAGTTCAGGGCACACATTTAGAACATGCCTGACACACGGTGGGTGCTCTATCAACATGGACTGTAGGAACTCATGTTTATTTATTCAGCAAACATTCACTGAGCGCCCATGGGATGCCAGGCGCTCTGCCTGTGTGCTAGACCGTAGTGCACAATAGCTACGGCTGCACAGCGTGTGCTGTGAGCGTGTGGAAGGCAGGGTCGTCATTCAGTGAATTTAACCTCTGTCTCCCAGCAGCTGGGAGAACTGGAGGGGAGGGCATGGGAGGGAGAGAGAGAAGGGGAACTGAGAAGAGGAGGGCAGAAAGGAAGGAGGAGGGGGGAAGGTGGAGGAGGGCAGGCAAGCGGGGAGGAGGGGAGGGGACAAGGAGGAGGTTGGCGGTGCGTTACCTTCTTCGGCTTCCAGCTCCTCCAGCACCCCTGTCTCTTGGCACTTTTTGCTGTGGGCCTTCGACTTCATGTGCTTAGTCAGATTCCCTGGAAAGAGATGAGAATAGACTCAGGCTCTGCTGCAGGGCAGGAGGCCAGGGTAGGCCCGGGGCTCACGGAGGCAGCACCAAGCTGGCAGGCCATGGTGTCTCAGACCAGTCGAGGCCCTGCCAGCTGCAGGGGCTGGGCAGGGGCCAGGGCATCCCTCTGCCCTGGTGCCCAGGCCAAGATGTGCAGCCACAGCTGCTGTTCGAGGCGGTACACAGGAGCTGGGGTGGGGCGGGCAGGGGGCTGTGAGGGGACAGAGGGCATTATATAATGAGGAGGTGAGATGCTGGTTAAAAAACAAACAAAAAAGAAATTAAAAGACAACTCGAGGGCAATAGGTTTTTCTTGTTTCTGATTTAAGGCTGGGCCCAGAGCTGATGACGCTCTTCAGACAGGATTATGGGCCATCTCAAGTGCTGGGATGTCATGGGAAGCTCCCACTGCCCAGCATGGCGGGTGGACACACTCCCAGGGCAGCCCACAGGGCAGAATCTTGGGGTCTGGGAAGAGGAACGAGGACGAAGTTAATATTGGGAATGAAGAAGTGTCAGAGAGTTGGGACATCTACTGGCCAGGGACCTGGGAGCCACAAGGCTGGGGGCCCAAGCCTGCTTTCTTTAGAGAAGTCCCCTTTCTGAGCTTCAGTTTCCCCAGGCCAATGTACAGTGCCAGGGACCAATGTACAGGACCAGGGTGGTTTGGGAAGGCCCTAGTGAGGCCTTGCCCTGCTCTATGCCTACAATACCTCTGGAGGGAAGGCTGACTCTGCTCCAAGTTGTAGGTGCCGCTGCCCAGGCTGGCGGGCAGGGGCACAGCCTGGTGGCTGCACCTACAACTCGGAAAATGGCCTCGGAAATGGCTGCCTAACAATAGCTTCAGCTCTCCACATGCACACAGCATGGCACAGGCCACAAAGCCCTGTGGGCAGGAGTGTCCTGGAAAGGAGAGGCAGAGCATCCAATCTGCCCCGGAGAACGCAGGCCAGATGCCTCAGGATGTTCCTTTGGGCCACTCCCAAACTGTGATGTGCTCACTGTTGCTCTGGGGACTCTATTTCCATATGGCCGTTCACATGATAAATTATAAGTTACCTGAGTCAGGTGCTTTGTCTTAATAATCTAATTTATTGGTAAGTTTGAATAGTCGGATGGAGGAGAGAAAAATGGAAAGAAGTGAGGCTCCTGGAATGGATGTACAGAGAGGCTGGTGGATGGACAGACAGATGGACGGATACATGGGTAGCTGAAACACGACGAGATGGAAGCACGGAGGTGGACAGGGCTGGGACACTGGGTGAGTAGATCAGAAGATGAATGGATAGATGGGGGTAGATGAATAGATGAAGAAAATAAATGGAAGGATGGATGGAAATGGGTCAGTAAGCAGATGGGCGGATGAGGGCTGGATGGGAGGATGCAGATGGGATGAGGGCAAGAATGGCGGTTGGATGCATGAATGGATGCAGGCACATGTAAAGGCATGGGCGGACAGACAGGAGGATAAAAGAATGGGAAGTTGGGCGGGTAGGAGAACAAACAGGAGAACAGGAGGAGCAAGTGGGGATAGGATGAGAGGATAAATGGGAAGATAAATGGACAGAAAGACTATTAGATGAGAGAGTAAGAGAGATGGATGGATGGATGGATGGATGGATGAACAGGGAGAGAGCCCATGGATGAACCAAAGAAGGCTTCTTAATCATTCTGGGAATTTTAGGGAACTCTGGGGTATTGCTAAGAGGTTAATGGGGAGCCCGAAGCTGGGGCTCCCTGAGGTGTGCAAGGCAAGGCAGCAGGGATGGGAGAGGAGCTGTTCCCTTCCTCTTTCCTCCCCGTGGTACTGGTCCACGACTCTGTCCTTCCTGGGTTTGGTTTTCCTCCTATAACTGGACAGAAAACTGGGTGTTCTATTCCTGACCATAGAGGGAACAGAGCCATAGCTTCCAGAGTCATTTTGAGGGGTCCCCAAAGGTCCCCATCCAACCTCGTGGACCTCCACCCTCACTGCCCTGAGAAGGCAAAGCATGAGTAGGACAGTCAAGGTGGGAAAAGGCCGCCGGGGTCTTCCATGGGTCAGAGATACCAACTGTCCCAAGGTTCTGGAGCCAGGCCCCCCTCCCCTGACTCTCCCAGGCCACAGAGGACGATGAACATTGCCCATTCTGGCTATTACATCATTTGTCACACATGTTCTGCCTGGAAGTATTAGGTCTATATTCAGCGAAGTCAGGTGTCGGGCACACAAGGGGTGTCCAATAGCCATGTGTGGGAAATGGCCCTCTTATCACAGAAGCAAAGTGATGGAAGGATCCTCACAGACCATGTAATTCACCCCCAACCAGACGAGGTTTCCCTGCCTCCGATCTCACTCAGGGCCCAGGTGCTGATGACACCAACAGACAAGAGCACTGGCTGTCTCGGGTGTGAGCAGGGCTCCTGTTAGCAAATGCAGTGAACCAGCTGGCCCAAAGTCACAGGGCGAGTTAGTGCGGAGCACCATCTGGACCCAGGCCTCAGGACTCTGGGGTCCTTGCTCACTCCACGAGGTGGCAGAAGGGAACCCAGCTGGTTTGGAGCTTGATGGCCTGGGGTTTGACTGGGCTGTGCCACTGGCTAGCTGTGGGCTCCCGGGCAAGTTCCCTCACCTTCTGAGCCCCAGTTTTTGTGGCTGTGAAGTGACACCCACCTTGTGGGGACGTGGGAGGAGCTGATGAGGTGGCACATGAGGATGGCAGCTGAGTGGAGTGTGCCTGGCAGAGAGCAGACCCCCCACCCCCACCATGACAATCACTCTCTACCGAGCAGGGGGACTCTGCCACGCACCATGCTGGGTATGGAGGAGAGGGGTGCTAGGATGATGCTCGTGGTGAAATGGTTTTACTTCTCAGTCTAGGCCTTGGCGGCTCTCAAGAGAAGGCACCAGGGGGCCCCAAAGGGCTGCCTCTCCTCTGTCCCCACCAAGGGGGCTGCAGTGGGGGGGCAGGGAGTTGGAGGTGACTTTGTGGGTGACAGGAGTGGATGCTGGATGAGCAGCTCTGAGTGTTGTCTGGGCTCCCTGTGTGACTCCCCCTCTCCAGGCCTGTCTCCTCCACTGTGGATGGCGGGGGGTGCACCACTGGACGCGGTGCCTGGACACCCCTTCCCTGTCAAGGGGCAGAGCCTGGGATTGTCAGGCAGAGTCCACAGCTCCCCGCAGCCCTCCCAGACCCCACCAAAAGCCTGGCAGCCCCGATGGAGGGGGAGAGGCAGTGGGTGGGAGTGATGGCGTCTGGAGGAGGTGGAACCTCCGCCAAGATAGCGTCCAGTGCCCCCCGTCTGCCTCCCTGGGCTTTGACCAACAGCCCTGCCCCTGCCCCTGCCGGCCTGACGGACACGAGGCCCATCCACAGCTGCCACCTCTGTCCCCTGGGCGATCGGCGCAAGGGCCTGGACACGGCACAGCCACCCCACTGGCCTCTGGGAACCATCTGAGAAGAGGAAACGGGACCCCCCCAACTCCACGGGGCCACTGCAGGCCTCTCCCGGCCCCACCTGCCGCACGCCCCTCAGCTAGCTCCCAGAGGCCCTCGCTGCCGCCACGACGTCTGACACAGAGACGAGACACAGACGGCAGACAGAGACAGACAAGACGGGCTCCCCGGCACGGGTGCAGCCAGGTGGTGGTGCCAGGAGGGCCTGGGACCGAGGATGGCCTGATGGGGAGGCAGGTGGCCCTACAGGAGGGGCCGTCTGTCTGAGCTGTGGCTGACAGGGCCCAGCACTCGGCGGAGACACCTGGCCGCAGGGACAGACAGCAGCTCCGTGTCCTCCCTCCCTGCACCCGTCGTGCAGACAGTGCGAAGAGGGAGCTTTCTCTGCTTCCATGTGCCGCGACCCTAACACGGTCCCTGCTCTGCTGCTCACAGAGGTTGAGACTCCACCATTTCCCATCCACCCTCCGGGTTGCTTCTGGAAGGTTTTTGTCTTCTGGAAGCCACTATGCACATGTGAGGAGCTCAGTGCACACCTCGATCTCTGGCTGAGAGCACACCCCACGGCCTTCCCTCAGGGGACGCTCCACAGCCCTGGAAATGCGGAGGGTCTGCAGCCCCTCGGTTCAGATTATGCTCTTGGGCCCCTCCAGGGCTCTGTGCTGCCGTAGGGAGACCTAGGAAGGGACTGCGGACAGGCTCGGCGTGGCCTCAATGAAGCCATTTCCTGGAAAGTGGGGTCCCTACTAGGGAACCAGGCCTCTCTCAGACCCCGCAAAATGGGCAAGGCAAAGGGAATTGAGTGGCGTCCCCTGGGGAGACCGCTTGGGCTGGGAACTCAGCTGGGATGGGTTGTCCAGTCTCACGTGGCAGAGTGATGGCTCCCACGGCAGCGGCAGCCCCGCTGTGTGCTGGGCACAGGCGTGCTCCGCATGGCCCTGGGCTGGGAGGCTCTCAAGGCTCCTCAGGCTGAGGACAGTGTGGTCCCCTGGACATACGCTGGGAGTAGGGGCAGCAGTTGTGACCCACTCTGATTGCAGCTTCTTGCCACCCCCTCCAGAGAGGGGAGGGAACTACCTGCTGACAGAGAGGAAGATGATGGGACAGTGTCCACGAGGTCGGGATCCTGGATGTAGTTACAGCTCTAGCATTAACAATCATTCTGTTTTCTGAGATCACTTTTTTCACCTTCAAGGGAGAAGTTTTCTACTTTTAGAGTCAAAGACTGTGATTTAAACGGTCAGTCAATCATTCCCATCTCTCTCTTCCATAAAATCCCAACTGGCTGCCTCAGGCCAGAAGAAGTGGGGCACGGCAGGGCTCTGGGGTAGAAGATGCCTTTGATGAGCCCAAGGGGCAGGGAGGGGGGCTGCAGGCCCATCTGCTCTCTCTGGTGCCCTTTGGGACAGTGTTTATGAGACACCAAGAGAGAAGAGGACCAGGGACAGGAAGTGGGAGGGTAGGCACCTCCATCTACATCAAAAGAGGATGACGGCTAGAGGACAGAGGGCAGGGGTCAGTCCACGCGGTCAGGAGACCAGGAACAGGAACTTGGTTAGAAGGGAGGCCGCTGAGCCAGGGAGTGGTAAACTGGCCCCTGACCTAATGCCGAGAGAAGGGAGGGGGCCAGGCGACAGAGCATGGAGGGGGCGAAGAAGCCTAGAGGCCCTCTCTAAAGCGGCTGCCCAGGCTCTCTCACGGGAGAGGCTTTACCAACAGAAGAAAAGTCGACAAGTGGCAAAGCCGAAGGCAGCCCATGTGTTTCATCCCCTGAAAAACCACGCGGCTCCCGTGGGGCTGGCGTGGAGCCCCCTGACTTGCTCAAAGGAGAAGACAGGACCCTTGTGTCCAGACCCTGACCCCGGAATCTGCAGAGCACAAGAGGCTGAAGCCACCAGAGGTGCCGAGAGCCCCAGGCCTCCCTCCAAGGTACCTCTGTCTGCAGCGAGCACCCTCCCTGCTGCCCTGCAGGAGAAGAGTGCGATCCAAGAACCACATGGCTTCAGCTTGTTCATCCACACCAGGTCCTGGGTGGCTGCAGCAGGCCAGGCCACTACCCTCGCCCGTCACAGCTCTCTGGGATGCATGCCCTCAACAGCCGGCCCTTCCTTCACGGGTGACTGCAGAGCCTGTCCTGACCCTGATGTGGGGCATGGCTGGGGACAGGGGTGACAGGGCTGCCGCTCTGGCCCTGTGCTGAGAGCGGCAGAGAAGCTGGGCAGAGCGGGGGCTGAGGGTCGTGGAGAGGGGGTGGAGGCAGGGCAGACTGTGGCATGAGAAGTGGGCATGCGAGTGTGGCAAGTGGCTCGGGGTGGAGTGGAATGGATATCCCAATGCAAGAGTGGCAGTGACCAGTGTTGATGCTGGAGTTGTCGGATCAGTGGATGCATAGCCAAGGACGCATGCAAAAGGAAGGGGTGATGAGAGAAGATGCGAAACCAGGGACTGCGCAAGAGTGCCGCGGCAGGGCAGAGCAGGGCGGGGTGGCCTCAGGTGGGGGCTGTGTGTGGGGTCCAGGAAGATGGCTGTGGGTGCATCACAGCCGTGAGCAGCCGTCGGTGCCGTGGCCCAGTCTGGAGCCAGCTGCTCTGCCACTGGGCACCCAGTGGGGTGGGAACCCAGGAAATGGGGGTGCTCCAGGCTCCAAGCAAAGAGGTCTGGGCCCCTGAGCTCTGTGCTGGGACCCCCAGAAGGGAGCTCCCTGCAGCGGGCAGGGGCAGTGCCCCAGCTGACTGTCTCTTACCTTTGGTTTTAAAAGCAAAGTGACAGTGCTTGCACACATAGGGTCGGACGTCAGTGTGGGTGCGGATGTGTTTCTTCAGCATGCTGGGCTTCTTGCAGCGAATTCCACACTCCTCACAAACATATTTCCCTCGGCCGCGGCCTCGCACATATACATACTCTTCGTTTGATTTGTACCTATGAGCAACAGGCGTCATGGTAAAGGAAAACAAAAAAGGAGGAGAAGAGGCAGGTTCCCACCTCGGAAGACGCACGCGCTTCCTAGCTTGATCCAGCCGGCCACGGACACCGGACACTGGACACCGGCAGCGGAGGCCGCAGAACCACAGAGGATCACAGGGTGGGAGGAACGAGTCGCCCTGGGGCTCCACCATGGAGCCCTGCGTCCTGCCCCTTGCACAGGTGGGGCCGCTTCCCAGGCAGCCTCCCTTGCAGAGCCGGCCGCACCCACAAGCAACAGCCACTGTGGGCCACCAGAGTAACAGAGTAAGAATAATAGCTCAGCTACACCAGCTCTGGCAGCTGTATTTGCTATGTGCTCATTCAGTGCTGGGAATTTACCCAAATTAAGCCACGACCACCTCACAACAAAGAGCCCTTAGTAGCCCGGGGCTCAGAGAGGGAGAGAGTCCCGAGATTCCCGAGATCCCACAGCCAGAAGGGGACAGAGCCTGCCTGTCCCATAGCCTGTGCAGGCTGCCGGGGAGCCACGCAGACACTCCTGTGAGAGCAGGTAGCAGGGACCTCCACTATTTCCCCAGCTTCAGGGTTTGGAAACCAGGAACCCTGTGCTGTCTCCCTCACCCCCATCCCAGGAGCTCCGCGGGACCCAGATTCCCAGCGCCCTTGCCTCAGTACTTGGGGATGGGTCACAAAGTGCCACCAGCTTCCAGGAGCCTCCTGGGGTGGTCGGCCCACCTGCTGGGGCTCAGGGCCACAGATGCCCCTGAAGCCCAAATTGAAAATATCCTACTTCTGCCCTTACAAGGAAGCCCATAGTGTCATGGGCTCAGTAGGATCATTACTGGCTGTCTTTCTGGTCCAACGCTATACATGCGCAGGGTCCAGACGGGGTGGGGAAGGCTGTGGCAGGTGGCGGGGCTGAGAGAAGGGATCCTGGCATATTTCCAAGAGAAGGAGCATTCTGACCCCTGAAGCCTTGGGGTCCACTGGAACAGCACTTGGGGGAGGTGGGCACTCTCAGCCTGTGGGGTGGGCCCTCCCACGCCCAGCCAGAGCCGCCACACCCCGTGCCCGCACTCACACCGCACAGCCTGTGCTCTCACCGGCCTTCCAGAGGCAGCTGCTTGGCTTCGGTGACCCTGTTCTCTACTGATTGTGTCTTCCTTGCAAGCGCCTTCCTCTGCTGGCACCTCAGGCTCCAACCTGTGCTCTTCTCACCTGCCACCTTCCCCCAGGTGACTTTCCACCTGTCCCTTCTCTCTCCAGCTCTGACCACTTTGCTGTATATACACTGCCCCTCAGCATCGCCCCTGGTGGTCTCCAGGAATCTCAGACCCCACGTGCCCAGAACCTTACTGCCAAGTTCCTCCACCTGCAGCATCTCCTCCCAGCCGCCGTCCCAGTGAACAGAGCCTGCACCCCTCGGCGGCTCCATTTCGTTCCCTCTGCATATTCAGTCCCCCAGCACGGCCATCAGTGCTGCAGTCCACGCGGGTTGCAAGGACGCCATGTTCTGCCCCCACCAGCCCCGGCCACCAACTCTTCTCCTACACCCTCATATGCTTTCTTCACAAAACAGCCGGTGGGAGCCTTCCCCTAATCTGTCAGGTCCCGCCGCTCCTCCCAGCCCAGGGGCCCACGCCATGCTTCTCCCACTGCCTCAGAACGAAGCCCTACCCTTCCCTTGGCCCCGAAGGCCCAGGGCACCATCTGGCCCTGGCCACCTCCCCAGCCCATCTCCCACCGATTCTCACGGATCCCCCATCCTCTGCTGCACTCTCCTTCCAGCCATACCTAATGTCACCTGGAGCCCCAAAGTCCCTGCCCCAGCATCACCCCTTTCCTGTCTGACCAGTGCCTCCATTCCTGCAGGGCTTTGCACAAACCTCCCGCCCATCCTCTGGGCCTGGGAATCTCACTCCTTCAGGGCACTTGTCAAGCCGAGTGCACTGCAATGGCCTTTTCGCAAGAGTAGTCACCGTTATCCCTGTGAGGACAGGGACTGCATCTACCTCATCTGCTGGTGCATCCCCGGCACCTAGCACAATGTCCAGCAGGTGCTCAGTAGACACTTAGTGGCTGCACATCAGAAAGATAAGCCCAGGCCTTCTCTCCTCAGGTCTGCCACCGTCAGACTCTCAGCCTGAACCTTCCCACTCCCCGAGCCCCTGCGCACACGTGCAACCTGACGCTGTGGGCTCCCCAGGGACGGGGGACAGAGCCAGTCCCCCTGAACCATGGTGGACTGCCTGAACACATCCCATTTTCTGATAGGAACCACTCTGCTCATAGGGTAGAGGGCAGCAGGGGACTTGGGTCTGGGTTCTGGATCCTGTTGGAACTCACCAGATGACCTCAGGCAAGTCACTTTCCTTCCCTTGGAAATGATGTCCCTTGCCCTTAGACAGCAAAGCACCATCACATGCCTGACGCCATCTAATCCTCCCATCAGCCCTTTGCGATTTTTGGAGAATCATCCTCATTCTACAGGAAAGGGAACCAAGTCCCAACGAGTTCCTGTGACATGGCCAGGATCACGCAGCCAGTGATTTTCCCACTGGGCTCCCTGTTCCTGCACAGGCCGGCTGCACAAATGCCTTTATGATGCTGACCAAGGTCCCATTAGCACCACCCTTCTCCAGCATTCCCAGGGACCTGTCACACGGCACACAAACAAGAACAGCGTCCTTCTCCACCCAGCCCTTCCTGAAAGGCTGCGGCCTGGGGTGGAGTACCCTCTCCCCGCCCCACACCGTGCTGACACCTGCCAAGAAATTACCCATAAGAGCCAGGGCAGGACACCAGATAACCATGGTGGGGGTGCCTGGGGGCACGGTCCTGCCTCCCAGGTCTCTGGCCCCTCCTCTCCTCCACCCAAAGCTGCCCTTTGGAGGCCTGTGCCACAGGCTGACCTTTACCAGGGGGACAAGTGACCGGCCCCCTGCCTGTTCCAAGGCTGCAAGACAGCCCAGCACTCGTAGGCCTGTGGGGCTGACTCAGCTCCCGGGTCAGGGAGCAATTTCTCCTGGCCTCACTGCCCACCCATCCTCTGCTGCCCTGACAAGCCGGAGGCATCAGTCAGCCTGGAAAGCAAGGTCTGGTTTTATTCTTAAAGAAAAAGAGCTGTTTCTGTGGATTTCGAATGTCTTAGCTGCCTCGAGGGACCTTGAGATCGGGCAGCCTGAGGTTCAGGGCTGGAGGGCCTGACCCACGGCATGACACTACGGCTCGCAGACCCCTGCCTGGAAGCAGTTTTCTGTCCTGCTGCCTGGAGCGAGAGGGCAGTGGAGGCTGTGGGGACAGATGTAGAAGGGCCAGGCTCTTCCTGGATGGATCTGTCTGCATTCCTATGCTGCGGCTATAAGACTCACAGACTCAAAGGAAAAGAAAAGGATTCTTAACAACCTCTTGATCAAGAGGGTCTTAGTATCTTCACCCAATTGAGAAGGAAACAGAAGGCAGCTATAGAGTGGTGAAGCAGGGACCGAACCCCATATCTGACTCCGATGCTCTGAAGTGTGACGGCATGACCTAGTCTGAGGTCCTCCCCTGCCATCAGCATGTGACACCTTGGGCTGTGGCTCTAGACTCTGCTCTAAAACCTGCAGCTTCCACCAAGCGCACGGGGAGTTGGCACAGAGGAGATGGCACATCCCTCTGCTCAAGGTTCCAGAAGAGGGGGCACAGTGGAAATTAAATAGGCTTTCAGGCAAGGTAATTGGACAAGGTGGTTGTCCCTGGACTCTGAATATGACAAAGACTCAGCAACGAAGCTGCCCTGTAAGGTAGTGAGCTCCCCATCACTAGCACTGCCCACCCAGAGGCCAGATGAACAGGCTGTGAGATCTGCTAGCAGGAGGGAGTTCATGATTAGTATGTGCCCATGACAGGTCCAGCACAGTGACAGAGGGATTTTAGGTGGATTCACTTGTTTACTCGTGTTGCAATGTTGTAACATGGATATATTTAGTTTGTTTGGATATATTTAGTTTAGCATATTTGTTCCGGTAAATATAAATGGATATATTTATTCCTAAGACCAAGTGGAGGCTCAGGGCACTAGAGGGGGATGGGCTGGCAACATGACCAAGCAAAGAGGAGGCACAGGAGGAAGAGGGGGGTGGGGACCTGGAAGGCAGGGCATATCCCCTCTCTGCAGGGGCACCCACCCAAATGCTGCATGAGGTTATCATATCTTCTAGTGTTTTCAAGAAAACCACACATCCAGATTTTTTTTTTTAAACTAAAAACATTAGAAGACTCTTACATAGCCCTTACTGGGTGCCAAGTATGATTTTAAATGCTTTGCATGCATTACCTCATTAAATCGCATGACAGCCCTGTGAGATGGGGACTCCAGTCATTCCCATTTGCACGTGAGAAAACAGAATCAGAGAGGCTAAGTGACCTGCCAAGGTCACGCAGCCAGTTAGTTAATAGAATCAAAATTTGAACCCAGGTCACCTGGCTACAAAGTTCAGGTACTTAACTGCTGTGTAATTCTGTTTTTAAACAAACATTGTGTGAGTCAAATAAAATACAAGAGGCAGATCCAGCCTGGAGGTAAACTTCTGGCTCAAAGTAATTTCCCCAAGGTCATGTGCTAGTACGAAGGGGCATGTCTGACCTTCAAGCTCACGACTTTTCTCTCCACCGAGCTGCATTATTCTCTTGAATGAGAGGATGAACTCAATGGCCTCCGAGTTACTGTCTTAATCTGAGATTCTACAAGGCTATTCTGCATTTATATTATTGACTTTTTCATATGTTATTAATATTTAATTGTACAACTCTTGCATCCCCTCCAAATTTGGGTATTTTAAAGGTTTGCCAAATTTCTGATTTTATTATGCTCTTGTCGCCAAATATGCTTTCCCCCCAGAGGCATGCAACTTGGGTATGATCGTGCAGAGCAGAGGAAGATGTGATTAGGAATGCACGCACTGTCGCTTTGAGACCCACTTTTGCGGGCAGCCTGTGTCCTGTGAAGGGAGGCTCAGGGCCAGTTCCCAGCGATCACTGTGCTCTGGGAGGTCCGGCCACAGTGAGCTGGCTGACTTGTCTGCAATGACATGCAGCTCCCCCAGTGACACTCAAAAAGCAAGGGATGTCTGTGGGAAGAGGAGCAAATGCCAGGTGGCACAGCCTGCTGAGCTGCGTATCTGCTAAAAATATTCAGTCGCCAAGAGGTAGGAAACACACTCCTTGGTGAAAGAGAAATGAAGTGGGGAGGCTGAGCTAGGGGTCACGGGGTAAGTTCACACTGGGTTCTGGGTACACCCCAGATTCTCTTTTTGTCAAAGTTCTGCAGAAATTACATCACGTCACCACGTTCAGCTTGGGGGACATTTAGTGCAGCATCCGGAGACAGGCCCACTGTGCCAGGAATTCCACGGCACACATGTAAGACGGCACAGGCACGGAGCCCACCAGCGGAGTCCCTGCTTTCAGCGGGAGTATGAGCTGCAAGCAGTGCATTTATATTTACTCAACAGCACTTACGAAGGCCTGGTCCAAGCCTGGGGCTGGGCCAGGGCCATAAATATAAAGTTAAATAAGACTCTGATCTTGGTCTCAAGTGACTAACAGGCACTTAAAAGATCATAAAACAAAGAGATAGAAATAGTAATTCAGACAACATGCAAAGTGCTACGGATGATCAGGGAAGGAACCGGCGGGGTTGAGTCTGGGGTGACTTTCCCAGAAGAAAAGCCCTCACCTGGGTGTGGATGTGCCAGGTCTGACCTGTGAGCCTCCTGTTTTATGAGCCCCCGGCATGGGCAGGGAGGCCTGGGGGCCAGGGAGAGGCTGTTGGGACTATATGGAGCCTCAGCCTGGCAGAGGTGAGGGCAGGAAAGAAGAGGACCTAGATCCTAGAGAGTTCAGTGGCAGCCTGACAGTAGGACAACAGCAGGCCAAGGACGCCTTCTTCTACACCTTCCAGAAGGACTCCCACAACTGAGGGCAAGCCCTTGTCTATTTTGTAGGCTTGCAACCTGCAGGTGGCATTTTCGCCATTTTCGCAGTTTTACTGTTGCCACTTTTCATACTAGGAAAACATCAGTTCCCAGCGCCAGCTGCCAAGAAGACAGTAGCAGCTGGGGTCTGACGCCCAGCACAGCTCTTGGAGTAGGAAACGCCTTAATTCTACAGAATCAGGTATGGTAGGTGGAGACGCAGTGGAGTGACTTCTCAGTGTCCAAGCGTAGATACCTAAGGACCAGCAAGCAGGCTCCAAGCCTGGGCCGAAGCCAGCATGGGTCCGTAGAATGCAGCCAACACCCTACTTCCCACCAGACAGTGAGATCGGGGGGCAGGCAGGAAGCCAGAGCTGGGCCCCTCGTGTTCAGAGAAGTGAAACTGCCAAAGAGGAGTGGACTCCTTAAATGTGGACATCAGAGTAGCTGCTCCAGCCTTCAGCAGCCCTGGCCTGCAGGGTTCTCGAACAGCGGCTTTCCAGCTGTGTTCCGGATGGGTGGGGTTAGGGTGGGGAGGCAGAGCAGTGGGGTTCTGTGTCCTCCTCCCCCAACCACAGCAGCTCTGTAGCGAGTCGTTTTTCAGAGTGGGTATCTACGTAAAACTTTGTAAAAACTTTGTAAAACTTTGTAAAAAAGTGTTCTGTGAATTTAAAGCAATATGAAAATTGCTATTAGAGAACGTCCATGCTTGGAAGGTCCTTAAGACTCTAATGCCGAGAAGCCTTGTGCATCCTCGGAGTTGGCCACTTTCGGGTGGATCCTGTTCACACCCTCCTACAGACCAGTATTTCTCTGGCCTCTGGGGACACAGTTTCCCAGGCAGCTCCTGCCACCTCTGGGCAGCTCCCTTGCTATTAAGCTTGAGTTGTCAACCTGTGCTCACACCCATGGTCTGTGCTCTGGCTGGTCCATCCCTTCTTCCACTGACAGTCTCCAAAAGATACGATGCTGCCTGAAACTTCTTTCCTCCAGCCCTAACCTTTCCATGTCCTCAAACAATTCAGCATGAGGATTCCTCCCCAGGCTTTCCACCTTCTCCTGACCCTCCAGGTTGTCCTTCCTAAGGTGGAATGACCCAGAGCAGCCAGAGGCCCTCGGCAGGGGCTGGACCCAGCCTGGCCTCACGCAGGTCCATGTTCTCCTCCTTCCAAAGTTCTTCCAGCTTCATTCCCTTGAGTCCCAGACAGGAAACAGACCCAGACTGGGGAAATGACCAGACCCAGGAGGCTGATGCTCCACACCTCGCAGGCGGCCAGAGCTGGAGGGCCAAGCTCCCACTGACTGGCCACTTGCTGTGTGCCAGGTTTTGTGCCACCCCTTTTCCACTGGATATCTCTCTTCCTCTTGGTTAACATTTATAAATACATGTCTTATATTTTGCTAAAAAGCACTAAAAATAATCAACCAGGGTCAGAGGTGCAATCTTTTATCACAGAAAAGGAAATAGCTATCATTTGTTGAGCACTTAGCTCTGTGGTAGGTGCTTTTTATAGGAATTCTATTGTAGAAGCCTTGCCACAATTCTCTATGGCAGCCCTGGGTACAGGTAGCAGGAACTGAGGCAAGGAGGCCATCTCAGGGCTGGCTTAGAAAAGCCTCAGGTGCCCAGCTCTGCAGTCTGGCCCGTGTCTTGCAGACGGTGGGGGGGGGACAGGGAAGGAGTGCAGTCAGAGGCAGAACCTGTGGAGCTGCAATGGGAAGCCCCCCTTTGGGGCCGTGTGGCTCAGCAGCCAGAGGGCACGCTGACCAAAGCCATCTAGAGTGGCAGCCGACAAAGTCCGTGTGTACACTAGGTGCCTGACCAATGCTTGTGGCCAATGGCTATAAAGTTGCTGGGCCACCATAACCTGAGAGGCTCAGTGCACCTGGCTGCACAGAGACACAGATACTCTGAGATACAAATAAAGTAAGAAAAGGCTGCGAAAAGTTTTAAAATTCTGCCAGGCATGCAAGGCAGCGGCACTGTGAAGGCCACGACATAACTTCTGATCTGCCTGAATGGGGCGAGGTAAGCGTGCTCACGAGGGCAGCTGGCTGGGGTCCCTTGCAGCTTCCTCACAGCTTAAACCTGGGGAACACACAAGCAGGCTGTGCGCCCAGGCCCTAGACTCACAGACTCCAATCTTGAAGAGGGACAGAGAGGGCACTCTAATTGTCCCATGGCAACAGCCACCTCCTTGCCCATGCCCTGAGCAAATCTGCTCTCTACCAGCTGAGGGTAGAGGAGAGAAACCGGGCTCATGGAAAACCTGTCCTTGGATACTTCAGGCCACGTGTGTGACCACTGTCAGCCTCCTGGTAGGTGGCTCAGCCAACAGGCAGAACCAGGAAAGGAAGGGAGAGCTGGGCTCGTTTTAAGAAAGAACTTTCTGAACCCCAGAGCTACAAACTTGGAGAAAAGCAAGCCTGAGTGGTAGTGAGCTCCCTGCTAGAATCGGTGTTCAAGCACAGGTTACGTGACCTTGCAAGTTTGGGGCAAAATAGATTCCAATGGAGGGAGAGGCTGGACTCCAGGTCCAGCGGGTCCAGAGGAATATAAACGACACAGCATCCATGCTGGTGCTCCAGCCACAAACAGCCGGTGGGTGCGTGGGCGGGAAAACAGGAAAGAAGGAAGGGTGTGGTCGTGGCTCAGAGGGGTGAGGTGGCCTGTCTATTCGGACACTGCTGAGTGCGGCGTTAGTCATGGGGACCGCTGGCAAGTCAGACCGCAGGGTTCAAATTCTGCCTTGTCCCTACCAGCTGGGTGACCTGGGTAGGCACCCGCCCATGGTGGGGGTGTCGATGACAACCCAGAGGGGCTCAGCTGTGGGCTGTGGCTGTCGTATGGTTGCATTATTACACCCCTAGCTATTATGCCAAGGCTGTGCCGCCCCTTCCAATGGAAGTCCTGTTTCTCTAACCCTCTCTGTGGAATGTGGCTTTTCCACCTCCAAGCAGGTTTTCACTGCAGCAAGCCATTTAGGGACGACTGCTGTGAGCCCTTCTGTGGGAGGAAGAATCCTTCTGTGAGCCCCACGGCTGCCCCTCGGGTGACTGGTGAGTCTGTGTGTCCTGTGTCCCCCCAGAGTTGCTCCATGTAATAGGACCTCTCAGCAGGTCACCCTGCCTGGAATAGCCTCCTTCCCTCCCCCTTTCTGATGAAGTCCCAATCCTCCCCCAGAGCTCAGATCCAACCTTAGATCCTCGGAAGCTTTCCCTGACCCTGAGATGCACCATGCCCCCAGTTATACCTTTTCTAGAGGTAGCATAGTAGGAACAAGAGGCTTGGGAGCCAGAACTCCTGAAATCAGGCTCTGTCCCTTATTAGCTGTGTGACTTTGGACAGGTTACTTAACCTTTCTGTGCCTCAGTTTCTTCATCTTTGAAATGGGGAGATAATGTCCTATTTCTTGACCTGTGGGTAACTGGCACAGTTCTAGGAGTATGTTCATGCTGTAATAGCTCATGCAGTCGTATACTTATGACTTGAATATTTTTGTATGTATGGTATGCTTCAACTAAGAAATAACTAAAACAAATTATATACTCAAAGAGTCATTGCAAGTTGAACTTAGTTAATATAGGTTATGTGCATAGACGAGTGCCCAGCACACAGTGGGGGCTCCGTCAGCACTTGCTCTATCTAGCGCTCTGCCTTGACAGCACTCACCACAGTTGGATTTATTCTTCAACAGTGAGAGGAAAACCAAGTGCCCCAGTTTTCGATAGGCTGGGAAGCTTGGAGCTGTCCCCCTCACTCAACCCCAAAGTGAAGCCAGCGGTGCTAGGAGGCTGGCACAACTGCCCAGCCCGGCAACGCGGAGCCAGCTGACAGAGTGCAAAGCCTTGACGGAGACTCCACCGTCTCCTCCTCCTCCCCAGCCACGGCCAGGTCTACAGAGGAATCCAAAACATGCTGATGGGGGGACCTCAGAAGCTCTCCAAGATCACAGCCAAGGGGACCAGGAATTCCTCAGTGCCCCACTGGATGAAGATGGAGGTGACCATGCCCACGCCAGAGTCCAGTCCAAGGAGGAGGAAGCTCCTTGCACTGAAGACTCCTTTGTGCCCCTCTCTCTGCTCAGAATCCTGTCCCCAGGAAAGTCAATATTCCGAGAAGATGTAGAGGAGGAGCAGCATGAAGAGGAAGATGATGATGGTGATGACATGGATGAAGAGGAAGGAGGATGTGGCGGGGCAAGATCATCCCAGAGCAGCGGTACTCGGAGGAGGCAGAGGCAGAGAAGGCGGTGACAGCGAGGAACAAATTCCAGCGATGAAGACAGAATTGCCAACTCGGGACGTGAAGCATTTTAGTGTCCAAACTTTGATACCGAACACGGTGCTGAAGACGTAGCTTCAGTTCCTCCTGTGCCATACGATCCATGTGACACGGAGCTCGCGCCACTCTCATACTTCTAAAATGGAAATCAGTAGGATGCAGGATAAAAAATATTCTGGGGCAATACAAGCTCAGTGAAGTTAACCCAACTGTTAGATTTCTATCAGGATGATACGGGTGCAAAATGGGCAATGGGTTTAGCAGAAATTCCAAGTGGAAGAATAAAGGGGTTTGGTTATTTGCCCTCGAAACACATGAAACGAGACTCCCGTGGTGAGTGGGTTTGGATTTATGCGTCACCCTTCATCAACCCATCGCCTTACATGTCTGATCGCTCAAAGCTG
Source organism: Cheirogaleus medius (assembly GCA_008086735.1). Classification (NCBI taxonomy): domain Eukaryota; kingdom Metazoa; phylum Chordata; class Mammalia; order Primates; family Cheirogaleidae; genus Cheirogaleus; species Cheirogaleus medius. The sequence continues at coordinate 27,655,989 of VBSM01000529.1, forward strand.
GGGCCAGATTAGCGTCCTCGCTAGCAGGACATGGGGTCGAGGAGCCAAGGCACAGCCGCAGCTGGAGTGATGCGTGGATGTTGGAGCTACGGCTTCTGATCGGGTCTCATCTTCCCTTCGGTTAAAAGAGCTCGATGCGTCAGACGGTTCTTAGCACGGCAGAGGGTTAGATGGTCTTCACAGAGGAAGGCAGGGTGAGAAATATGGCTATCAAACACTTCCACGGCTCACGCGTTAAGATCAGACTACCAGGGGTGTTGCGGCTGGCTGGGCTACCCTGCAGAAAGGCCATTTCTGTGAAACCTTGTCAGAGATGAAAGGAGAGGGTGACCAGTTAGCAGAGAGTACTTCATCTGTTCCCAATCACAGCGAACCTGATCATGACCCAGATGCCGGACATGAGGAAGCAAACTCAGAACACGAAAGTGACATGGATGCTGCTACGGGCGTGGCTGGTTTGGTCAGGGGAAGTACTTCAAGAAGCTTCTTAACTGCACTGAAGAAGCTTTTCATGGACTGGGAATGGGACCTTGTGTGACTGTCCAGTCTCCTGCCACGTCTTGGTCCTGCTCTGCTCTCAGGAGCCTCCACAGGCTTCGTCCTTGGAGCCGGTGACCTGGCTTCTGTTCACTCCTGTCGCAAGTGCTCACCCTGGGGCTGCAAGCTGTGTTTCTGGCACAGCCACCAATCAGTCTTCTTTCTTTGCTGATCAGAGCCACATGCCACCTGTAAGACTGAGATGACGAGGAAGGTCTCTCTGGTCCAACAGCGTTGCTGAGGCTGCCTGTGCCTTGTGTCACTGGACTCAGCACAACTGCTCAGCCATTTCCTGCACTGGACAGGCAGCAGCAGGAACAGTAATACAAACGGGACATTTGTGATCCTTAAGCTCTTACAATACATCTCATTCAGTTATCCCTTACTAGATGTCAGTGAGGGGGATAATGTCATTCCTCTTTTTCAGATGAGGTGATGGAGGCTCAGAGAGGTAAAGTCACTTGCCTGAGGTCATACAGCCAGTGAGCAGCAGCAGAAAGGCACCGACCGCTCCCCTCCTCTCTGGATCAAACACCCTCTGGCTCTCATGGCTGGAGCAGATGCTGCTCGTGGAGGATGAAAGGGAAGGAGGATGCGGAAGGGCAAGATCACCCCAGAGCAGCGGTACTCGGAGGAGGCAGAGACAGAGAAGGCGATGACAGCGAGGAACAAATTCCAGCGATGAAGATAGAATTGCCAACTTGGAACATGAAGCATTTTAGCATCCAAACTTTGATACTGAACACAGTGCTGAAGATGTAGGTTCAGTTCCTCCTGTGCCATACGACCCACACTCTGTTCTCCAGAGCACAGAGTGATAGCCAGAGAGAGGAGGCAGTGCCGCCCCACTGTGAACCCTCTTCCTCACCATGCCCCCAGGAAAGTGCCACCATCAGCAGCAGCAGCACCGTCATCATCCTCTTTGTCCTCAGCATTCACCGGGCCACTCCAGACCTGGCCCTGGGCCAGGGAGGGACAGGAACAAGGTCTCACTGGGGGTTGCTATGCAGGTGGCTGAGAGCTAGAAGCAGCAGGAAGTAGGGCCCCCCTAGCTAGTGGCAGCAGGGTGTGAAGGAGAGGACACAGTCCCAGCCCTGCCCCTTACTACCTGCATGGCCACGGGCCAGGTCCTTGGCCCCTCTGAGTCTAGCGCTTGGCTCTGTGCCCAGGGCACAGCAGGCCCTTGATAAGCAGTGGCTGCTGACAGTGTGGAGGGTGGGTGGCACGGCAGGTGACTGCAGCTGGAACAGGCTCAGTCCCGGAGGCCTCATGCTGCACCTCAACCAGTGGGCACCAGAGGTTAAGTCACCTGAGGTCCCCCCCAAATATGCCAAGTGGGGACTGCTAAGCTCCGAATATGCTAAGGAGGGAGAAGGCAGGTGGGGCTGGAGCACCCAGGGAACTGCCTCCCTCCACCCCTCTCTCTCTGCAGCGGATGGAACCGGCTCCCCTCAGGGCAACGAAAAGCAAGGCGTGCTCTTCCCAGTTGGTTCAGAGCTGATGGAGAATGGTTCCAGAGACAGAACAGAAGCAGCACTCAAGAAGGTCTGGCTACGGTCTCAGGACAAACACACCAGGACAGTTCTAAGTAAGGAGACTGCAGGCATTGGAGGGCCTGTGCTCTCCCCTGAAGCCATGAGGCCTGTAGAGTCAACAAAGTGGCTGAAGACCAGAGAGGCCAAGGGCCTTGCCCAAGGTCACACAGCCATTGGCAGCAGAGCCAGGACTATGACCCAAGACTCCTGCTTCTGAAGCGGGGCTGACGTCACTGGGCGTGACCTTGCTGCAGATGACCACTCACTCCCCACGTGCCGCCCTGCGCCAGGCCCAGTGCCCAGTAAAGAACTGAGTCAACACAGTGTCTCCAGAAAGCCCACGGGCAGCTCTCCAACGGCACTGGCCCTGCCTGGATGAAGTGTCACTTACAAATGCTATTTAAAGCATGTGTAGTGCCTTTCAGAACAACTGTCAGCAAGGAGGCGACCCTGTGGCTAGAATCAAGTCCAGTGAGACGCAGAGTCATCCTAAATGGCTGAGAGAGAGCAGATCCTCCGGACATTTACTGTGGCTCCACTCAGTGTTTGCTGAGAGTGGGGGCGGATGCCCACTGGCCTCCAGCTTCCGGGACATAGAGAGCTGTCCCTGCGCCACAGATGGGGAACTGAGCTCAGAGAGGCACAGAGACTTGCCCTCAGCCACACAGCCAGTCTGTTGCACCGTACCACACCAAAGGCCATTCTGACCACGCCCACGGTCTACATGTTTAAACTTCCATGTCTCAAACCATCTATGGATTTTAACCATATCTTCCCTGCCTGTGGGCTCAAAAGCTGTTCATAAGGGGAAGCATCCATTTTTATGAAGCCAATAGAAAATAATACAGTCGAGATAGAGGAAAAAAATAGGTCCTGGGGTTTGCAAGGAGTGCTGATGTGTGGCAGGCAGTGGAGATGGTCACAGAGGTGCCATAGAACAAGGGAGGTTGATCCCAGCTCTGGAGGACAGATTGACAGCAGAGCTTTGGAGCTGGAAGGAGGAAAGGGCCCTCCCTGCAGGAGGAGGGGGCAGCATGGGGCAGAGATGCCCGGGACCCCTAAGGCTTGGCTGGGGCAGACAGGAGCCCCAGGAGGTGGTCTGGAGCCGACTCAGCCACAAGGTGCTTTAGCAGGAAACAGGGAGCCAGCAAAGGCGCTTGCTGAGCCAGGCTGTAGGGCCAGCCATGTGGTGGAGTTGCAGGAATACCAGGCTTTGGGGATTTAAAACACAGCCAAACATGCATGGAGTGTTTATAATTTACACTAACTTTGATTTATTCATTGCCACTCTCTCCTCATAAAAACGAGATGAGTAATCTGGCCACTTCCGTCTGATGGACAAGAGACAGAGGTCCTTTCCTCCACACCCTACTGACACCTTGGACCTGATCGCAGGCTCCCAGCCCTTCCCCCACTGGCCTCCCCTCCCCCTCCTCTTTGGCCTTTGCCCCTGCTGGTTCCTCCAGCGGGAACAATCACCCCTCCTCCCGTCCCACGCCTTTGTTAACTGCCCTGGTCTTCAGAGGTGCTTCTGCACATTCTCCATTGCTCCTGTTCAATGGCCTCATGTATGAAGCCATGCAGGAGGTACCAGAACTAGGGCGCAGGACTCGGGCTAGCTACACGGGTGATGAGTACTGATATGCACCAAGCACCCTGCAGTCCTCAGAATGACCCACCTCACAGGTGAGAAAGGGAGGTTAAGTCCCTTGTCCAAGGTCACATGCCCACATTCCTGCCTGTATCCTGTCCCATCAGCTTCCTCTAGGTACTCTGTGACCTGAGCTCCATGTGTCCTTATGGGCTTCAAGCTGCTCGGGCTGTACTTTTTTTTCCCTTCTTTTTAAAATTGTGGTAATATACACATACCCTAAAGTTTACCATGTGAACCATTTTTAAGTGTGCATTCACATTGTTGTGCGACAATTACCACCACCCATCTCCAGATAACGTTCTGTCTTCTCAAACTGAAACTCTGTATCCATTCAACACTAACTCCCCATCTCCTTCCTCCACTCCTGGCAACCACCATTCTACTTTGTCTCTGCAGATTTGACTAATCTAGGGACCTCGTGAAATCATACAGTGCTTGTCCTTTTGTGACTAGCTTATTTCACTTAGCATAATGTCCTCAAAGTTCATCCAAGTTGAAGCATGTGCCAGAATTTCATTCCTTTTTATGGCTGAATAGTATTTCATTGTATGACTAGATTATATTTTGTTTATCCATCTATGGACACTTGGATTACTTTCACCTTTTGGCTATTGTGAATAATGCTGCTATGATCACAGACATACAAATATCTGCTGGAGTTTCTGATTTCAATCCTTTTGGTATATACTTGGAGGTAGAATTGCTGAATCATACGGTAATTCTATGTTTATGTTTTTTGAAGAACCATCATAATGTTTTCCAATTTATATTCCCCCCAGCAGTGCACAAAGGTTCCAATTTTTCCACATTCTTCCTAACACTTGCTATTTTATTTATTTTTTTGATAATGGCGATCCTAAAGGATGTGAAGTGGTATCTCACTGTGGTTTTGATTTGTATTTTCCTAATGATTAGTGATGTCAAGTATCTTTTCATGTGCTTATTGGCCATCTGTATATACTGTCTGGAGAAATGTCTGTTCAAGTCTTTTGCCCATTTTATAAATCTGTTTTTTGGGTTGGAGTTCTTTATGTTTTCTGGATATCAATCTCTTATCAAATATGCGATTTGCAAATATTTTCTCTTAATCTCTGGGCTGCTTTTTCACTCTGTTAATAATGTCCTTTGATGAAAAAAAGTTTTAAATTAAAGTGAAGTCCAGATTTATCTGATTTTTCTTTTGTTGCCTATGTTTTAGTGTCATATTCAAGAAATCACTACCAAATCCAGTGCCATGAAGTTTTCCCCCTATGTTTCTTCTAAGAGGTTTATGGTTTTAGGTCTCTGATCCACGTTGAGTTAACTTCTGTATATGCTATAAGGTGAGGGTCCAACTTCATCTTTTTGCACGTGGATATTTTGCTTTTCCAACACCACTTCTTGGAAAGATTCTCTTTCCCCACTGAATGGTCTTGGCAACCTTGCTGAAAATCATTTGACTATATATGCAAGGGTTTATTTCTGGGCTCTCTCTTCTATTCCATTGGTCTGTATGCCTGTCTTTATGCCAGTTCCACACTGTTTCAATTACTGTATCTTTGTAGTAAGTTTTGAAATCAGTGTGAGATCTGCAACTTTGTTCTTTTTTTGCAAGATTGTTTCGGCTGTTCAGGACCCCTTGCTTTTCCTCTGCTTGTTCACTGTTGCACTCCAATACCTACAACAGCTGGTACCCAATTAATATTTGATGAATAAAAAGTAAACTATCTGTGGCATCTATGCTATGTGCATAGATGTTGGGGACAAAGGCCAATTAGCTCTGATCCCTGCTTTTAAGAAGTGACAGCCTGGGAGAGGTGACCAGACAAAGTGACAAACAGCAGCATCTGATAACAGAATGCACAGGGTCAGAGGGGCATGGAAGTGGACAAGCTGACTCTGGTGGAGGGGTGGTTATGAGTGTGGAGGGAGATCAGGGCAGCTCTCCAGAGGAGGAAGACACTGTACTGGGCTTTTAAGAGTTTACCAGGTAGAAATAGGTACCCTGAGCGGAGGGACCAGGTGTACAACAGCACTGCAGGATGGAAAGGCAGGGGCTGGAAACAACTGCCCAGAGGCACCTTGGGGGTGTCAGGGAATGGAGTGGGAGGCTGGGGAGTGGCGGGCAGAGAGCCCAGTCGTGTGGGCCTCCAAGTCTCTCCCCTGTCCTGGGTGCAGAGGGGCAGCCCTGGAGGCCCTTGCCCCTCCTGTCTAGTACAGAAGGTGTGCTGGGCACCAGGTCAGATGACTCAGTGGTTTGGGGAAAGGAAGAGAATAAAGAACAAAAATAAGGATCTTGTTTAAATGGTAACTCCAGCAGGGTTTGGTCTTGCCACTGGGGGAAGGTCCAGAGCCAGGGCTTGGCAAGGCCTGGTGAGACCTAAGCCCCGGCCAGGGCTGGCCACTCTCCACTGGCAGGGCCATCACCACAGTGACCTCACAGTAATGAGGCAGGCACTGTTCTCCTTCCCAACTTACAGGGGAAGAACTGAGTTACACCGAGGTGGAGGAACCTGCCTGGGAAACAGTAAATGCAGAGCTGGGATGGAGCCAGGCTGTGTGGCAACTGAGGCCTGGCTGGGCCCCCATTTCCTCCTAAGCGAAAGGGGAGGGGTGATCTCTCAGGTGCCCCCAGCCCGGCTGGTGGGCAGGATGTTGGAGCATGCTCTGTGCTGGACAGCTGGCCCCGTCTGCAGAGCCTGCTGGACCCATAGCCACCTCCTCACTCTGGGCCTCCCTGCTCTGGAGACCCAGAGCCTGACTCCCTTCCAGGTGCCTCATCATTGTACTTGGGGAAAGTGAGGAGGCCACGCTGTGCACCTGTTGCCAGCCCTGGCCTACTGCCGGGAGCCCGGGGAGCCCAGTTTGCTGCTGTCAGTGTGCTGTCCATGGCTGTGAGGGCCCCTCTGGTGAGGGGCCACCACCTCCTGCTCTGCCCCACGGCTCCTCCCCTCCAGCACTGACCACAGAAGAGGACAGTCCCCAGCTTCCTCTTTGGGGCTGCCTTCTGCATCTAGGGCTGTTCATGGGTGAACAGACCACAGTCGACAGCATGCCACCACCAGTAAGTTACAAACCTCAGGAAAATCACAGTGCTTAGAGTCTGGCCCTGAGCCTTCTAGCTAAGCAGTCCCAGAAACTTCCGAGGGAACTTTGGGGAGATGAGGGTTTGGGGCAGCCCAGTTGCTAGATCTGCTGACACTCTGAAAGTCTATAGGGACCTTTCTCCTCCTCTTTGCTAGGATGTGGTAAAATCCTTTTCTTCTGTATCAGCCTGCACCCTTCCCGGCCTGCACTGGGGAACGTACTGTCCCCCTGGCCCCTAAGATCCTGCCCTGGGCTTTGGGCTGAACAACACCAACACTGAGGACAAGCCTCTCTTGCCTTCCAGGCCCTGTAAGCTGCCTCCATTCCTTGTGACTTTCCCAGGGAGTTGGGAGGGGGGAGTGCCCAGCCTGCCTTTGGCTCCAGTCTCTGAAAGCCCCGTCCAGCCCTCTGCTGGCCCAGTCTGCCAGTCGCACTGCCATAGGCCTTGCTCACAACCTGGCTCCTCCCTGGCTGCCGTAGGCTCTTCTTGGCTCTTGTGTCCATCCCTGTCAGCTGTCACCACATTCCTGGGAGCCTGCCTGCCCAGCACACCCGTCCCACACTGACCCTCTCCAAGCCCAGACTGGCTTCTGCTGGCTGCTGGGCCCCGGCATACACCTCCCCAATTCTCCTGCCAGCTGCACCTGCCCATCTTGGGCCTGCAATCCACCCCTGGCAATAGATGCCACCCGGCCACAGCACAGATCCAAAATTCTGCTTGGAGTTTAAGCCTTGCTTTCTCCTTCAGTCTGATGTCTTTAACACCCTCTCTTGGGCTCAGCCAACTCCACTTGCCCAGAAATCTGCCTGGCCAGCTCCCACCAGCCTCTGTCCTTTTTAAACTCTTCCCTCCATTCCTGGCTTCCCCAGTCCCCTTTATTCTGAGCCATTCGGTGTTGCCTCTCTTTTTAAGTTTTTATTTTGAAACAATCAAAAACATACCGAAAGGTCAAAAGTAGAGTATAAATAAATTCTTTTATCCTCAACTGTTTCAAAGCATGTTGCCAACCTGATGCCCATCGCCCCTGAATTTATCAGTGTGTATTTCCTGCAGCCAAGGCCACCCCAGCAAGGACACCCTCCTCCTTTGCTCAGGCCCCACCTCCCTGGAGGGGTGCCCTCCTCCACCTGCTGGGGCTGTGACCCCCACAACCAGGCCACCCTGTGTTATCTCTAAACCAAAGGAATCCTCTGGGATTGACCACTCCTCTGCAAGGGAGCCGAAGGCACTTTAGGTTTCTGGTCTGGCACCAGCACAACACCATCTCCCAGCCATCAAGGCAGCCACATCAGGATGGCACGTGTCCCTGTGCACACTTTTCCCTTCCTTCCTTCCTCCTGTTGGCATGTACTGAGTCCACAGTTTCCTTATTGGCAAAATGAAGAAATTGGATCAAGTGATTTCTAGGGATCCTTTTATAATAACAGCAGACTTTTACTTAGCACTTATTATGTGCCAAGCACTACATCTTGGCTAATTCTCACTCAAACCCTTTGTGATACAATTATAGTACTGTTATCATCCTGTTATCATCTCCATCTTACAGGTGAAAAAACTGAGGCATAAAGTAGTTGCACAACTTATGCTTAGAAAGCCACTCTGAGAGATCCAGGATCCCACGTAGGAGGTCTGGTCATAGTTTATACTCTACTACAAAGTGCTTGTAGAAGGGGGAGGAGATAGAGGAATTTACTCTTTGCTTGAAGAGGCAATCACAGAAGTAAATATTGGCAGTTCACGGAGGAAGAACTTACTACATGGCGGCCAACTACTGCATGCCAGGTACCCACCACGTGCCAAGTATATTACAACAAACATCATTTCCCTTAATCTTCAACAACTTTGAGAAGCAGGCACTATTATTATTCTCATTTTCCAGATAAGAATACCAAGCCTGAGCGAGGTTAAATGGCTTTATAGTTAGTGGCAAAGCCAACATTTGAACCCAGGTGTGGCTGATGCCTAAACTGTGCTCTCATCACCTACTGCTAAACTGAGACACCTGCCACGCTCTGAGGGCAGGCGACAAAGGATGCCAGTAACTGGCTCTGACTGGCAATGGGGCTAGGGGTGGAGGACCAGGCCCAGGGTGAGTGTCTCATGCATCCAATTCTGTTTTATGTTCCCAACAGCCCCGAGAGGCACTTCCAGCCCAGAGTGGAGAAAGGCATGAACGGGCTCCAAGCAGGGTGGCAGACGAGGCTGGGGGGTGTGGGACCTGTGGGATGGGGCAGATGGCCAGGCTGGAAGGCTTCTGGCACTGACTCATAGAGGGCATCAGTGCCTCCTAGGGCTGAGCCTTTGCCCCCTGGACAGCAAGGAGCTGCTGAAGCTGGGGGCAGGTCCCCATTCATCATACACCACCGCTGGGCACCCTCTCCACTGTAAGAGACTCCAGCATGGGCAGGGAGTAACTTTCTTCTCACTATTCTAGGCTTGTTGGGCCAGGGGACCCTCTGGACACTTGGCGTCTCCTTTGCACTCCTCATCCCCTCCCCTGTGTGTGTTTGGCCAAGCCCATGATCAACTCTGGGCTCCAGAAGGAAATACTTCCCAGCAGGTGCCTCATCTCAAGCCAGAGCACCCTGCCTGCAGAGAGCTCAGATTAGGTCCTCTGACCTTCAGAAAAGGCCACTTCTCCTTAGGGAGGGACCAGGGCTTGACGTAGCCTGCATGGCTGTCTCACCCAGGTCTTTTCCTGCAGACTCTCCAAGCAACATCCCAGTATTTAGTGCTGAGCAGAAATAGCCCGTCAGCTGGGCACACACGGTACCAGAGGGAAGTAAAAGTCACTGGAAATCAAGAAGAGTGGAGGGGGCAGGGAGGAGGAGAGGAAGGACAAAAACTTACCTAACGGGTACAATGAACAGCATTCAGGTGGTGCACACACTAATAGCCCTGACTCAAGCATTACAAAAGCTATCCATGTAACTAAAACATGTGTACCCCCTTAATATTTTGAAATAATAATGCTAATATAATAAAAAAGAAATAGCCCATCAGCTGACAAGAGCTGGAAAGACCCTACACATCACATGACAGCCATGATGGCTCCTCCAACCACATGGCAATCATTCCTTTTATGGATGAGAAACTGAGGCTCACAGAGGACTTCCCAAGGTCACAGAGCTAGTGATGGCAGAGTTAGGACTGAAAGCCCAGGCCCCGGACTCCAGAACACCAGCACTTTCCTGTGTCTTCCATACAAGGACCACACGGCCCCCTTCCTGTAGGACATCTCATTTCAAACGATGCCCAAAGATGGAAAAGGTAACAGCTTCATGTGGTGTGCAGCTAAGAAAATTGAGGTTGACCCACACTCGACCCTGCTCTCAGACACTCCATCTGCCCACCAATCTGCATGTCATTTTGCTTTTTGTTTTCATTTTTACTGTCCAGGGCTCAAGGCAGTTACAGATTTGGAGTAGAATTTTTTCTCCTCTTTGACGTGCTGTCATATGGCCATCAAGACCATCAAGGCCATCAAGACGCACCCTGACTTACAGCCTTCAGCAGCTCTCTGCTGCCTGGGCAGAAAGACTTAGCCTGGAGAAAATCAGGATCGTGCTGGTGGAGGGAATGAAAGAAGGAAGAAAGGACGAGGAAAGGAAGGAAAGAACAATGAAGGGAGAAGGAAATGCCACCTTTGTTGCATACTTCCTATATACCAGACCTGGGATACCCAAGCCCTTGCCTTACTATTCAGTTCTCACGATGACGCTGTAAACAGGCACCATTATTCCTATTTAGATGAAGAAACTGAGGTTCAGGGAGCAAAGGGACTGGGCAGTAATTACTGGAGGTGGGCTTAGAATCTGACTCTGTCTCAGTCCAAAGTCCAAAGACTTTCTAGAACACTGGCACCTTCCCATGTGTGCCTCCCAAGTCCCAGAAGTTCAGGGAGGTGCCACTAGGCCCCTGCAGTCTGTGGGAGGGGCTGAGAGGGTGACCTTCCTTGAAGAGTTCTTTGGAAGAATGAGTTCCATGGCTCCACCTACTAGTAGTTTTTTAAATTAAAGATGGCGGAGAAACTTTCTTCCTTCTCTTTCTCTTTCTCTCTTTTCTCATTTATTTTCTCTTTCTTTCTTGTTTTTTTTTTTATGGTATAATAAACCTGCAAGGAAGAAGACAGTAGTAGGACAGAGACTGACAATAAAATTTTGGAAACTGGAAAGAGATGAATGGGTAGAAAAAGACTTTGCAGACCCAAGAAAATAGAATCCCAAGTCTGCAGTAGGGAAAGCTGAGAACCAACCTAACGCATGTCACAGGATCCCTCAGAGACTCTGCAGGTGGGAACCAAAACAGGGATGGTTGGTGGAAAGTCTTGCCAGAAATTGCCAGACTTTCCTCCCTTCCTCAACTTCAGCAGCTCAGGAGACTCCCCTTGCCCCCATGCTGAGAAAGCCTGGAGGTTTATTCTCTGCAAAGGTGGGGCTGTGCACCGGTGGGAGCAGACGTCAGACACATCGAGGGTGGGGCAGGGGTCCCATAAAGAAAGGACTGGGAGGAAGTGCATGTGTGCAGACTGGATGCTGAAACCCCCTCCCCTGCTCCTCGACTTTTTCATCTCTGTGGCTTCCAGAATATGGGAAGTGAACCCTTCACCCTCTAGGAGGGAGACTGGAGTCTTCACAAGGATTCCGCCCAAGAAGAAAGACATAAAGACCCTGCCATCAACTTGCCCAGGTGGGCAGCTATAGAGATGCTCACCATCAACAAGGAGCCTCTCATTGCTTCCAATCGTCTTTGAGCACCCCTATCCCCGCAAAAAACCAAAAACATTAGAAGACACTAAAGGCTATCAGACACCTGAGAAACAAGACCAAACAAATATATGAATGAAAGGGAACTCAAGAGAAACAGAAACCATGCAGAAAAGAAAACCGAAAACAAAAATGAAAACACAACTAACATTAATAATAACAACTTTAATTGCCTCAGAGAGATAAGATATTGGATTCTACCAAATAGGAGCAGGTTACTATTAAAGGGAACATTCAAGAAAAAAAGAGTACTTGGAAACTAAAACTATGACAGTAGAAATGAAAAACTCAATAGAATGGTTGGAGACAAAATGGAGGGAAGCTCTCAGGAAGAACAGCAAAGACACAAAGCAATGGAAAATCTGACAGGAAGGTATGAAAATGCAAGGAATAAGACAGAAGATCCAACCCTTGAATAATGAGAGTTCTAGACAGAGAGAAGAGAAAAAAAGAGGAAAGGAAATCGTCAAAGAATTCAAGAAAATTTCTTAAAGCAGAAATCTCAGGTTCACCAGATTGAAAGAGCCACTGAGAAGAAAACTGACCCACACCAAGATCCATCTCTGTGACCCTAAGACAGTCACAGAGAAGGAAAGAAGAATCAGCATGGATTTGGAATTCTTAATAGCAAACCAGGATGGTAAAAAGCAATGTGTTAAAAACTCTGAAGGAAAATGATTTCCAAACAAGAACTCTACATATCAATCAACTGCAAAACAGAATAAAGATATCCCCCAAATTTTCGGACATGTAAAGGGTCTAAGTATTTACTGCTCACGTGCCATCTCTGAAAAATACCAGGCTGAAGGATGGTCTCTGTGACAAGGGGGATGTAAACCAAGGAAAAGGAAGACATATGACTCCAGAAAGAGGATCTCTAGGGTGGGGTGAAGGACAGCGCCTGCCCCCCGCAGAGGGAGGCACCAGGGCAGCCCGGATCCCCCAGACAACGCAGGCAAGATGCGACCTGCAGAGCACCCCCTGTCTGCATGTGTTGAATGTCCTGAGAGACAATTTGGGTGAGGCGAGAATTTGGGGTTGGATTAGTAACAAATATATAGGAAACTAAGCGAAGTTACACACACACACACACACACACACAGACACATACATACACACACACACACACACACACTCTCTCTCTCTCTCTCTCTTATTGTCCACAGTGAAAATACAGGAAAGAAAAAGTAACCACAGCTGGTTTTATGACTTAGCTGTGAATTATACATGACACAGCTCTAATGAGAGGACCGGAGGATGGGGGATGGGGGAGGGGCATGTGAAAGGCAGAAAGACTCCTGAGTCAATAGCTAATGCCGGAAGCTGAAGAGCCCAGTGTGGCAGCCCATGCACGCTATTGAGAGACATGGAGGAAAACCAGGATCATCAGCTAAAAGAGATGACAGTTATTGCTTCTGACAGTGGGGGGTGGGAAAGAAAATATGCGGCAAAGAGGAAGAGTATTGCTATTTTCTGTAACAAAATTTATGAAAATACTTGATTCTTTCAACTCCATGCATGTGTAACTTCAATAAAAATAAAAACTGAAAGGGGGAGAGAGCGAGCGAGTGCACATGCCACTGTTCTCCAAGGGGCTGCTTCTCCCACAGGAGACGCAGGAGGAAGCCAGCTTTCCCCTGGGAGTGTGGCCTGATTCCCCAGGACAGGAACTGAGGCCGGGAGGGGGACTTAGGCAGACACTGTCCAGGTCCGGGGGATGCTATGTCCTGCGGCAGCGGCAGCTCTCATGGGGCAGCTCCCACCGTGCTGCCCTAGGCCCCCTACCCAGGAACCGAAGGCACTGCCTGCGTGGAAAAATAGATTCTCCTTTAAATTGTAATAGGATGCAACAAGGTCTTCCTGGCCAGGGCTCAGGGCTCTGGGGGGCTCTGGCCCCACATACGCAGGCACTCAGTCTGCCCGACGATCAATATGTCTTTTTCTTTCTATTTTGCTTTCATGTTTTCTTTCTTTCTTTTTTAAACCATCCATGACTTGGGTTTCACAGTGACACAGTCAGCTCTCTCTGATGCCTGGAGTGTCCCCTGCGAAGTCCTTTGTGTGCGTGGAGGAAAGCCGGGAGGCCGGCACAGAGTCAACCTAGTTAGACCAGCATCTGACAGTTTTATTTTGGGGATAATCTATGCAAAGGAATAACGCTTCCGAGAATCTAAGTGGTTTCCTCGGAATAGAAATTTTTCTTCTTTTGTTTTGAAAATAGCCATTCACAAATTGGTTGTGGGGGAAGACCTGGAGTGCAAGGTGGCCTGGAACGGTGAAAAGTGGAAAGGGGCTGAACCGGGGGTGAGAAAACCCTGCCCGCTTCCAGGCCCCTAACAAGCATCTTCCCTGTCCCCTTCTCATCAGTGCCTCGGGCCACTCCCACGTCTTCCCTGGGACTTTGGTCCTGCACTCTGCCCCTTCTCTCCTGGCACTGTCACCTGCCCCTTGCTGTGAGTCATTCCTAAGCAGCGCACACACGCATGAGAACCTCTTGGGTCAAACACCCACCACCTCGACCTCACACTCCCTCTGAGTGCCGCCTCCCCCATTTCCACGGCTTCCCTCCAGAGCCGGCCTCTTAGGACAGGGGTGTACACATGCCACCTCCATGCCTCATTTCAGCCTGTGTCTTTGCAATTCCATCATCGTGGAAAGAGCTCCCATCAAAGTCACCGTGACCCCCACAGGGCCCTATTGGACAGACAGATGTACCTGTCCTCCCCCGCTGGGTGTGCCGTCCTTGCATACTCCCTGCTCTTGCCTCCTGGGATGTCACGCTCTGCTGGGTGTCCTTCTGCTTCTCTGGGTTTTCTTTCTCAAGCTCTTTTGCAGCTGTGTCTCCACCCATCCCCAGGGCTCAGTTCTGCATGCACTTTTCTTTTCTCTCTTTTCCATCTCCCCAGGTGACCCTGTCTTATCCCACAGCCCTAAATCGCCCCAAAGTGTATTTCTACCTCAGGCCCCTCTTCTGACTGCCAGGTTCATCTGTCCGGTGGCCAAATGCCTCCCTGACCATCTCCACTTGGACTGGCACCTCAAAATGAACATGTCCATCACGTTTGGATCTCCCCTCTGCAAACCTGCTTCTTAATCCTCTCTTTCGTCCCTCCTTGTCCCATAAATGGCACCACCAGCCATCCAGCATTTACTCAGGCCAGAAACGTGGTGGTCATCCTCAAGTCCAGCCTTCTCTCTCTCACCCCATGTTCATCAGAGTCCTGTATCTCCTCTGTTCATCCTCACTGCCCTTTCCCTGGTCCCAGCCACTGGAGGTCTCCCCTGGACTCTCGGTGTCCTGCTCTCCCCACTGCCTTGGTCCTAGTCCCTAGGAAAGATGGAGCAGCAGGATTTGGGGGCAGAAAGAAAGGACAAAACCCAGCGTTGGCTCATGTGATGGAGGCTGGACAGTTTCCTTCCCAACCCACTGGGCCATGCTCGGAGCTACTCATCTACATTGCCAGGGAGAGACCTGAGAATTAAAGAGCGATCCAGGCACTGAGTCTCAGGAAGAAGGCAGGGGCTCGACAGCCGGGATCCATCCCGGGAGAAGAGCAGTCCTTATGCAGAGCTGGGAGCCCAGGACCAGTCTTCTCTGGCTCTAGGAAGAGCACAAGGGCTCTCCTCAGCGCAGGCCCTTGCCGGGGAGCTGGTAGCCCATGAGCCAGCCCTCTTTGGCATCCCATGTTTCATTTTTACCTTTAACGTTTGCAGGGCAGGGTGGTCAGTGAGCAATCTCCATCAAAACACCAAGGGCATCTTCACAGAAATAGAAAGAAGTAATCCTAAAGTTTATATGGAACCATAAAAGACCCAGAATAGCCAAAGCCATCCTGAGCAAAAAGAACAAAACTGGAGGAATCACGTCACCTGACTTCAAATTATACTACGGAACTGTAGCAACCAAGACATCATGGTGCTGGCATAAAAACAGACACATAGACCAATGGAACAGAATAGAGAACCTAGAAATAAATCTACACATCTATAGTGAACTCATCTTCAACAAAGGTGCCAAGAACATACATCAGGGAAAGGACAGTCTCTTCAATAAACGATGCTGGGAAAACTGGATGTCCACATGCAGAAGAATGAAGCTAGATCCTTATCTCTTGCCATGTATAAAAATCAAATCAAAATGGATTAAAGATTTAAATCTAAGATCTGAAATTATGAAACTACTTAAAGAAAAACATTGGAGAAATTCTTCAAGGCATTGTTCTGGGCAAGGACTTCTTGAATAATACTCCCAAAGCACAGGCAACCAAAGCAAAATTGGACAAATGGTGTCACATCAAGCTAAAATTATTCTGTACAGCCAAGGAAACAATCAACAAAGGGAAGAGACAACCCACAGAATGGGAGTAAATATTTGCAAACTACCCATCTGACAAAGGATTAATAACTAGACGAAATAAGGAGCTCCAACAACTCAATAGTGAAAAAAATCAAATAATACAATTAAAATTGGCAAAAGATCTGAATAGACATTTCTCAAAAGAAGACACACTAATGGCCAACAGGTATATGAAAAAATGCTCAACATTAGTACTCACCAGAGAAATGCAAAACAAAACTATAATACAATATCATCTCACCCCAGTTAAAATGGCTTTTATTTAAAAGACAGGTATTATATAATGAATGCTGGTGAGGATGTGGAGGAAGGGGAACCCTCACACACTGTTGGTGGGATTGTAAATTAGTACAATCATTATGGAGAACACTATGGAAAACCCTGAAAACAGAACTACCATGTGACCTAGCAATTCCACTGCTGGGTATATATCCAGGAAGGAAAGGAAATCAGCATATTGAAAAGATACCTGCACTCCCATGTTTATTGCAGCACCATTCCCAATAGCCAAGATTTGGAATCAACCTAAGTACCCATTAACAGACGAATGGATAAAGAAATTGTGGTACATATACACAATGGAATATTATAGAGTCATAAAAAAGAATGAAATCTTGCCATTTGCAACATGGATGGAAGTGGAGAACATCATGTCAAGTGAAATAAGCCAAGCACAGAAAGACAAATCTCCTCAGTTCTCACTCATGTGGGAGCTAAATATAAAAACAGTTGATCTCACGGAGATAGAGAATAGAATGATGGTTACCAGAGACTGGGAAGGGCAGCAGGGAGCAGGGGATGAAGTGAGGATGGTTGATGGGTGCAAAAATATAGTTAGACAGTTAGATAGAATGAACAATATTTGACAGCACAACGCAGTGACTATAATCAACTATAAGGTAGGGTATACGTTAAAATAACTGTAAGAGCGGAACTGGAATGTTCCTAACACAGGGAAATGATAAATGCCTGAGGTGACAGATAATCGAATTATCCTGATTTGATTAATACACATTATATGCCTGTATCAAAACATCACATGCATGCTATAAACATATACAACTATTATATATCCATAATAATTAAAAAGAAAAAAATTTTTAAAAAAGAATGGTGAGCAAGCAAGAGCCCTGGGCGCCCACCCCAATGCCCGCCCCACACTGGAGGCCACCTGGCGTCACCTTCCCCAGCCTGACCCTGATTTCAGGCTGATGGTTGGGTCCTGCCTGGCCCAGCTTGGCCCTGCCTGTGTCCTTGCCCCTTCCTGCTGCCCAGAGCATCAGTCTGGCTCTCAGAGACTAAGAGCTGCTGAGCTGAGGGACCTGTCCCCTCCCCTGAGGTCTCAGTCAAACCCGACCACGTTGGAGGAAGAGTCCTTCATTGAGCAAACACTCTCTCTGGCACTGCCTATGTGCCAGGTACCATTCTCAGCACTGGGGATACAGCGATGAATGAAATACAGTCCCTGCCCTCTCACAGAGCTAACGGTCTGGCGGAAGAAACAGAAACACACTAGTAAATATATGGACAAAAATAAAGCGGGGAAGGAAAGGGGATAAGGAATGCCAGAGGAGGGCGTGAGTTCACAGCGGGTAGTCTGGGGAGGCTTCACTAAGGGTGACTGTGGGAGGGGCCATGGGATGCTCTGGAAAAAGTGCTCCAGGCAGAGCACACAGCAAGTGCAAAGGCCCTGAGGCAGAAGCCTGTCTTACAAAGAGCAAAGAGACCACTGGCTAGAGCCTGGGGAGTAGGGGGAGAGCTGCAGGTGTGGTTAGGGAGGAGCCAGGGCCAGCACATGCAGGCCCTGAGAGGGCTTCGGAGGACACAGAGCAGGAGGGATGGAGTGTGAGGACATTAACAAGATTGCTGGTTGTTGGGCTGAGAACACACCATAGTGAGAAAAGTGGGAGCAGGAAATTGTAGGGGGACACTCTGGTCATCCAGATGACAGCTGCCAGTGCCTTGACCCAGAGGCAGGGAAAAAATGCGCAGATTCCAGATATGGTTCAGGCCCAAGCTGACAGGATTTGATGACAGATGTGAGACAGTGGCTCTGGGCCAACATCTAGAAAATGAAGTTGCCTCTGCCCAGTGTTCATCTTGTTTAACTGAATGTGATTTTGCCTCTCCTCTTCAAAAGATGCCTTTCCCCCACTTTGACCACTTAAAAGACTTCCAAAGAGGCTGGGTATGATGGCTCACGCCTGTAATCCCAGCAATCTGTGAGGCCGAGGTGGGAGGATCACTTGAGGCCAGGAGTTCAAGACCAGCCTGAGCAAGAGGGAGACCCCATCTCTACTAAAAATAGCAAAAATTAGCCAGGTGCGGTGGCACATGCCTATAGTCCTGGGCTACTCAGAAGACTGACTGAGGCAGGAGGATTGCTTGATTGCTTGAGCCCAGGAGTTTGAGGTTGCAGGGAGCTATGGTGATACCACTGCACTCCAGCCCGGGTAACGGAGAGATTCTGTCTCAAAAAAAAAAAACACAAAAAACCAAAAAAAGACTTCTAAAGAGACACACAGCATGCAGCAAGTGTGGGGTGATGGACACAGTTTTTCTGCCTGTTAGACATTTCCTGACCTCCACACTACCAACCCTTCTGCAGTATGTAGTTTTTGTTCCAGTTTGGCTTTTCAGAGTGGTTTACTGAAGAGTTTATTTTTTATACCCATCCCAAAGTCTCCAACTCATTACTATGTATTTAATTCATAGTTTAATCAATTCGCTTCCCAACAAATACAAAAAGGTAACATACCCCCAAAGACATAATTTTAAATCTGAAGTTTTCCACAAGATGAGACTAGGCAGAGCAGACATTTAGGCCGAAAAATCTGTTATACTTCTGGGTTTCAAAATCCAAGAAGAAATGGATTCATGAAAAATTGTTAGAAAAGAAAACAATCCTTAAATTTTTTAAAATTAAAACTCTTCTCTCCAAGCTACTATTCCATGAAACACACACTTTTAAAAATACGGCTACGCCATCGAACGACACATGCTGGGTACACTGCATGAACTCTTAAGGCTTGAATAAAAATAAATTCAGCTAATGAAAATACATGAGCTAGAAAAGGACAATTGTTAAAAATATAATACTTTCAAATGGAGCAATACTGAATTAAGTAAACTTTTAAAGTAAGTTCTCTAAGGAATGTCAAAGAGTCCTGAGTCACAGTTCCATGTGCGCTGCACTAAGGATGAGTGTCACGCATAGCTGGACACGTGACATGACACAGAGCTCGGGGCTGACGTCCACGCAGAGAGGAGTGTGGGTCATCAGCCTATGGATGGAGCGCAGGTCACCTCAGGGGTGAGTTTAGAGGAGGAGAGGGGAGCCCAGGGCTGAGCTCTGTGGGGCCGCAGTGTCCAGAGATCAGGAGGTGACAGGAATAACCAAAGGCCACGAGAAAGCGCAGCCGGCCCAGGAAGAGGAAGGTCAAGGAAGACAGTGTCCTGGAAACCAAGTGGTGCAAGTCGAGTGAGGGACCAACTGTGTCAAATGCTGACAGCAGGTCAGGAAAGAAGACAAGGGAGAAGAGACCACTGGCTCCTACAAGGCAGAGGCTACCGCTGACCTGGGCAAGAGCAGCTTCTGAGGTGTGAGGAGGCCAGTCTGGACTGGCTCGGAGGCAGGACGGGAGGAAAGACGGGGGCGGGCAGCACAGTCGACTCCTTATGAGTTTTCTTTAAGGGAACAGAAGAATCTGGCACTATGGCCCTCAGTCAAAGGAGCGTTGTTAAAGTGGAAACCGTAAGCGTGGGTGTGCCACTCTGCGTGGCCCAGGGCAGTGGCACTGGGGTGGTGAGGGTGGGACGCAGTGCCCTCGCAGGAGGTCGGCGGCTGAGCCGTGCAGCGGGCAGGGTCCGGCACGGACTCCTTCTGCCATGGGCCTGCTGGCTGGGGCAGCCCCGGGCAACTGCATGTCCTCGAGTCACCCGACCCTACCCTCACTGGCCCAGCCAACGACTGGGCGTCTGCCCCACTGCCCTCGCTCCAGCTCCCAGCTGAGGCTGGGCTGCCCCTCCAAACCCGAGCCACCCCTTCCCCTGCCCATGGCCACCTTTCTGAGTACCCCCGCCCCCGCTGGGCCTGGACTCCCCGGATCGTACTGTCTGACCTCATCATTCCCTTCTGACCTAAGCACCGACAACCCGCCCCCACTGGGCTTGGGTGACCACTTTCAGCAGCCGGTAGCTCCTGTCAATCCCAATCTCTTCCTTGTCCACGCCAGCCCACTGCAAGGAGTTCCCAGCGTTCCTTGCAACAAGTGAACTCAAGCTAGGACAATACAGTCATTACCCTCAAGGAACAATATAACTTTGTACGTGTGAAAGCAACACTGCTTAACAAAAGAGCCCTTCTGAGCCACCGAGGCGGATGCAAGGGTGCTGCGTGAGGAGCCGGCTCATTCCTGGTGGGCACTCCCAGCAGCTGCCTGGGAAAGGCAGGCCTATTCAGGTGTGGACATGATGGGGAATGCAGAGGCGACCCTGTCCCAGGAAATCCGTGCAATACAGAGGGTCAGCACCTAGTGTGTGCAAAGCCTCGCACGAGGACCCGAGTCAAGAAGGACTCGTGAGAGACAGGCATGGATTTTAGCACTGGTGTTATGACAGAAGTAACACAGAGAACTCCAGTGTGGGGGGTTTGGGCGGGTAGTCAGAGGAGGGGCTGAGTACTGGCCTCTGAAGGCTGGGTAGGGCTTGGCAACGGGCAGGGCCCGGCAGGCAGCAGAAGGCGAAGTCCGACAGGAGCAGACCAGCTATGGGGCCAGGACTGCCAGGCTGAGTTTAACCTGATCCTGTAGGCAAGGCAGCCACAGAAGGCTCTGGAGTGGAGGCATGCCACAGGCAGAACCACGTTTAGAGATGCCCAGTGGCACCGACATTGAAGGCCAGCAGAGAGGGCAGCCAGTGCGGTGGCCGAGGGAGGAAAGAGAGACCACGTTGGGTCACTGACTACTTCATGTGGACATCAGAATTTGTGAGGGGCAGAAGGTGTCCAAGAGGACGCTAAGGTTTTGAGTCGAAGGGCTTGGTAGGTCATCTGAGACCCAGAAGTGGAAGGAGATGCTGGTGGAAGTGGAGGGCTGGGCTGGCATACGCTGAGTTTGAAGTGCCACAGGTCTCCTGGACACAGATGCCCAGAAGCATCAAAACCACCAGTCTGCAGCTCACGAGTGAGGGCCTGGCTGGAGACCCACGTGTAGCCACTGCACAGTGGTGAGGTTTGAAGCCAGGGAAACAGATGACATGAGCAAGGGAGAACGCTCAAGGCAAGAAGAATTGAGTCCCAGTGATCGGGTCCCTGAGTTGCCACCACACCAAGACTGCTGACCAGCCTACCCTCCCTCTCCACCGGTCTGAGTCCCACCCGCCCTTCCAGGCCTGGCCCCGCCCCTCCAGCAAGCCCTCTCTGGCTACTCCAGCCCCTGGGCATCCCTCCGTAGCTGTGACATTTTCAGCCCTGGCCGTTCCCACCTCAGCACTGGGCCTTGTGTTGGCCATGGCACAGTCCCCAAGCACCTTGAGGGAGGATGGCAGCTAACCCCTTTGGGTCACTGCATTTTCTGGCACAGAGCACCCAAATGGCACTGATAAATACAGCCTCCCTGATGGATTGGTGAATTGATCAATTACAGGACTGGGTATCTAGAAAAAGAGTAGGAAGGATCAACTAGTGACAAAAAGACCCAGATGTTGGAATCACACAGCATCTACTCTGCCTCTGGCTTATTGAACCATCATTACGAACTAGATCTATGCGCATCAACATGGATGCATCTCGAAAGCACTGTTGAGCAAACACAGCAGATGTGCATTAAGCCCACTGGAGCAGTCACTAGCACTACCTACCAAATATTTCCCACTCTCCAGAGCATAAGGCGGGACTGCACTTCCCTACTCCTGTGGAGTTAGGTGAGGCCATGTGACTTGCTCCGGCCAATAAAAGTGAGCAGAGGCTTCTGGGGCGGAAGCCTTAAGAGCCAGTGCACAATTCTCTTCTCTTTCTTTCTCCTTCTGGCCTCCAGGCACCTGGATCCCTCATGGATCTGAGGAGCAGAGCTCCATTGCAGACCCTTCTCAAACACCTGGAGTGAAACTGAAATGTTCATTGTGTTGGAAAAGAAAGACAAAAATAACAGGAATAACTGAGTCTAAGGCAAAACGCTGGTGTGCCCACAGATGGCTCTGTTCCTGAGCATCTAGCTGGTGTTTCACGGGGGGCACCCTTGGCAAGTTGGGGTAGCTGTGACATTCTCAGCCCTGGCCAAGTTGGGAGGACAAGTTGGGGGGACAAGTGACTATACGGTTCGTTGAGTGGCCGGTTGGCATCCCTGGCTCTATCCCCAAAATGCCGAGGGTCCCCCGGTTATATGGCAACCTTAACGCCCTCCTCCTCCATTTCCAAACACCCCTGTGGGTGAAACCAGCCCCGAGAGAACCGTAAACGTACAGGGATCTCCAGGAGCGAGGGTGGGGGCAGGTGGGGCCCAGATGGGACAGCCCGGTTGGGGCAGAAAAGGATCTGACTGGCGACACCACACAAACTGCCTATGTGCTCAAATTGGATGTGACGAGTTGAAAGACAGGATATTTTCCACAGCCGAAGGAACAGAATGAGATTATCGTGGAGGGACATAAAAGGTATGAATCTACCAGTGATAAAATGCAACATTTTTGCATGTCCATTTGTTGAGCACCTATGAACTACAGCAGTTACACGGGGTCTCACGGGAGCCTCTGAAAATCCCCCAGAATATGTTATTATCCCCCTTTTACAGACAAGGAAACTGAGAGTTGGAGAGGTGGGGCTGGTCGTGGGTGGGAACAGAGGTAAGCGGGACAGCTGTTGGGGGCAGGGAGGACAGGATCTCTTTAGAGGGAGATTCTGAAACAGACCAGGTGGGGCTAAGAGATGACCTGGAGGGACAGTGGAGCAGGAGCGAGACGCAGGGGCCATCTTTCCCCTCGTAGGCAGAGACGCCTGGCAGAGAGCTGGAGGCGGAGGCTCCTGCCGGCTGCCCTTCTGAGGCCCAGGCTTCCCCAGGGAACGAGGGCAGCAGGAGGCGGTCTCAGGGAACCAGGCCCCCAGGCTGGCAGTGCCCGCCTCCCAGGGCAGAAGTAAACCTCTCCCTGCACACAGAAGGCTGCCAAGGGGCAAGGTCCTCGGCCATCAGCTGGCACTCGCAGCCCTCGGAGTCCCCAGACAGCCTTGCAAGTGAGAGGGAAAGGGGCCAGTTGCTGTGACCAGACGCATCAATCCTGGGATCAAGCCTCTCTGTGTGGCCTTAAAGGACCCAATGGTAAGAAAACAGGGAGACACACGAGGGCGCTCTAACCAAACAGCAGGAGAGGAAACCACCCATGCCCGGATGGAAAGAGGTTAGTGTTCTGAAAGACCTTTGGTCGGCTGTTTCTCAACGGAGCTGCTATTGGTCTTCAGGGCAGCATGTTTCAGGGCTGTTTGCCACCCCGACACCCTCCCCGTCACTGTGACAACCCTGCTCCCACATTTCCAAACACCCCCTTTCCTGAGAGCCCTTGCTGGTCAGTGCCACCAGCGGGTGCCCACTGGTGGCCCTGGGCAGCGTGGCCATCTCTGCTGGCTCACCCCTCCCACTCAGACCCTGCAGAATTAGGCACTGGTGCGTGCTGGAGAATCAGAGGCCTTCGTGACAGCCCATGTTGGCTGAGGCGCACGGGGACTGTCCTCTTCGGGAGGCAAGTATTCCTCTAGGTCGTTGTCCTTCAGTACCATGGCCACCCTGATCACACCAGGGACACAGACACAGGACCCTGAGACAGACGCCACGGGACCTGCTCACACACACCCCAATCTCAGGGAGCAAACACATGGCCACACAGAACACAGCTGGCACAAAACTTCCACAAAGCATGTCTGAAACGAGGCACCTTCGTGAGCCCAGAGGGTCCCCAAAGGTGTGAGTTCTGAGACGTTTAGATCATCAGGTTCCCAAAGACAAGCATCACAGATAAATAACTAGGGGACAATACTCAGACTATTCACCCAATGAGCCCTGGGTCCCAGCCAGTCGGAACAGGGACCAGGGTAAACAGTAGGTGCATGCAATGTGCGATCAGCCCTGCAAACAGCCTAGTTGGCAGAGCCTGAGTGCTCCATGGGAAACCAGGATACCAAGAGGGCCGCTGGAGGTGACTTTTTGGGAACACAGGCCACCTCTTCGCATCCTCGACAAATACCCAGCATCGCCCATCCCCACCTAGGAGGCTCCCAGCGTTCTTAAACAGACGGGCCTGTGAGTCCCACCAGGGTCATGTCTGCTGAGAGCACCGCCAGAGCCCCAGGGCGCCTGTGGGCACAGCCCGGCCACGTGAGACGCTCGCTGGCCGCCGCGGAACACAGACGGGCGCCGGCTCTCAGTCTACGGGAAACAGACTGTGGAAAGGAAACATGCTCCTTACCCTCCTTCGAAGATTTTGATCCTCGCCGGCTCCCCTCTCTGGGAGGCAGGAGCGTCCTCCTCCGGCTCCCCTCTCCTCTCTTCTTCCTTCTCCACTCTAGCTAGATCTTTCTGGCCTTCCGGGGAAACCAGCGAAGGGAGGTGAACCTGGCCCACCGCAGGAATGACAAAACCAGTGCGGGTTAAATTTTCATCCTCAGTCAGGCACGTGGTGACAACAATGGTGCCTTCCGTGGCACCACACACACACACACACACACGCACACACGCACACGGACGCCCTCAGTCTTCAACTCCCCTGTGAAGGAGTGCAGCGAGCCCCGTGTCACAGAGTTAAGGAAACTGATTCCCAGAGAGAAGTCCCTTAGCCACGGCCACATGGTTAGTTGGTGTCAAAGCACTTTCAAGTTAACTCCCCACAGACCTGTGTTTGCTATCTGTCTTTCACACGAGTCTGGGGGCTCTTGGGGAGCGGTCTTCAACTTGGTCTCCTCAGTTGCCCCTGCACCCAAAACAGGGCCTGTCTCAGAGAAGATGCGTAAAGAATGTGGAGCAAACGAAGACCCTGTTCTGCCTTTGGAGACGAACTGGTCTAATTCTTGTGTATAGATCAGAAAGCCAAGGTCACCCAGAGAGTTAAGGGCAGCGCTGGGAGCAGAGCACAGGTCTCCTGCTTCTAGGACCCTGCCCCCCTGAGCTCGTACCAGAGGCCGGGAGGCAGGCTGAGCGCCCTGAGCAGCAGGACCCCGGAGACAGGCACAGGGAGGCGGTGCGGGCTCTGGGCTGTGGGTCTAAGGATACCCTGGCTCTCCACAGAGCTTTGGGTCTTCATGGAGAGCTGGCTTGATGGGGAGGCTGGCATTGATCTTGTGCTTCCTGACATCTTCCATTATCCCAAGAACATGTCCTCTAAACCTGCAGTCCCCAACACCCTGATAGGGACTGGGATGCAGAGCTCTGCTGCCCCCACCACGGGTCCATGGAAAAATTGTCTTCCGTGAAACTTAGGAACTGGGGGCCCACATAGCAGGAGGTGAGCGGTGGGCAAGCGAGAGTGTTGACAGGCGCTCCCCATTGCTCGCATCACCACCTGAGCGCCACACCCACCTTCCGTGAAAAAATTGTCTCCCAGGAAACCGGTCCCTGGTGTCAGAAAGGTTGGGGACTGCTGCTCTAAACCCTCCAGTGGTGGCAGGGGGTGGGTACACCCTCGTGTAGGGAACAGCGATGCTGCACGGGGGTTTGGAGCCAGCAGTGCCGGGAGTGAGAGTCTCGTCCTGCTTCATGCCACTGTCACTGAGGTCATCGAAGCCATGCTGTTTCCAGCCAGTGGGGGAAGCAACCATGCTTCCTGCTGCTGGGGCAATCTAAGAACTTCAGTCCCCATGCCAGCCACCACCCCTACCCCTGCAAGGACAGGGTGGGGCTAGGCAGAACGGCACCTGGTTGGGAATCAGGGAACCTGAGCTCTAGCACCAGACAGGCCACTGCGAGCTGAGTCACCCCGCTGGGCCTCAGAGTCTGAGGGGGTTTAGGGCACCTTGAAGGTCCATTCCAGGACCAATTTCTATGACTCAGTGACTGCCAACTAATCTCTTCAGAGTTGGAAGTGGGGAGTGGAAGCCCAGCAAGAATTTGGACTGCTGCTCTGGTGGAGGTAGCTGATTCTCTGCAATGTCTGTGGGTTTCCAGAGCACGCTGTTTCCACTCCCACCCGGGCCAGCGATCTTCTAAGCCATCCACGGAATGACCAAGGGGCCTCCCACAGGCAAAGGAACTGCTTCTCCCTCATTGCCCACTGTGATGTCCTGGCTAAGCTGGAGGAGGCTGGTTTGGGTGGCAATGCACGACTCTACCAGGTAACAGTGTTGGAATTGCTCGGGGGACCAGGAATGCATTGTGGCTTTTAATGCTAATAATATGAGTAAGTATAGCTAAAAACATTTACTGAGTACCAATAGGCCAAGCATTGTTCCAAGCATGCTTTGCATATTTTAACTCATTTAATTATCTCCACAGTCCTATAAGCTAGGTCTTATTATCACCTCTATTTTACAGATGAAGAAACCAAGGCAAAAAGAGGTTAAGGTACTAGCTCAAGGTCACACAGCTAGTAAGTGAGGTAGTGAGATTTAAATCCGGGCAATTTGGCATCTCAATCCTTGCTCTTAATTTCTTTGTTACAGTGCTATGTGGTTGTCCAAATGATCCCAAGGAGAAAAAAAGGAGAAGCTTGAGGAATGTGGCTGCAAAGTGGACTCTTAAACAAGCTTGGGTTTCTCCAGGGATTATACATAGAAAAAAAAAATTTACGGCCAAACTCAAACATGATAGGGTGGCCTAGACCTTCGGGGAGATGGTTAGGAAGAGGTTCAAAATTCTACAATAGGCTAAAGGACCCTTTCAGACCTGCTAACAGAGAATGGAAGCCACAAGAAGACAAATGTCACCTCGGTACAATAAAGAACTTTCTTAAAGCACTATCCAAAGATAGACTGGGCTGTGCCAGGAGGTGGTGAGCTCCCCATCACTGCAGATATGTAAGCAGAGGCCAGGGAGAGAGGGGAAGTTGTGTAATGGCCTCAAATCATAGACTGTGCAGTTATATTAACATACTAGATTGGTGTACTTCTGGCAGGAAACATACCAGTGAACCAAACATAATATTCCAAAAAAAAGTTTGCAGGTTTTAGCTTATTTTAAAAAGATGCATTATAAACAAATAATTGCCAAATCCAAATTAATCCTTCCTTTATCTCAAGTGCACCAGGCAATCTTCAATCATTAGAAAATAAAGGCAGCCTAGATCACCCGAAAGGGCTTTGGAGTGAGATCTAGTTTTGAAACCAAGCTGTGCCATTTAGCGTGTGGCCTTGTAAAACTTACTTAAACTCCTTGTGTTTTGGTCTCTTCATCCAAAAATGGTGATATTACATCTTAACTTTCAAGGTGGTTGTGAGGATAAAAGTAAAGTTTAGAACAGTACCTGGCACACAGTAGATACCCAAAAAGTTATAAGTATGAATATAATTACAACAGCATCTTGGGAGTGGCCACAGCTAATAAGAGACACTGGAGAGAAAATCAGTGTGATGTTTATGGCAAAGTGGAAATCTTGGTCAGGGACGTCTGTAGACTGACACAGACATCTAGAGAATAAATTTGGAAAGCAGTTCTGTGAACATATCTGGCCCAGCTAAGGACAAATTCAATGCACAACATTCACTCAATGACAAAAGAGGAAGATATGAATGTATGGGAAGTTATAGAATACAGTTTTGCTCACTTTTCTGCAATATGAGTTGAGGTTAGGGGATTTATGTCTGATTTCATCAAAGCATCTGGTCTGAAGACACACTAATGAACATGTTTAAATTTGCGATCATCTTTTAAGGTTTTTTCTCCTCAAATAACTAAAAGAAGGAAAGTAGAGTCTTTGGAGTCAGACAGGTCTGGGTTCAAATTCTGGGTTGCCAAACATTTGCCATGTGACCTTGATTTCTTTTAGTCCCTGACCCTCAGTTCCCTCATCTATAGAATGGAGATGGTAATGTTGCCTCACAGGTGGAGGTGAGCAATGACTGGATTCAAGGGCCCAGCACGGTACCTGGCACAGTGAGGCTGCTCAATAAACAAGACCAATTGTTATTCCACAAATGCCAAATCAGCATAATGCATTATGTCCTGAGTCCTAGGCTGGCCTTGTCAGAGTATGGAGGTGTCTTTTGTCTGAAGCAAATTGGGAATTATTGAATTTCAAACTTGCTGAACTTGCATGGGACCAGTTCATTTTATGCCTCCTGATGAAGCCTAAGGTCAGAGGCAATGAAGGAGTAAGTACAAGCCTTTAGTGAGGGTCTAGTGCTACTACATAGAACAGATGGGTCAAACTGTGAGTGATATTTCCATTTACTAGTAAAGAGGGATACTGCAGCTCAGCTTTCTATATGATATCCTACTCATAGAGAAGAAAGAAGGAGTATTTCAGGAGTTGTGTCCAAATCTAGAATATCTGGAAACAGAAAGATTTCAAGTGGTACTAGAGAATGGAAACAGTAGGTGTAGGGAATAAGAAAAACAGGAAAAGACTACCAAGACAAGGGAGAACCATATAATGATATTTTAACTGAGTTCTAAAATTGCTACAGGTGTTCCTGTTGGCCAACTTTTCTAACTCAGTATTTTGGAGAATTGCTTTTTTTCTTGATGAGATTATATCTTTGATTTTATAATAGAAGCTCATGGGAAAGCAGGATCATTTTATAGCTAGCTTTGTTGAAATGTAACTGTTCCAATGATGTGAGGGAGATACTGACAAAGAAAATAAACATGTTTCCTTGTAATGTGACTAGTTACAGCTCCCAGAGAGGAAATCTACCCACTCATCTGGTTCTAGTTCTGCAAATGGAATCTAAGGAGAATGTGGCCTTAAAAGCTCAGCAAGGACTTTAAAAATCAGTGGTGAGAAGAAAAACAAGGCTGAACTTACCTCTGTCATGCGGGGCTTGCGGGAGCTGGATGGCACAAGCCTTCCTGCCTCAGGATGCGGAGCTGTGGCCATGGTGTATGTCTCTTTGCTCACTTTCTGCTTAGACCTCAGGAGGGACAAAGCAGCTTTAGTGGAAACTCCCGGAAGGTTGGGGTTGTACAAACTTATGCACCAACCAGCGTAAACAGAGGACCTCCTATCTGCATGCTGGATGTGATTTGGCTTAATGTAGTTTAAATAGCACCAACTGACATTAGTGGTTGTGTGGAGGCTGGGGAACTGCAGTACCTTCTTTGAGTCCATACCTTCTTGCAACTTGGCTGGTCTGGAGGACATTTCTGACAGAGGCAGAGAACTGGGAGGTGCCTGGGGAGGGAGGTCAGGTTGTTCCTTGGAATCTTCTTTCTTCACACTCAGTGGGGGCAAACCTCTTCGGTGAGGTTTACAAGATGGCTGGGCATATTCTTTCAAAGCTTCTGAGCCTGGGGCTGTCCCATGAGGCAATGTGGGGTGAGGAAGGGGAGGAATTTCCTTTGGGTCAGACAGATCTGAGGACAGACTGGAAAGCACTTCTAGCTCTCTCCTGCTCTGTCCCTGGCTGCCTAAGGATTTCTCTGGCCTCTTCCCATCCTCAGTGCTGGTAAGCACCACGCTGCATGGTTTTACTAGCTCAAGTTTTTCATCTGCCTTGAAAGCCTCCTCCTCCTTCACCCTTTTTTGCTGCTGGGTTTCCATGGTAAGTTCAAGGCTGCCAGCTGGTGAAAGAACACGTTTGCTTCCCCCTGCTGTTGATGAACACCCCTCTGGGCTCAAGACACTCTCTGATGACAGGCAGGTGCCTTTTCTTTCAGGTAATGTCACAGGCACTCTCAGGTATGGAGTTGGGAAAGCTCTACTTTCCTCTTCACTTAACCCAGATGGTCCAGGCACAACCTCATGCACATCGGCCCCACACACAATCTTCCCTTTGGATGGGGGGTCCTCAAACTTGGGAAGAGACACAGTTGCTGAGCTTCCTTGGGATTGAGTGACCAAGATCTGGGAAAGGGTGGTGTACATTGCGCTCCCGTAGGACGGCATGTTGGTCTGAACACGGACAGGTACAACCAGGGACACCATGGTGTCTGGACAGGCAGGCAGGGCCAGTGGAGGGGCTGATGTAGGAGCTGAGGAGCTGGCTGGGGGAGCAACAGCGGGTAGCTGGATGTCACTGCTGTACTCTGTGCTGGGGGAGAGACCAGCACTCCCTGTTGCCAGCGGGGCCAGGCTGGTTTTGATCTGGGGCAGATGGCTTTCCACATCGCCAGGGAGCTGAAGCGCAAACTGGGATTGCAGAGGCAAGAAAAATCCAGAAGAGAGTGCTGAGGAAGCAGGATACGGCATGGGGAGAAAGGAAGGAGGCTCCCGGAAAGGGATGCTGGCTGGGTGAGGAATGAGCTGTGGAAGATGCAGTTGGCCTGGGTGCAGAAATGCAGGTTGGAGAGGAAGTGGTGGGGCTTGAAATAAGGAGGGAGGAAGTGGGGGCACAGAGTACGGTGGGGAGAGGAGGCTGGACATGGCCTGGGTGGAGAAAAATTCTGAGGACTGTCCTGGCTCGTGCTGCAGAAGGTCCTGGAAGGAGAAAAGGGAGACAGGTGGGGGCAGGTACGGCTTCTCATGCAGGGAGGGCTGGGCCGTGGGGTGGTGGAACACCTGCAGTGCTTCTGTGTAGGGTGTGGTGAGCCCCAGTGGGGGTCGGTCCTGCCCCTGGCTCTTGCCTCCTGGGTGCCCACCCAGCGAGGTGGCCATTGCGGAAGTCTGGGGCAGTGAGCTTTTGGCGGAAGCTTTACTGGATGAGGGCAGTGGTTCCTCGCTCTCCTGTCTTCCCTTGGGGGTAGCCTCCGGTGGCTCTGTTTCTGGAGGCCTGCTCAGAGAGGCCTGTCTCACCAAAAAGCATTTTCTTCTCTCTGGTGGAGCCACTGGTGTTGGCGGGGCCGCGGGGGCTGGTGCGGAGGGGCCTGTCAAGGACAAGCTGCCGTAGTCAAAGGATTTGCTGCGTGTCTCGGTCATGTGGGCAGAATGGGAAACGTTGGGGCTCTGCTCTGAGGCTGACCTCCGCATCTCTCGGGCGTGTGGGTGGTGGCTGGGGACAGTCAGCATGTGGGTGCCCAAGGGTTTGGAGCGCATGTCAGATGAGGGACCCGGGGCCTCTGCTTTCCCGTGGTCGTCCCTGTCAAAGGAAGCTGAGCGGCTGGACCCGCTCAGAGAGACGCTGCTCTCCTGGCTTGGGCTGCGAGACAGCGGCACGGAGGACTCGAAGCTGGACTCCCCCGATGACTGGGCCATCTCTGCCAGGCGCAGTCTCTTCTTCTTGGGTGGCAGCTTCTCGGCCGGGAGCTGGGCAAGTGTCTGGCTACGCTGGGGCCACTGGAACTCCTCTGTCTTCTCGGGTTCCTTAGGGGGCGGCTCTGGCTCCGTGTCCGGCCGATCGGGCTCCTCAGTCACCAGGATCTCAGGAACCTGAATGTTGGGCTGGCGGACCAACTTGGGCTGCAGGGTGTGAGCCGAGCGTCTGTGTGGGGCAGGCGGGGGTGATGGGAATGGGGCCAGAGATTTGTCTTCCCCTTCCAAGCCACTGGGCTGCTCGAGAGAGTCGGACTTCTCAAAGGAGCTGGTGTGCTGGATGACAGAGATTTCTTTGGACGTTGCTCTCCTCTCCTTCCCTGATTCTGAGCCGGACCCTAGCTTGGGAGTCCTTGGCTGGAAGCCCATGGGTCCCTCCAAGGAGGGCACTGATTTACTTGGTTCTGCTGGTGACTTGGTGGATTCCAGGGGAAGGTTCCGAGCAGCATCTGATGGCCCGGGGCTGCCAAACTGACTTTTTGTCGACTCGAAGCCAGGTGGCTCTTCCTCATCCCCCAGGCTCTTCTCTTTCCTTCTCTTTCTCAGTGGAGTGAGTTCCAAGGTGGTCCCCAGTTTATAGTGCATCATCTGGGACCACGGCTCATGCTCAGCCTGACTCTTTTCAGCTTCCGGAGATGCGTGAGCACCCACAGAAATGGGCTTTGTGATCTGAAGCTCCGAGCAGTAGTATTTTTTATGGGCTTCATAGTTATCCCTTTTCTTGTACCGAGCACCACATATGTTACATTCATAGATCACCCCTTTCGTTTTCAAACCCTTCTTGGTCTTTTTGGTCAGTTCGCTTTCCTTGGGTTCCGGTTCATCCGAGGGTTTGGAGGCTGTGTCTTTGCTACTTGGTCCAGCCTCCTCGGAGCTGTACTCCCCTCCCAAAGGTAATTCAATGGCCGGCTGGCGCTTCAGCATCCGGGGGTGGGAGGTAAACACTTGACTGCTGCGGCTCAGGGCATCGGAGTCGGTGATATGGTCGTCGAAGGAGTAGCTACCGCGGAAGGTGTGGTGGGGGGTGCTGATGGTGCAGGTGGCAGAAGGCATTGAGTGGCTTCTCAGCAGAGGCACAGGGGGGGCGGCGCTGGGCGGGTGCTGCAGGCTCAGCAGTGATTGTTCGGGCTTGCTTTTCTCGCTGTGCGACGACAAGGGCTCCCGGTAGAGGCTGGACTTGGGGGACTCCATGCTGCTGCGCCTCGACAGCGAGCTCCGCCGCGGCTTCACGCTGTCTATCTCGCTGGTGTCCACCACGGCCTCGTTGATGGTGATGAGCTTCGTGATGTGCTCGATCACCTGCGTGCGGGGCACAGACAAAGGCACCAGGCTGGGCTTGTCTTCGGTGGACAGGGGCAGCAGGGGCTGGGTGGAGGTGGCCGTCAGCATGGCCGTCCGCTGCCCTATCCGCCCGCACTTGCCGAAGATGATCTCGGCGTAGGACTTGGCATTGGTGTTCGGGGGGCTGACCTGCTGCTCGGCGCTCTCGGAGCGGGAGAAGTACCCGGACTCCGTGCTGCCCTTGCTGCCCGGGCTCAGAAACGCCTGCTCGTCGATCACCTTCTTCCTCTCGCTCAGGCGGAGGGCCAGCTTCTGCTTAATCGTGTGGGTGTCTTCAGGTTTATGGCTCAGGGGGTGCTCAGATGAGGGTTCCACAAACGGAGGGGGGTCCTCGAGCGACTGGGCCGAGCTGGACTGGGACAAGGAACAGCGTTCGAGGCTGGAGCCGTGGCTCCCGGAGCTGTACAGCCCGCTGGAGAGGAGGGCCTGCTTGGGCCTGGGGGAGAGCTCTGCGGGGTGCCCGGACGTGGCACCGGTTTCCTCTTCCGAATCTGTGCTTTCTCCCTCGGTGGGCTCCTCAAACTCTTCCCCGGGGAGCCTCTCCATCTCCAGCCCTGGGGGGTACATCTCGCCTCCCATGCCCGAGGCCAGGCCCGCTTTGATGCGGTGGGCATGCGACTTCCTGTGCTTGTAGAGGTTGCTCTTGGTCTTGAAGGAGAAGCCGCAGGGGCCGCAGGGGTAGGGCCTCTCGCCCGTGTGCGAGCGGATGTGCTTCTGCAGCACGCTGGGCTTGGCGCAGGGCCGGCTGCAGTACTGGCAGATGTACTTGCCCGGCTTCTGCGGTTTCCTCTCCTTCTTGTGCACCTCTTCTGCGGGCTTCATGGAGACCTGGGAGGGGCGAGGCACAAAGATTTTGGGGATGCCAGGCAGGTCCTCGGGGGGCAGGATGGAAGCATGGGATGGCAGGAGCTGGCTCTGGGGATGGAGCCCAGGGGCCACGAAGGAGCCTGAGGGTCCAGGCCGCATGGGGTCGACCAGCTGCCACGTGGACCCCTCGAGGAGGTGCTCGGGTTTGCCAGGTGACATGAATGCTGGTGTCAGAGGGTGCTGCGGAAGCTGCGAGATGTGGACGGAGGCGTCGATGGAGGGCCTCTTGGGGGCCTTCTGTTGCTGTCCTGTTTTCTCCTGAGAGCCTTCCCTAAGAACCGATGAGGGGCCCGGGAAGGGCTGCGGGGCTAGGAGCTCTTGCGGGGGGCTCTCTTGGGGGGCAGCGGTGCTGCTGCCTGGGTATGGGGTGCTGGAAGAAACACTGGTCTGAATGGCCTCTCCTTTGGTCAGCCGCTTCCGGGGACTTCCCTCAGCCTTCTTGGTACCCTTGACACTTTGTTCAGGATCCATGACCTTCCCAGAGACTTCAGATGCTATTCAGGGAGAGTCGGGGCAGGCTGCATTTATGAATAATCCAAGTGTCCCAAGGAGGTGTCCAGCTTTGGCCACATTGGCCAAGAGCTGTGGAAGCCAAACCCGAGACGGCTTTGGGAGTTTTTTGCAAGTGTCCCTGGCTGTGAGTGGACTCAGAGCAGGTCGTCAGGGCCCAGGCTATTCATATTGGTGAGGTATGGCCCTCTACTTTGCAGACAGAAAATGCACCCGCACTTTCTGCCTGAGTGTCTGTCGGGAAAACGTCATGAGGGACGTCAGTATTGCCATTGTATTGTTTCAGTTGGCAGTGGCAGGTGGCCCCCACGAGTCCCCCATGTGCTATGCGAACGGTTGAAGGTTGGCAATGTCTGAGTCCATGGCCCAGTCATCCCTGGTCCCGGCACGAGAGATGCCACGCTGGACGCTGGGGGTGGCTTCGTTCTGGCCTCTTTTCCCCTTTAGTTCCGTGTTGAAGATCACTGGCCTCAGAGGAGAAATCACGCTCTTCTACATGACAGAACACACACACACACACACACAGAAGAGAAGAGAGAGTTACTGTGACTTGTCCGCAGCCTGGGTGCCGAGACTCCACGCCACACCTGGCTGAGACTCTTGGAGCTCAGCCTGGGAAACAGCCAGAATCACGGGCCCCCTCTGTGTGCCCACGCGCTGCCATCCTGCCCTCACCCACCTCCCAGTTGGCATTGGGGGACTTGAACGCCAACGTGTTTCTGAGGCCTGGGGCTGGGTGGGGCATTGAGGCAAAGGTGGGGGAGGGTGCAGCTCTGGGTGCAGTTCCTCTGCAGAGCAGGTAGGAACCCGAGGCCTGGGCTCCCGTCTCTGTTCTGTGATCCATTTCAAATGGGTTTGAGCCCTCTAAGCCTTAGTTTCCTAATCTGAAAAATGGATAATAACAACTCTTGCCTCAACGATGACAACTCTGCCTCAGGGCCACAGTGGGGTACAAAGAGATAAGGGGTGTAGATGCCACTATGAACTCTGGATGGCGCTGCGGCAGGTGCAGGAGGAAGTGCCCGTGGGTCATTCAGGGGCGAGTTTTCTAAGGGGTAGATTATTCTCAGGTCACTACTCCTTTCTGGCCCTGGGTTCCACAAATGTCCACAAGGGACATCACTCATGCTTGTTACCCCCTTGCTAACCCACTCCCCAGCTTTCATGGCAAAGCTGCAAACCACTGCCACAGCCTGTGGGAACTCACAATTGATCACAGCTATGACCACCTGATCCAAATAATTGCCAGGGGGATCATTCTGGAAGGTTCCCCCAGCTTTGCAGCCTTTTCTGTCCACTCAGTGCCCAAGGGATGCCCTGGAAGAAGCTCAGGATGGGGATCCTTGCCCAGGGCAGGGGCAAAACTGGTCTGTGTGGAGCTTTAAGCATGTGCCTCCCTGCCAGGGCCAGCTGTGAGTCAGGCAGTCTGGGCTTCCTGGGGTCTGAGTGCATCTTCAGGGCCCTTCTCCCCAAGAGGATGGTCAGAATCTCAAAGTTGAAGATCACTGTGGGCTCCATCTCACCCAACCACCTGACTTTCCAATTGAGAAAACCGAGGACCATCAAGGGAAGGCAGCCTGCTAAAGGGCCATGTTTCAGCATCTGGACCCGGGCCTCCCATATCCAGAGTTTGTTCCCAAGCAATCTCCTGGGCAAGGCCCTGAGCGAGCTGTCAGTGCTTCTGTGCTTCCTTCTTCTCCTGAAGCACATCCTGCCCCTGCACCCATGGTGCTCAGAAGGTTAGCAAGTCTGTAAAACTCAAAAAATTGTCTCTCAAATGGCAGAGGCGGGGACACTGTAATATGCTATGGAGAGGCAGGTGATAGGTCTTTTAGCTAAAAATTGTATCTTGTAAGTTTACTCCTTCTGTGTTTCTTTTCTATCTTGGTTCTACAAAGAATTCAAGGTGACTATAACAAAAGCATGTTTATAGAAGAATGACAAACTGTAAATATAAGGAAACTATAAATGAGAATAACAAATAGGAACAGAGAAAATCCAAATAAGGCAGAAAGTCAGGATTGGTGGAATAAAAAGAACACTGCTATACCAATCATAAAGGATTACAGTGTTTCCATAGTTCAGTTATACATTTATGTATGAGCTTCCTGGCAGTCAAGGAGAAAAGGGAGATGTTTTCCATTACACAGTCCTTATAGCCAGAGAAGAAGAAACATCTAAGTCTCTTGCAAGAAGCAAAGGGTTGCGCCAAAAGAACCTTCCTATGAGGTACTTCAGTCAGGGGTAGTGAATAATGCAAGAGATCATCTATGTCTTCAATGACATCCCTCTAGCAAATGCGGTCATCGGTTTTTGTCAATGGAAGGCCACCAATCAGCAAAGGCTATTCTCTGAGCAGTCAAAGGCCTCCCTTTGACTTGGGCAGAGAAGCCATCCTCCCAAAGCAGGCTGCGTGTGGGGAAGGCGGGGAATCTCATTGCATTATATCACAGTCCACAGGATGGCTGTATAATAAATCACGCAATCTGGGGCACTTTTGGGAGCGAAAGGGCCCCACTAGTAAATATAGAGGAACAATGGAAAAGACCGGGACAGTCCCAGGTAAACAGGATAAATGGTTTCCCTCACCGTTAATATTTCCCTTGTGGCCAAAACCAGGCACAGGTGCTGTAACTGTCTCTGGGTGTCTGGTATGAGCTTTTGATCTTTGCCATGAGGACTAAAATGACACCGTGGTCTCCCAGTGGGTTGCCAGAGATGGGTTGTCTAGTCCAACCCCTCACTTGACACGCGAGGAGACTGAGGGCTACTAGAAAGATGACATGCTTTTCCCTAAAAGTCACACAGGAATGGTGGCAGAGCTGGGCCATCCTGTGCCTCCCCACCCCACGGCCAGGGCTTGTCTCCCACCTCAATTAATAACATTCTCTGTGACTTCAGTGGCATGACAGACACTGCAGTCTTGGGCTCCCTGTCGCGTGGAAGCGTGGGCACGACCCCAGGGGACATCGCCGTTTCCGTAGCGAGGAGCATCAGGAGGTGTCCAGTGTCTGAGCAGCAGCGTCGGCCATCCCACTTCTGCCCTGACCCCACCGTGCGTGCGTGACGGAAGCAATGGGGAGCCCAGCTAAGTGGGGGAGCCCATCCTGGCGCACTAGCCCAGGCCTCGCTTATCCAAGCGGAGGTCGGCAGAAGCGCCGCGCCTTCTAAACGTCAGACAAGGCGGCTGACGTCACCTGCAGTGCAGTCAGAGACCTGTGCTCTGTGCTGTGCTGGGACCCCAGGTCTGACCGCACCTGTGAGTGAGAGAGGCCCTGGGTGCTGTTGTCGCATAATAAAGGCTGACTACACTCACCATTTCTATTGGCTCTTGCATGCAGGATCTCGAAGCACCCCCAGAACAGTGGCTAGTAGCTTTGCTTCTTCCCGTGGATGGATGGTACGCTGCCATGTGACTAGACTGTGAAATGATCAGTCTGAGTAGGGGTGCACTGGCCAGGGAGGACCCTACATTGTTCAGGCCTGTGTTCTTGCTTCACTGAGCCACAGGGCTCTCCAGGGACACATGGGGAAGCATCCAGCGGCCGGGGTTTGGTGCAATTCCCAGGGCCAGGTGGGAGGGGAAGGCTGGATGAGGGAGACAGTCAGGTGACTGGTGTGTCATCACTGGGGCCTGGGATGACTGGTGTGACTCACTGGGCCAGCACTGCCTGCCTGGGGTTGGCGTCCAGCCCACACCTGAGAGCTGGACCTGGAGTTCCTCCGGGGAGGGGCCTGCTGCCTGCACCTCTGACGGAGGAGCCACGAGGACAGCTCGGCACTGCTGGCCACCAGAATGCAGAGTCAGGAGGCCTGCGAGCTGGAAAAGCCACCCCTCTACTCTGCACACGGGGAACCTGAGCCACAGTGGGGAACGGCTGGCTCAGGCCACACTGGTCCTCGGGCTCCTGGGCCAGTGCTCTGGGCCACCCTGCTCCAGCACGTCGCAGTGGGCCTGAGGGGCTTCATGTAAGGCACAGTGGGGTGGGGACAGCCAGGAGACTCAGACGTAGGAGAACCTGTGAGACCTAAGGAGACTCTGCCGCGGTGTGCATAACAATTTAGAGGAGAAATAAACCATTTTTTACTTAACTCTTTAGGTCCTTTACAAGGACTGTTCTAATCACTGTGACCAAGAGGCACTAAGAAAAATGGCTCTTTCCACCTTTTCCAGTTCTATGTGTGAAATTTTAATATAAACTTGAAGTGACAGAGAAAAAAGCTATTTCTCCAGGGTATTGGTGAGGGCACCTGTGAAAACCACCAGAGAAATGGGGTCAGAGCTAGAGGGTTTCCCTGACGGGGCCCAGAACCTGGGCCAACAGGAGCCTGAACCCCAGGCCAGAAGGAGGAGGGACAGCCTCTGTGGATGGTCACAGAATGGCCTGGGGTCCACATTGTCTGCTGTGGCGGCTGCAGCCCCAAGAGAGATCTGGCTTAGAAACCAGTGTATAGCCGTGAGGAGAACCTGAGCTCCCACAGGCAGTTGATCAACATATCAGACAATTTGGCTCTCACTTCTAGAAGCTTCCATAGACCTAGCTGTTAGAGCAGCCCAACAGGAAGACATCACGACTTGCTGGGGCTGGAGCCACAGGCCTCAGGGGAGTGGGGGTTGATGTAGGAGCCCCCAGGGCCCAGGCAGGGGTGCCTGAATCTCTGAAACCCAACCAGAAAGCACCTTCTGCACACAAGGTATCGGGACAACACGGCTGTCGCCCCGAGTGGCCACCCCAGAGGACCTTACCAGTGGGGAGATGGGAGGAGGGCTCGCCCAGGTGGATCATTCCCCTGGTCCTGGCAGGAGGCCAGCTTGAGTCTGCCTTGGGCCCTATACTGAGGCGCTTGGGCCACCAGCCAAGCTAGACAAGGCTGAGGCAGGATGGGGACGGGACCCGATGCTCAGGAAGCTGTTAGGTCAAGTTGACCCCAGACTGGTGGGGCTTAATGAAGTTCTTTATAGTTTACTAAATTACACACACACAGACACACACACACACACACACACACGCACACACGCGCAAACAAACCCCAATATACCAAAATCCGGTGAAAAATTTTACTGACAATAATGAAACACACTGATCTCAAAAATATCAGGAAAATAAACCTTCCTTTTAACTTCAACACCCAGGAACCCAAGGCCCAAGGCTACAGGCGGGACAGGAGGCAAGCAGTAAATAGTCTTATTTGATGTTCCACCAACAAAACCGATGCCCCCTGAGACTCTCCGTGTGCGATTCCATGTGGGCTGCACGTGCGCGTGAGCAAGCTGGAGCAGAATCCTTCACCGGCAAAGAAAGGTTAAAGTGCTGTGGGCTCAGATGGTGGCAAGACAGGCCAGAGGTGGGGACAGGGCTCTGGGGACTGACAGGGAGAGGTGGTTAGAGAACCATAGAAG
This sequence comes from Cheirogaleus medius, assembly GCA_008086735.1. Classification (NCBI taxonomy): domain Eukaryota; kingdom Metazoa; phylum Chordata; class Mammalia; order Primates; family Cheirogaleidae; genus Cheirogaleus; species Cheirogaleus medius. Next base: position 27,695,345 of record VBSM01000529.1, read on the forward strand.
ATAGTCTGGACAAAGAGGGTGGCCAAGGCCAAGGTGGGGCTCTGGCTGGAACTAGGGAATGTGGCAGAGACTGGCATTTCTCCCACTAGCCAGTCCTCTTTCTTGTAGCAACAGAAGCCCCCTGAGCCTTAGCTGGGTCCCTGGCCTACCAGCTGGAGACCACATTTCCCAGCCTCCCTTGTTGCGAGTTCTGGCCAAGGATGTACGCAGCTTTAGGTCACAGCCAGAGGAAAAGCACTTGCCCTGCACTTCCCTCCCCATTTTCCCAGGAAGGAGCGAGGCTGTGGTGGCAGTAAGCCAGCTCTGACCACAGGGACAAGGACGTCACTCCGAGGGATGGTGGGAGGAGAAGAGTGGATGACAGTGTGCAGTGAAGACACCTGCCCCTGAGAGAGCGCACCTCCTCTCTCATGTAAGCCAGTGAGTCGGTCCCTTTGGAGCAGTCCTCTTTGGAGCTAACTCATACAGGGGATTGGAGTGTGATCTTGGTCCCTGGGAGGCAGAAAAGAGCTCCGCAGAGCCCAGGCCTGGGGAAGGGGACACAGGGAGAGGTGGCAACACAGGTCAGGGTTTAGGTCTAAAGCAGAGACAGGCACTTGAAGTGAGTAAGTATAAGTGTCCACTCACGCATGTGGCACCACAGCACAGCACGCCATCCCCAAGACAGATTTGGGACTCAAACAGCTTGCATTTTAACCCTGGCTCCTCCACCTCCCAACTGAAAAACTTTGGGACTTCTCTAAGCCTCAGTCTTCCCACCTGTAAAATGGGGACAACAAAAGTACCATGTGTGGTTTAAATTGATTTAATTCATATCAGTTGCTTCACGTGGTACCTGGTATATAGTAAGCATTCAAGGAATAACAGCCATTATTATTACTGAGGAAACTATTTCTGTTGAGGGGCTGTCGTGGTCGGGTGGACAGAGCTCTGGATTCCAACCCTGGCCTTGCTGCCTTTAGGCTGACAAGTTGTCATGGGACTGAATGGGGTTATCACGGATGTGAAGCGCCTGGCACACAGCTGGTGCTTAAGAAGTGAGAGCCGATGTTGAACCCAGAGGTCAAAGTGTGGCCTCCAAAGAAGCCAATGTCATGCTGAACCACCCAGATACTGGCACAGACCTTCTAAGTTCCCCCAGACAAGGGACACACTGGTTCCTGCGCTGGGCAGGGCGCTGGCATGGCCGGAGCAGTGGGAACAGGAACACAGGCAGGAGATTGGGGGTGACAAGTCTGAGGGATCTGACCATATGGGACACTTTTCAGATTGAATGTGTCGCACCAACCCGGGGCTCAAGCTAGATCTGAAGATAATCACGGATGAAAATCATCATCGTCCCTGTGCACAGCTTTCCAGGCCACCCGATCCACCCCGCTGCCTCCGTGGAAGCCACACTGGATGGCTCTCCTATTGAGACTGGGCTTTGGGGTCTCCACTGCACTCCTTGGCCGCTGGATTCCTATGAAATAGTGACCAGTCAGGGAGGCCCATGGCAGAGCAGCTGTCTTGACAGAGTCCCGAATTCCAGCCTGAATTCCAGCCGAGTGGATGAATTACGTGAGCACAATCCGGTCCTCAAGCTCACATTCGTGAACCTGTCATTGTCATTTGATTCCAGGGGGAAACTGAGGCCCAGAGAAGAGGCATAACCTGCCCAAAGACATCCAACTGGGAAGTCTTCAGTCCAAACTGGAGAACATTTCTGAGTCCTTCCATTTCTTGGGGCCTCTTCCCCTGAACAGCAGGTGCTGGGCTGCAGATCTGGGCGGCAGCTGGGACAGTGAGCAGCACACCTAGCGAGTGCCAGGGGCTGAGCTCCTGAGCCTCCTCAGCCCAGCTGGGCTGCCTCCCAGGCCTGCCTCAACCTTTCTCTGGCGTCTGAGGGTTTCCTCCAGCAAGGGCAGATGGAGAGGTCTGGAGTCACTTCGGCTGCCCGTGGGGTCTGGTGACCTGTGGCAGGAAGCCCTGGAGCACAGCTCTGCTGTGTGACCCTGAGCAAGGCACTCCCCTCTCTGGGCCTCAGTTTTCCCTTCTGTAACATGAAGAATTGGGTTGGAATGACCTCAAGGGTCAATGCCACTCTGACAATTCTGGATTTAGGAATCTAAGACCAGGTGGCAGTGCGGTCAACTGAAAAATGTGGGCCAAGTTTGCTCATTCGTTCAGGCTGGCTGCAATACTGATCTTAAGCAGGGGAACAATTCCACGGGGCAAATTAAGCCTCAAATCCCCGTGAGCCCTTGGTCAAGGTGAGTATATATCTAGGGGGATGTGCTGGCCTTTGTACAAGGCAACCCTCCTGGTGGGCCCTGCTGAGAGGTGGGCTGGCAGGGTCAGGCTCATCCCCCCACCTGCCCCACAGTCCTCTGGCCACCATGGGGGAAGGGCTGGGGAGATCCTGTGCCAGCCTTAGCTGTGCTGCTGACACCAACCAACCTTCAAATGTCGGCTGAAGTCCTGTCTCTCCGTCAGCCAGACGCCGGACTCGCCTGGGGAATTCTGACCTCACTCAGGTCAGGGTCCCCCACAGCCGCTGACCTACCAGCAGTGAGGTGGCTCCGGGCAGGGCAAACCACCCCTGCCTGGGGATCGGCGTGCGTCCCGGCAAGGAGCCCAGGCCCCCTGGACATTGGCCCCCACCCACCCAGCCCCTGGCCGGGTCCTGGCCTGCTGCCCCCCTCCTGGGCTTTCACCACCTGCACGCCTGCCCCAGCCATGCCACCAATCTCCAAGTCTGGTTGCTTCTGTTCCCTGTGTCTCCTCTGTGCTCCCCTCCAGGGGCTTGGGTCACACCCGTAGCTTTTGTCTAGACCAGAAGTTCTGAAGACCAATTATAGAATAGAAATGCTGGGGAGCTTTGTCCTTCTTTGAAAATATTTTTTTTTTAAATGAAAAGATACTTGAAGATTTTTCAGCCATTGTAGAATTGTACTGTTTTCTGCTCTTTCCCCTGAATCCCTCCGTTCCCACGTGTCCCTCCTCAGAGGAGTTACGGTTAATTTGATATGTTCTTCCCAATGTCCTAATGCATTTATATAAATATGTGTGTGTGTACTGTAATTTTTATATAAATGAAGAAAATATGTCATACATCCCGATCTGTGACTTTTTTTTTTTAACCTATGTGTGGATACCTAGGTTCACCTCCCCATCTCTGGGGGCGGCATAGTATCCGTTGTTGGCTGTACTCAAATTCAGCCAGTGCTTTCCTGATGGATGTGAAGGTTGTTTCCAGCTTTTTCTTTGCAAGAAATGCTACAAAGAAATACTCTCTGCATACCTGTATGAGTATATCACAGGATAAACTCCCAGGAGGGAAAATACTTGATTAAAGACAATATACCTTGAAGCTAAGATTATTTTTCACCTCTTTTATTTATGTTGCTGAAATATTATATTTTTCTTATTGGTTTATATAAACTCTTTTGATATTGAGGATATCAATCCTTTATATAAAAGCTACAAATATTTTCTCCCTATTTATCATTAACTTGGCTGTACAGAAAAATGTTTGCTTCTATGTGGTCAAATGTGTCATCAGTCTTTCCCTTATGACTTTTAGGTTTCAAGTCCAAGGTTATTTTTTAGAATGTCATACAATTTTCCTTCTCGTTCCTTTATGATTTATTTTTTCCCTCCCTTCCTCACTTTCTTCCTTTCCATTGCCATGTCGGCTCCATCTGGCATTTATTTGGGTGTAAGGAGTGAGGTCTTAAACTTAATTTTTTTCACTGTAGCTAGCCAGTTGTCTTAACACCCTTATTGAATAGTCCATCCCTCCTCTTAAATGTCCTGGGACATATAATAAAAGCACAGGTTCTAGCTCCATTCCAGACCCACTGAAATAGAATCTCTAAGAAAAAGGCCCCAGAATCTATATTTTTGCAAAATTCCCCTTGTAAATCTGACGTACACTTTTCTTTTCTGGCAGCATGGCATTTGGGGAAGCTGAGGAAACTTCTCTCATTCCCTACTATAACTAATCACCTTGCTTCTAGGTTTCTAGCCTTCTGTCATCCCACCCCATTCATTGTGGAAAGAGAAATCTCTTCAATTGCCAACCTCACCAGTCCACTCCCTTTGTCAAGAACTCTCAGTAGCTCGCCATTGCAGAGATTTCACCAATGGCATTTTGGTCCTGTCATAATCAGGACCACTCAACCTTCCCAGCCTCCTTTCTCTCCATCCTGCACTTACATTTTGAACTCTCTGCCTTTACACATTGCAAAGCACAGGAGGTTGGGACATGGCCACGGGAGACGTTGAGCTTTAGGGTTCCAGACAGGGGCCCCACACTGTGCTGGGATGGGTTCTGGGCATTTAAAGGAGTTTCTACACATTCTCTCCCAGGCCACAGAATGATAAGATCAAGGCCCAAACCATGAAGGCTCAGTTGTACCAAGCAACTTCTAACAGAGCTGCTGTCAGCGACTGCCCTCGGAAAGCAGGTGGGAGGTACCACTGAGTCCCCAGGGGATGGGCAGTGGTGTGGGCTGCTGGACTGGACCAGGCTTTCAGGGCAGCCGGCCCCTCACACACTCTGGCCTGGATTCATTCGTGGAAAACAGGCACAACCTCGGATCCCATGCACAGCCTGTGTTGGAAGAAAGAGGTTTTCTGCTAATTCAACAGGTCAAATAGTGCTGCTTCCCTGAGAGGCCTGGGATGGGGCAGGCCTGTGGCTTAATCAGTTCATCAGGGTCTTCCTGGTGAACTTGTCTCCCCCTGGCCTGGGCAGAGACTGGGGCCTTATTCACCTTTGTATTTACAGTGTCTAATACAGGACTCAGCACTGAGGAAAATATTAAAAATAGTTTTAAAGTACTTAACTGAGCACCTACCATGTGTCCAAATTATGCTAAACATGAACATATTGATTCTCATCATGTCCCCTTTTGGCCGATGAGGGGCCTGAAGCTTAGTGCTGCAGATCAGGTAAGAAAGGGCAAAGGTAGGATTTGAACCCTCAGTGAAGGCCAATGCCTAGAAACCCCCAAGGACTCTGCTCTTGGTCAGAAAGGCCCAAGGATCCCTGAGAGTCTTCCCTGGTCAACTACAGCCACCTCCACTTGCACCACAGTCCTGCTCCCGGGATAGTCACTCTGCATGACCATGTAACCTTAGGGCTGAGTTTCTTGTTAAATGCTTTCCCCCCAACAATGAGTGGTGAATTATTCACTGTCTGGGAGGCTCTTAAATCATTTCCCTTGGATGACTGTGGTCTCTGTGTTCCTACTTTTCCTTCTCTTCCTCCCTCCCAGCCCCAAGACATAGACAGGCCTTGGAATTTCTGCACACTGGTCAAAAAGCAAATTCTATTCATAGCAAAGAGAAACCTAGGCAGTTCTCGATGAGCTAGACCTGGCTGGTGTTCGTCTTCCTGTTAGAAAGCCCAGGGACTGAGGTGAAACTGACACCATTAGGGAGGACAAAGTCTCCTGTGACATCCCCGACGAAAGCAGGAACACATTTCACAGTCAAGACCCAGCAATGATGCAGCTAGAACCATACTCTGCCAGACTTGCAGACACCCAGATCTACCCGATTATGTGTGGTTGTGATAATTCAGGTGAAGTTCATCTACACTAATGTCCTGTGCCTAGAATGAACATATGACGGAGCTGTTCTTAGTATTTTACACAAATTAGCTCATTTATTCCTCACAATAACTCTATCAGACAGGTACTAGTACCACTTCCATTTTACCGATGAGGAAACTGAGGTACAAAATCACAAAGCTGCTAAGTAGCAGAGACAGAACCTGAACCTTAACTTCTGCAGTGGAAACCCTCAAGGCATCTGGGGCCATGCCAGTCTTGCAGACAGGACTCAGATTTGTTGTTGTTTTTTTTAAATTTTTTTTATTTCAGCATATTATGGGGGTACAAATATTACGGTTACGTATATTGCCCATGCCCCCCCTCCCCCCTTGAGGCAGAGCCTCAAGCATGACTATCCCCCAAATGTTGCACATCTAGGACTCAGATTTGAGTTACAGTCCTCACACTGCAGGTAACCAAACACTGTTCCCAGCAGCCTTCCTCCCTGTCATGTGGGCTGGCCTTGTTAGCAACTATTTTCCTTTTCGCCTGGGAAAGTATCTGCAGCGTTTACGTCTGTCTAGTTCCCATTGAGACTGAAAACGAACTGAGATCAGGAACTGTAGCCTCACCTCAACAAGGGCCTGGTGAAGCCCAGATGCTGGTAGTTAACTAATTTACTAAGTTATCTATTGTTATATACCTAGTTATCTATCCCTCTCCTTGTGTCTATATTCGCTTTTTTCCTGTAAGGATTAAAAGAAGCTTCTGGACAGCTGTGAGAACTCAGTGGGCATCTGTGAACTTAACTCGACCTGTTTATCTTAAATGGTCCAGGAAGTGCCTGTGGGTGAAAGAACTTAAGGAAGAACAAAGCCTGAAATGAGAGTTGGGCAGGTCAGGCAGACGTGTCTTCTGGCCATTTGCATCCTGCCAGTCCCCGTCAGTGCTGCCTAAGAAAGACCCGCATGCTACATTTGTTGCCGTGGCCTGTTCCTTGTCAGTTTCCAGCAGGTCTTCAGCTGTTCCTTTCATGGCATTTTGTTTCTACACGTGGTACAAAAGGCACACCTGCCGACAAGCTTCCTAGGTGGTTAACGTTCTTCTGCCTACTACAGAAGGCAACATATAGAATACACTATAACACATGCACATACTGTAAAATAAACCACAGAGGGACAAATGACCCTGGAGACTGGGTGACATAGACAGTGTGGTTCAACAGCAGATGTAGGGACTACCTGGGGTCTCTGTCTTTCTTGCCCACATGGTGGAATGGATATAACTGTATGGTAACGATACAGCAGTTATAATGATGACTCTGCAACTCATTTCTTCATTTATCCACTCAGTCTGCAAGTATTACATGACCCTTCTCGATGCCAGGCCAGTAATATGAAAACAGACATAAATTATAGACCTTACTATAAAGCCTCAGTAACCAAGATGGTGTAGCAGCAACACAAAGAGAGACAAAAAGATCAGAAGAAACAGAACAGAGTAAGGAAACACACACCCATGCATACAGTTGCCTGATTTATAGCAAAAATGCTATTGCATTTGGTAGGGGACATCATGGTCTTTTCAATAAATGGTGCTAAAGCAATTGTATGTGCATATAGAAGAAATGAACCTTGATTCCCTACCTCGCATCACACAAAATTAATGTGAAATGGATGATAGGCCATTATTTATTAAATAATAAAGCTTGTAGAAGAAAACATAAGAAAATATCTTCATGAACTTGGGGTTGGCAAAGATCTCATAAAATTCACAAAAACATAATCACATAATCATAAAGGAAAGGATTGATAAATTGTGCTTCATTAAAATTAAAAACTCCTGTTCATCTAAAGACATTAATAATAAAGAAACAAACCACAGACTGGGAGAGGATATTTGCAATACATATTTGACAAAGGACTCATGCCTAGAATATAAAAAGAATTCCCAAAAATGAATAAGAAAAGGCAGACAAACAAACTGAATTGGAAAAAGTGAACTCAAAATGGACCAAAGACTTAAAATTAAGAGCTAAAACTATAAAACTCTTAGAAGAAAATGCAGGGGAAAGCCTTCATGACATTGGATTTGGCAATAACCTCTTAGATATGACATCAAAAGCATAGGCAACAAAAGTAAAAATGGATAAACTGGACTACATCAAAGTTAAAACTTCTGTGTATCAAAGGACAAAATCAACAGACTGAAAATGAGACAAAATATTTGCAAATTATATATCTGATAGGGGATTATAGCCAGAATATATAAACAACTCCCATAACTCAACAACAACAAAAACAAGCAAATCATTAAAAATGAGCAAAAAACTTGAATAGACACTTCTCCAATAAAGATCTAGAAATGGCCAGCATGCACATGAAAAGATGCCCAGTATCACTAATTATTAGGGAAATGAAAATCAAAACCACAATGAGATACCACCTCACACATATTAGAATGGCTACCAACAGAAAAGAAAGAGAGTGTTGACAAGGGTACGGGAAAACTGGGACCTCTGTGCTCTGTGGTGGGAATGTAACATGGTGCAGCCTCTATGGAAGACAGTGTGGTGGTTCCTCAAAAAATTAAAAATAGAATTAACATACAATCCAGCAATTCTACTTCTAGGTATATACGTAAAAGAATTGAAAGCAGGGTCTCAAAGAGATATTTGTACACTTATGTTCATAGCAACATTGTTTACAATAGCCAAAACGTGGAGGCAATTCAAACGTCCATTTGATGGATAAACAAAATGTGATACACACACACACAAACACAGACACACACAGACACACAGACACACACACACACACACACACACCATGGAGAACAATTTAGCCTTAAAGGATGGAAATTCTGACATACGCTACAATATGAATTACTCCTGAGGACATTACACTAAGTGAAATAAGCCAGTCACAAAACGACAAATACTATATGATTTCACTTACATGAGATACTTAGAGTTGTCAAATTCACAAGGAAAGAAAGTAGAATGGTGGTTGCCAGGGGCTGCGGGGAGAGAGGAATGGGAGCTGTTGTTTTATAGGTACAGAGGTTCAGTTTTGCAAAATGAAAGAAATCTGGAGATTGCACAGTGATGTGAATGTACTTAATACTTCTGAACTTAAACATAATTAGGATAAGTTTTATGTTATATGTATTTTACTACAATTTTTAAAAACGGCAAAAGACTTTAACAGGCACTTCAAGCAAGAGGTTATCTAAATGGCCAATAAGCATATGTCATGAAGATTTTCCCCTGTGTTTTCTTCTAGGAGTTTTACAGTTTTACGTTTTATGTTCAAGTCTTTAATCCATATTGAGTTGATTTTTATGCATGTTGTAAGATAAGGATCCAATTTCATTCTTTTGCATGTGAATGTCCAGTTTTCCCAGCATCACTTATTGAAGAGACTATCCTTTCTCCATTGTGTATTCTTGGCACCCTTGTCAAAGACCAGTCAACCACATGTGTGTGAATTTATTTCTGGGCTCTCCTTTCTGTATCACTGGTCTGTATATCTATCTCTATGCCAATACTATTCCATTTTGATTACCACAGTTTTGTAGTATATTTTGAAATCAGGAAGCGTAATGACTCCAGCTTTTTTCTTCTTTCTCAGGGTCGATTTGGCTCTTTGTGGTTTTTATTGTGGTTCTATATGAATTGCAGAACTATTTTTTCTACTTATGTAAAAAATTTCATTGGGATTTTTTATAGGGTTTGCATTGATTTTGTACATTGCTTTGGGTAATATGTACACTTTAACAATATTAATTCTTCTAATCCATGAACACAGGATGTCTTGCTATTTGTTTGTGTCTTCTTTAATATCTTTCATCAATGTTTTGTAGTTTTCAGTACACAAGTCTTTACCTCCCTAGTTAAGTTTATTCTTAAATTTGATTTTCATTTCCCTAATAATTAATGATGTTGAGCATCTTTTCATGTGCTTTCTGGCCATTTCCAGATCATCTTTCGAGGAGTATATATTCAAGTTCTTTGCTCATTTATTGCTCATTTTATTCTTTTTTGTGCTATTGTAAATGGGATCATTTCCCAATTTCCTTTTTTTTAATTCTTTTTTCCTTTTTTACACATCCAGCTTGCAGAAGTATCAATTTCCTTTTCAGATAGTTTGTTGTTAGTGTATAGAAATGCAACTGATTTTTGTATATTGATTTTATATCCTGCAACTTTATTAAATTTGTTAATTAGTTCTAACAGGTTTTTTTTTAATGGAGTCTTCAGGGTTTTCTATGATATTGTCTACAAACAGGGACAATTTTACATCTTCTTTTCCTAATTAAATGTCTTTTATTTTTCCTGCTTAATTGTTCTGGTGAGGACTTCCAGTACTATGTTGCATAGAAGGAGCAAAAGTGGGCATCATTGCCTTTCTCTTGATCCTGATCTTAGAGAAAAAGCTTTCAGTTTTTTACCATAGAGGGTATTAGTTGTGAACTTGTCATATATGGCCTTTATTATGTTGAAGTACTTTCCTTCTATTCCTAGTTTTTTGAGAACTTTTATCATGAAAGAATGTTGAATTTTGTCAAGTGCTTTTTCTGCATTTGTTGAGATGATCATGTGATTTTAAGTCTTTATTCTGTTAATGTGGTATATCATATTAATTGATTTTTTATGTTGATCCATCTTTGCATCCCAGGGATAAATCCCACTTGGTCATGGCGCATGATCCTTTTAATATGTTGTTAGATTTGATTTGCTGGTATTTTGTTGAGGATTTTTGCATCTATATTCTTCAGGGATATTAGCCTATAGTTTTCTTTTCTTGTGGTATCTCTGTTTAGCCTTTGTATCAGAGTAGTGTTGGCCTCATAAAATGAGTTTGGAAGTGGTCCCTCCACTTCAGTTTTGTGGAAGAGTTCCAGAAAAGTTGATGTTAATTCTTTTTTAAATGTTTGGTAGAATTCACCAGTGACGCCTCTGGTCTTGGGCTTTTCCTTGTTGGGAGGTTTTTGATTACTGATTCAATCTTTATGCTTGTTATAGGTCTGTTTAGACTTCCCACTTCTTCATCATTTAGTCTTGGTGGGTTGTATTTTTCTAGGAATTTATCCATTTCTTCTAGGTTATCCAGTTTTTTGGCATATAATTGTTCATAGTAGTCTCTTATGATCCTTTATATTTCTGCAGCAATAGCGATAATGTCTCTCCTTTAATTTATGGTTTTATTTATTTGAGTCTTTCTTTTTTTTCTTAGTCTACCTAAAGGTTTGTCAATTTTATTTATCTTTTCAAAAAATTCTTAGTTTCACTGATTTTTTTTCCTATTGTTTTTCTATTTTTAAAATTTATTCTCTAATTCTTGTTATTTTCCCCTCTTCTGCTAACCCTGGATTTAGTTTGTTTTTCTTTTGCTAGCTTCTTGAGGTATAAAGTTAGGTTGTTTATGTTAGCTCTTTCTTCTTTTTTAACATAGGCATTTATCACTCTGAATGTCCCTCTTTATATAGCTTTTTTGCTAAATCCCATAAGTTTTGGTATGTTGTGTTTTCATTTTCACATTTTCATTTGTCTCAAGGTATTTTCTAATTTCCTTTTTGATTTCTTCTCTGACCCAGTGGTTGTTCAGCGTGTGTTACTTAATTTCCACATATTTGTGAACTTTCCAGTTTTCCTTCTGCTGTTGACTTCTAATTTCAGCCCATTGTTGGCAGAAAAGATACTTGGTATGATTTCAATCTTCTTAAATTGGTTAAGACCTGTTTTGCAACTTAACTTGAGATCTACTCTGGAGAAGGATCCATGCACACTTGAAAAGAATGTGTATCCTGCTGCTATTGGGTGGAGTGTTTTGTATATATCTGTTAGGTCCATTTGGTCTATAGTGTTCAAGTCATCTGTTTCTTTATTAATTTTCCATCTGGATAGTCTATCCATTATTGAAAGTGGGATATTGAAACATATGGAAAAAATGCTCAATACCATTACTCATCAGGGAAATATAAATTAAATCCACCACCCATTTGCCAGAACAGCTAACATGAAACAAATAAAATGATATTAAGTGTTGGCAAGGATGCATAGTAACTCTTCTTGTGGAAGAACTCTTGTGGATGGAACTCTTCTTGTGCATTGTTTTTGTGAAGGTAAACAGACATAGTCATTTGGACAATTGATGGGTAAAATCTAATACCATGCACATACTCTCTGAACCAGAAATTCCACTCCTAAGACTATATCCTACAGCAACGAGTATATATGTCTACCTAAAAACACAAACAAGAATGTTCATAGTAGCTTTATTAATAATAGCAAAAAACTGGAAACAACCCCAAATGCCAACAATAAATAGAAAGAATGACTAAATTGTGGTATATATGTTCTTACAAGAATTATTACATGGTAATAAAAAAGAACAAAATACTGCTATAGATGAAAATATGTATCTTATGGATATAATAATAAGCAAAGGAATTCTGACACAATAGACTGCATACTGTGCTATGATTTGAATATGTCCCCTCCAAAATTCAGGTGTTGCCAATGTGATAGTATTAAGAGGTGGGGCTTTTAAGAGGTTATGAAAGGCCATGAAGTTTCCTCCCTAGTGAATGGGGTCAGGTGACGGTATACAAGTGCTTGGCGGAGGGAGTTCATCTCACCCTTCTGCCTTCTGCCATGTGAGAACGTGGTAAGAAAGCCCTCACCACATACCAGAGACCAGCAACTTGATCTTGGACTTCCCAGCCTCCAGAACTGTGAGAAATACATTTCTGTTTTTTATAAATTACCCAGCCTCAAGTATTCGGTTATAGCAGCCCAAAATAGACTGAAACATACTGTATGATCCCACTTAACTGAAATTAAAGGATAGGCAAAACCAATTTGATGGTGTTGGAAGTCAGAATAGTGGTTAGCTCTGGTGGGGCAGGTAGGTATTTGCCAGGAAGGGGCATGAAGCAGCTTTCTGGGGTGTAGAATTGTTCTACATCTTGATGTGCTTACATATATATTACATATATATACATATACATACATACATAGAGGTCTTTCTGGAAAGTATCCAGCCATGTAATATGAAAAATAGAGGCATTTATTGAAGAAGGTAAAAGATACAGGAAACACTATGCATAGGACAATGACACTTCATTTGCCTTTAGGCGCCTTGGGACCTCACACAGTTCTCCCTCACACAGTCTCTTAACCTAACCTGTTCAACACGTTCAACATTCTCAGGAGTTCTGTTTATTGCAAGCCTTCCAGAACGTGGATCACTATCAAAAGATTCTCAACCATCCTGGAAGCGTCTGTGCCACGGTTTTATTTGTGCTGCACTCACTGCATTGTCCCCAAAAGCCTTCTGGATCATCTGAATATTTTCCACAGAGGAATGTTCAAGCTTAACGCAAAATTTGATGCAGATTCATTGCTCTACTCGCTCAGTCATTTTGAATGCGAGGGTCACACAGTACACGTGCTCACTCAACGGCGTCTAGCGTCCCACAGACTAGTGGGACGCCATCGTGAAGTTGCCATCGTTCACGCATGCGCATCCCAGTACACCGTCCTTGGCTTCCAGGTTACATCGATGTTGGGCAAACCGTTGTCATCATATTAACAATGGATGGATACTTTCCAACAGACCCCGTACGTATGTAAAAACTACTCTAGTTGTACACTTCTGATTTGCGTACATAACTGCATTCACATTATACTTATACTTCAATTTAAAAACACACATGGGTTTTGCACCTGAAAAATACAAACCTATGAGAAGAGAGACAAAAACAGAAAAAGACAATCAGGTGTGGTAGATGCCATGATAGAAACAGGTTCCCAGTACAAGTTGGCAGGGGCTGCTGCTGGGGCTATTTTAAAATCTGTGTGTGCTTCTTCAACGCAGGGAAATTTCTTTGGTTATATCTTTGACTATATTTATACCCCCGGCCCCATCACTGTCTGTGGTCTCTATTTCTAGATCTCCTACTTGATGAATATGGAACCTCTGGATCTGTCCTCCATGGGTCTTAACTTTTCCTTTTTGACATTATGCTCTACCTTCTGGGACATTTTCTTGATTTTTAACTTTGAGATCACCAACCTGATCTTCATCCATATCCATTGTGTCATTCAGTTTCTCCACTGAATTTTTCCCATAATTATATTTTAAATTTTCAACAATTATTTCCTTTTTTCCAATTGTCCCATCTTCATAGCAACCTGTTCCTTTCTAGTAAATGAAATAACCTCTCAATTACTGCTAAGGAGACTAATAATAATTTATTTTAGGGTTCTGTTATATTTGCAATGTTTCCTTTAGAATGACGTCTTCTTTTTTCTTCCATTTTAGGCTGCCTCTTTCATGCTGTTGGTTTTCTTCTAATGTTTGGCGATCCTGGTTATCTGTACATATATATGAATGGTGGGGTTATGTTGTAAAGTTAGTCTATGTGTTAGGATACAGGTTCTAGCTCCTGTAACAAGGACTTAACTACAAGAGTGGCTTAGATGAGACAGAAGTTTATTTCTCTCTCAAGTAACAGTCTGAGTAACAGTCTGCGTGTAAGTGTGGGCATCTCTGATCTTGCTCTTCTGTCATCCACAGCACGTGGCTTCCATCTCCCACCATCACGTCCACACCCTAGTCAGTGGGAACGAGAAAGGGGAGGGCAGGCCTGGGAGTTGTACATATCATTTCGCTCATACGAGCACATGGCCACACCTAGCTTCTAGGTAGGCTAGGATGTATAGTCTTTAGCTGGGTGGCCATGTTCCCTGCTGAAGTTTCCATCACTACAGAAGAAGATAAAACAGATGCTGGCGAACAACTAACACATAGGGCTCCCTGTGAAGTGTTTGGTCTATTTCTTGGACAGGTTCACCCTTGAACGTGATGGTGGAGGCTACGGGAAGGATCTTTGTAAGAGCGTGAAGCATGATGACAAGCTTCCCAGTGAGGAGTGTGGACGGGAAGCCAGCCAGGGAACTCTCACAACAGCCAAAAGAAGGACTTTTCTGCATGGTGGGCATGATGCTACACTTCACCCCGAGGCAGAGCTGCCAACACGTCCCCATGTGCGCCTGCCCACTCCGAGCCTGCTGGAGAGGTCGGGAGCTCCCTTACCCCCCAGCTTCTCTCTTAGCTCTTGGCCCTGTTACTTTCCTTAGAGAGCATTTCTTGGAATCTGGCTGCCACTGGCTGCTTGCCTCTTCGTGAGGAAAGGGAGGGTCGAACTGTACTCGCTCTTCAGAGCAGTTCTTCAGGGGAGAACGCTGGCAACCCACTCCTGTTCTTGGCTTTGTTGGCTCTTGGGCTGAACTATGCTTAGCTTGTCTGGGACAAAAATCACTCAGACTTCTGCGGTCTCGGGCTGTAATGCTTTCTGCTCTGATTTCTCTGTCAATGCAATCTTACGAGCTTTCTATCTTCCTAAGATTTATGAATAATTCGTGATCCATGGATGGATTCCTCTCTTGTTTTCAAATGCTATTATGATGTCATCTTTAAAAAATGGCTTTCTCTGTCATCATAAGGGGTCCCCGGGACGAGGTGGAGGCAGACACTTGTGCTCCAGCAGTTAGGAAATCAATGCGTTTGTGACTCACTGGCTGAGAGGCCGATGCTCCTTCCAGGATACTGACATCAGAAGGGAAGATGGGCCCTTCCAATTGAGGGGCTCCATCTCCGAACTTCATGGAGTCTGCGCTTAAGGAGAACACACTTGATGCTCCTGAATCTGGGGGACAGGAACAGCTGGCCCTGCTCCCCTGGGCAGCCTGGTGGGCTATGGCCAGCAGTCAATGACCTGCCTGTCCAAGGGGCTGCAAGCGTCAGTGTGGGCACCCGGCAGGCTGTGTTTGCCTTTGCAGGTAGCTGACCAGCCAACCCCCTATACCCTGCAGCCACAGAGTCAGCGAGCAGTCTACAGTAAGTGTGCTGGGAGAAAGGGGTTCCATCCCAGCCTCTAGAGGCTGCCCTAAGGTGATCGCCAACCCATAATGGCTCCCCTTCTTAAGGCCCTTCAGGCTCCCCATGGCATGGCTCCAATGTCCCTCAAACCCACCTGTGGATATTAATTTTATGTGTCAACTTGGCGAGGCTATGGGCCCAGACATTTGGTCAAACGTTATTCTAGATGTTTTGGAGAAGGCATTTGTTAGATGAGAATAACATTTAAATTGGTAGGCTCTGTGTAAAGCAGATGACTGTTGCAATGTGGTGGGCCTCATCCAATCAGTCGAAGGCTTTAATAGAAAAAGACTGACTTCCCCAGAAAAGAAGGGAATTATGCTGACAGACCACCTTTGGACTCTGCCACCCCATTCCGGGTCTCCAGGCTGCTGGAAGATTTTGGACTTGCCCAGCCTGCACAATCCCAGGAGCGATTCCTTAAACTCCCTTTCTCTCTCTCCCTGTCTATCTCCGTATACCATTGGTTCTGTTTCTCTGCAGAACCCTAATACGCCACCCCAGATATCTTCTGGTGAGCTTTCTGTGACCTCTTATACTCAGTCAAGCACCTCTGTGCCCCAGATACTTTGTTTCCGTTACATGTCTCATGCCGGGTTATAATATTTCTTCCCCCTAAGGGACAGAGTTCTTTTAGGCCTGTCTCATTCATCCCTAGCATGTAGCACAGTGGCAGGCACACAAATGGTGCTTAATAACTAATGTCTGTCAAAGGTTGGTGAATTTGTAAGAACAAGAGAGGACTGGGGCTGGTGGCCTTGGGGAGTCTTAAACTGGGTAGAGGGAGGAGTATCCAGGTGAAACCTCTTGAGAGGGACCCTGCAAGAGAGGGACAGGATGACTGGTTCCTGAGCACCAGGCTCCCAGCACCGCTCCTGAATACGGGTGCTCTTGCAACGCACACGTCCAAACCAGCTGAGTTTGAAAATCCCACCCTGGCAGGAGGCTGTGGACTGGGAGTGTGGGGCAGAGGGGGACCCTTGGAGAACTGCTACTCTGTGTTTGCCAGTGTCCAAGCCAGGTCACAGTCTGCCCAGGGCACTGGGAACAAACAAATCAGTGAATGGATAAACAGACAGATGCTAAGTTGAATGGGTTACAACATAACCCAAGTTCCTCCTCGTAGAACAAGCTCAAGGGCATTGAGTTGAGGGACAAGGAGAAGAGCCACGAGAAAAGATAAGCTGTACACTGGCAAAGGGACTGGTGGTTCGAGAAAGGTGAATCACATCCTGTGTCGAAGACACGAACTGCAACAACTGGAATAAGAGGTGCTGATGTTTCTGAGCGCTATGTGCCAGGCGCTCTGCTGAGCATCTGCTGCATACTGAATCCTCAAAACAATCCTAGGAGGTAGATAATGTTTGCAAGTCCATCTTGCAGAAGAGGAAACTAAAGCCCAGAAGGTCACCTAACTTGCCCAGGGGCAAACATTCAATGAAGGGCGAGGCTGCTGGTCTAGGCGGGCAGGTGGCTCTGGCGTGTGTGCTGTAACCACCCTCCCACATAACCTCCGTGTGTGCACTGGCAGCATTTAATCAAGGAAACAAGGAAAAACTCGAATGTTGTCCAGGCCTGGGGATCTGGAGATCCAGCTTTGCCCTACCGCACTGGGCAGCCTGGGCAAGTCTTCCCCCAATCTGTGCCGCCTGATCCCACGTTTGAAACTTGGGGTATCGGCTATGGTTAGGCTCTGGGGACCTTCCTGCCCTGCCATTCTGGATGCTGCTTCTCCATAGCCTGGGGCCACCAGCAGCTGGAAGCCTGCTCACCCCAAGGACCTGGCTCCGGCCCTGACGGAGCCTCCTGACTAGGTCTGTGTGGATATGCACTCCCCCTTCTTGACATCCCAGGCTTTTTCTACAGGACCTGACCTGGCCTCACCTTCTTGGCTGTCTGGGTCTTCTCCCTGTCCCCTCAGTCCCCACCCCTCCCACCCTTTCTGCCTCCTGGCCATGGTTCAGGCGCCTCCCTTGTCCCCACCTGATCCCCAACTTCTCTTCTCTGTTCAGCCAAATCCTACTTGTCACCACTGCCAACTTCTCCCCAGGGCTGCCACTGTTCCAGACAGAACCAATACTCCCTTCCTCTGGATGTGCTCACACCTCTACTTCAGATAATAACACCAATGGTGCCACCTTACATTGGTGCAGTTATGACTATAGCTCACCAAAGACTTGTAGTCACCATCTTATTTAACTTTCCCCAAGTTCTTCCCTGCAGACAGAACCTGATGTTTATGGCTCCTTCTGCCCCTTAGACTGCAAACACATGTCTCCATTGAGTAGTTCCTCAAAGCAACCCTCTGGGGAGGGCCTTATCACCTCATTTTGCAGACAGGAAACAGAGGTCCAGTGAGATGGAAAGTGGCCAGGCTGGATCCACAGCTTGGGACTCGTCCTCAGCCCGATGCCTCTCAAGGACATGTGGTCTCCCTGAGTCCTGCCTGGGGTCTGACTCATTTCTGTATTCTCAACCCACCCTTACCCTGGACAAATACAGTATCCTGAACCCAAGGGGCCAGGAGGGGTTTGCTGGCATGAAAAATGACTTCACTAAGGCCTAGAATCATTATCTTCCTAAGTGCACCGTGATGCCAGCCCCTCCCTGGAGACATAGTCAGAGGTGGGCCCTTGCGGGTCTAAAATCTGGGTGCCTTTCTCTTCACCCAGAACCTCAGAAGAACCTATAAACTACGTTTCCTGTTTGTTGTGCAGAAATGGGACAGTCTCTGCTTGTTGCTGTTCCAGCTTGGCCTGGCAGGGTGAATGTGGCACCTCCTCCCAGGAAGTGCCCCGGGGAGGCTCGGGAGACCTGGGAAGGACAGGGGATCCTAGGGGAGGAAGCAGTGGAGGGCAGCCAGGAGCGCTGGGCACTGAGTCAGCGCTGGGGCTCCTGCCTGCAGGGCCTCCCCACCGCCTTCCCAAGAGCTCCAACCTTCTAGCATGCTGCAGTCCCCTCCAAATAGGATTCCCAGTAGGCTTTTGGCCCAAGCCAGTGAGTTCTCTTTTCCAAACAGGAGCACACCCCCGCCTTGCAGCCCAGGCCACTTTCCAGCTCCCCTCTCTGTGGCGATGAGAGCTGCCAGGGCTGGATTGCTTACTCTAGGACTCGTGGGGGATGAGGCTTGTCCCAGTTTATACTGTAGCCCCTTACTGTGCATGCCCACCTCCCCAGCTACAGACTTTGGAGAGCAGGGGCTGTGTTTTAATCACCTGCATGTTCTCTGTGCCTGCTGCATAGGTTTGTGAATCAATGAATGAATGAATGAATGAAGTGACAAATTGTGGAAAACCTCTGTTAATAGATAGTTTACAGAAGGCACTTTAATTCCTTCCTATAAAAAGGGAGTATGTTAACTTCTGAAATTATAGGGTATATTAATCTCTCTAATAATAGGATTTTCTAAATTTTGAGTATCTTTCTCATAAACGTAACTCTTTAAATGGTGTCTGGTCATTAGATTTTTCAAAAATGAGATATAAGTCACATGCCATAAAATTCATGAGGTTGTGCAACCTTGTGAATCTCTCTAATTCCAAAACATTTTTATCACTCCAAAAAGAAACCCCTGTACTCATTAGCAGTCAGTCTACATTCCCTTCCCCCCAGCCTCTGGCAGCCACTAATTTATCTGCTTTCTGTGTCTATGAATTTGTCTTCTCTGGACATTTCATATAAATGGATATCATCCAATATATGGCCTTTTGTGTCTGGCTTTTTTCGCTTTGCATAATGTTTTTCATCATTTGCATCAAAACATCAGTGCTTCATGGTGTCTCTCAGAGCACTCTGACCCCCAGGGGTTCTGAGGCCATAATGCCTGTGAGATCATGCAAGTTGGAGCGGGCCACTATGAGCCACCAGGACAGCATGGGGCTCAGCAGCAGATACATGGGACTGGGCCATTGGGCCAGGTAGTTGGACAGGAGAGTGTAGTCACATCGTGGGCAGTCTAGGGCCAGCAGCAGAACCGGAGAGGTTAGGAACTGATGATGCATGGGACTGCACTTGGAATGTTCCTCCTCAAGAACAGCTGTGTGAAAACCCGATTCTCTGGTGGGGACGGAGGGGTCTCAAGGGTCACCAACCCTGGGCTGCCACCCTGAGTCTGAAGGCAGAATCCCATTTCTGAGATGGTCTCAAAGCTCAGCAGTGGGTGCAGATCCCTGGGGACTGATCTGGGGGATACAGAACAGGCAGTGGCCACCCCAACTGCCTCACTGTCTAGACCGTCTCGTTCTAACCCAGGCAACCTTCAACAGGGAAGCAGCTCCTCACGGGAAATCCCAACAGGCTGAGCAGAGCCAAGAATGCTTTGGTCGTGTGCAGTTTGTGCATAAATTGGTTAATTAATTAGTGAATTCCCTTTCTGTCTTTTTGCAATTTTAACTTGCTCTATTCCACAGAGGAGCTGAGGTGGTCTACAAAAGCAAACTAGGAACACAAATTTAAAATGAAAAATCCACCCAAGACAAATGGAAGAGATAAAGTCTAGGCCAGAAAGGATGGAAGAAGATAGCTAAGTCATTCAGAAGGCCCCACATGGTGGCTCTGTTTGGCCCTTGGAGTCAGCATACAGCTTCCCAGCAGTCAAAGGAAGAAGGGCAACATGGTTAGTTGCACCTTCTCAGTGTCCTGACGATAAACAGACCAGTTCCTCAGGAAAGGCAAAGCTCTTTTTGGCATTAAGATCTGAAGCAAGCTTCCCTTATGCTGCTGTGAGCAGGGAGCCTTTCCTGAAGTTGTCCTCCCTGTATTTCCTGGGCTCTGCCATCCAGCACGGAGCCAGGCACGGGCTCTCCCAAGTCTAAGCATGCCAGGGGGCCTCCCTTTAAGTCATTCGCTCCTGTTCAGGAAACACTGTGCCATTTGGTGACCACCATTACAAGTTTTGCCAGAAATACATATCATCATCTCGTACTGTTATTTATGTGATATTTTAATTTCCATCGACTTGAATTTGACTTGTTTAAACATTGCCTCTTCCTAAGCAATAGGGATCCCAGAAGAAGCTACCAACTCTAGGTTTTTATCGAATTAAACAAATGACTAGTCAATTAAAGAATTTTACCCATGTTCCCTAAAATCACCTCACGTTCTACATATGGTTTATGTCCAGCTCTTGGGAAATAAGCCCCCAGCCCTCACCGAGGGATGCACTGGGGCTCTCCCTTGTCAACTGGCGAGTGAGAGGAGATGCTCCTGGGCTAGGCTTCCCCATCGTATCGAACAATCCTGCAGCTAGAAAGCCCTGAAGCAGCATCTAGCTTCAAGCCCACCGAAGACGGTGGGGCCAAGGGAGGAGAAGGAACTTGCCCAAGACCTTTAGTGACAGATCAGGTGTTGGGACTCCCCAGCACCACCTTCCTCACTGGCCTGGACAGATGGGTGGACACTCAGGTGCAAATGACTAAAACTCACCAGAGGAGTCTAATAGGAAAGAGCCATCAGCAGAGAGGGATAGGGGCTCGCCCAACCCCACGGTAACCCTGTAAGCACAGGATAGACTGGCAGCGGGCACTCTGCCTGGCACGTATGGGATGTCAAGAAAACAACTGTGGGATGACAACCCCAAGTTCAGGATGATGGTCATCTTGGGGAGGGATGGGGGGAGGGCCCTGCAATTGTGGAGGACTATGCAGTGGCTTCCGCTCTATTTGGTAAGTCACTTTTTGAAGCAGAGTGGTGAGTTCACTGGTGTTTGTTATATTATCATCTATTTTGTTGTTGTTTGGCTGAAATATTTTGAAAATTGTATATGTTTGTTGAATACATTAGTAACTCTAGGATCCCTTTAACAAGTGCATTTTCTTTCTGCTGATATAACACTCTATACCCCATCTCAAGTGGTTTATCCAAAGTGGAAAAATGACTGATTTCCATGACAACTACAGCCCAGCTGGGGGGCTCCTGGGCCCATCACCTCCGCCTCCAGTCCCAAAGCCTGTGGCAGGTGAGGATGAATCTGAGCATGACTGTGGCTGGCCAGGCTAGAGTCCATTTCAAACAGGGCCGTGGCGTCATTGTTGCTGTGGCTCACACAAACCCAGCCAGGTTGAGGAGGACACTTGGATCACACCAGCTAGAACTGCATGGGCTCCCCTGACCAGCGCCACACGAGGGCCAAGAGCATTCTATAGGCCACCAAACCATGTCTTCATTTCCCTCCTGCATAAAGGACATATCTTGGTACATATATTTTTGTAAATGACAACTATTCCATTCAGTCAAATGCAGGATAGGATGTCCTCTGAGTTTGCCAAGATGGACCACAGAGTCCCAGCCTCAGGGTTTGAAAGGACGTCCAAGGGCACTGGCCCAAGCTCAAGCCCTCCTTAGAGACTGCTTTTAGGGTCATTCACTACCTGGGGCAGAAGCAATCAATGTTCTTTTTCTTTCTTTTTTTGCAGGGGATGAGGGTAAGATTGGGAGACAATTTTGTTTTTATAAACATGGTCTCACCCTACACACATCTCTCTGCACCTTGCTTTTCTCATGGATAATCTTTCTCAGTCAAAGACCAACATTTTTTGAGCAGTTAGCAAGTACCAGGCACAGTTACTCACACCTCACATACATCAACCCCGTTACTCCTCCCGGCAAGCCTAACCAGCAGCACCATTACAATCCCTACTTGACCAAAGAGGAGACTGATGGTCAGAAAGGTCAGGCAAAACAGCATGTAAGTGTTGGGATCTGGATGTGAACCCTGGCAGTCCATCTCCAGACCCTGTGTTCTTAACCACTATACAATATTGCCTTTGTACACAGAGACACGATCTGTCTCCCTTTTGTTAATAGCTTAATGATGGGCCATGGTTTGGAAATAACATTTTGGAACCTTCCCTACTGTTTAGTTTTTATGTTTTTTTTCTAATTTTTTGCCACTAGAATTTTTCAATAAACATCCATTGTACACATACCTTTACAGACTGATGTTATTGTTCCACAGGCCGGATTCCCAGAAGTGAGACCATGGGTCAAAGGGCATGTGTGATTTTGGCTGAAATAGCTATGGTGCCTATTGTTTGAGGCATCATCCTAATAATGACCCATGTGATTTTCACTCATTGATTTTGATTTTGTCCAGAGGACCACACAGAACACCTCTGACCCTTTTTCTCCAGGACAATGCTGGGGTGGTTGAGGACAGAGAGTCTGCCTCTCAAGTATTCCCTTCCCCAGTTTCCTCTAATGTTCCTCTGACCACATGGTTGCATGTTCCCTAGGACTGGTCCAGATATTGCAGCACCCTTTGGGGTGACCTGGCCGATGCCCCTTGCTCCCCAAAGACACACAGAGAGGCACAGTATGTGTCCTGACACCAACAGGACAGTAGGAAAGACACAGTAGGCAGGATTCAGAGTTCTTGTCTCCACCGCTCCCAAATCACATACATGCCTTTCTGAGAAAGAGGCTCTTTGTGATATATCAAAGACTGGCCAGATTCTACCCCCACATGAGAAAACAGAACTCATTCTTCAATTAGAGAAGTTGCCAATGGTTTTGGATTTGGGCAGGCTTTCAAGCATCTTCTAGCTCAGAGTCTTATTTTGCAAAAGAGCCCTGGAGGGCAATGACCATGCCAGGCTCACACGTCGGGTGTGTGGCAGCCTTTCCCTGAGCTGGGAGCAGGGTTACTGGTGGGTGCATTTCTCCAGCGCTCTCCGACTGCTGGTTCCTAGGAACTGTCTTACTAGAAAGGCGTAGTGTAAATATTTTGCTAAGCAGCCAAGAGAGGAAACTTACCCAGGCTGAGCTGCCCTGTGCTGGGCGCTGGCCATGGACACAATGCTCAATGAGGGCCATTATCTGGGAAGGGAGGGCTGTTTGTTCCGCTGCAGGACGGTGCCAGAGCCCGGAGCCACCAGGCTTGCCACTCTGGCCGCCACACAGAAGAGTCTCCTTGCACTCAGCAGACTCTGTGGTTATGCAATGCCAGGCCAGGAGGTTAACTTTCCCCGGCTAGGAGCCAAGCCTTGTTCTTTCCTGCCTGAGCATGCCCATCTGAAAATATTCAAAATTGAGGGCCTCTATGTTTGCAAAATGAGCTTGGGCCCCTGAACCTGCTGGTTTATTCCAAAGGACACAGTGCTGGAGAGTGGGTACTCCGGTAGCTCCTGGAACCCTCCTACGAAGGCCCAGTGCTCCAGCGGCAGTGTCTGCCCACCTGCTCCTCAGGCACCACTCACGGGCCGTGCAACCCTCTGCCTAGGGGACCCTGTCCCCTTCTTTCCCTGTCAGTTATATCTGGTCGAGTCCTTTCTTAAGCTCAAGTTCTACCCCACTTCTTCAAAGTCTTCCCTGACCACCCCAGCCCCCAGCGACCCGAGCTAAAGAGCGAGTTTCTAAGCCAAAAGGGATCCTGGAAGTTATCTATCCAAATTGCCCATTTTCCAGATGAGGAAACAGAGGCTTGGAGAAGGTGGCCTGAGAGAAGAGTGAGCACAAGTGACTGCCAGCAGGGCTCTGCTCTCGGAAGTCTCTCTTACACCTCACATCCCATCTGTCAGCAAACCATGTTGGCTGGACCTCAGACTAGAGCCAAATCTGACCCCTCCTTATGGCCTCCGCACGTGCCACCTGGTCAGTGACTCCATCACCTCCTGATGGTGTCACCAGCCTCCTAGAAGGCCTCAAGCTGGTGCCCCCACCTCCTCCAGAGCGGTCTCCACACTGTGGCCAGGGTGGACCAGAGGACATTTGGAAGAGCAGGCCACCCCTCTGCTCAGACCGCTCAGGCCTTCTCAAGGCTCCTTTGATCCTGCGCCCCATTCACGCCCCCCCAGCCACGCTGGCCACCTTGCTGTGCCCACCAGGCGGTGCCCCTCTGCCGGGTACTCTTCCCGATACCATAGTGCAGGCCCCATGCTTAGCCCGCCCTGACCACCTGATTTCAAAATCCCAACAACCCACCAGCCCCCAGCACCCCTCTTTCTTTCCTGTTACATTGTCACATACTATAATTTACTAAGGAAATGATATCTTTATCTTTATTTTATATATACTTATATTGTTAATATCTCACAAAATTTAGCATATATAATAGTACGTGTGTACATATATGGATATTATTATAGATAGATATAGATATATACAGTGACTATAGATTTGTCTGTTTTCCCTACTAGAATGCAACTTCAAGAGGCAGGCATTCTTGTGCTTCGTCACTCAGAATGGTGCTTGGTGCTTATGTCTAAGCAGAGCTGAATTTAAGGATGTGCCACCCCCTTGAGGATGGATGAGGATGGTGATGGTGACTGTGGTGTCACTGTGACCAGCGTGTGTGTTGGGCGTGGGGGAGGGTCTGAGTTTGGTGGCGTACGTAGGATCTATGGCAGGAGAGATTGCAGGCTCCAGGGAGGATGGCTGGGAGGCTGCCCAGATGCTATATTTTTAGGGCCTTATGGAGGAAACACCCAGACACCCGGGCCTCAGTGCCCACCGCCCCCCAACACGGCCCAGGCACAGCTGCCGCAGAACAGGAAATGTACAGAGGCTGCTCTGAGAACCCAGGCGTGGCCGGCCACTCCCTGCTTTCAGGCACCTTGAAGTTGCAAGCCCAGGAATCCTATCTGTAGGTTTGGAGCTGTCCGGGGGTGACTCATAGGTCCTGCTGGGTTTGGGGGCCTCAGCAAGTCCCTCTGAGTAACTTTGTTGCCAACTATAAACACGAGTTGAATGAATGGAGAGAGGGAAGGGGAGGGGGCACGGCGCTATGACGGGCACAGAGAAGAGTGAGGCTCGGGAGCACCAAAATGGTCCTCAGGCGGTAGCCTGAGCTGAGCAGAGGCGAATGGCAGGGCCTGTCCTGACAGGCGGGACAGGCGGGCCCGGTTTCCACCCGCTCTCCCACACCTGCAGCCACCCGGCCCGGAACATAAATCTCAAGCAAACAGAAACTTGTGATTTCACTTTTACCTTGATTGACATTTTTATTTACCCGTGACATAAGTTCTTCTAGGTTGGCTGGCTCCATTCTAAAGAGGAGCCCAAACTGAGTTGCCTAGGTGACTGGCTGCTCCACTCTTCCTTCTCTGCCCCACCCGCCCCGCCCTGCCCCTGCCCTCACCCTCGGTTTTGGTCCCTAATCCCTCACTTGTCTCTCCCTCCGCATGGCTGGCTGGCTTTGTTTTCTCTGCAGCTTCCACAGCTGCACACGTCACCTGCCCTACCCGGCAGTCCCCATCCTGTGCTCCTAGCTGCTGCACATCTCGCCTTGGCCATCCCGCTGGCCTCTCAAGTTCAATGTTTAGCACCGAGCTCATCTTTCCTCCCTCTCTGACTTTGGCACCACCGTTCTCCTGAACCTTCAGGCTTACAACACCAGAGCTACCCTGGAACCCTGTTCTTTTGTCCCCATATCACCTGTCCAGCCAGCCACTGGCCACCCACCCCACCCTTTCCCTCGTTTGCTCAATGGTGACTGACCAACCCCACTGTGCGCCAGATGGGCTGGGCGTCAGGGCATCCGCCATGCCTGTCCCTCCTCCACGTGCAGCACCTCCAGGACTGCCTCCAGGCCCTGAGACTGTGAGAGGAAGCCTGTCCTGGGACTAGGTAGCTGCACACCTGCAAGTAACTGGCAGCATGACCCTGGCAAGGCATGTGCCATGTCAGAGCTCAGTGTCCTCCTCCGTGCTTTGGGAGGATCATGCATTCCAGCCACACCTCTCCCCAGCCCGGCTGGGAAGGCCATCACCCCGCTTTCTATGGGTGACACCAATCTGAATGATACTGAGGTCATCCCCCACAGCCAGGTCACAGCCTTCTTCCTGCCACAGACATGGCCTTGATCCCGCCAGCCTCCTAGCCTCCAGTCTGGGGCCAAGGCCTGGAATCTGCATCTTAAAGAAAATCCAGGCAATTCTGTTGTGGGGACTTGTGGACCATGCTTGGAGAAATTCCGGCTCACAGGACAAAGCCCTAACTCTCCCACCACCCCACTCACTGATGAGACCCGAGCCCTGCTGTCCAGATGTAGGCCTCGAGGGAGGGCCCACACGAGGCAAGGCTGGTCTGTCCGCTCACCACCCTGAGCCCAGAATCGGGCCTGCTCCTCTCTTGCCATTTCCCCAAAGCTTCCTGACCACCCTCTCTCTGAAAGTCTCTTTCCCAGCCTGCAACGTCCAACTCGAATGCCATCTTCCTCCACAGAGCTCAGAAGCACCACTTGTCACAGGTACTGCAGCAAACACATGGCTGTCATTGCTTTCGACCGGCTCACATCCTCGCTTCCTAGCCAGAAGGAGAGCTCCCTGAGGGCAGCCATCTGTCTCATGGATCTTTGTGTTCAGTAACAAACGCGTACTGAGCACCTACAGAAACCTACACGGCACCCCCTGGGTGCACAGAAGAGGAAGGCAGAATCCCTGCTGGGAGGGGAGGGGAGCCCCCTGTCATGGCAAAGGTAGGCAGTACTCACATATTTGATCAGAGTAGAAATAAAGACAGGGTAGCACAGAGACCCATAGCAAGGGTTCCTGTTGCCATGGGGGTGGGGCACTTAGTGGGCAGGGAAGGAAAATCCAGAAAGAGGGAATGGCATGTGCAGAGGATTGAAGTGTGGAGTGTTCTGCACAGGGGCAGGGGCTGGGAGGAAAAGGGATGCAGATCATGGGAACAGGCTGGGCTGGGAATGCTGAGCTAAGGATCTGGATTCATCCTGTAGGTCAGGGGTTGGCAAATCCAGCCTGCTGCCTGTTTTTGTACATAAAACTTTACTGGAACACGGCCACGCCCACCCTGTACATATCATCTACAGTTGCTTTCACGCTGCCAAGGCAAAGCTGCAAGACAGATTGTATGGCCTGCAAAGCTTAAACCACTATCTGGTCACTCAGAGCAAAACCTTGTCACTTCCTGCCATTGGTGCTGGAAGCTCTGGGTGGATTTTAAGCAGGGGACAACACGGTCAGATTTGTGTTTTACTTTCTGTCACTCCAGGACAATATAGGGACAGGCTGGAGAGGACAAGCCAGTGGGACAGGAAAGTGGTTGGGAAGCTGGCACAATTTTCCAGGTAGGGGATGGATATGGACAACAACATTGTTTTGTATTAACAGATTTATTAAGAGTTGCTATGTGCCCACACTGGGTTACACCCTTTATACACATTTAATCTGCACAGTAACTGCTTGATAGAGCCAGCGCTATTTCCAACCTACAGGTGAGGCACAGAGAGGTGAAGTAGCCTGTCCAAGGTCACACAACTAGTGTGCTGCAGAGCCAGGATGCAAACCCAGTGGTCTAAACCCAGGCTGGGGCCCTCAGGGCCAGGCTCGTTCAGGGTCAAGCATGTTTGCTTGGCCACAGATCCCTTCGAGCCTCCCTGAGAGTACACAGAACACGAGTTCTCTGAAGGAGAAAATCTGCCCCAGCCGAGCCAGGCAGGAAGTGGGAGGCAGGAGTGTGGCTATTTTGGAGAAGCGACTCGAAAAACCACGAAACTTCCTACCTGTCCCGTTTTGCTCCCATCTGTCCTCGGAAACAAGGCTGCCCCTCTCTTAGATAAAAAGGTGTTTCTCCCTACATAGTGGCCCTGCCATTGGTGGTGGGAGAGACAGTGCTAAGCTTAGCACACGCTTGCTATTTTTACAGGACTATATAAACAAACAGGGCTATGTAAATAAGAAAAAAATGAGGTCATCCTTTTAAAATCTAAAAATGTCCCTTTTCTATGAGCAGCACAACCTCAGAAAGGACCGGGGCTTTTCTATCCCCTGGAGGCTTCTCCAGCCCGCAGCCTCCCAAGGCCACCAGGCCTGGCTCTCTTCCTTGCACCCGCTGAGGGAAGGGCAGGCAGTCTGGGACTCGGGACTCCTGGGTTTTATCCCTGGCTCTGTGGGCTTTGCCTCGAATGCCTAAGGCCACTGCCCAATGCCAGCCACCACCTCTTTGGAGCCCTGACATCTGACCCCCCACAGGTCAGGCAAAAACACGGCCCATGCTTAGCCCTCCCCTTGTGCGAGCCCTGGCTTGGCGAGCTCACTGGCCTGGCGCCCTCTGCCATCCCTTTCCCCCACCTTGCACCTTGATCTTGATCCCATAGAGGTCCTTTGCACGCTGACCGGAAGTGATTTGTGTGCTCCCCACTGCCCACTTCTCCGCACACATCTCAATCTTCCCTGTGTTCTTCTCGCCTTTTCTTCCAAGGTGATGGCTGGAAGTCACTAAAGCAGTGGCAGGCAGCTTAGTTTAGGTCATCAGCAATTGCTAGGAGACACGCAGAGCCTCAGCAGAGGCTCACAGGCCTCTCTGTGTTCCCGAGCACTGTTTCCACTGGCGACCCCACTCCCCTCCCAGTGACCCTGCCGTCCACAGCGTCATCTCATGCCTCCCCTCCGCCATCTCTTCACTTCCTCCTCCGACTCCAAGCCCTGACTCTCAGCATCCTGGGCTCCTCTGATATCCCTAAGCATAAACATGAGAACCACCAGTATCTGCTGAAGGGGTGGTTTTCAAACTATGTTCCATGGAGGTGTTCAGGAGACTCTTCCAATGCTACATGAGAATTTCATTCTAAACATACAGTTTGGGTTCTATTAAAACTGTAACAAAACAGACACTTGAGCACATTAAACACGTTCTATAGCACACTGGAACACACTGAGCACAGCCAACGGGTACTGCCAGCTTAATTTGGTTTGGGCCTCAGATTAAGGCCTGGGTAGAACTTGAACTTCAGTGTTGAAATGTGTCTTCAGCTGGAAAGACTAGAGCCCTTTACTGGGTATCTTTGTGTTGTTGTTTTTTAAATTCAGGACTATGCACGCTTACATAAAACCACTCACACAAGTATACTCTGAAGCTTCAATGATAAGAGAAGGTATTACAAGGATTAGCATGAAAATATCATAAATGACTGTGGGTCTTCCTGCCTGACTTGAGTTTGTAATTGGAAGGAATTCAAGCAGTTGTTTGATATTGTCAGTGATGCAAACCAGAAAACCCTTCTAGACCTCCCCGAATGCTCAGATAACACTGAACTGAAGAACACCCTGTGGCTACAAGGTAAGCTGTTAAAAATCTATTAATATTTTCATCATCATATTAATGTAATCTTAATACTGTGCAGCCAAGCAAACAAAACAAGAAAGAAAATGGAATATTAGACATTGCAGCTGATACAGCAGTATAATAATCATCTAGGATAGAGGTCAGCAAACTTCTTCTGTAAAGGGCCAAATAGTAAATAGTTTTGGCTTTGTAGGACAGATGGTCTCAAGCAGCCATAGATAATGTGTAACAGAATGACGTGACTGTGTTCCAATAAAACTTTATTTATAAAACCAGGCAGCAGCCTGGATTAGGCCCACAGGCCATAGTATGCTGATCTCTGACCCAGAACCTCAGATTTCAATGTTTTTATGCATCAAAGCAGAGGCATGGCTCTATTGATGGCCTTTCATAATAAATAAATGTTAAAAATTTGAACTTAATAAATGTATTCACAAACTACCACTTTAACCTGCTTTCCATGCAAGAATTGACTTTTAAGAATGCTTCTAAGACCGTAAAAGTTTTAAATCTACTAAAGTTTCTCATTGCTGAGAAAATGCTTCCACATCCATTTTCAAATGAGATTTGTCCTCAAGTCACTCATTCAGATATCACATTTATGCCGGAGAGAGCCCCAGTTCAGGCCTCTTTTGAAGAGGGGCTGTGACTCCACATTTCCCTGCCCTGAAATAATTCCATTGTAGCCACTTCCAGGCCTCCCGCCCGCCCAGCACAGGGGAGCGTGCAGTGCTGCGCACCTGCTGGCCTGGGCCTGCGCCCACCTCCTTATTCTGATGCCATATATTCCAGCCCCTCCCTGGTGGCCAGCAGTGGCCACAGTCACCTGGACACTCCAGCAGCATTGAGTCAGCGCCCATCATTCAGACGCTCTCTTCCCCAGGGGGAGCAATGGAAGAAGTGGGAGCCAGACATCTCGCTGGAACTGACAACAGCTTGTCTCCCTCTGGGCAGGTCCCATCCTCTACAGATTCTTCCTTGCAAGTGGCAGAGCTCACACAGACAGACAGAGAGTCTGGGCATGACATAGGGGAGGGCAAATGTCAGCTCTGAGGGGACACTTCCAATCTGTACACCCTGGGGCAGTTCCCCCAATAGCTCTGCCTGCATCCCTCAGAGGGTCCTGTTTCTGGGCTAGTTCAAGTGTCTACTGCACACCTCATGGAATAACCTAGACCCTGCCTTTAGACTGCCTGTGGAGACCCACAAATGGCTGTGATATGCGCAGAAGGAAACAAGCGCTAAATCAAGGTACCAGGAGGTGCCCCAGCATGCCAAACAAGGAGACCCACCCATTATGGCGCCAATGACTCCTATGAAAATGTAGATGTTCCTGGGGTGGGTGTCATCCTTGAAGTTGCAACTGCCTTTCTTCAGGAAGCATCTAGGTGGAGAAAAAAGGGCCGGGTCTTTTGTAGCCAGAGGTTCTGCCCTTACTAGCTGTGTGACTGCCTTGAAATTACTGATCCTCTGTGTGTTTGGTCTCCTTATCTGCACAACAGGGGCAACAGGATCAGCCTCGTTGGGGTTTGTGAAGGATCCAGACTTGTCCGTACACTGCCAGGCTGCGTGTGCGGCAGTGCTGGTCCTTTTGCTTCACCCTGACGCCAGGACTCAGCACTGGGACCCGAGGGTAGAGTATGGCTGATTGTCACAGGGCTGCGACTGAGAGGGCAGGGTGGTGGCCCAGCTGCCACCCAAGTCAGGAGGGCTGCTCACATTTGGGGAGGCCATGCTGTGTGGCTGGCAACATTCATTTTTTAAAAATACCTTCCCTGTCTCTTCACAGCAACCCTGGGAGGCGGGTCCCACTGCTGGCCTCATTTTACAGTTGAGAAGGATGAGGCAGAGAGATGGAGCAACTCACCTTTTAAACCAGCAAATGCCTCACAAAACCAGTTAGTGCCGGGGCTGGGATTTCAACTCAGGGTGAGCCTACAGCCTTAAACACCCCTCTTCAAATGAGGCCCAAATGCCCAGTTCTTCCTCGGAATCCAGGCAGCGATTCCTTCACATGCTCAGGAGGACCCTGGTCAAGGCCCGGTCTGGGGCCCGGGTGGTGCCGCTGGGTGGTGGGCAGAAGCCCAGGCCCAGCCGCCCCTGTCCAGGCAGCTGCAGTGATGCCACCTCTGAGGGTGCCTGTGGCCCTGTCTCCATATTGTGAGAAAACTGCTTTCAGGGAAGGGGCTAGCCGCTGCTCATGGCGTGCCGGGCCGGGAAATGCCCCCTTGGACATGGCAGCCCACAGCCCTGAGCCCAGGACAGGATGAGTGTCTCCAGATCCCCAGGAAGAAGCCCCAGAATAGCCAAGCCTTGGCTGTATCAGGATCAAAATACAGATTCTTGTGTCCCCAGCCCCCAAGAGTCTGGTCCAGAGGACACAGATGGATGGGCCAGGCCAGGGACTTTTTTTTTAAATACCAGGCATCTCTCCATTATTCCCAGCCCCCTGGGAGATTCTGGCTCTCCACACCAGACAAAACATCCAAGGACTTATTCCTGACCCAAGCTTCTAACACCTCACACCTGACCTGCAGCCTGGACATCTAACCTGAAACCACAACACATCCCTGAAGAGCTAAAAAACATAAGTAAACAGACACTGATGCTGGGCTCCTCCCCAGGCCAACGCAACCAGCATCTTGGGAGCTGGGGCCCTGGCTTTGGAATTTTTGTAACTCTGAGAACCACTGCCCCAAACCTGACATCCTTTCGATTCTTCACAGCGGGAGGCTGGCGGGGGTCCCTGAAGAGCTGCTACTCTGTCTTGAACTCCCCCTGTGCTCCCATCCAGGCAGCGGGTGGGCGCTGGGGGGCGGGGGCGTGGTCTTCAGGCAAGGACCTTCGCCAGGGAGGAGGGAAGCGGGTGGAGCCCTGGCTTTCTGCAGGACAGACTGGACTGGACGCACTGGACTGTGGGAGGCTGTGGTCCTCTGAGAGGCATTCTTGTGGCCCTTGACAGGCCAGAATGGGAGCTGAGGAGCTGGGAGGCAGGACTGCATTTGGGGGGAGACGGCGTGGGGAGCATTGGCCAGGCACTGGCGCTCAAGGTCTCTACTCCTGCCCAAGGAAGGTCGGGCGTTCCCAGAGCAGCTTTCACAGAAGCTCAAAGAAGGCAATCATCAAAATAATAATGACAATAACACGTTTTTAAGGGGAAGGACATCAGCATGCTCACGCAAGAAAGACCAGCACGGCGCCCCCCGCAAGCACGCCAGAGGCAGCCTGTTTCTCACCTGTGCTGAAGGCACCACTTGCGATGACCAAAACTGAAACGCTGTTCCCTTTGAAAGCCAGCGTTCATGTCCACTCCTGCGGCGGCCACCCTCCTCCTACGCGCCGCTCTTCCTGCTGGAGGGGAGGGCTTGCCTGGCCAGGGCCTCCTGGGGCTCCTCCATGAGCTAGGTCGAGGCTGCTGGGTGTGTGCCTCGAATCCTGCAGGGAATGGTCGGAAAACATGGTCAAACAGCTTTCTCAGTCCACTTCTTTAGTCACAGAACAGCCTCTGCCTGGTCCCAGGAGACCCAAGTCCCCAACTCCTCCCAAGCTGATTTTCTTGGTGCAGGGCCAGGTGCCTGTGTCCCCCTGCCTTGCACCCCTTAGCTCCTCTGAGCCTCTAATTTCTTCGTCTGTGTGGCAGCAGAATTCTACAATGGCCCTCAAGACTTCCTGTCCCCTGGTGCTCAGGTCCTGCATCATCCCAGGACTGAGAATACCATGGACAGTTAGCTTGTGTCATAGGGCATGCAGCTGACCTTATAACGGGGACGTTATCTGAGTCTGATTTAATCGCACAAGCCCTTTAAAAGCAGAGTCTTCTCCGGCTAGTCACAGAAGAGGAAGTCAGAAGGATTAGAACCAGGAGAAGGACCTGCCGAGCCCTCGCTGCCTTGAAGACGAAGGGCCGAGTGGAGAGGACCCGTGGGCAGCCTGCGGGAGCTGAGAGCACAGCAGAAAGCCAGACCTCAGTCCTGCAGCTGCAGGGAACTGGATTATGTCAACACCTTGAATGAGCTCCCTAGAGCCTCCAGACGAGAACTCAGCCCACCCGCCGAGACCTTGATTTCAGCCCTGAGCAGAGAATCCCGCCACCCAGGGCCAGACGTAGGGCCTGCGGAACCGTGAGCTAACACATGGGTGTCGTTCACAGCCACTGAATATCAGGCAACTTGTCACACAGCAAGAGAAAACTAATACAACTTGTAAGAGTGACTCCTAGACGGGCAGGGGTGAGAATTAGATACGGTAATAGATTTAAAAGCACCTTGTATTCCCCAAATCACTAAACAAAACCGTCCAGGGCCAAGGGAGGCCTGGTTCAGGGCAGGAGCCCAATAATGGTTACCGAATGAGCAGATGAACGAGTGAGTATCAGTTGCCTGTTTTTAACAATCAACTTACTAGGCCGTTGTAAGGACCAAATAACATTCAGGGGAAAGTACTTCATAAACGACAAAGCCTGAGTTGTTTTAGTCTATTGTGGCGTGGCATGTCGTATCCACACTGCACTCTTTGGACTATGCTCTGGTCCGTCTGCTCCACGCAGGTGGGTGGGATGGCTGAGAATGTAGCGTCTAGGGCCAGGATACCTGGTTCAAGTCCGGCCCTTCTAG
Organism: Cheirogaleus medius; assembly: GCA_008086735.1. Taxonomy (NCBI): domain Eukaryota; kingdom Metazoa; phylum Chordata; class Mammalia; order Primates; family Cheirogaleidae; genus Cheirogaleus; species Cheirogaleus medius. The sequence goes on from VBSM01000529.1 coordinate 27,729,473, forward strand.
TTATGAAAGTCGCTTGGCCTTGCTGTGCCTGAGAAAGGGGGCCAAGAAGGCCAAGTGCCTCCTGGGGTCTTACTGAGTCTGTAGTATGTGCAAAGGGCCTGGAACAATGCCTGGTATGACCCACGTAATTGTTGTGAATATTATCTCAGAGTGGAGCTCAATAATCTGCATCTGGAGTAACCTGCACACAGGTCTGGGGCACTGTCACCTTTGCCCTTTTGGGCACAATGCCTTTTATTAACACAGCCTTGGAATAGTCAGTGTTCAGCATCCAGATTCCTACAGAACATACAGGTCACCGAAGCCCCACTGCCGTCCCCTCCTGCCGCACCTGCTGCTATGGAACCAGCCAGCCCCGCCCTGTCCCAGGGCAGCATGGCACCACCACGTGGTGGAGCGCTGGGCCTTGCTCTGTGAATCCCGGCTGTCAGTTCCCGATTCTGTTGTCCAAACCATCCAAACTTCTCACTAGTCTGCGGGTTTCCATCATCCCCAGATATCTGACCTTAGGCCCTGCAGTACATCACAGTTATTAATCCAAGTGGCGGTGCTCTATTCCTCCCAGTGTAGAAACACCGATTTCTCAGAACATGCTATTCTACAAACACAGTCCACAGTTTCCTACCTCCATGCCTTTGCTCACACAGTTTATTCAGCTTGGAATGCTACTTCCCTTCCCCCCAGAAGGCTCAGCCAGCTCCCACAAATCCGGACCTAAGTTCTGCCTCCCCAGGGTACCCAGAGCACATTTGCTGTGCCTTTTCTTAAGAGCACCCGCTGTGCACAGACTCTGTGAGCTCAAAGCCCTTCTAGATTACACGCAGCTCGGGCAGGGTCAGTCTGATTCATTCCACCTCTCCTAGTATGGCATCTCACACAGTCAGTGCAGAACGATTCTCTATAGCACCTAATTCGGTTCATCTATTTAACAGATGTGCATTCAGTGCCTATTTGGGGTCAGGCCAGGTCGTAGGTGCCAGGGATAAAAGATGGCAAAGATTCAGTCCCTACCTTCAAGGGGAGCACAGTGGGCTAGTCAATTTTGATGGTGTCTGAATATGAGAGAGAGAGGAAGGAGAGAGAGAGAAAAGAGAGAGGGAATATTTCAAACAAAGGGAGTAGTGTAGGAAAAGGCAGAGGACTCCAAATGGCCAGGATGTTCAAGAAATTGCATGCTGTCCACTGGGTTGGAGGTAAGGGGCAGCGACAGGTACTGAGGGAGGGGCTGGCAGGGGCAGAGCATGAAGGGTTGGACAGATGAAGCGACTTGGACGTGGTTGTGCTGTGGAGCAAGGCCATGAATGCTTTAATCAGTGGGTCATGTGGCCAAGATGGGGGGGGAGCTGAGGAAAAGACAGACCAGGTAGAAGGAGAGAGACTTTTGCAGGAGCTGCGGGCACAAGGCCAGCGTCCCCTGAGCATCGACTGTGCCCAGTCTTCTCTTCCATGATAGGTCTGAGAGCCTCCCTGCCACGCCCATGTTCAGGTCACCGGAAAATGTCACACACACCTGAGGGTGTGGATAGCAAACAGCCTATTTATCTACCTCTTTCTTCTCCCCCTAATGCCACTGAAATGTACAAATAGGAACAGATCCACAGTAGCACTGTCTGGCCAGAAAGTCCAAGGGAAAACAAACAAGCGGGAGTGACAGGAAATCTAATCAGAACTAGGCTGGCCTCACCCAGCCTGGGCAGGGAGGGTGCACCTGTCAAACACCCAAAACTGGTCCAGAGGCAGGACCTGCCATAGGGCAGGCTGGAGGAACTCATGAAACTGAGGAAAAAGAGTGAATTCTCTGGGTTTCCAAAGAGACCAAAGTGGGAGCTGGCGGTGGGGGGAGGGTACTGAGAACAGAAATCACACCTATTTACCCCCACAACTGCAGTCTTCAATTGCATGCATTGACTATCCCAGGAGCCTCCAGCCCTGGCAAAGGGCTTGATTTTTCATTATAGGAACTTCCTGAAGGATCCATCCACTCTTCAATCAATAGCTGGTGCCCTAAGATTCTTTGAATCCCTTGCCTTGTCTCAAAATCCTTCACCTCACTGCTTCCACCAGTCCTGGTTTACTGTATTGTGTTCCTTATACAACCCTAATCAAGCCTCCACACCGACACACCCACCCGAAAGGCAACTTCCTATCCTTAGTGCACCCGACCTCACCTCCCTCTTCCAGGACATGTCAAAACCCCGTGGAGGTGATGCTCTCTCTCCACCAGGTGAGTAATAAACTCAACTTTGTCTTACCAACAAGTTGTGTTGATGATATGTGGGGAGCTGGCATTTGACAGTCTCTACAAAAATGGTGAGAATCAAATTGACATTGGACATGATATCTGCATCATTAACTGCTGGAAAGCAAGAGGACAAAGACCTCCAAGCTTTGAGGAAAAAAGGGTTAAAACCCTTAGACCCATTCCTCAGCCAAGCCTCAAAGCCAAAGAGAGTACTAAAATAGTATGCCACCCACTTACCTTATCTTAAAAAGTTACTTAAGGAATTACTCCAACAAAATAAAAACTGTACCAGAATAAGTAATTCAAGAAAAGGCAAGACAGGATACACACACAAGAAACAGTGGGGATAACAAAAGCAGAAAAATGTATCATCAAATCTAAAGAAGTATCGATAATTCTGATCTCATCCTATTGGAAATTAGATACCATTTAATTCTTGACATTAATAGGAAAATATTTTTTATTTAAGACTAACTATTTCTAGAAGAAAAATAAGATGCAGATCTTTTAAACCACTGTGTATGTGGAGGGGGGAAAAACAAAGAAATTTCAATTAATTTAGTATGAGTTAGGGAAGGAAAAATTAAGAAGGAAAGAAAAAAGTATAATAAACAAAAGACATAAAATAAGATGACAAAAGGAAGACCAAACATATTGATGATACAATAATGTGAATGAATTAAATTACTTTATTTTAAGTCAAGAGACCAGCCTAGATAAAAGAAAAAAAAAATCCATCCCTATACTGTTTGGAAGTAACACACTTAAATCAAATTGACAAAGAAAGATTGAAATCAAAGAAACGGTAAAAAGACACAACATGCAAAATGGTAATAGAAAGATGTGAGAAAGTCTATATTAATATCAGACAAAATACAAAAATGTTAAATAGACTAATGTGGGGCATTTTTTTTGCTAAAGGGGCTATTTCTCCAAGAAGACACAAAAATCATGAACTTTTATCCTGAAAAACAGAACAACAAAATGTTTGAAATAAGACATTCTTAGAACCACAAAGACAAGGCAAAGAAAGAACAGTAAATATCTTGAGCATTATGACCCAAAACTGATGGTTCAAGTAACCTCCAAATAAGAATATGAAGGATTTGAAGATATAGTTAGAGGATTAACTTAACATATATTCAAGAAACAGAGAAAACACCTTTTTCTCAAATGTCCTCTTACTAGACTGTGAGAAAAATCTCAAATGCAAGGGCAATATACGTAACCTAAACATCTGTACCCCCATAATACGCTGAAATAAAAAAGATTAAAAAATTCCCCAAATGCACACATTGTACAGACCACAGCCTCAGTTCTTAATGAAATAGAAGTAGAAATTAACAAAGAGTAAAAAATGAAAATAAGGAACCTATGCACATGACAATTTAAAAATGCTTTTCTAAATAGCTCTTGAATCAAAGAAGATAGAAAAACTGAAATTGTAGAATAATTATAAACGTACAACATTGAAAACTCCACTTTTCAAAATCTGTGGAATGTAACCAAAGCTGCAACTAGAGGAAAATGCAAACCTTAAATGCTTTCATGGTAAAATAAGAAAGAGTAGACCTAAATGCATTAAGCATATAACCCAAGAAGTTAAAAAAGAACAAAATAAACCAAAATAACCTAGAAGGAAGAAGTGAATAAAATAGGAAACAAAAATAAATGGATAAGAAAATGACAAGGACCACAACAGAAGAAACATGAATCTGCAAACCAGTTCTCTGAGAAGACCAACGAAATGGACAAATTGCTGGCACATCTGACTTGCCCTAAAGAGCTGGATCACAAATAAGCACTCAGAAAGGGGAGGTGAACATATACATGAAGATTTTTAAAAATTTAAGAGAATTTGGTTTATAACTTTATCTCAATGAATTTAAAAAATTGATGATTTTCTAGAAAATCATACATTGCAAAACTGGAGAAGAAGGAGAAAACCTAAGTAGACCCCAGTAATTACAGAAGAAACAGGAAAAGGCCATCAAAGATGGAATTTTGAATTAGCAGAGAAAGAATGGATTATTTAAATAGAAGGACTAGGACAACTGATGGGTGTCTATTCATTCAATAAGCATTTATTACGTGCCTACTCTGTGTCAGGCACTGTTCCGGGCACTGGGAATTCAGTGAGCAAAGAAGTAAAGCTCCTTGCCCTTGTGGAGCTGAGAGGCCAGCAAGGGGAAGGGTCCACAAACAAACAAGTAGGTACAACAGATGACACGGCAAACGGCGGTAGGTGTCATGAAGAAAATTAAACAATGAAATGGGATACAGAGTGAGGAAGAATGGAGGACGCTATTTTAAGTAGAATACATGCACTTTACATACAGAAATGTCTATTTCTGTATGTAAGAGATAAAAACATAATACAAAAACAAATACATGGAAAATATCAGAACTATTAAACTAGTTATAGTTAGAAAATAACTTGCAAACCCTGAAATGAACCTCAGTGCTCCTAAAACAAAGGATTAACAAATCTGACCACATGAAAATATTAAGCGCTACATATAACAGAAGACCCCATCATCAGGTAAAAGGCAAATGCCAGACTGGATAAAAATATTTGCAACATATATATATAAAAATGAGTCAATATCCATGATATGCAATAAGCACCCACAAAACAATAAGAAAAGACATGTAGCCAGTAAAATGGAGAGAGGAAATCAACAGATCATTATTTAAGAAATAAAAATATCTCATAAAGATAAGCAAAAGATATGGCCTCATTAATATTAACAGACGTATGTTAAAAGTCAATATCTTCTTTCCCCAGTTGGTTAGCAAAGAGGAAAATAATTGCTACCATCAAGTGTTGGAGAGAAGGAGTAGCCAAAGAATATTCTCAAACACTGATGGTAGGGAGTAGATTAGGAGATTTTTTTTTTTTACTATATCTACCAAAATTTATGTTGACCCCGCAGCTTTGCAGGTGTGCACACACATCATCATGCAAACACACACAAATGCACATGTGTGGATAACTGCTGCAGCACTGTTTTTAACAGTGAAGATGGAAGCGGCTTTCATATCCATCAGCAGGGAATTAGTTTAATAAGTAAATGGCGATAAATCCACCTAATGGAATAATAATGGGACGATAACTTTTCTTGAAGATAAACGTGGACGCTTAGCAGTAATAAAGATTCATTATGACTTTGTCTACGTGTAGAGTAGAAGCTTCAGCACTTGTCACTCGTGGTCACCCTTCCCCTTCACAGCCTGCCGGATGGGATGGAAGGCACCACTGCTGTCCCCATTTTCCACCTGAGACCCGCAGAGGATCAGAGTCTGACCAAGTGGTGAACCTTTGGTCTGTCTGACCCCAGAGCCCGCGCTCTCGGCGGCGACACATTTCCCCTCAATAGGATGGAGAGAACAACATCACGGACACACACATCTGTGCAGCTGTGACTGCTAGACAGGACGTGGGGATACGTGCCAAGCTGTCAGCTTGTCCTGGAGGGGACTGCACGGTGAGTGAGGTTTGGAAAGAGCATTTTCTTCTTTATTCGTTTCTATACTGTTCCTTTTTTTTTTTTT
>VBSM01000529.1:27745325-27958148 GCA_008086735.1 Cheirogaleus medius
AAAAAAAAAATAAATAAATAAAATAAAATAAAAAAAATGTTTAGAGATCTCTGGCTGTAGCCAGCCACGTCCTTGTGTACAATTGACAAGACCAAGGCTCAGAAATGCAAGTGACTTGCCCAAAGGCATGGCCTCACCCCTGAAGCCAGATAGCCCCACTTGTTCCTCCTGCCTACGCCTTGGAAAATCCACTGTGTTCTCTACTCTGCCCTTCGCACTGCTTGGCTTAGAATTTAGAGTCCACTGTGGTGTGGGTCCTGGTTCCTACTTCTACAGCATGGCTCACCTGATGGCCTGGCAGCTCAACCTCAGGGTCTCTGTGTCCTGGTCTACACAGCAGGGCCTGTCTGGGTGAGCTCGAGAAGGCACAGACCTGCTCTGGACCCAAGGCACCAGCAGTAATTTTGGGATCACGGCTAACGGCGCTGGGCCCTGAGCCGCTGCTGTGGGGAGAGGAAAGAGCCCTGTATGTAGCATCAAAAGCCTCAAGAAATGAGGTGACACTTGTGGAAGTGCTGGAGGCAGGAAGATCCTCTGGGCTGCGGAGTCCCAGGCCCCACCTTATCCCACTGTCTGATGCTACATCTGGGGGTGGGCCCAGGAATCTGCATGTCCCCAAGCCCCACTGTAATTCTATTGCAGGTAGGCAACAGACCACACTCGGAGAAATCCCTCTAGAAAGTGCTCAGTATGTGTTTGTTAAATAGATGAATCCTTGAACAGCTGCTGAGCTGTACATGGCTGCTGGAAGACATGGGCCGGGCCGGAGGAAAAAAGTAATTTTCTCCAAATATATTTCCTGTGAAGTCCAAATGATGGGAACTGGGTTGGGGCTTCTAAGACTGGGAGGATGATGCAATAACAGCTTCCTTCTCCAAGGAGCTCTTCCCGTCATATGGGGAGAGACCAGACTGGAGGGGCATGCCCAGTGGCTCGGGGTCAAGCACGGGAGGGAGGCTCCAGGGACGGAGTTCCCCGGGGACTGGTCCAGACCCTGTTCTCTTCAGCATCTTCATGAAGACAGGAAAGAACGAACTGAAAATATGCTCATTAAATCTGCATCTGGCACTCAGTTTGGCAGGGTTGCCAAAATTCTGTAAGACTAGAATTAAATTAGCAAATTGGAAGTAAAATGATTTTAAGCAGGCATGATGGAATTCATCAGGACTAGGTGGAAGCTGGTGGGGGAAGGGAACCAGGAAAGCCCACATCCCCGGGGGTGGGAAAGCCTGGCCGTGAACGGAAACAGAAAAGAAACAAATCAGTGAGCAGAAATGACCCGAATTATTAAGATTTGCCCTCGAGATGTGCTGGTGACAAAGGTGGCCCCACCCTGCAAGATGGTGAGAGGTTCTTTCCAGAAGACAGGAGGTGTGGCTGGGCAACACCTAGTAAAGGACGGCAGCCCAATAAAAGAGGGCCAAGAAGAAAGGACCCAGGGGACTGCCAGGGATGGAGAAGGGAGGGTTGATGGCAGCTCCCGAGGGCAGGCGCTTGGGTGGTGACACAGCATCCAAGTGTGTTGACACTGCTGGAGGCACCATTGCATGTTTATTGATCTCCTAGTCTGGGAAAAACAGTGGGCTGGACATGGCGGGGCAGGGGAGGCACAGACCCCCCAGAGGAAGGAAAAAGAGGCTAGAAGCATTTACTGGGCACGTACACAGTGTCAGGCACTGTGTACTGTGTTAGATGTTTGTCAGGTCCTATTATCTCATTTAATCTTCACAATAATCCTGTACTATAGAGATTTTTCTTCCTTTCTTTTTATTTTCTTGGGCTTTCTTTTTTGTTTTCTCTATTTAAAATTTTGTTTTAAAATAAAGAAATATTTAAAGTAAAAAGTGGACAAGCCTTCCTTCACCTTCCCAAATCCTATTCCCCAGATGAAACTACCACTCGTGGTCACAGGGTATGTTCTCTGGCTGTTTCCACGAACACAGAAACATATCTACATGTGCACACACTTCATTGTTTAACATTTTCTTTATAAAAATGGGATTGTACTAAACATATCACACAGCAACCTTCCTCCAGTTAAGAATATGTTCTGAATATCCTTCCATGTCAGGACCTGTAGGTTCACTTCTTCCTTTTTAAATGGCCACAAAGTATTCCATGGTACAAATGTTTTAGGCATTGCCACTACTGGCCATTGAGGTCATTTCCAATTTCTCTTTACTATAAACAGTGCTACAAGGGAACACCCTTGTATGTATTTATCTTTGTGTACATATATTTTTCTTTTTCTTTTTCGAGACAGGGTCATGCTTTGTGGCCCAGGCTGGAGTGCAGTGGCATGATCATAGCTCACTATAATCTCGAACTCTTGTGCTCAAGCGATCCTCCTGCTTCAGCCTCCCTGGTATCTAGGACTACAGGTGCATGCCACTGCACATGGCTAATTTTTTTATTTTTATTTTTTGTAGAGACAAGGTCTTGCTGAGTTGCCTGGGCTAGTCTTGAACTGCTGGGCTCAAGTGATTCTCTTGCCCTGTGCTGAGATTACAAGCATGGGCCACCATGCCCATCCTGTGAGCATATATTTTTTCTACAGCTGAGGAATGGCTGGACCAATGTAGGTACAGTCAGCCCTCTGTATCTGTGGGTTCTGTATCTGTGAGTTCCGCATCCATGGATTCAAACAACCATGGATCCAAAATACTTGTGAAAAAAATTCCACAAGGTCCCCAAAAGAAAAACTAGAATTTGCCACACACCAAATACTACGTTGAATTCATGTGAATTGATATGCAGGCATTATATTAGGTATTGTAAGTCATCTAAAGATGATTAAAGGATATGGGAGGAAGTGTGTGGGTTACACGCAAACACTATGCCATTTTATAGCAGGGACCTGAGCCTCTGAGGATTTTGGCATCCACGGGGATCCTGGAGCCAATCCCCTATGGATACCGAGGGACGACTGTATATGCATTTATAATCTCACGGATGCCAATTTAGACTCCCAAGACCATTTGACCCTTGCCAGAACTAGATCTTTTCTTTTTTTTTTTTTTTTTACATTTTCGCTATCTATAGGCAAAATAATCTCATTTTAATTTATAATCTTTTGCTTTTAAGTCGCTTCTGCATTACTCATATGTTTATGAGCCATTTTTACATCTGTGTACTACCGTTGGTATCTTTCACACATTTTTTAAACTTGGGTATGTTTTAGTTAGTTGACAGATAATCACGCAGAGCTCTCTGTGCACCAGGCACCCCTCTTGGCTCCCCACAGACCTCGCAGCACTGGATCAGGCCCTGGGAGGTGGGCGCAGCAGCCCGTGTTTATAGCAAGCAGAGGGATGCCTGGGGACTTCAGGTAGCCTGTCTGAGGTCACACACGTTGAATGAAGGACAGGCCAGAGTCTTAGGGACTAGCTAAGCCAACCTCTTCGTCTTCAAATTAGTTGTTTTTGAAGCTTCCCCATATACTCCCTGCCATCCAACCCACAAAAAAAGAAAATTCTCGCTTAAATTTTCCCTTTATGTAATTTATTGTTTATTTGTGGAATCTTTGGGTATTCTCATATGCCAGGTAAGGAAATTGAAGTTCAGGGTCTGACAAGAGGTAATCACAAAATGGAATTGGACCCTACCCTCTAGCTCTGACACCGCATCTGACATTGGTGAGGACATTCCCGGAGGAGTGAAGGGCAGGATTTGGGAGGGGACAGGATTTGGGAGGCGGCAGGATGTATGCATGGAGGTGGGAGTTGGGGAAAGTGGAGGCTGAGGTGAGGCCCAGGAAGAGAAGGGCTTTAAAGAGCCGGCCAGGCAGTTCACACACCTCTCCCTATGAGCATCAAGGAAGCGGTGAGAAGTTGGGACGAGGAGTGGGACGAAGAAATCACCATCAAATCCAAGGGTGTTCACTGCTCACCAGGCATGTCCACCCACCAGGCACAGTGACCAGGAAAGACGTCTGCCCTTCAGTGTGACAGACACACCTGTGCAGAAGCGAGTGCTAGGGACCCCGTGTGTGAAAACCATGCTCGATGAAGGGGCTTTGTTCTTAAGTGGCGTTTTTTTAATGACCTTCTTTTTTAGCTGCTAAAACACTAATGTCACATGTGGGTTTCTGGGTTACAAACCCACCACTGACTTGTCACATGAGCTTGGTTACCCTCCTCTCAATGAACACACACAAAACTTCTGCCTCCCATGAGCACAACACAGAGGGAAGAGAAAAGCATCATTTGCATGCCATTTTTCTTGGAAGGAAAAAGAAATTAAGTTAACAAAATAGGAAAAATGTGAGAAATTGACATGCCAAAACTAACAAAACGTGAAGAAACAAGTTTTAGAGTCATTGTTTATTCACTTTAATTTTTTCAGCTTTGACCTCAGATAACGTTAGTGTTTCTCAAAATGTTTTTCTATGAAACTCAGATCCAGCTATTCTATATGTGTATATATGTGTGTGTGTGCGTATACATGTGTATATATGTGTATGCATATATATTTGTTCTCTGATCAGTCTTGGAAAGCCACATCCCAATACCTGCCTTGACACACTCATATTCACAACACTTACACACTCTCACATACACATATTTTTTTTACAGATTTCCAATGCACTTTTGCATATTATAGACTCCAAGAAGTCCTATAGTATAAGGGCCTTTAAACTCTCCCAAATATACTTGGCTACTGGACTTTGATTTCTTCCTGTGACACATCTTTGCATCCCATGGCACTTGTGTTCTACAAACACACGGTGGGAAATGCTGGACTTCTTTATTTCACAAGATCAGAGTTTGCTTAAAATAAAGATCCCATCTTGGAGTGGATTGCCTACCCTTTTAAATACTAGATTCTTTCTAATAGACACAAGATGATGGTTTCCTGCCCCCCTGAGCATCTTTTGCTTCTCCTATATTTCAGGGAGATACCAAATGCCTGCATGCCAAGGCAAGAATGTGTGGAGTGGCCACAGCCCTTGGAAAACCAGCAGGAGACCAGGTCTCCCAGACAGGCTAAGCAGTGCGGCTTGACACTTGCACAGTGAGCCTGGACCAATCACTGTCTTAGTGGTTTTTAGCAGGAGAGTCTCCAGAGACTCATGTAGGCCAACTCACTTGTTTTGTGAATGGGGAATCAGGCACCAAACCTCAGAATCTCTTGGCCCTGATCTCTTTCCTTCATTCCATGAGATACCTCTCCCTAGGCCTAAATGTTTTCTACTGTAAAAGAAAACCAGGTTACTTTTTATTTTTATTTTTTTTGAGACAGGGTCTCACTCTGTGCCCAGGCTAGAGTGTGCAGTGGCATCATCATAGCTCACTGCAACCTCAAACTCCTCCTGCCTCAGCTTCCCAAGGCTCAAGCGATCCTCCTGCCTCAGGCTCCCAAGTAGCTAGGACTACAGGCACGTGCCACCATGCCTGGCTAATTTTTCTATTTTTTGTAGAGATGGGGTCTCCCTCTTGCTGGGGATGATCTCAAACTCCTGACCTCAAGCAATCCTCCCCCCTCAGCCTCCCAGAGTATGTTAGGATTATAGGCGTGAGCCACTGCACCCAGACAGAAAATCAGATTACTTTTAAATGGCCTTTTAAGTTCTCTGACTCTGTTCTCACTACCTTGCAGCTACTCCTTCCTAGCCATTAGTCACTACAACTCATATAGTCACATGATATAGCTCCACAAATAAAACTAGGTCTCCATCTGTCTGTTATAGCATCAAGTGAAAATGAGTTGGTGAACTTCCACCAAACACAAAGGGCGTACTTAATGTAGCCTAAAATATAGGTTATATGGTATACTTGAAATTCACTTGGGAGCAGTCCCTGGAGAAGACATATCCAAGAGAACATTCCTCTGCCAGTGTGGATACAGGCACTACTGCTTTATAACTCTGCTCCTTCTCACACAGGCAGCTTGGGGACACGCTTTGGGTGACCAGCAGCAGAGACTTAATTACTTAATGACCCTTCATGGCTTTCCTAAGCAACCCTAAGGAGGCGAGCTAGAAGGAATGTATGTGGACTCATTCATTTATTTTTAAATACAATTTTCATTTTGGAATAATTTTAGATGTACAGAAAAGCTGCAAAGACAGAAAAGAGACCCCCATATACCTTCCACCCAGTTTCCTTTAATCTTAACATCTTACATAAGAAGGTATATTTGTCAAAACGAAGAAATTAACATCGGTATATTACTATTAATAGTAACTAAACTACAGATTTTATTTGTATTTCACCAGTGTTTCCACTAATGCCCCTTTTCTATTCCAGGATCCAATCTAGTACACCACATGGTATGTAGTCATCATATCTCCTTAGTCTGCAGATTTATTATTGTTTCCAAGAAATAGGTCTCATCCTCTACTGCTGCGGTCTCCAACCCCCGGGCTGCGGACTGGTACTGGTCTGTGGCCTGTTAGGAGCTGGGCCACAATGCAGGAAGTGAGCAGCGGGTGAGCAAGCAAAGCTTCATCTGTATTCACAGCTGCTCCCCATTGCTCACATCACCGCATAAGCTCCACCTCCTGTCAGATCGGGGTGGCATTAGATTCTCATAGGAAAGCAAACATAAACTGTGCATGCGAGGGATCTAGGCTGCATATTCCTTATGAGAATCTAATGCCTGACGATCAGGGGTGGAGCTGAGGCAGTGATGCTAGCGCTGGGGAGCGGCTGCAAATACAGATTATCAATTAGCAGAGAGGTTTGACTGCACAAAAAATGTAATACGCTTGAATCATCCTGAAACCATCGCTGCCCCCCATGCCCCTGCAAATCGTGGTCCCTGGAAAAATTGTCTTCCACGAAACCAGTCCCTGGTGCCAAAAATGTTGGGGACCACTGCTCTACAGCACTCAAGGTGGTGTGCTGGGTACCGTGGTGGATCCCAGCTGCCCTGCAGGGAGAAACACAGTGTCTAGTGGGCAGCAAGTCTGGGTTTGAGTGTCTCCCTGCCCCTCACTTGTCATATTGTGCTGGGCTTGTCACCCCACAGCTCTCAGATCCTCACTTGCAATATGGAGATAATACCTTCTACCTTGTGAGTGAGCTGAGTGAGACAGTCTGCGCGGACAGGCATTTTGAAAGCTTAAAGCTCCCGTCCTACAAGAAGCACCATTATTACCATTACTGTTGCTATAACAATTACCCTGTAGTAGACTTGGTATACTGTTTCTAAAGCAGGACAGCCCAGAGTCTGGGCTGTGTGGCTAAGGTAACCATTTCAACTTCCAATGAGATATTTCCATAGACTTCCATGTATCCTATAGAAAAATGAAATTCTCCTTAAATTAGTCTATTCATTTATGGCTATGCCCATGGGTCATCTCATCAGTGATAACTTCTCTGACCACCTACATAAAAGAGCCCCTGAATTCCTACCCTGGCATTCTCGAATTTCTCACCCTGCTTTATGCTTCTCCATGGCACTGCCCCCATTTGACACATGACCTGTTCCCAGGTTCCTTTGTTTGTAGCCTGCATCCCTCCACTAGTTTGTATGTCCCATGAGAGCACTGACTCTGGGCTGATTTGGTTGCCGTTGCATCCCTGTGCCCAGAGCAGTGCCTGACACTTAGTGAATGCCCAACAGATATCTGCTAACTAAATGCCTGCATGCTCAGTTTCGCTCTGCAAGCTCTTACCTCCACCCTGGTGACCTGAACTATTTACACCCAAACCTACTGTTAAATTCAAGAAGAGAAAAGCTGTTTGGGAAGCAGGTGGCTTGGAGCCCTTTGGGCCTTCTATAAGAAAAAAAAAAAGGTAATGCCTTTCTTTTAATTTAATTTCATGCCATTAATGTTCCTTTTCCTGCCTCCTCTCCCATGAGTGGCTCTGCCAATTAGAAACCACAGTCTCTTCCTTGTCCAGAGCCTGTCTGCTGGCCTCTCCACACAAGCAATTCCAATGGAGTCCAGGCCTGGAAAAGCTGATAAAATCCCTGCACCCAGCCAGTCCACTCCGTTACTGTACCCAAGCAGCACCTGCACTTCACAGGCCCACAGCCTCCTCAGAGCAGGAAGAAACTCCACTGCAGATGAGGACACTGCAGTTCAGAGAGGGGAGGGAACTGGCAAATGACACACAGTGACTTAGTGGCAGGTCCAGGGACAGAACCCAAGACTTGTGGCTCTGCACCACGGCCCTGATGACTTTGTGGGCTGGAACCACTTCCCCATGCACACCTTTCACCAAGGGACATGTGCTGATTCCCTTGAGCTCCAATCTGACTGTCTGCCTACACCTGACCATTCCTTGGGCAGCGACAGGTTGGGACGACTCTCCCAAAGCAGCCATGTGCAAGAGAGTAGAGCTACGAGCCAGACAGAAAGGAAACAGGGGTCACATGTGTTGACAGGTAGTTTATATTATCATCTCACCTAGCAGTCACAGTGCCCGGCAACGCAGGTGCTCGAACCATATTTTATAAGCAGGGAAAAAACACAGAGAACTAAAGATGCAGCAAACTGTGCAGCAAGTAGGGGCAGGACCAGCGTCAGAGACGAGGCCCTCCTGGCAACAAAGTCCTTGTTCCCTCTGCCCAACTGCTCTATCAGAGACCCTAAAACCCAAACAGCACTCCAGGAGGGCTGGGTCCTTAGTGATCCTGTTCTTGAGTTGAGGAAACTGAGACCAGAGGAGGAAATGCAACCTGTCCACTGCCACATGGCTGGTGGGCGGTGGGACCTGCTAGACTCAGAGCTGCTTGAGGCCACAGGTTTTCTCCTAGTGCTGAGGCCGCAGCCGAGCCCCTGGAAGGACTCAATCCACTGCTGACTAAATGAATAAATGACAGAGTGAGGTGAGAGGCCCAACCTGCTGAGACTCCCGCAAGCCAGGTGCGACCTCCCAACTGCCCCACACGTTAGCCTCAGGGACAGGAGACCGGGCTGATGAAGGCGAGGGCAAGACTGAAACCCCACTGGCCTCCCCACCTCACACCCCTCTCTGAGCCCGTGGATCCGTCAGAGGTGTGGGACGTGAGGCTGGCCTGGTCCCCACTCAGCCCTCAGCTCTCCATCAGAGAGCCATGCGGGGAAGAGCTGGTCATTCTTCCGCCCAAGGACTGGGGTTTACCACGTGAAGTGTACCCTCCTCCCAAAAGGCTGGTGTTTGGGGCAAACTGGTCCATTTTATTGATCTCTTTAGTAGTAGCCAATTCACAATACTGCAGTTTTAATGATCATTAATTTTTCATAGTAATAACTGAAACTGCTTATTGTTTACCTGCCACATGCCAGGCACAGATATCTAATGAGATATCTGACATAGGTGGTCTCCTGTCATCCATAGAGCCAGCTGTAGGTAAGCGTGAGCATTGCCATATCACAGATGAGGAAACTGAGGTTGAGGAGAGGTAAAGGGACTTGGCCAAGGTGCACGGCTAGAACGCAGGAGATGCAAACGCAGGTCTGGGGAGCCCCATAGCTCGTGCTCCTACCATGTGGCTGCTGTGGGACTGGGACAAGGGGGTCCGGGTCACAGCTAAGCACGGATGGAAACGGGAGGCAGATGGAAGCCCTGCCTGACTTCCTGGGTGCCCAGCTGACCGGCTTCTCATCCCCAGGCCCAACAGCTAGCACCAGGGCACTTCTCCACGGGCCCACATGCCCTTCCCAGAAGCTCTGGTCAGACAGGGTGGAACTTGGAGCTCTCCTGTTGAAAGCCCTCAGGTGACAGCAACAGGCACCCTTGGTTAAGAACCACTGCTCCCAGTTCTCAGGAGATCATTTTCTCACATCTATGCCCTCTTCTGGAAGGTTCCAAAATGTTTCTTAAGAAATTTGTTCATTGGTTTACAAAGAATATCAGGCCTTCGAACCCCTGAGACCTTACAATTCTAGGATTCTTAACGAAGCAACAATAATTCTGATCCTCCACAAATGGGCTGTGAAGCTTCATCTTTACTAACCATGACGATTATTCCCAAACAGTGTGACGTTTCTGAAAAGAATTTTGGGGTGCACAGTCCTGGGTTTGAGTCCTAGCTCTGCCCTTTTCTAGTGACCTTAGGAAAACTGACTCAACACAAAGCTAGTAAAAGCCTACCATGCCCCCGAAGCCCTGGGCTGGGAAGACTAGAGATATAGCAGTAGACAAAAGGGTCACAGTCTCTCTTGGCTCTGAGTTCCTCATCTGTAAAATGGGAAGCAACCGTTACTCAGTGCCTGCCACGTGCCGAGCCCCTGACGTGCAGGTTTTCACTTCACCCCACCAGGAGCCTCGGGAGCTGAGCTCTCCTGTAACCCCACCATTCAGGGGAGGAATCAGGGCCTCGGGGAGCTGACGTGGCCTACGTGGGCCTGTGGCAGTGTGTGGCGGTGTCTGAGCTCTCTCCCCCTCCCCCTCCCTGCCACTTGGCAGATTAATCCACAGAGTGAACAGGATAATAGGAGAGAGTGCTCTGCAGCCGATCAAGAACCGCACAGATGTATGACATCATGGTTATTAATAATGGAAGCAGCCCAACTAATTCACCATCCCTCCAGATGGACCACCTGAATTGTCTCGAACCTCCTGCAAACAAGGCATCAAATTCTATAATGGTAGAGCTGGGAGGGGCCTTAAGGGTCCAATCCTTTCCTCATTTACAGCGGTGGGGAGTGGACAAAGTGGCGAGGGCAGCCCCCTGAGAGAGCAGAGGCAGCTCTGCCCGCCCCCCACCCCCCACCCTACAGAGCCCAGCCCGGCATGCACAGAGCTTAGCTTTACTGATTGAACCAGGAAGATAATTAGGTCCCAGATCAAACGTCAGCAGTTACCCCCTACAAAGGGTGCTGGCAAGAGAATCAGCAGTGAGCTGCAGTGTGGCCTCTTCCTGGTCCCTCAGCCCAGCTCCTTCCTTTGTACCTGCTGTTCTTCTGCTGGGAATATTCTTTTCCCAAAGCTTCGCATGGTTGTCACTTTCTCATCATTCAGGTCTCATAAATGTCAACTCCTTGGCCATGTGCAGTAGCTCACACCTATAATCCTAGCACTCTGGGAGGCCAAGTCAAGAGGATTGCTTGAGGCCAGGAGTTTGAGACCAGCCTGAGCTTCATAGTATTTGGGCAACATAGCATCTCTATAAAAACAATTAGCCAGGCATGGTGGTGCATGCCTGCAGCCCTGGCTACTTGGGAGGCTGAGCCAGGAGGATCACTTGAGCCTGGGAGTTTGAGGTTGCAGTGAGCCATGATCATGCCACTTCACTCCAGCCTGGGCAACAGAGTGAGACCCTGCCTCAAAACAAAACAATACAAATCAAAAAATGTCAACTCCTCAGCAAACTCTCTGGGCCCCATGTTTAGCTCCTCCCATTCCTCCCTGACATTCTCCATCACACTGCCTTATTGAGTTTCTTCATAGTGTATATCACTATTTAGCTTTATCTTGTCCATTACTATTCATTATCTCTCTTTCCACTGGAATGCAGGCTCCATGAACGAGGGGATTAAATTGTTTTCAATGCTGTAATCCCAAGAATGGTGTCTAGGGCCCAGCAGGCACTCGGCAAACATGTTCAGTGAATTCCCCTAGATGTTGGCCTGGGTCATGGCCATCTTAGCAGCCAGCAGACACTCACTCACTCATTTAATAAATGCTTACTGAACCTCTACTCTGTGCCAAGCATTCTGCTAGGTGCTGGAGTCCTTACCCTCACAGCGCGTTGATAGCTGATTAAAACAAACAACACAGTAGAAGCCAGAGCTTTAGCTGTCCCATCATATATGACCAAAGGACAGTTAACCAGTATCAGCAAATACGGCAGAAAATGGAAGAAATCAGGAGACACAGAGGATGTGCAGCATTGGGTTGAACTTGCAAAAGTTTCCAACATGCTCAGTGCTCATCTTGGGGAGCTAGTGTCGGGTACCCCCACCAGCTCTTGGGGATATGGGGACAAAGGGGCATGCCCATCGTCATGACTGCCTCTTGGCCGCAGTCTAGAACATAACAGGGTGGATGTGTGTGTGAGAGTTGTGTAGGGGCAGATGTGTGAGTGTGAACAAGTGTACAGGATGGAGTGTGCAAGAGTGTGTAGGAGTGAGTGTGTGCATGTGTAGGAGTGGATGTGTGTGTGAATGAGTACAGGATCAAGTATGTGAGAGTGTGTAGGAGTCGGTGTGTGAGCGTACGTGCACGTGCAGAGCAGACATGTGAGAAGTGGGTGTTTGAGTGTGTAGGAGTGCACACACGTGTGCATGTGTGAGGGATGACTGTGGTACCATTACTGAGCTCTTCACCACAGGTTCACATCTGGTTGAACTTTACATGCTAAAGTCCCAGAAACAAATGGCACATAGATGGTACCCGATCATCACTTCATTCATTCAATAATAAAAAATTTACATCTCTATGTTTTCCAAATATATTCTGAAGAGTGTCCACATAAAGCAACAAGACTGGTTCTAGAATAGAATTCTCTACTTCTGGATATAATTCAATGAGGTGAGAGAACTGGATGGGGAGTCCGGGTTCTGGTCCCTGTTTCATCACTAATTACTGGGTGATCTTGGGCCACTGTTTAGCTGTGTGATCTCAGATGAGTCACTTAACTGCTCTGGGCTTCTGCTTACTCTCCATCAAGACAGGGCAATTAGAAATTAGCTCTCAAAGTCTGGTTGCAACGGTACAGCACCACATCACTTCCATGGCAGCCCTCCGAAGCACTGTTTCCTCAGAAAGCGAGCCTATGTAATGTGCAAAGGGCCCTAGACCCAATTAGAAAAATGTTAGGTTTCACAAAGTTAAACAGGTTCTTAATTGCAGGACTTCTCAGAGCCTTTAACTTGCTAATATGGATTGTGATTAGTCAGAGGATGATAGAGAGCTTGCAGAATTTGCCATACTTCAAACAGGGAAACCTTTCAAACAGGGAAACCTTTACTCATGGAACAGCTTTCAGAACTAATGTTCCATAGAACACGCTGGGAAAATCTGCTAGCAGGCACACAGGGCACTTATTAATATCTTCTCTTTTGCAGATGGAACAGAAATGGTGTTTAAGTCACAGAGCAGAGAGCCATGACAAACACCAACCCAGAAATCATCCAAACCACAGAAGCTGGCATGTGCACAGGGCTTTACATTTACAAAACATTTTTATTTATATGATCTCAATTCTCTCTGACAACACACCTCTGAGGACGCTCATCCCCATTTTTCAGACGATAAAACACAGCCTGAAAGAGATTAAGGGAGCTGCCTAGAGCCAGTTAAGGGATGGACCCATAACTTGGCCCTATCAGTTTCCCCTATGTCCTTCATCAAACCATCAATAATTATATTTTTATAGAAAAACAATTGTGGCCACGACGCAAAGACCCCTGCAAGATTATAAGCCTGATGCCATCGGCACCTGTTCTGTAGCCACCAGCACTCCTGTCTGGCGTCCAAGCACCCTACACTGGTGAAGAGGGGATGGGGAGGGTGCTCCCAGAAATGCCCATGGAGTAGAGGCGCTCTGGAAACACCCAGGCTGTGAGTGAGGCAGGAGTAGCTCTCTGCTGGTCGCCACACCCTCCTGATTAAGCCAGGTACAGCCCTCCTAGGAGGTACCCCCAGTGCCAGGTGCCATCGAGCAAGGAGGAGGGGGGCTCGGGAAAGGCCAGAGCTATGCTAGTTGAACTCACTCCCAATGAGCCCGGAGGAGCCCAGGGGCGGTATTCAGCAGTTCCCACCGGCTGTGCCGCGTCCCACCGTGTGGCAGTGCGAGGGGTGAGCTCCGTGGCTGCGTGAGGGTCTGCGCTGGACACAGAAGGCTGTGCACGCCAGTGGCTGTACCAGGCGCGAGTGTGCTAGAGAAGTGTGTGAACGCGGGAACGCTTGTGTCACCCTAGGGTGGTGACAGAAGTAGTGTCTGAGAAACGCTGGCAGAGAGCGTGTGCATCAGGCCACCTCAGGCTGCGGAGAAGCCGGGGTCCCTCGCACCAAGGGTCCCGGGAGTTGGCACCGACGCGCTCCTGTACGCGCGCCCGCGCCCAGCCCTCTCCCACCGGCGCGGCTCCCTCCAGCCCCCCGCCGCCCGCCCGGCGATGCCCGGCTCCGAGGCTGCCAGGCCGCGGCGCGGACGCGGCGCGCGGGGCGCTCCCGGCTTACCTGCGCGGCCGCGGCTCCGCTGCTCCGGGCTGGGCTGCGCCGCGCTGGACTGGGCTGCGCTGGGCTGCGCGCCCGGCCTCCGCGCGGCTCGGCAGCGCCCGCGCGCTCGGCTCCGCCCGGCTCGGCTCCGCCCGGCGGTGCCCCGGGCGCTCGCTGGCGGCCCACGCGGCGCGGTGTGGGCGCGGGGCGGGCTGGCGGGCGGGCGCCGGCGGCGGGCGCGGCTCCGGGCCGCCCCGCGGCCGCTTGGAAGCTCCTTATTTGGGCAGTGATGTCAGGGGAAGTCGCAGGGGCCGGACCACCCACTTCTTTCCATTCAGTCCCCAGAGTTTCCTGTCGCCGAGCCCGGGGACCCCGCTGCCTGCCCGGGGCGCCTCTACCGCCTGCTCGGCCTCGCCGCCGGCCTCCCTGGGATGCCCTCGTGGCCGGGGTCGCAGCTGGGCCGGGGCGCGGCTGGCGGCTGCTGGGGAAGGGGCTCCTCGTCTGGGGAATCCCCAGCTCCTGGCGACCTCGGGGAGGGTCTGCGCGGCGGCCTCCTCGGTGACAGGCCGTGTCACTCCGGGCGCCGCCCCTCCCTCCGCGCCCGCCCCGGCTCCCGCGCTGTCATTTCCTCCTGGGCCCTCTGGGGAGGGCAGTCAGGGAAGCCCGGGTCGCCGCCGCTGGGGCCCTGCCGCTCAGCGCCACGCCTTGGCCGCACCGGGGCCCGGCGGGCGTCCATCGCAGTCCCCAAAGTGCGCGCTCCCCGCCTTCCTCCTAGGTGCCAGCCCCGCTCCGGGAAGCCCGCGCCTCCCCACTCGGGAATCCGCTTTAATGAGCTCTGGGCGGGGCGAGCCTGCTGGGGCCTCCCTAGGCTCAAGCCTGGGGTGGGGGTGGGGGACACCCGGGGCTTCCCAATAGCGGGACTTTACCAGAAGCAGCATGATCCCAGGATTTGGGCCTGAGTCACTGTGAGCCTTGCTCTGGCCAGGACCAAGGGCACTTGAGCCAGCCCCCATCCAGGCTCCCACCAGTCTGCGGAATGGCCAAGACCTGAGACCTCATCATGATCTATATTTTGCAGATGCCTATCCTGAGGCTTAGACATCTCAGGTGATTTGTCAAAGGTCAACCCTCTGCCATAGTAGAACCAGGGCTGACCCTGGGTTTGGCTGACTTCATGAACAGCCCCAGGAGGAGATCATGGAACTGGGGGTTAAAGAGGGGTAAAGCCAGGACTAGAGCCAGGTAAGTTAAGTGCCTAGGGTGCAAAATTTAAGGAGGCTGTCTCATTCAGGGTTATGAAAGTTCACGGACCACAGGGTAACTGACCACCACGCTGACCAGGGCTTCCAGGAAGGATCCTTGGCAACTCCAGGCTTCCTCTGGCTCCCAAGTGATGGCCTCAAACATATCTGGGCCCAAGAGGCAGGACTAGTGGCCCTGGGGATTTCTCTGTCTTCCTACAACAGCCTCCAACAGAGCCACCACCCTCCCTCCAAAGCCAGGGCAGAGAAAACAGACCCCTCCAGACTCCCAGGTTTAGTGGAGGGAACCCCAGCTTCCTGAGGTGCACTACACTCCAAGGGGGGGGGGGAAGCCATGGCTCCAGGGCTTGCATGGAATGAAGGCAGGTGTGACTGCAGCTGGCCATGGGCCTGCATGCTCATGTACACAATCGTAGACCCACTGACCAGCTGCCAAGCCTCCCGGCTATTCTGTGGATGACCACCGCCCCTGTTTCTCCCAACTTCCATCAGCTCTCAGAGCTCAATCCCTGCTTTAATTGGGTCAACTCCCTTCTGACAAAGCCCCAAAGGGAAGGACCACACTCCCTGATCTTGCATGCAAGGCCCCACTGACCAGCTGCATCTCCTGCAGCTCAGCCCACCGTGCCCTTTGCCCAGGCACTGCCCTGCACACATGCACAACCCTGCACCAGTTTTCACTCCTTGAGGTCTTTGCACAGGCTTTCCTCTTTATCTGAAATGCCCTCTCTACTCCTGCTGTCCTTCATACCTTGAATCAAGCCTGCCCTTGATACAGGTCCTTCCGTTGAGTAGATAGAGCCCCTGGGACAGATCCCTGCCCTTCACTCCATTCCCACCTTGCTCTAGCTGTCCTGCTTACTGTTCTGGCTGGAAGCAGCTCCAAGACAGAGGCGGTGGGTGCCTTGTTATAATTCATCTGCCCTTAGGGGTGGCTTTTTGTCATTCACACAAAGGCTCAGATGACAGCTTTGCTCCTGCCCCAGGTTGAGTGTCCCACTCCCCTTTGAGAGGTGGCCTGGCCCCATCTGACCCTCCCAGTGGACTTAGTCATACTCTTGTGCTGCCACAGGCAACTCAGTAGTTCCTGCCCCTGCACACATGCCCATTGCCCCACAGTGCAGTTGGTCATGGGGGACTCTCCAGATTGGGAACTGCTGGGAACTTTCCACCTTGATTCTTCTCTCTTCCCAGGACTGATAAGTTTACAAATGCTTATTGAGTGAACAAATGATCCTGAGGGGCAAATACAAAGACAAATTAACCAGAGGAGGGGCATAATTTATCCAACTCAGAACTGTGGCTGAGGTTCTAGTGTCCCTGGCTGGGGGGTGAAATGGAAGGTGGGGTTCTCAGCTAGATAGGACTGGATGCTCAGGAGGCTGAGTGGTTTGGGATTTGTCTCCCTCCTTCAGCTTGGCAAACTCCTCCGCAGGCCCTAGGCAGCCTGGGACATCGCATTCCAACCCCTAAACATACAGAGTCCTGAACTGGCCATTGCAAGGTGGAGGGGAAGGGATGAAGGAAAGCACCATTTATCGAGCATTGTCACTGTACCACACACAATCACACCTGATTCCCCTGAGCCCTCCAAGCCACTTAGGCCCCTGTAGCTATAGCCACCCTCCAAGCCAGGAATGTCAGCCAGGGAGTGCTCACATAACCAAAGCCACCTATCCCTACCTCAAGACTTAGCCCCTACCCTAATCCTTGTGCCAATTCTCACTGAAGGCCCAAGGTCTTCAGGGCTCTGGGACATTCAGTGGGGGCTGGCAGCTCTGCTTGAGGCCAGTGGCCAGAGAACCTACTTTTGCTCTGTGAGACACCACCCCAACCCTGGGGCCCAGGGCACCTTTCCCACCCAGTATCTGGAAGGCAGGTGGTGCCAGGTGCCAGTTCCTTCCTATCAGCCCCATCCCCTGCATGTAACTGGGCCAGGTCTTGAGAAAGTCCCAGCACTTGGCCCTGGGGGCCTTCCCACATTCCTTCATTCCTCAAACATGAATCAGGCACCTTCCCTGTGCTGGGAGCATGTAACACACAAGCCTGTGTTCTAGGAGCTCCATCCAAGGATGGAGACTGACAGGTAAACAGATACCTCAATGTAACCAGCTAAATGCTACACAGCTGTCTGACAAGCTCGGGGAGGAGCGGGGTTGGGGTGCACAAGATGGGGAGATAAGATTCATTCTACTTCTAGGGCTACAATTCAAGAAGACTGTGGTTCAGGTGTCCCAGGCTAAAATGCTGATCACTTGTTTCCATGGAAATGCTACACACACATACACAAACACACACACACTGGGCTTAGCTCTGCTGTAAAGCCAGCATCACGCACAGAGACTTCACAAGCTAAAAGGGATTGGAGCCGAGGGCAGGGCTGGCATCTGATCTGCCATCTAGAAGGCTGTCTCCCTGTGAAATTTTATTTCCAGCTTCTAACAACCAAATTACGGTTACACTTTTGGAACATGCTATGGTTCCTAAGGAGCCAGGGACTGCCAGTGTTCTTGGGAGTGCTTTCAGGGTGGAGCTGGGCCCTCTGGGTTAAATACACTTAGGTTTTAGACTTTCTTACCAACCATCCCTATCTCCACTTCCCATTCCCATAGTCATGATTTCCTGGCCTCAGGTGCTTTGTATTGTTTATCTAGTGTGTGTGTGTCTCTGTGTGTGTGTGTGTGTCTGTGTTTGTTATGGATGCAGTCTCCATAGATCTGTTGCACACATGAAGCTTCTCTCCTGGGACAGACACCTGGAGATTCTTGCAGTTCATGGCTGTCACCTCCTGGAGTCTGACCCTCTAGACTCAGTCCCATTCTCTCTGTCCAGCCTGAGAACTGTTTCCAGCTTCCTACCTCAGCCCTTAACCTCATGCTGTGGGTAACAGCCTGGGCCTTGGAGCCCCACAGAGCTGAGTTCAGACCCCAGCCCCACACTTACTAACAGTGTCACCTTGGGCATGTTACTGGATGTCACAAATCTTGACTTCCTCATCTCGAAGGGCTGCTGTGAAGTTTTAATACTTCACAAGATACTGTAATAGAGCCCTTAAAAGAGTACCCATACCTACTGGGTGCTCCATAAACAGTGGCAATTACAACTTTGTTCCCATACTGTGACCCAGAATCCTCCCCATCCCATACTGCTCATCTTCATTAATGGGGTACCCATCATCTCCAGCTGGAAGCCAGAATCCCTTCTCCAAACCTGCTGCCCAGGCCAGGCCACCACCATCAACAAGTTACAGCAGCCTTCTCCCTGCTACTGTGCCCAGCCTGCCTCTTCAATGCCTTCTCCACACAGGTGGAACTTGCTAAGACAAATTGAAGTGGGTCCCTGTCCAGCTAAACTGCTCTACCTATTAGTGCCTTTAATAACAGAGCCTCTGTTTACCTGTCCAAGCCTCCCTCTCATCCACCCTGGGCTCCCACCACACAGGATCTCTCACTGCTTCTGAGCCTGCCAAGCGCATTTTGCACATGCTCTTCCCTACACTGTTCCCATCGCCCATCTCTGCTTGGCCAGCTCCCACTCAGCCTCCCAGGCCAGCTCAAAGGCTACTTCCCTTGCGAAGGCCTCCCTAGACCCCAGGTGGCATTGGCTGCTTCCTTCTCTATGAGCCTCCAGCACTTGGTACAGACTGTCCGGCCTGCACCCCACTCTGTGTAGTCACATCTCCATGTGTCTGTTGCCCCTGTAGATTCCTCATCTCCAGGCATGACATCTTAGCTCCAGGAATGTCACAAGTATTCAGAGCATGTTGAACAACACATTTCTGTCCCTCTGACCCACCTGTCCATAAACAACAACTACAAGAGACCAAGCTCCTGACAAGTTTTCCCCAAATGACAAAAGCATCCTCTTTTCCTATACTTTGGACTGAGACTTTGGCCTAAGCCTTGGGACTGCCTCATTCTGGCTTTTCACTAGCATTCTGGGGACTCCCACGGGGCCCAGAGGGCCACAGGTGGGGAAGGCGGGGCCTTGGGCTCCAGGAAATCACAAGATTAGTCAAGCCACACTCTCCTGGCAGCTGTGAGAACAGGTTTTCCCCAAGCCCAGGGATCTGAAGAACCATCCATAACAATAAACACTGACTCTGCCCATGGCTTCATGCTCACCAAGGAAGGCACAGAAGTATAGCATCAGCTTCTACAGCTTGGATTAAGGTAGACTTGGGTGCAGGTCCTGGCCCTGGCACTTACTAGCTGCTTAACTCCCCTGTGCCTCAGGTTCCACTGCTATAAAATGGGGAGAAAAACACATCTCAGGAAAAGATGATGAGGATTAAATAAGAGCCCACGAAATTAAAGGAGAAAGTCATTTCACGTATCAAGGACATAAATTGGCATGTAATAGATGCCCATGTAGGAACCCCACCCCCACCCTCACCTCAAGCTCTTTGTGGGCCACTATGATGAATAAGACTTAGTCCTTGTCTATAGCTCATAAAATGAGGGAGGGGAAAATGACCATTAAATCAGACACCTTAAATATGCACACACAAGGTAACAGCAACAGACATGACCAGAAAGAGTTCTGGCAGCAGCAGAGGGAGAGGGAGATTCTGGGCTGGACTTATGTTCTTCTCCCCTCCCAACAGTGATTGATACCACCCATGGGGCCAGCCCAGGGCCAAGGGCCAGGTGGGGCAGGGGTGGGCAGGAAGGAATCCCAGGGCAAGACAAAAAAGGCACGAAGGATCAGGCAGCTGCTACTCTGGTTCCAGAGGGACCTTGCACACTATGGAAAATAACTATGACAACAGTGGATAAAAGCAGTGAATGACACTGAAGGCACAGGAAGGACAGATGAATTCGGGAGGGGCAGGCCTGGCTCGAAGGCAACTTCCAGGAGCCTCTATCCAATAACAGCAAAGGAATGTGGAAGTGGTCTCGCCCCAGCGCTGCTCCGCTCCACCCCTCTGCAGCCCTTCTGACCTCTCAAGGCAGAAGGTAGGGACTCCAATCCTCCATCCTTCAGCCTTGAGCCTTCCCACTCAGAGTCATGCACAGGGCAGGGCCTGGCCTGGGCAGGACAGCTCACTAGTTCTTGAACACGATGTGAATTTTTATCCTCCACGCTTTTGCCCATGCTGTTCCCTCTACCTGGAATGCTCTTCCTTCCCTTCCTATCTCCTCATCCACTCTTCCCTTCAGCTCCCCTATTAACCTTCCTTGCCTATTTAGTGAACTCATCCTATAAGGTCTCCTTCCATTGTCCTGTTTTTCTTGCTTTTTCCTGATCATCTCCAATCCTCAGCAAAATTAAAATGTTCTTGGAACTTGCTTTGCATATGCCATCAAAACATTTATCACATTATAGTAACATATCTATATGTCTGATGTCCCCACCAGGCTGGGAGAGCTCTCAGGGTCTCTGCTTGCCCTCTGGTATAATAGGTGCTCAATAAATCAGCACTGGATGGCTTTCTTCTTGTGCTTCCCACAGCTGGAGTGGCACACAGCAGCACCTGCCACCCTGCCTGGGACTGAAAATGAAGCCTCCATGGATTCTTCAGGAAGTCCAGGCTCTTAACACGGTCAGCTACCTGCCTTCCCCTCTGAAAACAGGTCCTCTGAGTGCTGTCTTTCCCGGGCCACCCTCTGACTTCTCGCAGCTCGCCCTCACACCCACCCTGAACTCTAACTGGGAGGATGAGAGTCCCAGCAAGTGTCCTGGGCACCTGGCTGGGTTCCACTTAGAAAGGGCTGAGTCATGGGAACCTGAGGGCAGAGGCGGCGTCCCCAAGGGTGGCAGGCTGGGCAGGGTTGCGGGGAGAGCTGGGGAGGGGAAGGCAGGCATATAGATTTGGTGGCTGGGTCTGGGTTTGGAGGTGAAGCATCAATAGCAGTTTGGGGGTGGGGAGGAGGGTGTAATGGTTAATTTCATGTGCCATCCTGATGGGGCTGCAGGGTGACCAGAGAGTTGGCCACACATCATTCTGGGTATGTCTGTGAGGGTGTTTCTAGATTAGATGAATATCTGACTCAGTGGGCTGAGTAAAGCAGATTATCCTCCCTAGGGTGGGTGGGCCTCATCCAGTCCACTGAAGACCTGAATAGAACAAAAAAAGCTGTGTCAGAAGGAAGTCCCCCTGTCCGCCTGCTGGAGCTGGGACATTGGTCTTTTCTAGTCTTTGAACTCAGAGTGAAACATCAGCTCTTCTTTGGTCTCAAGCCAGCCAGCTTTCAGTCTGGAATGTACACCAGTGGCTCTGTTGGTTCCCAGGTGTTCAGGCTTAAACCAGAACGACTCCACAGGTACTCCTGCCTGCAGATCTTGGGACTAGCCTCCATACTCACAGGAGCCAATCCCTTACCACAAATCTCCTTATCTGTAGCTACATCTATATATCTCTATCTATATATCTCTGTCTCTATCTCTAGCCTATAGGTTCTGTTTCTCTAGAGAACCCTGCCTAACCCAGATGGCTAAGGCATGAATTCCCCTAGCTGCCAGGAGGGCTGCATATTCCTTTTATGGGGTCCCACTTCTCCAACTCCCTGAAATGAGTAGGCATTTCCTACCCCCTCACATCTGCTTGTGGCCCCAATCTCCAGGAGTGCCTCTTTGCAGCACAAGCTGTCACTCCTCTGTGGACCCCTAGCTCTCACTGTGGGGCCTAGCACCCAGTAGATGCTCAATAGTGCTACTGAACAAATGTGGACGTCGCACTTATCTGGCTAGCTCTTTATAGTTTTGGGCACAGTCACACCTGCACTCTCACGTCATCCCAAGCTTTGGCGCAGGACAGGTACCAATAGCCCAGTTATCAGATGAGCAAACAGAGGCCCAGAGAGGGCCCAGGGGCAGTCCCAGCAGAGGGACCCTGTTTTCAGGGCGTGAGCTTCCTGCGGAGAGGCTACAACCAGTGTTTAGCAAAGGCAGGATGCTGCCCTGGGCCCGGGCGCCCTGTCTCCCCTGATTTGTGCATTTTGTAACACATGTTCAGCTGCTAAGAGCCAGGCCCTGTTCTAGGAACTTAGAGTACATCAGTGAACAAAATGGACAAAATCCTTGTCCCCATGGAGCTTACATTCTAGAGGAAAGAGACAGACAATAAACAGCAAACAGAATAAATGAGTAAATTATGTAACCCATTGGCAGGAGCTTTGTACTATAGAAATAAAGTAGAACCGAGTCAGGGAATCAGGAATGCAGGGATGACAAGTGGGTCACAGATTTAAATCGGGTGGTTACAGTAAACCTCATTGAGAAGGTGACATTTGAGCAACGACTTGAAGCAGGTGAAGAATTAAGTTGTGGTTATCGGGGCAAGGCCTTCACAGGCAAAGGGGACAGCCAGTGCAAAGGCCCTGAGGTGGAGTGTGTCAGGCATATTACACGTGGCCTGTAGGCCATCGTGAGAACTGTAGCTTTAGGAGAAATAAATGAAGGCCCCCACAGCAGACCTCCAAGGGATCCCACTCTTCCCTGAGAGCAGGGCCCAGCTTGGGCAGGCGAGGAGAGTCAGAGACTACCTGCATGGAGGTGAGAGCCACAAAGAAGAGGTGGGAAGAAATGTCCCCTGATCACCGTCCCCCACTGGTTCAGCCAGACAGCCCCAAGCTGAGGCAGCTCCTGAGGGCGGGAGGCAGGCCCCTCCCCACCCTGCACCCCCTGAGCCTCCCTGTGAGATGTGTGAGGAGTGACCGAGACCAGGAGAGCACTACGGGTAGGCCGTGGAGCGCCGGGCGCCCAGCTGGCCGTCACCATTGCCACTCAGCCTCGATGGGGCGGCAGGGGCCCCGCTTCCTCTACTACACACTGGCAGATGTAAGAAGCAGATCTGCTCCTGAAGCACAGAGAAAGTCGCAGTTAGCAGCCTAATTTTAGACTGAGCATCTGCTCTGCTGTCCCGGAGATGCAGTTCTGTCTGGGATTTGCTCCTTCTGGAATTGCCAGAGAAATGAATCCTGTTCCGTGGTACGGATGCTGGTGTCCAGCTCAGAGCGAGCCTGCAGGCTCCTGGCCTGGGGAAGCCCCCGGAGCGGTGCCACACTGGCCATCCGTGTCCTCGGGACTCATCTCCCATCTCACACCTGTGGCCACAGAGTCCCAAAGGTGCCGTCTTTGATCCTACTCTGCCTTTGAAAGCTGGCAGGACAGGGTGACTTCCACCCATGCCCACACTCCCAGGCCCCAGCACAGGTCCCGAAGGGCAAGTCCCTGATAAGGACAGCCCAGTGGAAGACGTGGAAATCACAAAGGGAGAGCCAGGTGTTTGCAAACCTTCCCAGAAAGACTTGTCAGAGGAGATGACTTTTGAGTTGGATTTTGAAGCGTGGGTAGGTGTTTATCAGTGGAAAAGCCAGGAAAAGCCATCAAGGCAGGCAAACTGCTTAAAAGAGTGGTGAATGTTTGGGAATGCCCTGGAGAGGGGGAAGGTGGGGGAGGAAGTGGGGAGACTGTGTGGGGGCCGGGGGGCTGCGTGCAGTTGGGCCACAACTCTGTCTAAGGAGTTGGCTGTGTCTGCAGGTGGGAGAGCCTGTGGGGGGCAGTCTGGATGGGGGTGGGTGGCATCTAGATGGAAAATCCCATGTCCCTGTCATCTGGGAGGGCCACCTTCCTGGTCCCCTTCTTCCATGGTCTGTCGGATCCTTTAGGGCCCTCCGCCATCTACCTGGCACATGCAGGACAGGCCCCAAGTGCAGGGTGCCTGCTCCATCCCCAGACTCCCGCCCTCTCTCTGCCCATGTGTCTCCTGGCACCGGGCCCCTCACCTCCCCCAGGCCCGGCCACTGTGACCACTGCTCAGTCCTGGCCTCAGTCCCCCATTCCCATGGGCAGTTTCCCCTCTTGCTTCTCTGGGCTCAGCTTTCCACCTGGTGCTGCTACCCCAGATTCCTCAAGACCTGCAGTGTGACCTGCAGTCCCAGTGCCTCTCCCTGCCTCTGCACTGCCCTGTGGCACATGGAAGGTTCCACGTGTGGGAGGCAAGCCCTGTTCTCGGGGCTAAGGGCTTTCTACACATCGCTTTGTTTAATTCCCCTAGCAACCCTTTAGGGTGTTTATTATTATCCCATTTTACAGGTGAGTAAAAGGGTTTGATGAGGTTAACTCTGGTGGGGCTGCAGTGTGGACCCCTCTGTCTGTCTCGTCTTTCTCCCCACCAGGCTCCCTCAGGCCCCAAGGGCAGGGACTAAGCAGCTGTGCCCAGGACAGAGGTGACCGAGACATCTGGCCAGCCCAGGTGGGGAGTGCAGAGAGTGGAAGAGGAGGAGGATGCACCCAGGGACGCTGCCTTGAGTCCCTTGAGAAAGAGTGAGTTAAAGGCTTATGTAAAGAGATTTGCAAATAGATCCTACAAAACAACATTTGGATGATTTAAGTGTTAAGGAATCAGAACCATATGGATTAAATGTCCCTGACGTTACGTATGGTTTTAAAAATTAGAAGGAAATGTACC
The DNA here is from genome assembly GCA_008086735.1 of Cheirogaleus medius. Classification (NCBI taxonomy): domain Eukaryota; kingdom Metazoa; phylum Chordata; class Mammalia; order Primates; family Cheirogaleidae; genus Cheirogaleus; species Cheirogaleus medius. The sequence continues at coordinate 27,770,042 of VBSM01000529.1, forward strand.
GGGAACACACACACATATAAAATATGTAAGGCTAGACCACATTTTTAGCTTTACAGACATGGAATTATTTGAAAAATAACAACACAGCATTCATCCCACGTCTGCCAGCCCCCTCCCCTGGCCTTGTCTTCTCCCCCCGACCAAATGAGGATCAGCTCCCTCCCCAGGGGCCCAGCCTGAGAAAGAGACTTCCCAGAACAGCAGGCTAGATGCTCTAACCACAGAGCAGTCAGAGCCAAACAGCTGGGGCAGGAGCGGCTGGGTCTCCCAGAGGCCAGATGGGTGGTCTCAGGTGCAAGGGGGCAGTGGGAGAATGCAAGTTTCCCAAGAGGACCTTTGAGTACTTTATAGAGAAGATGTTGAAGAGCTGGGGGGAGGTGAACACTTCCCAGGGCCAGCATTTTCATTCATAATTGCTTCTGTCCCTTACTCAATTCTCCCAGCAACCATGGGAGGAAAGAGTTATTACCCCCATTTCACAGGCGGGAAAGCGGAGGCTGAGAGGGCTGGGTTCTCTGCTTGGTGCAGCCTGGGTATCCCGCTCAGGCCCCAGAGCCCCTCCCCACTCCACCTCACTCAAAGCAAACCAAAGCCTTGAGCCTGAGTCCAGAATCTTTAACCCCAAGCGTTTTTAAAAAAGACTGTCTTAGCTTCTCTAAGTTGAAGGATTATCTGGCAGGGTGTTTTGAAGGAGTCCTTAAATATAGATAACTCAGGTTTGGTTGTGAGTCTAAATTGCACGTGGTGTTGAGCTGGGGGGAAAGGCATATACTGCTCAGTTTGGGAAAAACCAAACCATCAGAAATTTCCCGGCCAAGTCCTGGTGGGGCAGGGAGAGGATGAGAACCAAAAGCCAGTCTGTTAAAGGCATCACATCAAGGCCAGGCATGTGGGACCTCCCTGCACCCTCCCCCAGCCTGTGCAGAAGGTGGAGGAGCTGTCTTCCTTCTGCAGAGAAGGGAACGGGCGGGCGCAGAGAGCTTAGGCGTGCGGCTGCATCGCCAAGCCGAGCCCCTCTGACACTGGGGCGGGTGCGTTCTCCTAAGCCCTGCTGGCTGGGGCCAACCCTCCCAGAGAGGGCTGAGGTAGCCAGAAGCAGGTTTGTCGGGAGAATTAAATGCTGCCCAGGCGTACATGCGGCCTCGTGCCAGGAAAGCTGGCACCATGTCTGTCTTGGGCACTGCCAGGTTCCCGGCGTCCTGTCCAGTGCCTGACGTTTCTTAAATGATCATTGAACAAATCAGTGGACGAAGAGGAAGGAGGCCTCTAGGAGCCGTTACGTCCTCCCTTCTCTTTCCTCTGTTCCTCACTTGCGCCTTTGTTCTGTGGACACAGGGAAGGCCTTGACACTGATGTATTTGTTCTGGCAACGCTTCGTTCTGTTCAAGGGAATCCGCGCCTTACAGCCTGTCTAGAGCGCTCGGGGTGCTGATGTGAGCCTGGCGTACTTCAAGGACATGGGATTCTCAGGGCAGGAAATAAGGAAAAAGGAGAAAGGGCACAGGAATGGGGACAGAGAAGGCGAGAGACTCCCAACTCTGGAACTTCCTCCCTGTCCTGAACCCGGGACCTCTCCAAAAATTTGCAGCAGATCTGACTGTTGATGTGTTTCTTATAAGGACCTATAAACAGGTGTCCTTATGTCTAGTCCTAACCCAGGCTGACCGGCTGCAGGCCACCAGGACGGAATCCTCACGCTGAGATCAGACGCAGCTGCCCTTCTACTCACGCACCTCCGAGGGGTACCTTCCCCTGGGCAGTTATGCCGGGAACACACTGCCCGTTATGGTCGCCTTGGAGATGCTCGACGTGTGCAGCAGGGGAGAAGCTCTAGAGCAGCTGGTAACGAAAACAGCCCATCTTTAGCCCACACTTACTGGGACACAACAAGGACCCCCCTTCCCCAACACAGGCCCCACCCCTGCACCCCATGGCATTCTTACAGTGCTGGCACAAGTTGTCTAGAAGGCTCCTCTGAGGCTGTCTGCTGGCTTCTCATTTACAGAACCCAACCTCCCACGGGTGTCTCTGTCCTCCCACAGTATCCCTGGTGTCCTCTACTCCAGGATTTAATCCATATCCTGCTGGGCCCAGGCCTGTTCTGCTTAAATCCTCTCAATGTTTTCCTTTGGCTGTTGAGACAAAGACCAAATTCTTTCACACGGTCTCCAAGGCCTGCTTCAGGGGCCCTACCTGCCCCTCCCGCCTCATCTGCCTCTCACTCCACCTGAGGCACAGGGTCTTATTTCAGTCCCCTTGGCCTCAGGGCCTTTGCACATGCTGTCCTCTGCCTGGAATGCCCTGCCTATCCACCCCTTCCTCACACAGTCGGCTGTTCTCCAACCCTTCCATTCCCCCTTGCATGCTACCTCCTCAGGGAAGCCTGCCTGACCCCCCAACTGAACCAGGTCCCTTGGACACATTCCCCAGCACCACGTACTTCCTCTTTGGCATCAGGTATCAACATTTATAACTTCTCTTGATTGTGTAACTTCTTGTCTGATGACTGGCTCCCCCTGTGATGAGGATGTCGCATGTGCTTTCCTCACATCGAATCCCCAGAAACTGCCACGGCAGCTGCTGTGAAAACTCCACACGTGGACTTTTTTCTCAAGGCCAAGCTCTGGGATCAGAGAAGCGATCACCCTGCGGTGTAATCACCGAGGTGCTTTCCTACTCAGAGCCTGCCGCGCCCTGGGAAGACAGGGACTCTACCGCTCATCCACGAGTCCCGCCTGGAGTAGAGTATGAGTCAGGGCTGGAGTGCACAGGGGCGGCGGGGGAGCCCGCGGGGAGCAGAGCCAGGCCATGGGCCCGTCCACACGGCCCCGCTCAGACGCAGCTAATGTCACAGAGCTGAAGTGACACAGAGTCTTGTGGGCTGGGGACAGCTGAGAACTGCACCAGGGTGGGCAGCATCTAAAGCCACATTACCTCCCTTCCACCGCCAGCTCTGAGAGCCTGGGGTGAGGCTGGCGGCGCTGGGGGAGTTTCCTCCCCACGCAGGGTGAGGGGAAGAACAGGGGACTCACACGCTGGCCCCGGGTGTCTCACAGATTCACTGTGAGAGCATGACAAGGTCACATGATGCTTCTGAGCCTCAGTTTCCTTATCTGTAAGATTGAAGAGATGAGCCAGTACAGAATGACTGACATTTTATACCCCATCATCGTTGACTCAGCTCTTTCATCCGATCCCAGGGTAATGGACAACAGTGTTTTTTTGGTTTTTTTTTTTTTTCTGTTTGATATCCTCTCTCCCCTTTCTTCTGGCAAGAATTCCTCAGGACACTGTCCCCTCAACTCCAGTCTCAGTTCTGTCAGGGCTTTCCTTCCCACTCCCCTGGCCACCAGTCTGGCCAAACACTGTAGTCTATTGGTCTAGGAATAGTCCTGTGACCCATGCTGGGCCAATCACAGCACCTCCCTGGGAGTCTTCACCCTGTAACAGCTGGGAGGAAGGCTGCTTTGCTATCTGGGGTCACCAGCAGGATGGTGAAGGTCAGGAGCCCACAGGGGCCCACAGCCCTTGTCCACGCCCTATAGTCACTGTGTCACGCTGTATGGAGGATAAAGCCCAAAGGCAGCAGATGAGACTGAGGTCAATGCAAAAAGGGGTCAATGTAAGAAGCATAGGGAAAATAAGAGTCTGATAACCTGATATTGTATCAGTTCCTGGATCTAGCCATGCCTGACTTCCACCCACCTATTCATCCCAGTAATATGAGACAAAACTCAATCTCTCTCCTCCCACCCCTACTCTCTCTCTTCTTAAGCAATCTCTGAAAGGGTGGTAGTCATGAAAATGAACATGCACTGAGAGCCATGACTACTCTAACATGGCTCACATGTGTCATCCTATGCAGTCCTCACGGCAAGCCTATGTGGTAATAGAGAAATACAATTCTGTGACAGAAGACAAAGGACACTAGAATAGGAAGTTAAGGACCTGAGCTCTAATCCTGGCTCTGCCATGCACCAGCTGTGTGATGTTGAGCCGGTTTCTTAACTTCTCTGGGCTTATCTTTCCTTCTCTGTGAAATAGAGGAGTGATGCCTACTTCAAAGGCTGCCAAGAGGAATGACAAGACAACACAAATGAAAGAGCCAAGAATGGGTCCTGGCTAGGGAAACTTTAATAAATGTTAGCTGAGCCTGTTAAATCCAGAAGTCCTTTCTAGAAAGACAGTTCTATTATCTAGTCTTGTTTCTAAAAGTGTTGGCCGTGAATTAAAGAAGAGAGGAATATGTGAGAACCTCTCAGCCAAAGTCCAATACCCGGTTAACACCTCGCATCGGTCCCTGACTGTCACATCTCCAACGACAAGAGACTGGCTGATGAGTCTGCCTCCCTGCACGCCGGCAGCCAGGTGAGCCCACAGGGATGGCAGTGACAGCAAGTGGTATTGTGTCGCCAAGGCGAGGAGCCTGTTAATGGAGTCCGGACGGGCCTGCGCTGCTTGCAGTCTCCCCTGGACGGTGTGGAAAGGATGGGCCAGGACTATGAAAAGGCTGAACTTGATCCTGAGGCCCCAGCTAATGGGCTGTTGGCTCTGTTGGGATGGGGGCAGGGCGTGCCCCTGTGCTGGGCTGTCTGAGAAGTTGGACAGTTTGTATCACCTTCCAAAGAGCCATTCTGAAAACTGCTGCTCTGAACAAACATGTTGGTTCCATTTTGCGATGTGACTGTGGGGAGATTTCCATCGAGCGTGGTTTGCAAGGCGATTCTCCTCTGTTGTTTACTCTCGGTGATCCCCACAGCCTGTTCCTGGCAGGCGTCTGTGTCTGCTGCACTACTGGGCCGCTGGGACCTGGACGCTCCGCTCCAGAGAGAGACTGAGCTGGCTGGCCCCTCCGTCGGGAGCTTGATTGCGACAATGCATTAGGCAGCTGGCCACCAGGCCCACAGGGCCTGCCCACACCCTCCTCAACCTTGCCCTTCTCAGCCGGCCCTGGCCCAGGCTGGCACTCTCTTAGGACACCCCTCCCCACCAATCAGGGGAAGCTGTAATTAGCCAGGCTGCTCCAGGCCAGGGTCTTGGAATTCCTGCGGGCCTGGGCCTAGAGAAGCAGGCTTGTCCATTTCCTCTTCCCAGGGGTGGCCTCCGACTTCCGCTTCTCTCCACCCACTCACCTCTTCCCTGGAACCACAAGTGCACAGCCGCAGGCACTGAACAGTCTGAGCAGGACCTCTGTCTCCCACCCATCCCCCACCTATCCAAGCAACCTCCAGAGAAACCCCATCCCCATGGGGCCCAAACAGACCACGCCTCTTGGTTACGGTGACTGTGACTACTGCCCTACCCACTTGAGGCCAGGTCCCCGCGGCTGCCGAGGCTCAGCAAGCCAAGCTTTGTGTCTGCTCAGGCGATGACAGCTCTCCAGCCAAGAGGCCACACCTGATCCCAGAGAGGAGGAAGTTCCCCTTAAGCACCCTTCCAAGCCAGCTCATCCTAGACTCTGCTTCCTACTGCCATGGCCAGATTTCCAGGGGGAGATGGATTCGTGGGGTCAAGGTCTAGCATCAAGACAGAGAAATGGCAAAGAGGGGGAAGGGCGATGTTTCCAGGCATGGAGTTAGGTGCACAGAACCCATAGGAGAAGGCACTCCACCGGGGATGGCTCTCCAGGATCCTGGGTAAGAGGAGCTCAGGTCATGACTGTGCATTTGGAACGTTAAAGACCTTGTCACGGAGGCAGAGGCTGGCAGACATTGTTCTTTCTCCCCCACCCGTTTCCACCTCCCAAACTCCATGTGATGCACATCCAATTCTGGTGAGTCCTAGAGTTTCCACGATGCAGGCCTTCCAGGACCCTGTTTTGTGGGTGAGGGAGCTGAAGCTCCCGGAGGCCAAGGACTGTGCCTAGGGTCAGAGCAGGGCAAAGCAGAACCTGGATCCAGATTTGTTTGTCAAAACCCAAGTCCAGCGCTGATTCTATGGCACCACGGCTGCCTCTGAACATGGAGAGGACAGACCCCATCTCCCCAGCTGGGTGCAGGGGACTCTTTTGCATGTACCTGCAATGGAAGTTCCTGGTCCCCCTTACCCTCTCCCAGTGGTCTAGGGACCGGCCACATGCATCTGGGGAGGAGGCTGGTGGCAGGGCTGGAGGACTGCCTTGGAAGGGAGGGGAGCTGACCAGCCTATGGGCACCACTGTCCAGCTGTGGCTTTGCTGGCACCGTGCAGACCAGGGGTGTCACTCCTTCCCCCAAGCACTTCTCAGCTCCAAACTCTCAGCGTGGTGCCTGAAGGCTCAGCCCCACGCATCACTGAGATCAACCTGCCTGGGCCTGGAGGATGCAGGAAACCCAGTTCCATCTAGGGCTAGAATTAATTTTCTCACCATAAGCCACATGTCCTGTGGGTGCCTTGGGTTTGCCTCTCCTCACCTGCAATGGTCTTCTCCTAATGCCCTTGGGACACGGGGCATCTTCTGCAGGTCTGACTTGAGGTTGATCCTGCTGCCTTGATCAGAACTTCAGGTCCAGCTCACTTTGCTAAGGTTCCAGCACTCACCTGACCCCACAGCTGCTCCCTGCATGGGCTGTGCCCATGCTCTGTGCCTCGAACTCACAGCAACCAAGTTGGGATCTGCTGGGCCCCCTGCTAAGAGACACTGGCTGTCACACCCAAGACACACACCGGTCCCTGGGCTGTCCACATAGGCCCAGACAGCCAAGGATATGACACAGTCATTTCCCTGCAGGCCAGCTTGGGAAGCAGGCCTGGGACTCGGCCATTCCTCTCCGGCCAAGCTGCTGAGACCCCTGGGCTCCCTCAGTATGGAGCATGTCCAAGGTGTCAAAGGGGCCCTCTGGCCCTGGCCTCAAACTCCAATGCTCTTCTTCCTTTCCAGAATCTAACTCTGGCATGCTGTCACTCAGAGTGCTAACACAATAGGAAGGATTTGGGATATTAAGCTATATGCAGAAATATAATATACAGGTTCTTAACCTTATCACAGAGTCTAGCTTGTCCTGGCTCAGCTTATAGACCCAAGGTCACATTCCAACACGCTTCTCCTTGAACTGGCTGATGCTGTCTCGCCCCCAGCTAGGGGAGGATTGTACTTTCTTCTGGTGCTGGAAACACAGCTCATTTCTGTACAGAAACTGCTCTGTGATTCTCATGCTGGTTACTTGCCCCCATGGAGGGCACCCCAAGCCTTTTAAAGCAGTATGGGCGTCACTAATCAACAGGCATATAGTTTCAGTTAAGCAAGATAAATAAGCTGTAAAGATCTGTGTACAACATTTTACCTGCAGGCAATAGTAATGTATTGTACACTTAAAATTTTGTTGAGAGGATAGATCTCAAGTGTTCTTACTACAATAAAATAAAATAATTAAAAAAAAAACAGTATGTGGAGTATAAATCAAACAGGACAAATCCCTCATGGACGCTTACCTTTTATGGAAATAATCTCAGCTACCACTTACTGAGTGCTTACTATGTGCCAAGATCTAGGCTGAGCATTTCATATTTATTTAATCCTCACAATCATAATCCTAGGAGGTGGTACTAATATTATTCCCAATTTACAGATAAGAAAACTGAGGCTCAACGTTCATCTTATTCCAAAGCCCTTAGCATTTCCCAGAGCTGAGAACTGGTCTGCGTGCTTTATCAACGGGCTTTGGGGCTGGTTCTTGAGGACCTGGGGGTGACTCACAGTGAACTAAAATGAGATGTGCTCCCCCCCAGCAAGCAATACAGAAGTGCTCGGCTGCTGCTTCAGGCCTCCTGCCCACATGAGTCCAGGGTGAGTTTGTGAGCCACGGAAGACAAGGCCCCCTTGCATGGCATTCTTTCATGGACACAGTTCACCCAGCACACGTCTTCCAGGCCAGAATGGTGCAGGGCTGGCCTGTCCCCTCCCTCCCCCTCGTCCCCAGAGACCACCCTAATGAGATGAGCGGGTGCTGCATCTGGTTGGTGGTACCTGAGGGAGGGGAGAGCTGGGAGAGAGACCTGTGTCTGGCTGTATGCCAGCCTCTTTGCCACAAAATTGCAGCTGATGCGTCCCCTCCTCCCAATACGGAGTGGCTGCCCCAGCTTGGATGTTCTTCCTGACTATGTGTGAATGAATCCCAGTTCACTTACAGATCTGCTTCCAGCTCCCCTCTGGGAGTGGTGAGGACCTGCTCAGCCACATCCCTCCTTCCTCTGATGCTCTCTCAGATGACATTTCCCCAGCTATTACATAATCAAGGGAGCCCAGCCCCCATCAGCCTGGCCTTTAATTGGAAAGCCCTTCCCCAGGGACCTCAGGGGGGCAACTTGTGCCAGCCCAGGCACTCGTACCTCTCAACCGCCCTGTGATCTCTCTCTCTCTCTCTCTCTCTCTCTCTCTCTCTCTCTCTCTCTCTCACACACACACACACACACACACACATGCACACAGGCACGCCCAGGCACACATATTTACATACCCCAGCACACTGGTGCAGCTGAGGCCACATCTCTGTTCCTGCCATCAGCCACACTCAGGGGCTCACGTGCTTTGTGCTAGCTGTGAACTGTGTTTCCCCGAGTCCTTCAGGCCCAGCCCCACAGGGAAGTCCTCTCTGACCACCTCCATGGCTGGCTCAGAGCTGGCCTCCTCCTGGCTCCTGTGGGTCCCTGTGCTCACGGTGCCGCTGTAGATGTGTCTCTCCCTAAGCAGGTTGTGAGCCCCTCAAGGGTGGGTACCAAGTCTCATTGCTCCCTCACCCCCAGCACCTGACCCAGCCTGGCCCCAAGAGGTTACCAGGAGGGTTGAGGAATAGGTCAGTGGATCCCACCAAACGCCTGTGCTTGGCATCTTGGGGCACCCTGCACAAGCAGCCTTATAGACTTTCCAGAAATAGCATAAAACATCAGCTCTAGAAAAACTGGAGAAATTGATGAATTTTCAGAGGGGAAACTGAAGCCCAGTTGGGGACAGGTGGCGCCTGAGGGTGCAGGACCTCTCAGTGGCAGATCTCTTAAGAGGACTTGACCTGAGCTCCCCCAGGCTTCCCCACCGTCCAGCTCCCTCTAGAACCTCAGGATCAGGGCATGGATGCTCACTCAGGGTTGCGCTCATAGGAGTTCATTTCCATTCCTTCCCATAGACACTGACGGAGCACCAGCACCTTCCAGGCCTGGGGCTCAGCCTGGGAAACTGTCCTGGTGCTGGAGGGTCTGTGCAGACGTCTACCCAAAGGGCTGTGAGCAGGGTGAAAATGAAATAACAGAAATGGGTGGTGGGGTGCCAGTGAGGGAGACAGGAGAGGTCAGGGGAGACATCTTGGAAGAGGTAACGTCCAAACTGGGTCTCGAGGGAGAGTTTACAAGCAGGACTAATTTGGAGATGGGAGATGAGAGGAAGTGGTGGTCCAGTGAAAGAGGAATGTGCAAAGACACAGCAGCATGAAACAACACAGCAAGATGAGGAACCACCCAAGCCGAGCGTTGAGGCTGAAGCCCCAAGGACTGGCTGTAACCTGCACTTTGAGGTTGAAGCAGGGGGCAAGGTGACATCGGGAAGGGCTTGAAAGCCATACTAAGCCCACTGGACCCCAGATGGTAGAAAAAGAGCCTTACATTTGGAGTCCATGTGCTCGGTAACCCCCTTCCTTTCTAGTGTCCCTACCCCCAGAGAGGTAGGTGGCAGAAAAGGATGATGTAATCTCACTCTATCACTTACCCAGGCAGCACCCCAGGCCCTGGGACAGACTCTCCTCCACTCATGGGAACTCCTCTTAGCCACAGATACCCGTGCACCACAGAGCTAACAATTAATCATTGCAGAGATGAGTTCACGTTGACTTCAGACTATGGGGTCCTTGCAGATAAGACTTATTAACAGGGTTGGAACTTGCTGTAGCATAAACGACCTCTCTTGGGTCTGAGTAAATGAAAAGGCTATTGCCTGGCCCAGGCTGAATGTGGACACTGCTGGAAGCTCAGAGGAGGCCCACAGTGGCCGTGTGTTTTTCTAGGAGATTGTACCTGCACTGAGAGTCCTGGAGCATCTACTCAGACCCATACCAGGGCGGACTCAGTAACAGTTGAGGAACACGAATCAAAGGAGGCTGGCGAGGGATGGAGCTACGTTAGAAGAGGCTTAGGACTCGGAGGAGGTCCTTTGTGGGGGCCGCCCCTCATAGCCTTGTCCATTCCAGCACTTGGAGGCTCTGCCCTCCACCACCCTCCTGGGTCCACCACTGTTGGTGACACTCAGAACCCACGGATGAACTTAGCAAGTTGCCTTGGAACACGAATGACTATTAAGTCTACAATGGGTTAATAGCTGAGTGGTCCTCTGTCCTGACTTGTCTCCCAGAAGCTCTGCCCTCCGAAAGAGCCCTTTGCCTGGCCTCAAGCCTAGTTAGGCTGCTTGTTTGCCAAATGTGGAAACTGAGCCCCAGCAAGGGGAAGTGGATGGCCCAGGGTCACGAGGCGAGGCAGGGACAGGGTGCGGAGGGCCCAGGTCTCCTCACTCTTCACCTCACCGCCCTGACTTCCTGGAGGTGACTCAGCAAGACAGGCAGCACGGGAAGGAAGTGGGAGAGGGAAGCCCGGCCTGCTGGATTCCAGGTCACCACCTTGTTAGTCCAAAGCCACCAACCACCTGGCCGTGCGGCTCTGCCTGGTGCCCGCAACCTTGCAGCCCTTCCTTCCCAAGGCCACAGCTGCTGACCGTTTCCTCCAGGGTCAAGCTCACTGGGCCTCTCCAGGGTCCCCAGGGACTCCCTGCTGTACAGTCTGATGGTGCGTCCCTCCTGTAGGGGCCAGGGGGTCACCCCCATAGACCTGACAAGTGGCCGAGCCTGTGTGGGCCAAAGGTTCATAAATGCAATGAGATGAGGTGTAATTATAGCCTCATGTTGAATAGCAGGGGCTCTGGAGCCAATTTTCAGTTTTCATCCTTTTCTGGCTAAGGGAACTTTGATTAACCTCTATGAACTCAGTGTCTTTAATCTGTAACATGAGGTACAGTAACTACTTTGCAGGCTGCTTGGAGGATTAGATGAGATTATAGCCTACCACAGACCATGCTTTTAAGACACGTTGGCTCTTGACATCAGTTACTGTGCTAGCTTTGTGTACATGCATCATCTCATTTAATAATTCTCACAACAACCCTGTGAAGCAGATACCATTATTCTCATTTAGCTAGTCAGAAACATGGAGCTCAGGGAGGTGAGGGCATACAGCTCACGGCCTATGGAGGCAGGATTTGAACATGGCTCAGTCTAACTGCAGAGCCTGAATGTTCTCCCACCAGCGAAAGAACCTTCTCTTGCTGTCATGTGCTCATGTGCCCACGTTTGCCCCACCAGCTGCATGCTTCTGCGAGCAGGGCCTCTGCCCCCTCTCCTTGGATTCCAGTCTGCTCTGCCCCTTCCCAGGAGCTAGAGTCTCTGAGCCGCTGCTGGCCCCATGTGTACACCGGCAAACTGGCCCTCCCCCACCTTCTTCATAGAGGAACAAATGAAAGGCCGGATGTGAGGGTGCTCTGCAAACTGTACCTTGCTGTCTGAATGCAAGGTGCTACTCCTCTGAGCAGATGTACTACTGGCACTGTTATGAGGGCAGCCGGAGGTCAGCGATCCAGGAGGATCAAGGCCTGTAGGAGCATCGGACTCGGCCACCAAGGGAAATGCTGCGGCCCCTTTAGCCTGGGGTATTCCAGATGCTGTGAGCAGGTCCCTGCGAGGAGGGAGCTGCAGGTGTAGTGTGAGCCCTTGCTTTCTTGCCTGCTCCTGCTCTGCACCGGGAGTTCCTCCATGGGCAGGACCAGCTCACAGCACATGCCTTGGATGGACGTCGTCTATCCCACACTCCAGGCACACGCGTTCCTGAGATCCACCAAGTGGGTCACGCGGCTCGCCCCATGCCCCGCTCAGCTCCCCAGGGAGAAGAGACCATCCTCTTCCTTTGTGAGCCCAGGTCCCCGCCTCACCTGCAGCACTTATTGTATCATAATCCCAGTTTCCACCTTGAATCCTTTTTGGGACAATGTAATGGTTTGAATAAACAAATACACTTGAACTTATTTGTTTTCCGTGTTTGTTTTGCTGTAAATCCCCCAAAGGCACCTTGTGCGTGATACTCATCTTTGTAATTCTCAGTAACCAGCTCGGGGCGGGCACCGTTGGGGGTTGGAGCATGGCTCTCTCTCCACCCTGCCTTGCCGTCCTGCGCGCCCCCACGCTCCCAGGCTGGCGTCTGTTAGAACTGTGTGTAACGGTGGAGGAAACGGGCACCGGTGGGTTCTACCACAAGCAAATGGGATGGCATGTGTATTTGGAGGTTGCCTCGCATCGTGGCTGTCTTGGTGCATCCTGGGCTTATTTTTTGTTTCCAGACTGTATTTTCAAAGTGCAAAGTCACCACTGAAGTCATCTCTTCCAGGAAAATGAGCTGCGGTGCAAGACACATAATGGGGTAGAAGCAAGGAGTAGGAATCCATCAAAGGCCCCATCAGATTGCCTCCTCTCCTCCTTTGCTTTGCTTCTGCTACAGTCCCATGCCTCCCCACTTCCAGCACATGTCACACCTGGACACAACTGGATTGTGAGAGTTTGCTGTGTCCTTCTAACTACTGACCGGGTCCACCCACAAATCCAGCCTCTCTGTGGCTAAAGGAGCCCTGGTGAAGGCAGTATCGAAGGCTGCTGGAGTGGGGATGGGGGTACACAGAGAACAGAGTTTCTGAGACCCCAGAGCCCAGGAAGCATTTCCAGCTGCTATAAGTCTCTGGTTCTCATCTGTGAAAAGGGAGAATAAAATCGACCCTGTGGAGTTATTACAGGATCAACATGAGATTATAGTCTGTGGACACAGGAGCGTGGTAAGAATGGATTCATTCATTCCACAAATATTCACTTAGCGTCTACTATGGGCCAGGTCCTGTTCCAGGTGCTGGGCATAATATCCAGACGGTGGCATGTTGGATGGTGGTGAGTGCTATCAAGAAAAAGGGGACAAGGAATGGGGGTGGTGGCAGTAGAAAGTGCTGTTATTTTAAATAAGGGGCTAGAGAAGGCTTCACTGAGGTGACATTTAAGTAAAAACCTCAAGGAAGTTAGGGATTGAACCATGCTGTCAGAGGAAACAGCAAGTGCAAAGGCCCTGAGGCCAGAGTGGAACAGCATGGAGGCCAGAGGATATTGGGTGTGAGACGTTCATGGTGGCCACCTCACTGGGGCCATGAAGGCATTTACAAGAATTGTGGCTTCTACTGGGAGACAGGAAGCCACGGGAGGCTCTCCAGCCAAGGTGACACAACCTGACTTTTACAGCTGATCAATAAGTGTCAGCTGCTCCTTCTCTTCAAAGCCTCATTCAGTACCAAGACCTCTGCAACTCCAGCGTGCGTGCTCTCTCCTTTCTCAGATTTCCTCCAGCTTTCTCCCCTCCCCAACCAGGACGGCCCCTCACCTTGCCGCATACAGGCTGGGAAGAGAGAGAACCCGAGCAGGCTGCCTGTGGTGTGGATGCCGCTCCCCTCCCCGGTGCTCACGGGCTCGGCTGCGGCGTGTGCACACACTAGGTGCGCAGTAATGTCCAGAGGCAAAGGCAGAGTCCCCGGTGCCACCCCACCCTCTGGGACAGCTCGGCGCAGAGCTGGAAATTTCGCCTGGCGCTCCCTCCCCCTGCTTGTCTACCAAAAGGTGAAATCATTTGTTTTAAAATAAAACAATTCCCATCTCTATCAGTGGTTTTTAACCTTTTTGGGGTCACCTGCCCCTTTGAGAATCTGCTGAAAGCCATGAGCTACCTCTTCAGAGAATGAACATGGGATATGCACTCATTTTCTTACACTTTCAGGGGTTCGCAGATCCCTGAGAATTCGGTGAAGAAATCATGATCTATGCTAACGATTTCCCCGCCATAGCGCCAGATGAATGAATGAGTGAATGAATGAATGAATGAAGAATAAGGAGGCTTCATGCAGAAGGAGGCACGACAAGGGATGAACAGAAGAGAAAGATGTGGCTTCCTCTGGGCACTAGGATCCTTGCTGGTGGCTTCCGGAGCCTTCCAAGAAACCAACTGGAAGGAGCACGTGGTCAGGCTTTGCTCGGCAGGCGTCTTCCAGATCGCCAAGCACATCTCCTTGGGCTCCATCTGTAGCTCTCGCCCCGTCCCTGAGTGACTGTCTTTCCAAAAGGCATCAAATCCTACTCTCCTCCCTTCCTCAGGGTGTCCTGAACAAAACAGAACTTTTCCTGGGTGGCTGCAGGCTAACAGGATGAATACAAATTCAGACACATAAAATGTAAGTGATTGTTTTTCTTGTCACGCGGCTGCACTGGCCGAGGCCCAGGGTCCTTGTGTCAGTCCCTCCACATCCCTCCTTCTGGGTCCAGGTTTCCAACCTTCCCGTTCATTTAAAGGTTTTGATACATCTCCTGAGAAAGTGGAATGCGCTGTGAACTCATTCGCATAATCACCCTTCTCACTGCGGAACTTTGACCATAATCCCATGTCCTTTCTCCAGTCACTGTGCCGTGTTGTAACGCAGGGAGAACGTCAGATGAACCGGCGTGAGCAGGAGTCTGGTCAAACGCGCAAGGACCCCAGAGAGCTCTGCTGACAGGACAGAGCCTCCAAGGCCCCAGAGGTGTGGCCCCGGGTCCTCCCACCTCTCCTCTGATCGTTCTGCCTCTTCCTCAGCGCCCTGCCCTGGCCACCCTGCGCCGGGAGTTCCCCAGACAGCCCTGCTGTTTCTCACCTCTGTTCCTTTGCAGGTGGCGTGCCTGCCACCTGGAACAGAGCCCGCCACCTGCTTGTCTCACAAGAAAGCTCTTATCTGCCTCTCAAGCTTCACCTCCCAACTCCTCGGAGAGACTGTTTCCTTCCCGTGTGAACCTCACGTCCCCACCCTCACCTCAGCAAGAGTCACACTGTGTTTCCAACCCCAGCACTCAGTACACGGTAGCACACTTCTTTGAATCTTTTGGGGGAAACAAAGTTAAAGCTTAGATAAATACACTTTAAAGTATGTATTTACCTGTTTTTTTCATAAACTGAGTCTTATTTGTTTCCCTGGAGAACAGCACAGGACACATATTGATGTTCCGGGACATGTTTGTTGATAAATGTCGCCTTTGCAAAATTGTTTTCTCTTTGCCCTTCCAGCGGGACTGTCTGGTGTAACCTCAAAGCCCTGCTGTTGGGGTCCTGCCTTTCGCTGCCCTCCCACGGCCTCCACTTCTAAGCTGCTGGGAACCTGTTAGCATTGTGTGTAAACCACGAGGTCATGGGCACTGAGGGATTCTCTCAGGAGTAAAGTAACCGACTTATGTGTATGGAGGTTGCGTCTCAAGTGACAGCTGCCTTGGTGTATTTGTACTTTCTGGGCTCTGGGTGGGTAAGGTCATGGGATGGGAAATCTCCTCCTGCAAGTTGTCATGGTAACTATGACTTTCAATTTCATGTAAGAGAGTCCCTGAGAAGAAAAACACACCCAGGGGTGGGGGAGGGGTGGTTGGAAGCCACCCAAAGCCTCCTGACTTTGTCCTCTGGTTCCCTTTTCTTTGCTTCCTACTGGTTTACACGCTCAAGGTAGATGCCATTATGTGTGGGCATCTGAGTAGAAGCTGCTTAAAATAGCCACCCGACTATTTCAGGGAGCAGTTGAATATGCATGAAGCTATTTTAGAAAAGATGTCCCTGGCCCAACCAATGCAAACCCCATCCTTTCCCTTGGAAGTGCCAAGAGAAGTTGAATGGGACCTTTCTTAGTCTCTCTCACCAGGGTAGGGGCTTTCTAGAAGCCACAGAAGCAACACCCTGGCTGATGTTGGTCTTGCAGCCACGTCGGCTCTGCCCCGCCCCCCGCTACCCTGTGGTCAGACATCTCAGCCCTTCAGAGTCCTCCAGAGCCCGGGCAGCCTTCAGCAACTACTTTGCTACAATCCAGTTTGCCAAGGTCTTTGGGGGTCTTGGAATCTTAGGTATTGCCATTTGCTTGTCCATTTATTCATTCAACACACTTTCACTGAGAGATAGTATGTGTGAGGAATGTGTTGGGCGCTGAAGACACAAAGATCCCTGACACAAATTCATGGGGGTGGGAAGGTGGGTGGACGAGGTGGCTGAGTAGAGGGATAATGGCCATGAAGTTCCAAGATAGAGGGGCGATCAGGGTGTTGGGGAGGTCAGAGGAAGGGGCCCTTGCTTCTTCCTGCTGGCTGGAGAAAAACGACTTTTGAGCTGAGCCTTGGGGAGTGAGTAGACGTCCTGTGAAGTCTGAGAAGGCATGGCAGGCCCCAGGCAGGGGGAGGGCTGTGTGTGGGGGCTGGGATGTCCTGGGGGGAGCATGTGCCCATGAAGAGGCGAGAGAGGGAGGGGAGCCAGCCTGTGGGGTCACCGAGGGCTGGACTAGCGGTGCCTCCTCTGAGTCCTCAGGCTGGGCTGGGAAGGCCTCCCCTTCTGTGAGCCTGAAGTGCCTGGTGTTCTGCTGTCACTACCCCCGACCTGGACTGGAAGTCCCTCAGGGTAGGGACCTGGCAGATTCTCCTGGGCACCTCCAGAGCCCAGTGCCAGGCTAGGGACTGAGCAGCTCCCACAGAACGTCGGTTGAAAGCATGGAACCTGGAGCCAGACTGCCCGGGTTCACATGTGGAACCTGCCCCTTGGGCAAGTTATCTGACCTCTCTTTGTCTCCATTTTTTCACTCATAAAGTGGAGATAATAATAGACCCAATCTCACGGAGTTTTTTTGGTGAGAAGTACATGAAATAATATACGTGAAGGGCTTAGAAGTCTGCGAGGCAGCTACTAAGCAATACATAAAAGTGTTAACTTTCCATTATTCTAATGAGTCTGGATTTTTATCTTGACAATGGAGTGCCATCGGTGACAAGTTTTCTTTCCAAATTAAAAATAGCTTTATTGCTTTGACTGATTATGTCACATGTGTCCACTCTAAAATGTTTAAGCATTATCAGTATAAAGAAGAATGGGGGAAAAGTCCCTTAAATCCTGACTCTCAGATAACTACTATTAACATGATCATCTGCTATGGTCTGAATGTTTGAGTCTCTCCAAAATTCACATGTTGAAATCCTAACTCTCAAGGTGATAATGTTGGGAGGTAGGGCCTTTGGGAGATAATTAGGTTCTGGGGGCAGAACTTTGTGAGTGGGATTAGTGCCCTTATAAAAGAGGCCCAAGAGAGACCTCTCATCCCCTCTGCCATGTGAGGACACAGCAAAGAAGGTGACATCTATGAGTCAGACAGTGGACTCTCATGAGACACTGAGTCTGCCTTGATCTTGGACTTCCCAGCCTCCAGAACTGTAAGAAATAAATTTCTTTTGTTTATAAGCCACACAGTTTATGGTATTTTGTTATAGCAGCCAGAACATACTAAAACACCCTATTTTTTGATATATCAGTCCTCATTATTCAAAAATTCTGTATGTGCAAATGTATCTACTTGATAAAATTTCTTTGTAACCCCAAAGTCAATACTCATTTTCACAATCATTTGCGAATGTGCAGATTAGAGAAAATTTTGCGTTGTCTGATGCGTGTGTGCCCAGATGAGGTCAAACAAGATGATACTCTGCCTTCCTGTTTCATCTCCCATCCTGTAAAGACTGTTTTGCAGACTAGGTAGTGACACATTTTTTGCATTTTTGTGCTTTTTGTTTGGTGATTTTACTTTTTAACATAGCCCCCAAGTGTAGTGCTGAAGTGCTGTCTAGTGCTGCACTCCCAAGCACAAGAGAGCTGTGCTGTGCCTTCCAGAGGAAATACCCGTGTTGGATAAGCTTTGTTTCAGACGTGAGTTATAATGCACTCGGCCCCGAGTTCAGTATTAATGAATTAACAATCTATGTTAAATAAGGTGTCTTTAAATAGAAATGCACATAAAACAAGGTTATGTGTCGAATAGTTGACAAAAATGCTGTGACCAGGGCCTTGTTGGAGGCTAATGCTGTAGTTCTCCTAGGAGCAAGGCTTCAGTATTTGGTCATTTAGTGTTTATGAAGACTTTATAGAAGAGCATAGTTACTATGAATAACAAGAATCAACATCCTTCTAGATGCATGGATGTATACTTCTATGCAATTTGGAATGGACCTTCCATACTCTTTTGACACTTTAAAAAGCTCACACCTTAATATGTCAAAGGCATCTCTCCACGTCCATAAATACAGGTCTGCAGATGGCAGCACCACCTTGTACTTTCCTTCAATCAGTGACCAGTAGCTCCCTATTGATGGACAATTGGGTTGTTTCCCATTATTCACTATCATAAACAATACTATTGTGAACATCCTATTGGTAACAATGAAAGAGTTAACATTTGTTCAGCACTTACTGTGGGCCCAGCCCTCTGCTAAGAAATTTTTTAAGTATTATCTCATTTAAGTTTGACAACAAGCCTATGAAGGCTATCATTATTATGCCCACTTTGCAGATGAGGACTTGGATGCTTAGAAATGTTAAGTAAATTTTCCAAAGTCACGCAGCTTAAAACAAGGTCTCTCTGATTTCAGATTCCACACTTAATGTGCTCTGCTGCCTTCTTAATACTCTCTCTCTCTCTCTCTCTCTCTCCCTCCTGGGCGCTTTTTGATTGTTTCCTTAGGATACCTATTTGGAACTGGACCACGGAGTTGAAGGGGGCATATTTGAAAGTACTGGTACATACTGTTACATCTCCCCTCCAGGAATGTGTATTAATTTACAACTCATTAGTAGTGCTCGAGTGTTCCCATTTCTCACTCTGCATCTCCCCAAGTGTTCTCATTCTTGGTACACTTGGATTCTCTAGTGCGCATGCTTTGACTGCTGGCCACCGCTCCTTGCCTACACTTACTATCCCCGTATCTCATCTATTGTGAATTGCTGGTTCTCATCCTCTGCCCATTTTCCTGCTGGCCATGTGTCCTTATGTACTTCATTTATACGAGTTCTGTGTGCGTTACTGCTATTAACCCTTTACCCATCGATACCTATTCCAGATACTTTTCTTTAGTTTATGATCAACCTTTGAACTTCATTATTGTGGGGTTTTTGCCCATAGGCTTTGAATTCTTTTCTTTCATAGTTTTTAGACGTGGTTTTATACTCAAGGAGGCATTTTCCATCCCAATATGCTACAAGTGTTCCGTCGCTGTTTTTCTTTTAGTACCTTTATGGTGTCATGTTTTTTTGATCACCCTGGGATTTATTTAGGTGCAAGAACCAAGGAACGGAGCCAGTTTTATTCCTCCCTGCCCCCTACAAATGCTAGCTGGCTGTCTTTATACCATGCTAGGAATCATTTGTCTTCTCATCTCTAATTCCCATTGCTGTGCTTTTGCATACTAAGCCCTGCGTACACTGATGTCTACATCTGAGCTCTCTGTTCCTTGAGCCACAGGCCTATTTCTATACCAACACTGATATTTTTTTCTAGGCCATTCATCCATGTTTATTTTTCCAGATGTACTTTATAATTATTTTATGAAAAAATTTTGTTGGACTTTTTATTGATATCCCATTTAATTTATAGGCCAATTAAGAACTTCTTAAGTTTCTTCTTGATTATTTTATGCCTTTTTTTTTTCAACAGTCTCACTCTGTCACCCTGGCTAGAGTGCAGTGGCATCATGGTAGCTAACTGCGACCTCAAACTCTTGGGCTCAAGCAAACCTTCTGCCTCAGCCTCCCGAGTAGCTGGGACTACAGGCATGCACCACCATACCTGGCTAACTTTTTCTATTTTTATTAGAGACTTGGTCTCCCTCATGCTCAGGCTGGTCTCAAACTGCTGACTTCAAGCAATACTCCCACCTTGGCCTCCCAGAGTGCTAGTATTACAGGTGGCAGCCACCGTGCCTGGCTATTCTACGCTGTTATTTTTTTAGAGAATGGGGTCTTTTCCCCTCTCTGCTTTCTAATTCATTAGAGCGAGTTAGAAGTGGCTCATTTCCACCTTCGTGGAACTTTTTGAAATCAGCCATGCAGGATGTGATCACTCCTTCCCCCAACCCTTGGCCTTTCCCATGCCACATCTTGCTTTTTCATCCAGAATTACAGTTATTGCTTAGACAGTGAGCTCCTTGAAGGCAGGGTCCCTGAATAGGCTGTTTGTGTATCTCCTACCATACCTTGCAGGTGTTTGGGTCTCTGGAGATATTTGTAGAATGAATGAATGATTGAAAGACATCCTCCTGGAAAGCTGATTGTGAAGTGAAATGAATCTATGACAAAAATCCTCTTTTCTATGGGCTTTCATTAGAAAACAAGATTTGTCCTTGGCTAAATCCCCAAGGACAGGTGAGAGTCAGGGAAGTGGCGCAGTGCTAGGCCGGTGTACAACGTGCAACATGCCCCAACACCTCTCCCCAGTGGCCCGCCCTCACCAAGCAGCCAGGGCATTTCTCAGGGAAGCTCCCAATGCCTTTAGAGGCCTCCAGAAGAAGGAACATGTGCCTGCCGCTGTGCTAGACTTTTTGAAAAGTACTTTCTCGCAAGATACAACACCCTGAAATGTGGAATCGCTAGTCCCATTTTGCAAATGAGGAAACTAAGTCTCAGAAAGTTGGAGCCCCTTGCTAGTATGTGGTAGGACTAGCTGCAGTCAAGGCTGTGGGGCTCTGAAGACCTTGCCTCTCCCATAATAGCATCCAGAGCAGCAGAGACTGGGAGGCTGGAGGCTGTGGCCCGGAGAGGGGTCCCGCCCAGAGTCACAGAGCGAGGGTCCTGCTTTCAGGAAGCCCAGACTGTCCCGAGAAGACTTTCCCCCCAAGAGCAGCTTGTGATGATGCTTCTATGAATTGTCCTTAAAGAGCACCAGACTTGGGTCAAAGAGTCACTGTCGGGGCAGGGGACATGTCACACAGGCTTCCTTGTCGCCATGGGACTGGGGAGTAGAGAGGTGGGGAGGTGGGAGGCTTGCCATGGGGGTGGGTGTTGGTCTCCAGCACACATCTGGGGGTGCCCTTCCAAGGTCCTCCTCCCAGCCTGCCCAGGGTCGAGGCTTTTTGACTTGTCCTGTAAGGCCTTCTTGGGAGCGCAGCCAGGCAGCCGCTTCCTTGTTGGGCTGGCAGGGGCTGTGCAGGCCTGGGCTTATTTCTAAGTCTGGTCTAAAGCTCAGATTACTATTAAGGACCATGGGTTGGGGGCCAATATATTTACTGGGTTTGACTCTGTGCCTGGCCCAGGCCCCAGGGACATGGTGATGAGGGACCTACCAGTCTTCTGCCTCTTGAAGCTCCATTCTGGTCAAGAGGTGGATCATATAGAAAATTCCCAACCCTTCCCGAGTCCCACAATAGAGATATTGCTGGGGGGCCCGGATGCAGGGGGTCTGCAGGCAGCAGGCTACGGAGGCTGGATGTCCGGTAAGGCAATGGGAGAGCTCTGTGTTTCGAAGCAACAGTCTGCCGTGATTAGATTTGTGCTTTAGAAGCAGACCGACTCCTGCATTTATTTTCAATAAACATGTATTATGTTTCAGGTGAAAATTAAATTATTTCTCTTTTGGATAAATAATACCAAACAGACAGAAACACAGAACAGACGGATATGGACCCAGCTGTGCCGCTTCCCAGTATATGTACAGGAAAGACCCCTGGACTGGGAGTGAGAGAGACCCACGTTCACGTTCAAATCCCTGCCACCGACTTGCTATGTGACCTCCAGCAAATGACTTCCCCATCTCAGCCTCAGTTCCCTCGCCTATAAAATGGGCACACTGCCACCTCATATTTTCATATCCAATGGGATGGAGAATGGCAGTGCACATGTGCACATACTTGGCACATGTGGGGCATTAAGGTGAGGCTCCGGGAGGCTCGGTGCCCCACACCTGAGGACCTTTCAGATGTCCTGCAGCCCTGCAATTTCTCAGGAAGTGTCTCTCAGTTGTTCCAGCTCAAATCCAAGCCTGTCCTGTAAAAACACGACCCCATCCAGAGAAGCAATCTCCCTTGTGTTTGGTGGGCCACCTGCCCGCCAGGCACAGCCTGCTGGGCCATGAACGTCAACATCGGCCCCTTCCTGGTGGGAGAAGGAACAGGGAGCCGGCTTGTTCTCCGAGAGCAGAGTGCTGGCGGGCGACGAGGAACATTTTAAGGTGGGACGCTTTTTCCTGCACCGCTGGCAGCTGTCTACATAAGGCATCCATTATGTGCAGGCCCCAAGGCCAGTGGGCCCGAGAGGCCAAGCTAAAATTAGTGTCAAATGTGCACCCGCCAGAGATACAGAACATCTGAAGGGCAGAGGCCTCTGAGCAGCCGCCCGGGCAGGAGAGGGGAGATGGGGGCCCGACAGCTGTGGCAGCTGCTGCCTCTGGTTCCTCCCGGGCACAGGGACAGACGGCCCTGCCCAGCAGCCTGGTTCAGTAGCCCAGCTTGAGTTAACAAATAAAATGCAGAGTATAATCCCAAATATATATTTAAAAAAAAATCCATGTGCATAGAAAAAAGGTGGGAGAAGAATTTGCTAAATATCTCAGTCACGGATGCGGAATAGTGGGTGAATTTTTTTCTTTTCCTGTACTTTTCAAAATGTTCTCAGTAAGTATGAATTACTTTTGTAATCAGAAGAGAACACAATAAAAGATGCTATAAGTTCCATATTTATATTAGATATATAAGATGATTAAATTGTGTATGCTTAGAGGCAGGTAGTATATATGTGTGTGTGTGAATATATTTATATGGTGTCAATGATTGACATTCTCCAACCCCTCATTTTATGGAGGAAACTGAGGCTCCAGAAGCACTGTGTCTGGTTAGGAAGCTGAGAAACTGCTTTTCATTGAGCTGCAGAGCTGAATCCCAACCCAAGCTCACAGAGCCTGAAGAAAACCAAGGGTCTTTGACAAAAGCACAAAACAAAACAACAAAAGCACCCTGCTCCTTGAAGTCTCAAACATTCAGAGAGCAGCACCGTACAGCAGTGAGCCCCTCTCTGCTCACACCTTCTCCACCTCTGGGGGGGCTTGTGGTCTTCTTGTCAGATCTGCCCATGGGAGTCTTTGAGGGAATGGGTGACAAATCGTGATGTAGGGGCACAAAGGGCACAGTGCCCTTCCTTTCCCGAGGTGGGATAGGCTGGGGGAGGCTGGCAGATGCCAGGTATTTGGGAAGGGGAGGGTTGGCTGGAGGGGCTGCCATTTAAACTCTACCCTGTCTGGCTCCCCATACCCTTCCAGTCTCCAGGCCTGGCAGTGCCCCACAGCACCCATGTGTCCCCACCTGAGGCCTTTGCTCCAGCCTCTCCCTCTGCCTGAGTGCCCACCCCATCCCCATTTTCTGCTCCAACTCTTCCAGGGCCCAATTCACCCATGCATTTGTGCATTCTTGTTGGTGAACACATTTTTATTAAGTGTCTACTATGTGCTAGAGAGCAAGACAGACATAGCCCAGTCCTGTAGGTGCCTTTAGTGTTTAGAAAGAGGCTACCCACAGTCATTGAGGCATGGACTCTGGGGCAAGACTGCCTGGGTTCAACCTGACAGAGCCACTTCCTAGCTGTGTGTGCTTAGGCCAGTTACACAGCCCCTCTGTGCCTCAGTTCTCACCTGTACAAGGGGATGATAGCAGTACCTGCCTCATAGAGTTGTTGTGCGGGTGGAATGTAAATCCACATAAAGCTCTTAGAACAGTGCCTGGCATGTCATAAGTGCTCCCTCCTTATGGTGTCCCCCCACCCCCTACCCTGGCTGCACCCCTCTCTATAGTCCCACAGCACCCTGGACACCCCTCCATCAGAGCATCGGTGGCTTACGCTGCAGGTATTTGGGGCCCCTCCTTCTCTTTACCTAGGCAAGGACCAAGTTTCATTCATCTCTATCCCGGCACCCAGCACGAATGCTGCAACACCTCCAGGATTACTTCGGAACTCACAGGTAACAGGTGCCCTCAACCCCAACCGAGAAAAGTCTTAGAAGCCGCCCACTGCCTTAGAGGCATTGGAGGCTGCACATCTGGCCTTATCACAGAGCTCGCAGATGTCCCTCTTAAGCTGTGGGCCCTGGGTACGACCCTCCCAATGAGGTCTGAGCTGTGGAGGGGCCTGGGTGCTAGGCTTCTGTGAGTGCTTCTCCAAGACGGGGAGCTCTAGGGAAGTCACTGTCAACACCAATGACTTATGTCCCTGCACACCAGGGTGTTTCCCAGGCCACGTCTTTGCCCACGCCAGCCCCTCTGCCTGGAACTCCTCCGCTCCCTTCCCGGAGTCCTGCTCATCTGACAAACCCCCACTACCCCTCCAGTACCAGCCTGCATGGCCCCGCCACATGCGGTCCCCATCACAGCCCCCGAATGTAGCCCCTGTCCTTGGCACTTCTCTTGTTTCCTACGTGGGCTTCTGATGCTACTCTTGCCCATGGTGTGTCTGTTCCTTTGACTACATGTCCCTTCTGGAGAAGGGTCCCTCTTGTTCTCACCTGAGCCCCTGGAGGTTCCCCAGTGCCCGGAGCAGAGGGGCCGTCCGGAAGGTTCTGCTGAATGGACTCTTCAAAGGCAAGTCAAGGCCGTTGGGCTGACTTCCTGTAAGACACCTCAGCCAACCGCTCATGCCACCTGCTGCACCCACAACTCACGGGTCCTTCTAGGCCTCCACTGCCCACCAGGAGACACTGGCTCCTTCACAGGGCCGTGAGTTGGCAGAGGAGCACAGACTAAGTGCTGAGCACTGGTGGGCACCGTGCTGGCCTCTCCTCCAGCTCGTGCACTTGACTCTGGACCCCCTCAGGAGGCAGCTATTTTATAGACAGAGACCCCGAGGCTGGGACGGGTCACAGTGCTCCCAAAGGAGGGGCAGGGCAGGGTCTGGCCCTAGAGTCTACTCTTTCTACCCTCTCCTGAGACAACAGATGCGAGAGTGTTCTGAGTTCACCAAGAGAGGAAACTGTAAAACTATAAAATTGCAAAATATTACCCAGCACACGGAAACCACGCTAGGGTAGGAGCGACCTTGCTACGAGTCGGCGGAGAGGAGCGGGCTGGAGGGGCCTTAGGAGCAGCGCTGAATCCTTACATCCTTACAGCAGCAGTCCCTGACCTTTTTGGCACCAGGGACTGGTTTCATGGAAGACAATTTTTCCATGGGGTGGGGTAGGCGGAGCTCAGGCGGTGATGCCAGCGATGGGGAGGGGACAGCTGGAAACGCAGGCAACACAGATGAAGCTTCCCTCGCTGGGTGCTCACCTCCTGCTCTCTGTCCCCTCTCCTTCCTAAGTTGCATGGAAGACAATTCTTCCGTGGAGGGCCAGGTGGGGGCAAAGATGGGGAAGCCAAGCAGCCCTGCAGCTGAGCGGCAGCCCTAACCCGGACAGACCCTGAGCGGCTGAGGATTCTCCACGACCAGAGACCTAATGGGCCCCTGAGCCTTTGAGAGTCTGGGTCCCCACACCCCGGGCCCCCGATGAGGTTCAGTAGGTTCTACCACGAGCACCTCCTCTCAGCTCTTAGCCCACCCCCAGGCCTGTCTCGGAACCACAGAGCTGACTGGCTTCCTTCCTTCCATGTACGACTTGACCCAAGCTCCTTGGCGTGGCATTCAGAATCCTGCACCTCTCCTTTTGGGCCCTATGTCTCAGCCACCCCATCTTTGTACTTCCTGTTCCTTCAGCCCAGAATACTTTTCTTCCATGTTTCACCTAGTGAGCTTCTACTTATCCTTCAAAACCCAGTTCAAGTGTTACCCCCTGAACCACCCTCACAACCAAACCCAGACAGAATGGACTCCTCCTGCCTTCACAGGTTTTGCTGCACTGTGGCCATGCACACATCCATCCCCTCTCCTGGACGGCAATGCCATGATTTGCTCCTCTCTGTGCCTCAGCACCCCGCCCAGAGCATAGAGCATAGCAGGCAATAAATGGTACCCAGATGACCAGGCCATGGGAGGGCAGGCGTGGGTCTGGTGATGACCTGTGTCTGAGTTTGACTTCAAGCAGAGTTAGCTATAAGGAATACTGGTCCCTCCCCGCAGCACACATACACACACATACGGCGCACACAGCCCGGCCCAGGCGCTCCAGGGATGTGAGGTCCATGGAGTGGTCACACAGGAGACTGAGCCCTAAGGAAGTAGCTCACAGCTGCAGTACCATCCCCACAGCTCCTTGTCACACCCCATGGCCTTGGCCGGAGCCTAGTTCACTCAGTCCCACTCTCTCTCTTTGCAGATAAGGAAGCAGAAACCCAGAAAGGAGGGCCCTTGCTTGAGATTTTCCTGGGCAAGAAAGGCAGATCAGTGGCCTTTGGGATGTGGGCAAATTTCTCTTTGTCATGTGGGGTTGGGGAAATGGGGAGAGCTTACCTGCCAAAAGCCAGCCGTGGTCTCATGCTTGAGATGTGTCAGAGATTTCTAAGAGCTTGGAGGACTGTGTTGGAGGGAGGCCTGTGGGAAGTAGAAAGTGAGAATATTATACCACTGCCATCTGTCAACTTTCATCTGAGTTTGAAAAATGCATCCAAAAATGGTGAGCACAGCCTTGCTGGGAGTGAAGCCCCAGCCGCCGCCCTTCTCCAACATGGTTATCTCGAGGTCAAGACCAGGCCGCTGGGGATGCCACTGCAGCCTCAAAACCCTCCTCGCAGAGTTGAAAGTCACCAGGCACCTGTGTCTGCCGGTGATGCAGGCACGCTGGTCTTGCTCTCAGGCCTGAGGAACTCTCACTTTCAAGCACTCCTCGGGGAAAACACCCCTCACGGGCTCCCTGAGCACTGTGCGTTGGAATCCACTTGTTCTTCCTTTCATAAGTCATTAATTCATGCAAGCATTCAAGAGCCATTCGGGAAAGCTGTTGGATGCTGGTGTGAGGGCTTAAGGAGATGAAATCTCTGAGAATGGCAGCTCAGATCCAGTAAGAAAGGCACATGGCACATGTAAACCCAGGAAGAATGTCAGACTGTCACAGGCTCCCTGTCCGCAGCCTGGTGGGCTCCTCCCTTCCCCAAGTGATCTCTGTGCCAGATACCGGGCAAAGCACTTTGACTACATGCTGCAGGAAGGCAGAATGCTTCTACCATTCTCAGCAAAGGACCCCTTTCTGTGTGCAATTATTTCTCAGAACTCCTCCTAATGGTACCTGTATACCTAGTGTCTTCTCATTGAGAAAATAAACAATATAACAGTTACAATGAACAAAATGCTTTACGATTAACTTTTATTTTAGTAATCATAGCACCAGTACACAGATTTGAATAATGATTACACACATACTCATTTGTGACATGTTATTTATGTCTCTTGGGCTTAAGGCATTGAGCCCTTGGGGATCTAGTCACTCAATATCCATGCAGCAGATATTTATGAGAATCTCTGGGATGCCTAGCCCTGTGGCCCAAAGGGTAGGGGCCCTGGCATAGGCAGGAGCCGCAGCTCTGCAGTGAGGCACTCTCAAGTGGAAGCCCGGGGCAAACTGGGCGTGTGCCCTTGGGCAGGCCATCCGGGCTTTCGGCGGCTCAGAGTCTTCGTGAGTGCAATGGAGCTGGGAATCCTGACACTACACAATTGTTATGAGGACGAAATGAGATAGTAGAAAGCACCCAGGTCAGAGCCTGGCATAAAAGCAGAAGCTCAACAAATGTGCACCTGAGGATTCGCATCATCACCACCATTTTCATCATCAACTTCGTAAATATCATCATCATTATTACCAACAGCAGCTGCCGTACCATCATCATCATCGCCACCACCGTCCTGCTTCCCTTCTCTTTCTGAAGCCTGCCCTTGCCCCCCATTAGGGTACTCAATAGTTCCTACCTTCTAACAGAGTTATTGGTATCCACATCTGATTCCTCAGGCTCACACCCAGCTCTGTAGCTTCAGAGTTGTGTGAACTTGGGTAAGTTACTTACCATGCCTGAATCTATCTCCCCATATGTAAAATAGGAACCAATCATCGTTTCAGTAATTCACAGAACTGGTGTAATGATTAAATGAAATAACAGACATAAAACCGCCACGCACCCTCCGACATGGGGAAAAGGCTCAGTAATTGATGGTCATTATTGTTTACGTTGTTGTTGTGATTATTAACATTATTATTAGCACCATTTCTCCTCCTCGCCTGTGAGTCCCCAAGGGCACAGGCAATTCCAGATCCGTCTCTTCTCCCCGCAGAGTCAGCACAAGGCCTGTCTCCCAGCAGACATTAGTAAGTGATTGCTAAAACAGTCTTGGAGGCTCACACAAATGAGACACAAACACACTCAAGGGGCAGGAGCGTGGGGCCTTGTTGAGACCATGAAAAACCCAACAGATCTCCTGCAGGGAGTCACTGTCACCCATGAAGCCAAGCTGCAGGTCTGCTAGGATCATTCTTTCATTCATTCATTTATTCACTGAACTGACACTAAATTTTCACTTTGGTCGAATAACAAACCCTTGTCTGGTACATTTTTTCTGTTTTTGAAATCTTGTTTCCATCTGCCTCTGATTTTAGTCTCCACAGAAATTTCTGGAGGCAGATAGAATAGGTATAATACTGACTATCCATTTTGTAAATAAAGAAATGGAGGCTCAGAGAGGTTACAAGATTTACCAAAGGGCACACAGCAGCAGAGGCCATAGCAGAAAATGGACCAGGCTTCATGACCTTGACTTGCTGGTCCTGTGATGTCATGCACTTGCCAAATCTAGGATCATTCATTCTCAATTCTCACTGCCCAGTTTGCTTCTCAGCAAATAAAACTGAATTGAATTATTGTTGATGTTATTTTAACATGCCTGTTGGAAAAGAAAGACTCTAAGTTCCATGAGAGTAGGAACTAGGAGAGCCACAACAGGTTAGGGGCAGTTAAATGTATGAACTCTGATCCCAGACTACCCGGGTTCAAATCCTGGCTCTGACACTTAATGGCTATGGGACCTTGGGCAAATTACTTAACCACTCTGTGTTCCAATGTCTTCATCTACAAAGAAAGGACAATAATAGTTAGCTATCTATGGGATTGCTATGAGGATTAAATGAGCCAATCCATGCACAATGTCTAGAATAGTACCCAGCACATAGTAAGGCTTAGCTGCAGTTATTATTATTTGTAATTCATCTCCTGCACCTGGCATAAGGCTGAGGTATGGACAATCCCTAATAAACACTTATTGGATAGTTGAACAGATGAAATATTCCCTGTAAAGAGGTAAATATCTGTGCTTCAAATACTGATGACAAGCAGAAGAATAGTTGAAGCTCTGGCCTCAAGGAATCTAGGGTCCTCTGGTTCCTTGCTCACAGTCAGATCCAGGTGGGAAGAAATTGGTCATTCCGGGGCTCCACTGATTGGCAGTAAATGTGACTCATAGTTAGGAACACAAGTTCTAGAATCAGATACTTAAACTCAAGTCCTCGCTCTGCTATTTTGTCACTCACTAATTATGTTCTTACCTCCGTGTACTTGCCTCAGTATCCCTATCTGCAAAATGGGGATACTTACACCTATCTTGAAGGGATGTTGGGTGCACTAAAGGTCATATGGAGAAGGGACAGCCTCCTGCACCTGGCCCTGGTCCACAGCCATAGTAATGATGAGCTTAGTGGGATCAACAGCAGCTCACCCTGATAGAGCTCATACAATGGGCCGACTCATTCTGCGCTAAGCACTGCTCCCATCCCACTCTCCCTCATGTGGGCTTTAGGTCCCTTTACCAGGGACAGGCTTGTTGGTGTAGCCTGGGTTTCACCCTTGAGTCCAAAAGGCTGCTACGAAAAGGCAAATTTTCTGCTTGGCTCCAGCATAGACTAGGCTCCGTGGAGGCGAGACAGCTGCTTGGGAAGTGGCCCCCAGGGAAGGGCAGTCTCCAGAGAATCCACGTGGAGAGTTCCTCCCAAGTGCCAGTGCCAGAAGCCAACAGCAGCGTGCAGCTGCCTCTGAGTCAGTCCCAGTTCCTGCAGTGGCTGCAGACCCTTCCTGCACTGTTTCCCCACCAAGACCTTGAGGCTGGCAGACTGTCCTGCTTACGGGAAGGAACAACACACACTGAGCCAGAGGCTTTACTTCCTTGTCTCACCTAATCCTCATCATGAGCCCGCGGTCCCCAGATCGCGCCACGTACCAGCTGTGAGGCTCTGGGCCAATCGTTTAGCCAACCATGCTGTGAGCACCTGTGAATATTCTTGTTCATTAGACCCATTTTGCAGAGAATAGGTCTCTGCAATGCAAGCTGCACTGTCCAAGACCATCTAACTAACAAGTCACGAGCTGGAGCTGTTGGACTTCAAGGTTCCATTCATTCATTCATTCATACGTCAATTATGTTTTGAGAGCCCACTATGTGGGTACTGGATCCATACTCCCTGTTTTTAAAAAATATTCATATTATCTACTTCCCATCGCTCCTAAGACTCTAGTGTTCAAAGCAATCCAACTTAACAAAGACACATTAAGTCCTACGTGCCAGGCACTGCGCGGAGTTCTGGTATAAAGGATCACATTGAACTCTCATGACATACTGTGCAGTTGACCTTTTTATGCCCTTTATAGATGACAAAATGGGCAATTCAAACAGGCAAGAGACCTGCCCAGGCTCACACACGGAGCTGATATCCATTTGACCCCCAAACCCACTTTCTTCCCTTCCCACCACGTTGTTCCTGTCCCTCCAAGACACTGTCACCTCCCCACTCCAGCATGGCCCACATGACGTGGGATCTGGAGGTTCCGGCCAGTGTCCACCCCGCAGTCCCTCACTCAGCAGAGAAGGACAGCTATCAGCCCTACTGGCCATGCCATCCACACTGGATCCTCAGGACTCTGTTTCTCCGTACATCCTGCTACCCCTTGAACTTGATCCCAGAATGACAGACCTATAAAACCCAGGAATGTTCTTGCTTATATCTTGTCTATTTCTAAAAAGGATGTGAGGAAGATTAAAGGATAAAAGTGCAGACCAAGCCTCAAAACATTGGACAAATGCGAAATCCAGATGAGAAGGAGCAGGGAAGAAAATGTTTCGAAGGACACTGCCCAGTGCTCGCAGGGCTTAGGGAAACTGGTGCTCTCACATCGGTGCTGGTGGTGGAAATTGGCAGAGTGCTTTTGAAAGGCAATTTCACAGCACGCATCAAGAACTTTGCCTCATAAATATCCACACTTCTGGGCACAGTCATCCCAATTCTCAGGAATATAGTCTAAGAAAAAAAATTCTAAGTAAATTCCATGCAGTGTTAGTTATTATATTGAAACATTAAATACTGACAGCAAATCTTGGTGCTAACACTTGGAAAGGGCTAACACACCAATGAAAACTAAGATACATCTATATTAAGGGTTGACAGGCTGTATATCAAAACCTACTGGTAGCCTGTTTTTACAAATAAAGTTTTATTGGAACACAACCATGCCCATTCATTTACATACTGTCTATGGTTGCTTTTGTGTTATAACAGCAGAGTCAAATAGTTACGACAGAAACAGTATGGCCTGAAAAGCTGAAAGCATCTACTTATCTGGCCCTGGACAGAAAAACATTTGCTTACCTCTGATCTAATTGATAGAATATTACACATCCTTTAAGAATGATGTGATAACATGAAAGTATTCTAGGTATCAGGTTGAGAAAAGCAAGCTACAAAGTTTTGTATACATGATGATTTCACCATATATAAAAAGAAAAAACCCTATAAATACATGAAAACTGTACATAAACAAAAGCAGATAGAGGAAAATACTAATAATTTTTTTGGGGGGTACAGTGTAATTTCTTTTTTTTTGCTTTCTTGTACTTTCTCTCATTCTTAGGAAATATCCAAGTATTATATATGGAAAAATACACATTTTACAAAGAGAGATGCCTAGCTGAATATGATCTGGGCATCCTAGTGGCCACAGCAAAGAGTAAAACTGGGTGATTTTTATCAGTTGGCAGCAGGAAGGAACCAGGAAACCAGGACCTGGACCAGATTTCTGAGAAGAATTAGTTACCAGGGTCTTTGTTTCAAGTTGGTTTTGATTAACACAATGTACAACCTTCTTTACTGTTTTGCTGATGTACTGAGGTATGACCCACATATATGGCTATTCCTGGTTATTGGCTCTCAATGATGTCAAAGAAAGAATGTTAAGCTGTGGTTCTGTAAAGGTAATTCTCCCGATGGCCAGGGTGATGTAGGAGTTCAGATCAAGGAAAATCTTATAGAATCTTATGGAAAAAAGCATCAGTGTATCCAGTGGACCAGTGGATTTTAGCCAGAGAATCTTTTCTTAGAACATAGAACTTCCATGGAAGACTAGTGAGTAAAAGAGGTAAAGGTGAGGTGCTCTGTTGGTAGCTGTGTAGGGTGCATCTCAAGTCACCCCCTCAGCTCCCTCCAAGGCTGCCCCTTGACGGTGTTCTGAGGGACCTCTGGGCCCACTGCATCAGGCCACCCCCAGGGCCCCCATGGAGTCCCTGATCTTTTGCTAGGTTGAGGGCACAGGCTGCTCTGGTGCCCACAGAAGGCAGGGCCATGTCCTCCAGAAGCCAGAACTACAAGAGCAAAGACAAGATTTCATGGTGAAAATTAAAAAGCTCAACTAATGACTTTGCCTTATGGAGAGGCTTAGGTAGGGACGAGAAAGGGCTTAGCATTTTCTGGAACAGTTTGGAGGCTCTTACAGGCGCAGGGCTACAGCCCAAGTCTCTGTGCTGGGTGGATAAGCCTAAAGGGCAGACGTGTGAAGCAGGATCACAGATCCATTCCCCCTCCAAGAGGGAAGAACGACAAGCCTGTTGGAGCGGGTGTGGGACGGTAGGGTGAAGTGACCGAGAGCAGGCTCTGGGTCCGATTCCAGTCCTGCCCTGTACTCACTAGCTTTGTCCATGGGGAAAGCTCTTTCTAGACTTCAGTTCTTCATCAGTAGAAAAGGAAAAGGACAGACGTATGATAGAGTTTTTGGGAGAATTAAATATACAACTGCATGCCGAGTGCTTAGCACCCTACCTGTCCTACAATGGGAGCTCAGTAACACTTTGCTCTTTGCAGCAATAGACCTGGCCAAGCCTAAACCTTGCCCTGCCAGGGGGAGGTAAGCCTAGGGGCTGGCCTTCGATTCATGCAGCTTTGAAGAAAGACTCAGGGATGTTCTGGGGTTGATACCAGTTTCCT
Source organism: Cheirogaleus medius (assembly GCA_008086735.1). Lineage (NCBI taxonomy): Eukaryota > Metazoa > Chordata > Mammalia > Primates > Cheirogaleidae > Cheirogaleus > Cheirogaleus medius. Next base: position 27,803,075 of record VBSM01000529.1, read on the forward strand.
ATAGTCGGTGAACAGACGACTATATTAGAATTTCTAGAGCAACTTGGAGAAGTCAGGAGCAGCCACTCCCCAGGTGACTGCACAGGGAGCTTCTATTCATAGAAGGATTTGATAGAATCCTCTGCCCTATCAGGGTGACATCAGTAATGGGGACTGCCTTTGTGGGGACCTGCAAGAGAGTGCTCCCATGTCCCTGCTCCAAGTGGCCAGCCCCATGGCGTTGACGTTGTGCATCTTTACCTCCACGTGAGGAAGGTGTACCATGCCATCTCTGTTGTGTCTTTGGGTCAAGCGTCATGTGCTACCCCGTGGTGGCATTTGTTGTTCTTTGTCCACTCAGCATCCCGTCTTCCTACTTCCATAACGGCATTCTGATTTCATCCAGGGGAGTCCACTCTCCTGGTCTCATGGACGGTAAGTCAAGGCTTCCTGCTTTCCCGCCGCCATGGGGAGGGCAGAGCCTGAGGCAGGCATACCGGATGCTGCTGCCAGGCCCCTGACCCTGGGATCTCATTCTCCCATCTCAGGGGCCATGATAAGACTGCTACTGATTAGTTCCTGTTTCTGGTCCCTGGAGGGGCCCTGGATCCTTTTCTGAGCCTGGTTCTCCAGCCTTCCTGTCAATTCTGTAAGATTCTCGTTATCCTTCTGATATATTCCCTTTTTGCTTAAGTTATCTCAAGTCAACGTCTGTTGCACCAAAGAGCCCTAATGGATTCAGACAGGAAGAAGTCAAATGGCTTCCTTTGGCACACAGGACTGTGACCAGGAACTCTGGCATCAAATGCAAACAGGAAAAGTTCAAGTTAAATTCTAGGAGCTACCCAACATCTATGTATTCACCTGCTTCTCTTCTGGCAGACACCTGTTTGCATTAGGGTAAGCCCTTCCCCAGGCCCAGGGGTAAATTATGATAGTCTAATTGGTAATGGTAATTTCATTCCATTTTCCAGTGACTGGTTCATGTGACTTCATTCTGACCAATGAGATCAATTACTTCCATTTTGGCGTTAAGGGAAGTCTTTCTCACCCTTTCTGGGAAAGGGTTTCTTGGCTAATAAAAAGAGGATGGGGAGGATGTCCTTCTTTTGCACCACGCACCTCCACGTGGCATATGGCCTCTGGGACTGTGGTATCTTATGGTCTTGGGCAAGATGCTGCTGCCGCAGAGGTGAGGCTGGCAGAGGTGGGAAAGCTGGAGGGTACCTGGATCCTTGATGTCGTTGGGCTGCCAGTGAGTCAGCTTTGGAACTTCCCCGCCCTCCAGCCTCCTGAGTTAAACCCCTATTCTTTCAGCCCCTTGTAGTTGGGTTTCTGTTACCTGCAGCCCAAAGCATCCTAATACCCAATCAGAGCTGCACACCTGGGAATGGGCACCCCACAGCTGGCTGCCTCAGTACTCGTGTCAGGAAGCAGCCTGGAGAAGGGAACATCCATGGGGGGGGGAGGCTGGTGATGGAGCCAAGCAGGGCACTCGTGGGTGGAGCAGAGGTAGCCTCCAGGCAGTGGCAATCTCGGAAGCCAGGAGAAAGGCAGTGTCATTGCCTGGCAACCTCCCTTGTTTAGGGCAGGAACTCCGCCAGCAGCTTGAGGGCATGTGGAACAGAAGCCAGCCCACAGCGGGGTTTGGGTGGAACGGGCATAGCCTGCCAGGGTCTTGGGGTCTAGAGTTTGTGTGGGGCTTTGACTTCTGCAGAGAAATGGAGTCTCAGGCAGGGAAACAGAGGCAGAAAGAAGCAAACTCAGCTATGTAGACTCACCAATGTAGCAGGAGTAGGGGGAGGCTGCAGCTCAGTGTCCCCCCAGCCCCCAGATGCAGAGTTCAGAGCAACGTGGCCAATCCCAGCCCCCGCTGGGCACCAAGATTCTAATGGTTGTGGCCAAGCTTGGCCCAGGTGCTAGATGTTGGAGGGAGGTGCCAAGGTGGGGCAGGGACTCACAGAGGCTTCCTGTTGGGAACCTGCTTCCACCAGGAGCTGGGAGAGCCCCAGGGAGGTTTCTAGCTTTGCCAGCATGAGTCAGTGGTGTGCAAGCAACCCTAGTGGCCAGAGAGACAGCCCTGCTCGAGTGCAAGGGACAGCACCAGGCCATGTCTCTGCCCTCCACCCCATTCTTTGTGCATCAGCCAGGGGCCCGGGCATTTCCTCCTGCTGCGTGTCGCATCTGTACCCTGCCCCATCAGAGCTCCCACCTGCCTCTCCTAACCCAAAACAAACCCCAGAGACAGTCCCTAGGGGTCATTTTCAGGGCTGGAAAGATCCTAAAAGGTCATTCAGTGTACCACCCTCATGTGACCAAAGGGAAACGGTCACAGGGACGAGCAGGACGTGTGCTAACCTGCTGTGTGGGCCAGGGCAATCAGCATCATCTCTAAGGTCGTGCCGGCTTGGACCGTCCATGGTTCTGCTTCAAAAGGGCAAGCGTGTGAAATGGTACATGATTCCTAGGAGCCGTGTGGCATGGCTCTCACTCTAAGCCTGAAGGAGGGTCTGAGCCTCCTCTCCCTCATCTCTCCCAACAGCTGATCCCCTGCACCTGCCTGCAGGCTCTCAGACCAACCCTCCCTCTTAAAATGAGGGGGTGTCTAAAGAGCCCCCAGCCCAGGCTTTCCTGCCCTGATACTGCACCCTGAGTCTAGAAACCCTGTCCCTGTCTTGTTCCCAAGGTCAAGCACACACCTTGTTCCTGGGGCTGGTCCAGTGCCCTGCTGCAGCCTCACCCGCAGCCTGACTCCCCACTGCCTGGCACGTGCAGCCGTGGTCACAACACGAGGGCGGCCAGCAGGCTTGCAGTGGGTTCCCAAGCACTCGCTGCCTGCCGGGTGCTCAGCTAAGAATTCTACATGGGTTACTGCATTGAATCCCCAAAGAGGGCCATGTCAGGTAGTTACGATCTCTACCTTCATTTTACAGAAAAGAAGGCTGAAGTCCAGAGACATTAACCAGCTTGCCACAGGTCACTTGGCTGGTAAGTGGCAGTGCCCAGACGATGTCCCCTTGACAGCCTGTATTGGCCCTTTTCTCTGGACTCTGCTCTGTGGTGGGCCTGGACTGCATCCCCCTGTCCCCTGGGCTGCCCCTCTAGTGCCCGCCTGTCCTGTGGCCATTGCTGGTCTCAAATTCCTGGCTTTTCTCACTCAGTAGCACTCAGGCTTCTGTCGCCTTCAGAGAGGAGGTGAGATTTGACAGGACCCAGGAGAACAGGCAGAGGGTGTGGGGAGGCCAAGAAGAGGCCAGAAGTCGAGCCTGGTGATTTGCAGGCGCAGACCCCATGGCAGCGTCTGCAGGACTGGTTCCTACTCACTGGCTGGCAGCTGCTGGGCTACAGCTTCATGGGCTGATGGTGGTGGACCATCACCACCACCCAGGGGACTCTAGGGGCACAGTGAACACGCTTGGGCTTGGTGGCCAGATGGTTCTGTGTTCAGATCCCAGCTCTGTCCCCTAGAAACCCTCCGTGCTTGAGGCAGTCCCACGGGAAGGTAACCTCATTGAGCCTTCAACTACCAGCTGTAAAACTGGGCTAATGACAGCCATCCTGCACGGCCTTCATGAGGACATATAAAATGCACCTGTCCGGTGCCTGGCACTCAGCGAAGATCGGTTCCCTTTTGTGCTTTTCCCCATCAGTTCTTGCTATCACTCGGAGCTGGTCATATCCTGATTCCAGAGACAGGCTCTCGGAGCTGAGCAGCCTAAGCAGTTCCAACGATGCCCACCACATGCCTGGCAGGGACCCGAGCACACTCGGCACACTGGAGATAAATACAGGGTTTAGGCACCTGACTCTGAACAATGGGCTATTCTGGGGATCTAATTGCTTATCAAGGGGAAGGCAGGCTCTGAGTGGTGACCAACCTTGGAGGTCAGGATGAGCACTGGGGTGGCAAACAGTGGGGCAAATGCACCAAGGTGCAGGTGCAGAAATGCCAGCCAGCAGGTCACATATCCCAGAGTGTCACTGGGGGAGGGTGCTTAACAAACCTCTAGGGTGACCACCCTCTCAGGGCACAAATGAGGAAACTGAGGCCAGGGAGGAGAGTGCTTTGTCCTACTGCTTCACCAAAGCGTCATCAAGCACCTGCTCCAGGCTGGACACACAGTTCCAGCGCCCTGTGATGAGCACCAGGAGGAGGCATGGACAGGGCCTTGGGAGCATGAGGGAGGCACACCCCCTGTCCTGTGGGTCACCAGCCCTCAGAGGTGCACTTGGCACTGTGTGTGCCAGCACTGTCCAGGTGCTGGAGACACAGCTCTGGACAGAGGCCATGCCCTGCCTTTGTGGGATTTCTGGTCTCACAGCAGCGAAAGACAGTAACAGGTAAATGGAGAGGTACAGAGGCCGGGCTGTGCAGGTGCTATAAAGAACAACAAAGTGGGGTGAAGGGACAGTGGGCACCTGTGGCTGGTTGACCTTTTAGGTAGATGGTCAGGGTCAATGCTGACAATGACAAATTAACTTTAACACATTAGACAGGCAGGGCCATGAGTTTCTGCCCTTCTGAATGAAAAGGGGAGACCAACTCCCTGGGCTGACCTGCCTCAGGGGTCACCAAGAACCAGGACCAGAGCCAGGACCTACCCCAGGTCTCTTGTTTCACAGGCCAGAGCTGGTCCCCTGCACAGCATGTGGCAGTGACAATGACTATAGCCACTGTCCCTCCCTCCCTCCTCCCCAGCAGGGAAAGCACCAGGCAGCTCTTCTGAGCTGGAGGCCGGAGCCAGGTCCTTTTAGCCATCACCTCCTAGCCAGAAAGTCTCCCACACTGACCTCGGGCAACAGAGCCCGACAGCCAGACCCTCGCCCTCCAGACACGCAGGGCAGGCGTGCCCCTCCCTCCGCCACCCCCCGCTGGTGTGAAAGTCTTGGTGTCAGACACACGTGGTCCTTTCACTTCTGTGCTGTGTGACCTTGACAAGTTCAGCAGAGCATCTGTCAAAACTGGATGCCGTGTGGTTCTCACAGGGCCACTGGGAGGCTGAAATGAAGGGAGACATCAAAGGCTCGCAGCAGCCTGACCCGCAGTGGGCTGGGAGGCTCAGGGCAGCCTCCCCTCTTGCGTCTCTCCCTCCCGCCCCCGTCTGGGCCCCCAGCCCAGAGCATCACTCCCTCCTCAGGGCTCCCTCTGGCCTGAGAACACTCGTTTCCTCTTTCTGGGTCTCCTCTGGGTCCCTGGACAAGACTGTCAGCTCCAAAGAGCTGTCTCTGGCTTCTGCAGGTCTCTGAGCCACCCACTTGGGTTTCAGCATGGAGAGTCACACTCAGTCACTGCTCAATGAATGTTCTTCCACGCAGCTGCCAGCCAGGAAAGTGAACTTGAAGAATAATGGGGCATGTAGAACCCTGCATTCAGAGTCAGCTAAGTCACCCTGGGCAAGTTAACTTTTTTATGTAAATGAGGATAATCATTGGTGCTCAAGCTTCTGCAAAATTATATGGTGATTTTAGTATTATTATTTCCATTACAGAATCACAGATCAAGACCAGAGTTTATTCAATTTGTAACCTAGTATTCCAATCCTTCCCACAACATCCTGCTCCCGGATGTTCTGCCTCTAGTTGAACTCTCCAGTGACAGGGATCTCACTACCTGCTGGGCAGCCCATGCCGTGTTTTGACTGCTTCTGAGCATTAGGAACTTCACTGTCTGTTATTTGACGCCTGTGGTGCTGAGCTCCGGAATGCAGTGAAGTGAGTGGGTGATGAGCTAGCCTGGGGGAGGGGCGGGGAGAGGTGCTGGATGATGGCGGGAGCGCCTTGCAGAGCTGAGCACACCTGAGATGCTACCTCTGGTCTCCCCATCACGGTGCCTACTCTGTGTGTGGCTTCAGAGCCAGCTAGCCCTTCCAGAAGCCTGCCTCCTGCCCGGGGCTGCTCAGCAGTGGGGCCCAGGGGCCTGGGTTCTCAAGCCGTGATGTATGATTCATGACTCCGATGAGCTCACCAGCTCGGGGAGGGCCGGCGGGCCGAGGGGAGACCGGAGGAAGGCTGGTTATGGATTTTAACCCTCTGATGTTACTGGCTGGGAATTTAACATCAATAATTCAAGGCTGTGGGGAGCAGGAGATGGGAAAAAGGCGCAAGAGAGAGGAAGGTGAGGATGGAAAGGAAGAGAGGTAGGGAAGGATTGGAGGAGGGGAAGAAAAAAGAAAAGGAGGCTTTTACTGAGTGTGTCCCGGGGGTACCAAGGCACCTTCGCCTCTTGCAGCTCATTTAAGCCTCACTGAGATCTATGGAGCAGACGTGTCATCTCCAATGACTGAATAAAAGAACCGAGGCTACAAGAGGAAGAGCAAAGTTTCCAGGGGCGGGTGGGGGGGATTTGGGCCCAGGGCGCTCATTCCATGCAGGTTCTTTCTACTTCGCCTTGACTTTGGAGGGGAGCCAGGTCAGGACACAGAGAGGGTCTCCGCTGGCCTCAGTAAAGCTGTCCCTGGCTCACACTCGGGGTCTGAGAGGAGTTGGGAGGGCTTTTCTCTCCCTGGGAGAGAAACCAGCCACTGGCCTTCTGGACAGCCCCAGAACTTTGTCGCTGGAGATGAAAAAATTAACTGCTATATTTAAAAAGCATTGTTCAGTTGCTATGGCAACAGAGGGGCTAAGAATAATATAAAAAGAAGATGATATGCCAGGTTGTCACTGGCAACCCAATTTTAAGGGTGTGTGTATGTGTTTTAAAAGGAGCTGTGGGGGGGTGGTGAGGTTCAGACTGTCTTTCCCGCTCCCTCCGGCACCATCTGCCCCAGCAACAATTCCAAGACGCAGCCAGGCCTGGCATCTCGGGGCTCTGCCCGCGGCGGGGCAGAGCTGCCACACCCTGGCCCTGAGCCTAAAGATAAGGGTGGCTCTCCGTCCCCTAACTGCCGTCCCCTCTTGGCAGCCCCCCACTGCCTGGGCTGCTTCCTTCAGCTGCGGAACCCCAGCCGGAGGCACCTCTCAAACAGATGGCCCCCAAATAGCTTCTTCTCTCCAACCTGGGAGCTTTCAGCTAGCCTGGCAGACTCCCTGGGGACCACCAGGGAAAACAGATGGTCAGGAGAGAAGAGCAGGAGACGGATTTATTGATCTGCAGTCTGGATGTCAGGACGGGAGGCGGCGTGGCCAGGCTCTGCTCCCTGAACGGCCCTGGAGAGCAGCACCAAGTCCCGCCTGGGCCCACGTGACCTGGAGGGGACCCCTGCAGGCCTGGGGAGGGCAGGAAGGAGGATGGGGACTGCGGCCCCTCATATGCCAGCCAGCTTCTTGTCAGGGCTGAGATGGCTGCACCCACGGGAGACGCGGGAAGAACTGGTGGCAAAAAGACAAACAGGCAAGGTCCCCAAGGTGGCTTATTGACAGCTGCATTTTGGAAAGAGGCCTGCTGTCCCCCCTTGACATGAGCAGAGCCCCATACGTCACGTGACCTCAAGCAAGGCCCTGAGCACATCAGGGCCTTCGTGCCACCACAGGAAAATGGCAGTGGCTATAGGTCTACGGTCGGGCCTCGATAAACTGAAGTTTGTCCATGCCAGGCCTGGCAAGGAAAATATCCCCAGCAGACAGCACAGGCACCAGGAGAAACCTCGGCTACTCTGTCAAGCCCTAACTCAAAGCCACACAGGCACTTGCACAAATAGACAGGGAATGAGACACAGCCAGAGAGGTGCCACCACACAGAGAGGGAACATGAGGGGCCCCCAAGTAACCAGTTATGCCCAGAGGGGTCAGGGATTCTGCAGGAAGGGGTGCCATTTGAGGCAGGTTCAGAAGAATGAGGAGAGAGGGCACGGGAGGGACGGTCCAGGCAGAGGGGATGGCCCGAGCTGCAGCAGGGGGCGGGCAAGTACCGGGGAGGGGGGTAGGGCACAGCCTGGGGAGGGGCGCGGAGAAGAGAAATGGCCAGATCTATGCCAGGCTCAGCAGGGAAACTGGATGGGCCGGTGGCCCCGGAGGCCCGTGAGGATGCTGGGCAAGAGTCCAGCCAGAGAGAAAGGGGCCTGGGCTAAGGCAGGACAGTGCTTTACCGTTTACAAGGCACAGCCAGGTCCATGACCTCATCTGATCAGCACAGAGTAGACAGAGGCTACTGCCCCACCCAAACTCTCCCCGCCCTGCCTGCCTGGCTTCCCACAGGCTGGGGCACCCATTGCATGTGGAAGCAGCTACATACTGATTCCCAAGCAGCCCCTAAAAGGGGGAGAGTCCAGGAGAGCCGGAGGGCCCAGACAAGGGTGGGGCCCATGGGGGTGTACTCAGGAAGGGCTTCCTGGAGGTGGAGTGTGGGAAGCCCTCTGGGCAGACAGCAATGGCACGGGTGGAGCTTGGCATGGGGATGGTCACCGTGCACCGGGGGAAAGCAGACTGGGGATCAGACAGGGCTGGGTCCTGGAGGGCCCTGAATCCCAGCTGGGTGGCTGCATCCTCCTGCAGCCAGTGGAGAGCTGTGGGGAGCCGAGAGGGGCTGGGCAGGACAGGGAGATGCAAACACAGCAGGCTAGGAAGCCAGGCTGGGCCGGACAGCCGCGGCCTTCCTCCTCCCCACACTCTCCGACACAGCTCTCCTTCTCCCTCAGCTGTCCAAGTGCCAGCAACAGAGACCAGGCCTCAAGCAGCACGTCCTGGAAAATGGGTGTGCTCACCAGCTTCAACAGAGCGCAGCCAGCTCTGCCCAAGCCTCGGCCTGGTGCCGGCCTCCCTTTGGAGGCATCTGGCTGCCCTGTGTCCTGCTGTCGCAGGGCACACAATTCTGATCTTGTTTTCCCGTGGCAGAGGCACCCAGAGTAGAGCCTGGGGAATGTTCTGGGCCTCGTGAGCTGCCCCCGTGGCTAAGCATCTGGGTCCAGAACTTGAGCAGGGGTGAAACCACGAAGCTTGGACTTTGCCCACTTGCTCCTTTTCTCCCTCCTTCGAGAGATATTTGTTGAGTGCCCAAGTACCAACTATGTGTCAGGCACTGCTGTGGGCATTGAGTGAGACCTAAACACCTCCTGCCCTCTTGGAACTGAAATTCTAATTGGGGAAACAGACAGTAGTCAAACAAATAAATATTGTCAGATGGTAATGAGTCCCGTGAATGAAATAAAAACAACTTGAGGAAGGAAAGAGAAGTGACCGGAGGTAGTGTTTGAGCTGAGGTGACCAGGGAGGGCTTCCCTAAGGAGGGGAGCTTCTAGGGGTGACATGGAGCAAAGGCCTGAACCAGGCGAGGGGAAAGCATTTCAGGCAGAGGGAATGGTAAAGGCAAAGGCCCTGAGGCAGACACAAGCCTGGTGCGTTTCTCTGTCTCCGTGTCTAGTGCTCTTGGGAAAGAGGCTCAGATGGGCCAAGTGACCTGGCCCCAGTCATGCTGCTGGTCAGTGGCCAGGCAGGGCCAAAGGGAAAGTGTTCTACCTGTTGGTCCAGGGCTCGTCCAGCACTGCATGGGCAACTGGACACTTCTCAGCACAGGGGCTTCAGCCCGGGCGTGGACGCTGACTGCAGGGAAGCAGAACTGACGGTGAGTCAGTCATTCAGTCAACAAACACCGACTGAGCACCTACCACATGCCAGGCTGTGGCTGTGCTGGGCCCTGGCACACGGCAGGGCACCGGTGGACAGAAGCGCATGACCTCATGGAGCCTACATTCTAGGGAAGATCAGAGGTTATGGGAATCTCAGGGCTCTAGGACTCCAGAATCTGTAATCAGAATCTGGGAATCCCAGAGTCAAAAAGATGGCATCTTAGCATCAGGGGACTCGGAATTCCCCCCGACACAGCTCTCGGCACAGGAGAGCAGGCAGGGCCCCTCGCAGCACCCGGGACACTTTAGAGGGAGGGACTGAGGCCCAATGCTCTGAATGTCCCCCACACAGCAGCCAGTGGCAGAGCCAAGACCTTCACCCAGGAGGCCAGGCCCGCGGGCCAGTGGGGTGACCACAGGCAAGGGAGATGAGCAAGGGCTTGGTCCAGACCATCTGCAGGCCTGCACCCCATGCATGCTATGTCATGGAGTCTTTCTGAGCCTCAGTTTCCTCATCTGTACAACTAACAGGGCATCGACCTCAAATTAAGATAATGTATGTAAAATGCCCCCAATGCTTGCTGTTGTGGTGGTAATTAGCAGTGAGCCCTCAATCACACTGTGTATCTCAGCTTAGGTGATAGAGATTGGACCCTGCTAGGATCTGAATAGTTGACCTGCCCCAGTTAGCAGGCGTAGCATCCCTTAGAGTATCTACCTAGGCGTGTCAGCTGTTGGGAATGAGGGTAGTTTCACTCTCACCCCGAGACACAAACATGGCTTGTGTGGCCAGGCTCAGGTCCATTCCCGTCCCCTCTTCTCCCCCTCCCCCTGCTTACCACCCCATTCCCCCAGTCTCAGTCTCTGTGTCTTTGTCTCTCTCACACACACATACACGCACATGCACAAGCACATACATGTATGTGTTGCAATGACAGCCATAAGTCCTAGACTCGGCCCAGGGCAGTGGAGGCTGAGACCAAAGGAAAGCAGAGAAGGCTCTAGTGGATTTTAGCTGTGGGTGGGGGCGCATGTTTTAACCCTCCCTCTTGGCTAGGCTGAAACTAGCCTTGAGGGACTAGAGCCTAGAGGAGGTCGGGAGGGCAACAGCCCAGGGCCATGTGGGAGTGATAAGAAACACATTCTTGATATGGTGAGAGGCCAGGCCAGACAGCTGGAATCGGGGGCTCAGAGTGTGCTGCCGGGCCTACAGATAAGAGCTGCACAAAGGACAACCATGCACCCCAGAGGACTTCCTGGAGGAGGAGGAGGAGGAGGAGGAGGAGGAGCTCTGAATGATGGGGAGAATTTGACCAAATGGACTTTGCTACTCAATATAGGACCAGCATTCAAGCACCAAACCAATGCAGAGGCACAGAGGCTGGAACTGCCAGGTGCAGGATGACAGTGAGGCCCCACGTACAGGTCAGGTGTTCTAAGTCGGAAGCAGACAGCGCAGGGAGGTGAAGCAAGAATGTGTTCTGCCTCCATTTCTCACCTTGACCTTGAACCAAAGTTCCTCCATTCCTATGAATAACTATTAATCTAAAAGATGTCGAGGCAGCCTAAGCAAGTTATTTTTCCTTCCTGTGGCTTAATTCTCCCATCTCCTAGACCGGTGTGACCCTGACACAGGAGGGAGACTGCCCCAGGGTAGACGCGTCTGACCACCGGGCAGTGGTGGGCTGCCCCACACCACTCAGGAATGCCTGTCCCCTCCAGGAAGTCCCAGCCTCACTGGAAAGCCTGGGCTTCCTGAGATGTTCGCCTTTCTGGGGCAAGAGCCACAACAGTGGAGAGGGGTAACACAGTGACCAGGCTTAGGAAAGACACAGAGCCCTTCCCTGCCGTTGCCTCAACCTCACAGCAGCCCCCGGGATGCATGACCCCTATCGGCACCAACACGGGGGGCCGCCAAGCCTTGGAGAGGTTCAGTGTCTGCCTGAGCTCTGTGTCTGGTTAAGCAGCAGAGCCAGGATTTGAACCCAAGGCTGTGTGCCTCCTGGCCCCCGAGCCAAGCCCTTCCCATCAGCCAGGCTGTCTCTTGCTCTAAGTTGCACAGGCCAAGAATAGAAGTTAAAGTGGAAGTGATTTACTCCCAGTCACACAAGGATCCAGACGTTGGAGGGTGTCTGGGGCCCAGCCACACACTCCGCTGTGGAGGCCCCGCCCTGAGACAGCACATTCTGGCACTGGTCTCAGCCAAGTGGCCCTTCCCAGCCACTGGGCCCTTCCTACGCCTCCTACCCTCAAACATCCTCCCACACTTCCATCTATATCCCAGATGCGAAAAGGCATCAGGGCAGCTGGGGAATTCCATGATCAGCGTGCTGAACCCAATGACCTCGTGACACCACCCCTGAGTAAGCCCCCGGGGCTGCTCCCAGGCCCCGGATAGCAACTCTTCAAAAGACCAAAGAGGCTGAAGGGAGAAGCTACAGTGTTCTCCGCTGGACATCCCACAAACGGGATGCTGCACTCACAGGTTGATTGCATCTGGACTCACCTGGAACAGCAGTGGGTCAGTTTAGAAAGAACCGTGTCCACCCTGCCCTGACTCACCCAGTTCCAGCACTAATGTCCCACATTATTATGACCTTTTCAAAGCCCGTTATGTGCAATTCCTACGTGAAGAGCTGGGGGAGCTACAGGTGAAACCAGAGTCAGGCTCTGATGTCGAGAATCTCATAAATGGAGAAATTAGAACCCTTGTGCACTGCTCGTAGAAATGTAAAATGTGCAGCCACTATGGAAAACGGTATGGAAGTTCCTCAAAAAATTAAAAATAGAATTCCCATATGATCTAGCAATCCCACTTATGGGTATTTATCCAAAAGAATTGAAAACAAAATGTCCATCAACAGATGAATAGATAAAGAAAATGTGGCACATACATATAGTCAAATACTATTCAGCCTTAAAAAAGAAGGCAATCCTGCAATATGTGAGAGCATGGATGAACCTGGGGACATAACGCTAAGTGAAATAGGCCAGACACAGAAGGACGGATACTGCATGATTCCACTTACATGAGGCATCTAAAATTGCCAAACTCAGAGAGGCAGCGAGGAGAATGGTAGTTGCCAGGGGGTTGGGGAGGCAGAATTGGGGAATTGCTATTCAAGGGGTATACATTTTCAGTTAAGCAAGTTGGTTAGGTTCTAAAGATCTGCTGTACAACATACAGTTGTATGCCTGTAGTTAACGATACTGTATTGTTTTAATATACTTAAAATTTTGTCAAAAGAGTAGATCTCATGTTAAATGTTTTTACTACAATTAAAAAAAATTCATAAGCTAGAACAAGAGATGTAGCTATGTGCATAGGTTAATCAATAGTGCTAATAGCAAATATTTATATAGTCTGTATGTACTTTCAATAGGTATTTATTGAATATCCATTTGAAATGCAGAAGTCTATTCTCTGGGCACTCAGGGTCTCGTAGGGGAGACAGACTAGCAAAAAGACACTTGCAGTGAGATGTGTCCTGGCCTGGGGTGAGTCCAGGGTGCATGGGAGCACATTGGATCCACAGGCTTAGGTGTGGAGGGGACAGTCAAGGAAGACTTCCCGGAAGTGGCATCTAAACTGAGACTTGAATATTGAGTGGGAATTGATCTCAGTGTGTGTGTGTATGAGATAGAGAGAGACGTGTGTGTGTGTGTGCGTGTGTGTGCGTGTGAGCTAGGAGGAGGGAGTTTGGCCCAGAGCTTTGAGGGAGAGAGGGAAGAGCAGGTGGGAGATCCTAAGGGCCCTTGCAAATCGCTCTAAAGGAATTTAGCATTTAACCTTGGAGGCCACTGGGAGCTATTAAAGGATTTTATGTGGAAGAGGATGTGACCAGATCTTTGTTCTGGAAAGATCCCCTGGTGCGCTACAGGGAACAAATTGGAGGGGCATGGTGGTGGCAGTTAGAAGCAGCTAAGGAAACCCAGGTGAGACAAGGCTATGAGCAGTGGGAGTGGGGGGGGGGACACACATGACAGGTCCTGAGTCAGCAGGACTTGATTTGCTTGGGTGGGGGTGGAGGGAGCAGGGGTGAGGCCCGAGTTGGGGCATTTCATTCCTTCCATGGGGTTTCTCCCTCTTCTGCTGCCATTCCCACCCTCGTCCCATCGTTGTAACTGGAAATCCCAGAATTCTTGGAGGAACTCCATGAAATACTAAACTTCTGGATCCATCGCAAGATCTGGGAACAACTTCACCAGCAGAAAATGCACCCACACCATGAAATCGTAACCACACACATACACAGCCGCCACAAAAAAATACGCTGTGAAACTCGGCAGAATTGGCTGGTTCTGAGACTCCTCATTAATATCTGTTTCCTACTTGTACATTTCATTTTATTGCCTCTGAGTACTCATTAGCAGTCAAGCAAGAGCAGGTGCCAAGAGCTTAGGAAAAGCCAATAGGAGAAAGCCATAAAATTGAGACAATTATAAGTAATAATTTTGTTTTTTACTGCAAATTGGGAACAGAGAGATATGAATTCTGTTTAGCAGAGAAACATCTCAGCACAGCCTTCAGAGCCCAGGGTTAGGGTCAAGGTTGGCAATTCTGTAGGTGTCTCCTGGTCAAAGTTGGAAAGTGATTGGATTAACTAGTTCATGCCAAGGAATGAGTGACCAACAGAGGACCTCAAGCCCTCCTGGAGGTATTAGTGCCTGGCTTTAGAGATGGAGGGAATATAGGCTCTCCCAACTTCCTTCAAATGCCATCATCTGCCTGTACCCACAAAGAACACAGCTTTTAGTTTCTCCTGGGATTACATTAGCCTGAGGGGCAGCCTAAACATGAATCTTCTCCTCCAGGTTTACGGTGGCAGCATGACACGGTGGGCTCTACCATTCCCTTGCAACACCGTCCACCGTCACCTTCCAAAACCCCTCCACATGAGCAAAGGTAAAATCTAGGTAAAAAGTGTGCTGACTCTGCAAATGCAGCTTGAAGGCAAGTCTTCTATATGTCCCACTCCCCCCAAAATGCTGCCCCCAGGATCCTCTGAGAACAGCTGGGAAGGCTGGTTGTGGCCTTCCCGTGGAATGCTGTGGCCTGGACGGACAATCAGATGGGCTTTTCGTCCTGTGGTGCTATTGCTGGCAAATAAAGTGAAGAGAAATGCCCACCATGGAACACCATTCTGCAGATGGGAAAACTGAGAGCAGAGAGCAGAGACTTGGCTTGGATCACACATTCAGGAGGTTCCTGGCCACCTGGCCACACCTGCTCTCTCTGGCTCTTTGAGACATACAGTGGAGACCGGAGGCTTCCTGCTCTGAGCGGATGCCGCAGTCTGGGAATAGCTAAGGGGTGAGAGGAGCAGATCCAGGGCAGTGAGATGTGATGCGTTAAGGCCGTGATGGCAGCCAAGAATTGGGAGGTGTGAGCCCAGGCCTAACGCCTGCACTGAGGGCACCTGCTGCATCTTGTCTGAGGCCACGAGCTCCAGCCCAGGTGAGAAAGCTCTGTTCCTGTGGCAGGGCGGCCCCTAGCCGGGACCGGGCTGAGGTGGGAGCCAGGCTGGGGCTCAGCAGAAGGCTGTGAATGACCCCAGGTGCCCTGACACCAGGACAAAGCATAGCGCTGGCGTCTCCTGCCTGCAGTCTCACAGTGATGATCTACCACGCCTTTCCCACCCACAATCCCACACTGACTCAGGGCAGAGTGGGCCAGCTATTTGTTTCCCCAGTTGACAGAGGAAGAAACTGAGGTTCACAGTGGTCAAGTGACTTACCAAAGTCATACAGTAAGTGAATGAGAAAGGCAGAACTGAAACCCAGGACTCAACACTTCTTGCCATCTTTGTCTGAAACAGCCGACCCTAAGCAGGAGGGGCACGTACAAAAAAAGGCCCCCCTCAGACGTGAGTAGCATCCCTGGGCCAAGAATGCTTCAGGACGGGCAGAAATGCCGCTGGGCCTCTGACCTGGGGCCACCTTTCGAGCTCATGTCTCCCTACCCATGCCGAAAGCCTCTCCTACTTACAGAGACAAGGGAATGATGGATGGTGCTTTACAAAGAAAAGCTGTTGAGAGGTGAGAGAACAGAGACCTCTTTTTTTCCTGAATTGTGCTACAGCCTGGGAGGGCCGTTCACCCTTCAGGGGCAAGTGTGGACCTGCCTACCACAGCAGCAGACGGATAACTAAGAATTTCCCAGGACTGTCCAAAGCCCAGACTGTTGTCTGCCGCTGACGGTGCCCGCTCCCTTCCAAGAAGGATGGGCAGAGTCCTAGACACACAGGCCCGGTAAATAACCCTCGCAGGCCAGTGTCCCGCCTTGGTATGGAAACTGCGTGGGAAGCAAGAGTCAATAGTCCCCTGTCCCTCCCCCAAGTCCCAACCCCACCACCACCAAAAGACAGGCAGGCACCACCAGATCTCCAGGTTAGGCTCAACAACCCTGGAAAACAGGTATATTGCCCCCATCTTGCAGGTGGGGACATAGTGCTTCAGAGAGATGAGGTGACCTGTCCCAGGGCCATTTTCAGACCCAGGTGCTATCCGTTTTGGACCCTCCTATATCAAATGCATCCCTTACTGAATGAATTCTTTTGCTAAAAAAAAAAAACTATACATTTAAAAAATCATTTTGTTTTTGAAATTATTTGCAGTAATTTGTAAGATTAACAATTGATTTCTTAGCAATCATTGTCTACAATCAGGAACCTTGGCAAGGCGAGGCATGCTAACTCCCAAAGGAAGGGCTGTTTCTATAAAAACCAAATCAAATAATTAATTATGTTTGAATATATTAATGACACATTAATTCTGATTAGCAGTTTTCATATTTTGAAACCAAAATTTTTTCCTTTCATGTGTCAAGCATTTTTATAAGCCCTCGAGAAGCCACTGGGCTCATGGTGTCTCAGGGATAAATCGATTTGAACACAGGTCTACTTCCAAAATCAGGACTCTTCCCACCAGGAGTCAAGGCACCTTCTCCAAGTTCTAACAGGGAAACTGCCAAATAGAATCCAGCAACAACCTGGCTTAAAAGGGGTCTGGAGAGGATGTTCTTTTAGTAGCTATGGCAGAATTTGTGGATGTTTGGTGTTGAACAACAAAGGCAGTGGGCGGTGTGTACCAGGTACTTACAACGTGCTAGCGCATTACACGTCTGTTCACGTAAGCCCCACAGTTACCCCCACTGGGCATGGGGGGTGGGTGTTAGGAAACTCCCAGTGTCACATAGGTAGCAAGTGGCCAAGCCAGGATTTGAACTGGGGTAGGTGGGCTCTGGAGTCTAAGACTTTAACCACTCTGCTCTACTGCCTCTCAGGCTGGAGCAGAGGGATTTGGACAAGTCTGGAGAGGCCCAAGTGCAACATCTAGACATCTAGAACAGGGGAGGAGAAAGACTGGTCCTTCTGGGGACAGCCAAAGGTAGAGGGTGGAAGTAAAGGCAGGCTGGTCTCAGCTGACCAAAAGGAAGAACTTCCAAAAAGCAGAGCTGTCCAAGCATGACTGGGCTGCCCTGTGAGTACTGGGCTCCTGGTCACAGGAGTCTGCAGGGACAAGTGGAGGCCTCCGTGCTGGGCAGGGGAGTGGAGGCTCCAACTTGAGTAGAGGGCTGTGTTTATGGACTCCAGAGGGCATAACTGACAATCCTTTCTTCCTTCTCAGAGCTGCCTCTGCACAGGCCTTGGTGGCTCAGGACAGGAGCCACAGGCGGCGATAGCTGCCTCTGGCCGGGTGTGGGCCCCCAGCGCTGGGGGGAGATGACTGCAGGGTCAGAGACTGCACACAAGGCAGGTCCTGGGGACGAAGAACTGGTGCTTACTGGGTGTTTCCAAGGACGGGCTGTCGGAGCTCTGCATGTGTCATCTCTGCTCCTCCTCTGAGGCCGTTCCTCCTCCCTGCTCACAGACGAGGGGGCGCCTGGGCCCAGAGAGGCAGAGCAGGGAGCCTGAGAGCAACGTGACAGCCACCTGGCTTTCCCACCTGGAGGGAGAAGGTGGGGGACAGCCCCTTCCTGTCCCTGACCCCACCCCGGCCGGGAAACGTGGCCGGGCAGGCAGGGCTGTCGGGGATCCCAAGGTGGTGGGAGGGCAGCAGGGGCTGAGTGGAAAGGGGTGAGGGGGGGACACGAACAGACGGAAATGAAAGTGGCCTTGAGAAAAAGGAACGAGGGAAGAAAAGCAGAAACTAAAACAAGTGACAAAGAAAACGAGAGTGTCCAGAGGAAGTGGCCGAGGGGCGCGGCGCCGCCAGAGGAATCCCCCGCAGACCGGTGTTTCCTCTCTTCTCGGGACTGGAGACAGGGGCAGCTGACCAAGTGTTCCCGCGCCTCGGCCAGAGGCCGCAGGACAGCCTGGGCAGGAAGCCCGGTCCCGCCAGCCTGGGAAGGAGCACTGAACGCAGAGCCCTGAGCCCTTGTCTGCAGTCTAGTTGGCCGCTCCCCACCGGGCGATTCTGGCACATTTATCAGACCTCGCTGGACCCTGGTTTCCGCTCTATAAAATGGGTATAAGCGCCTGGAGCCCACAACACTGCTGGGAGGATTTCTGAGCCAAAGCCCCGGCCCGGGCCTGACAGGTGCACGCTGGGGTGCAGTGGGCTGTGCCCAGAGCTGCAGGAGGCACCTTCGGGATTCTGGGGGAAGGTAGGGCAGCATCTGCTATCTTACTGCTTGAACAAAAATGTATCCAGCACTTACCGGTCCTACGCTTCACTGGCCTGGGGAGTAAAGGGCTGACTAAGTGCCAGCCTTACTCCCAATTACAGACTCGTCCACGACTCTCAGCTCCTTATCCCAGCTCTCCCACTTGGTAGCTGTGTGACCTCGGGCAAGTGACCTGACCTCTCTGAGCATCCTTCCTTATGTGTAAGGCTAGAACAATAAGCATACCTGTCTTCTAGGTTAGGAGGATTCAATCCAGAGCCAAGTACAAATTTGTCAGCCTCAGCCCAGGGAGCACCCGGCCTGGCAGGGAGCTGGACACCCTCCAAGGCCATGAGCAGAGGGTTGTAAGGACAGACAGCACCAGCCTGGGGGAACTCAGGGCTGGGCGGGACGTGTGGGGCTGGCTCTGCCAAGGACAGGGGGACGGAAGAGGGGTGAAGGGTAACCCAAAGGGGACAGCATGAGCAAAGGCACCGAGGCAGGGCACAGGGCGGCACGCTTGGGAACAGCAGGGAAGGCCCCACTAACTGTTCTCAGGCTGGCCCTGGAAGTGACATGCCTCTGGGGATGCTGCTGTCACCCTGCATGCTGGCTTCTACAGCCAGACTTGCTTGGGTTGCAGCTGCCTCCAGACAGACCCGGGAATCCCCAAGGGGTGGGCATGGTTCTTGTGAACTGGTCCGGCCTGGGACTGTGGGCCTAGAGTAAGGGCAGCTGCTGCGGCGAAGGTGTCACGAGGCACAGGCAGGGGTCGCGGGGAGGCTCAGGAGGGGTTTCTCTGTCGGGCATCTGCTCAGTGGCAAGATGGGCAGGATTTGCATAGAGGGCAGCTGCAGCTCCAGCCGCACAGCTGCCCACAGCCTCCACGTGGCTGTTGTCTGGCTCTCAGGGCCTCCCACGTGGCCAGGGGGTTACCCGGGCTGCCTCAGCCACGTGCCCCGCATTCCTGCCGCCCCGCAGCCATCTGGGAACAACCAAAAACCAGAATACTGGCTCTACCATCCTCAGGGCTTTGCTCACTTGCCCCAGCTCAGTGTCGCCCTCTGCAAAATGGGTATAATAACCGTGTCCACCTCCCATGGAGGCTGTGGGGGTGACATGAGACCTGGGGGAAGCGGAGACCCAGACACAGAGGTGAGCAGGAACTGGCAGCCCCTCGCCTGGCCCTTCCCAGCTGCTTCCTGCATCACGCATGGCGGACAAAGCCAGGCCCCTTCCATCCCTCCCCCAGCTCTGTGACTCCAGGCAATGCCCCCCAACTCTTTGTTCACGAACAACTCACCTACAAAATGGGTAATCATCGGACCAGCACTGGCCCTGGGGCTGGCGAAGCTCATCCCCACGGCCTGCATCCCCCCATTCTACCTCCACGGACCATGTGCTTCCCAGGACTCTGAACCCCCTTCCCAAACTTGCTGTTAGAAAAGGACCTGGTATCAGTCATGGGCCTCTTAGTCTGAACGAGTCCCTAGTGACTTTAAAGCTGGAATATTCTTAGGGGAATTCTCATCTCCTTCCCAACCCCCTGCTCATGTGATGGCAGGAGAAAGCGAGAAGAGAGGCAGTCTTACAAAGGGCCCTGACCAAGCCCACTGATTAGAAGGAGCACGCTGGGCTTGGGACCAGGGTCTCCTGAATGTGACGGTTGTTGGGCCTCACAGCCACTGTCCCCATTCCTCTGGCTATCTCAAGTCCACTACAGGCCACCCAGCCCGATCTCTGATTCTGCACTGAAAAGTGCAAGGTGCTGAGAACTGGAAGAGAGAAGGCGTGTTCTTGCTCTCAGCGTGTAACATGGAGTGCGTCTCATCCAATACCACGCTGGGGCCTCACACAGGCCCAGGGAGGGAGGCAGGAGGGGAGCAGAAAGGCAGGGCAGGCCTGACTGCGCCTATTTCCCAGATGAGGACCCTAAAGCCAAGAGAGAGAAAGTGACTCAGCCAAGGTCCTACAGCTGGTCGGGGCTGAATGCGTTTAACCCTAGGAAATGCAACTGCAGGGTAAGGGCTTTGCCTGGCCCGCTCCTCCTGCGCAGAATTCCCCTCGGTCCACTCGAGCGGCTTTGCCCAGGGCTTTAGGAGCCGACGTGGTTCAGCTCAAGGAGGACGCAGTGTGAGCGCAGCAACGGGACCCCAGGCCTCTGCCCCTCCCCCTGTGGCCTTGAACAGGCCGCTTTTCTCCTCAAGCCTCGGTCTCCTCCCCTGCGGAGGTGAGGGGTGGACGAGCCGATCCTTCAGGCTGCCGCCCTCGCCAACCTGGACATGCCAGGCCACACAGTCCTACGTGCCAGGTGCCCCATGCCTGGAAAGCCAGCTCCCCCCAGCGCTCGCTCCTGGGGCCCACCCCAGAGGGGGGCAGCATCAGGCCACCGAGGGATGCTACAAATGCTGCAAAGGAATGCCCCAGGGACGCCGGGGGTAATACATCTCAGCGGCTCTCGCGCTCTCTGCACGTTAATAATGCATGGGCAGCCGGCGCGGGGGCCATCGCAGGCCCGAGGTTAGGTGGCATTAGGAAGCCTCTAATGGTCCTGATTATCCGGGGAGGGCTCCCCAGCGGGATGTGGGCAGCATGGGCGGGAAGCCAGGGTTCCAGGCACTTAGACCCCACAGGTGGAAGGCTGGGGGTGGGGTGCAGGGCAAGAGGACAGATTCCACAGACCAAAGCCCCAATCAGGGGATCACATGGGGTGAGTTGAGGCTTCCTGCAGGGGCCTGAGTACCTTTATGGAGAGAAGCAAGGGCCCCGCTCCTGTAGGCAGGACACAAAGACAGTGGGAGTCTCACACCCAGGGCTCAGTGGAGCCCTGTCCAAATCTCCTCCATGTGACGTCTCTGCTCAGCGGCTCTGCAGAGGGTGCCTACACACCTCTAGGGACAGGAGACTCACTACTTCCTGGAGCAATACACACACCCTTCTTTAAACAGGTGCAACTGCTGGGAAGCAGGTGCAGTGTGTACAGCAGTCAGAAAGTGAGTGCCACTGAGGGTTGGGGACATGAATAAGCTGGATAAAGGGGCTGATATGAGAGACAGAGGGGCTGGTCCTAATACTGAGGATTCTCCTTGTCCTCAGGCAGCTCTGGGCCACCAACCTGGTCAGCCTTCCCAGCCCACCATAGTGGTGGACCCTGAGCCCACCCCAGGACTCCAGGGAGCCCCTGTGAACTTTGCTTCCCCATGCTCATTGCTCAAGGTGAGCAGCACAAAAAATCAACCCATGTGTGGCAGGTTCTGGGGGTGGCCAGACTCCAGGAGGCGTCCTGATGATTCTCATCTGCAAGCGTTCATACCAAAGGGGTCAACCTGCGCAACTAACAGGATATTGTGAGAATGACAAGCACAACTTCCAAAGCTAGGTCATAAAACCATATTGTGGCTTCCACCTTGCTCTCTCTTGGATGGCTCCTACTAGGGGAAGCCAGCTGCCATGTCACGGCGACACTCCAGCAGCCTGTGTGGGGAGGAACTGAGGGCCCTGACGACAACCAGCTGTGACACACCAGGCCTGTGACGGAGCCACTCCCAGCCTCGGTCAGGCCTTCGGATGACTACAGCCCTGGCCAACTCCTTGGCTGCAACCTCATGAGAGACCTTGAGCACGAACTACCCAGCCACACGGCTTCTGAATCCTTGACTCAACAGAAATGTTTAATGCTTTAAGCTGCTAAGTTTGGGGTAATTCATTATGAATAAGAGATAACAAAACTATGTTCAATAAATACTGGTCAGACACGTGAGTGGTTCCACTGACAAAGACGTTTCTCTATAGAAGGGTCCAGAACTGAAATAGGCACTCTGGGGTCTGCAGAGGATGGAGAAGAAATGAGAGACGTGGTCCTGGTCCTCTGAGAGGTGTGCAGCACGTGGCAGAGGCTGACAGCCAGAGATGAATGGGGCACTGGGAGAATCCCAGGTGGGCTAGATGGCGTGGGTGAGGCGAGGAAGGGGCTCCGAGAGAGGGGGATGAGGCAGGGAGGGACTTGGGCTGGGTTGTGGGAAACAGAGCCTGGAAGAAGCGGTTTCTCCAACGGCTCCTGTACTGACTGCCGGGTACCAGCAGCGCCTCCCTGGGACAGGGACTATTAGCATCCCTGTTTTGTGGGCATGGAAACTGGGGTTAATCAGCTTGCCCAAGGTCACAACGCTAGGAAAGGAAGGAGCTAGGATTTAAACTGATGAAAGCAGGGGGCAGAAAACTAGCAGGAGACAGCCTTAACCAGACCCCCCAGCAGCGGGACTGAGGGGGTACAGGTGCCAGGGAAGGTGGCCAAGGAAAGGCCACTGGGCTGGTACTAGGGAAACTGGGAAAGTAGCCTCAGGTGGGGGGGTGAGGGAAGGCCATGCCAGGAGTTGGGGACTGAGTGGCTCTGTGCCCAAGCCCACCCTCACCCCAGCTGGAGCCCTGCCCCCACCAAGACACCCACCATTTGCTCCTGCTGAGCCTTTTCCCTGGGCCGGCCAACCCCTCATACAGCCCGCCTGGTCCCCATCACACAGTGCCTGGGCCGTGGCACTCTACCCTCCAGGACCAGCCTGCCTGCCCCCCAGCAGAATGCCCCCAAGCTGCAAGTTACTCTGTCCAGAGAATGCTGTTCAGAGGGCCCCCTGGGGCTAGGTGGCACAGGGAGGAGTAGGAGGGCACAGGACACCCAGGTTTCCAGCCCCCGGAGGAGGCAAGAGCACCCCCTGCCTGCTTAGTCCCCAGAGTCTGATTCACCCCTGTCCCTAAGACCCCCTGGGCCTGGTACACAGCAGGCACTCAATACATGTGCACGGGATAAATGAACTAGCAGAAGCAGAACTCTATCCTGCAAATACAAAGCAGTTCAGAGCATTATGGGAAATCACACGGAGAAAATGTGGCAATGAATTTTCATGCCGGTCCCTGACAATCCAGGTCTTTTCTGTCACTACCCCGAGGGACTGCTGGCATCTTCCCGGCTGCGCTGGGCAACAGGCCACACGGGGCTGTGCTGAGAGCGAGAGACGCAGTGGTAGGGGAGGGGAGGATGAGAACACAGCAGAGGCAGAGCCAGGGGAAGGGGTGTCCTTGGATTCTGAAACCCAAGTGCTGACAGCCCATGTCCGACTCCAGGGACTAAGTGGCAATTAGTGTAAACGGCAGAGAGCTTGACAGTGGAGGATGGGGGTGCCATCCAAGTCCTTACCTGCCCCCTCTCCCACTTTCGTATCGTAAGCCTCGGGGCTTTGGGAAGGGCCATCAGTGGCCATCCAGCCCCTCCTTATATCCAAGAGGAAACTGAGGCCCGGCCAGGAGCACAGACTCTCAAAGGTCACCCCAGAGGTGGTGGTGGAGCTCCCACCTCCTGTTCAGTCACCCACCAGACATGGATTGGGATTGTGCGAGGCACTGTGGACCCTGCCCTGGGAGACAGTCTGGACATTGTGGCCAAGTGACCTAGGGGGACTAGTTCTGCCTGCAGAAAGGACTGGGGAAAGCTCACCCAAGAGGTGAGTGTGAGCTGCCAGCCAAGGGCCAGCAGAGCACCACCAGGCAGGGAAGTGGCCACCAAGGGACACTGGATAGAGGACAGGGAAGTGGTGAAGGGTCCAGGGCAGGCTCACTGGCTCCTCTCTCTCTCTCCCTCTGCCACCCTCTGGACAACACTCTCAATATCCAGTGTCGGCCCCCAGGCTGTGCTCCTCCTAGGCAGCTCCTTGACTCCCGTGGCCACATCCCCCCTGCTGCCCCACTCCCTCTTGAGCCCTGGCCCCCTACAGGCCCGGCACAGGGCCTCTATCTGGATTTAGAACTCATGCTCCCTACCTCCAAGCTCACCGGCCCCACCCCCTGGCCCGTGTCCCTTCCTGCCACCTACCTCGCAGCTGCTCAAGTACAGTTCTGCCCCTGCCACCTCCCAGCTCTGCTTCCCATACCGGAGTCCCACTGCAGCTCCCACACTGCCCCTTCTGCCCTGTCCAGCCAGGGAGCAAAGGCCGTACTCCCCAGGCCTGGGGTGGTCTCTCCGCAACTCATGTGCAATGCCTGGTGCAAAACGGTCGTCTCTGTGGTGCTGAGTGGATGGTGCCTTTGGCCTCAGAGACCCCTGCCTCAGAACCAAGGCCCCACCACGTATACCAGCCATGTGGCTTTGGCCAGCCTGTTAACTTCTCCGGGATTCAGTTTTCTCATCTGAAAAATGAAGCAGTGACACCTGCTCCACAAGTAGGATTAAAGAGCCAGCTGGCATGTGTATGGCCTAGCGTTTAGCCCAGAGAAGGCCAGAGAGAAGGGTGCATTCAGTGAATGTGCAGAGTGGGTTCTGGGCAAATGTTTCCAGCCACCCTCTCCTACACTCAGGGTCCAAGCTAGCATTGGATGTAGTCGATGACCACTAAGTGCTTCACTGACTGATCACTTGTTGCTGAGAGGTGCTCAGCAGGTGAGTTATGGGCCATGTGAGTGATTCAGAAGGACCCTGCAGGCTTCCAGGGTGGAGGGAAGCCTGCAAAGGAGGAGGCAGAAGCCGAGAGACCAGGGAGGAGGTGGCCACAACTCCGCAAGGGGGAGGAGGGCTGGGCAGGTGGGGTGGGCAGCAGGAAGCCTAACCAGAAACACTCAGGAGAAGGATCAATGCCTCCCACTCCCAGACTGGGAAGGCAGAGGTAGAATAGAGGAAAATACCAGCTGACATGGGGGGCTGAGATGTGGTCTAGACAGGACAGGCATATCCAGGGCTGTGGCATGTGGTGCTGAAAATGATGAAATGATGCATTGGATTTATGGAGTGTGAAGAGGGTGCTTAGAGGGAATTCAGGGTACAATGTTTGTGACACCAAATGCACCCTTCACCAGCGTCAAGATAGCACCCCACCAATGTGCTCTGACAATAACAGCGATGCCACTAGCAAATCATGTGCCAGGACCACCATGACCTCTTCCAAGCATTTTCTGGGCTTCGACACAGTTAAATCTCCAACAACCCTTTGCAGAAGGCACTATTAACATCATCTCCATTTTACAGATAAGAAATCTGCAGCTCAGAGAGGTGAAATCATCTTGCCCAACAAGTTGTCAGCAAAACAGAAACTGGAGTCAGTTTGTATTGAGCGCCTATGGTTTGCGAGAGCCTTTCACATCCATAGGCACTAGGACAGCGCCTGGCACACGGTATACAATCCATCCGTGCTGCCAGGATGGCGGTGATGACAATGATGGCAGTGATGATGGAGGAGATGACAAGGGTGAAGGTGATGGTGGCAGGGATGAGGATTCCCCTCTTGGGTCTTACCAAATCCATTTGACAACGTTAGGAGGAAGGAATTAGTGTCCCTTAACTATGAGGTCATTAAGTATGAAATGGCCAATTTCCTTAAGTGGTAAGTTTGACAGTTGACATCTTTGACATTTCATTTTGACACTTCTTATTTTATTTTTATTGCGAAGGTACATCCTCATTCTTTCCAAACGTATGGTTTTTGGCTTGTGATTATCTTTCATATTTTTTAGAGCAATTTTTGTGAAACCATGGATAAGTCAAAAATTCGTGTTATTTTTGAATATGAGTTCCATCGTACAACCAATGCTGCACAGACAGCTCAAAATATCAGTGAAGTGTCTGGGAAGGATGTGGCTAATGAACATACAGTATGTCGATGGTTTGAGAAGTTCCGTTCTGGTGATTTTAATCTTGAAAGTGAGCCCGTGGGCGACCCGACACCAAGGTGGATAATGATGAGCTGAAAGCTGCAGTGGAAGCAAATCCACCTCAACCTACATGTGAATTAGCAGCAAGTTTTGACGTGACTATGCCAACAATTTTGGACCATTTGAAACAAATAAGCAAGATAAAGAAGCTGGATAGATGGGTTCCGCATGAATTAAACAAGCGTCAGCAGAGAAATTATCTAGAAGCTTGCCTTTCTTTGCTGTCACAACATAAAAGCGAATCATTTCTACACTGTATTGTTACATGTGATGAAAAATGGATTCTTTTTGACAATTGCAAGTGTTCAGTACAATGGTTGGATAAAGATGAAGTGCTGAAACACAGTCCCAAACCGAATATTCATAAAAAAAAAAAGCTAATGGTGTCTGTTTGGTGGTCCAGTGCTGGTATTGTCCACTACAGCTTCATGACACCTGGTCAATCCATTACAGCAGATGTCTACTGCAACCAATTGGATGAAATGATGAGGATGCTTGCGATTAGCAGCTGAGATTGGTCACTAGAGACAGGCCAATTCTCTTACAAAACAATACTCGACCACGTCACACAAACAACACTGCTCAAACTACATACAGAAGCTGGACTTGGAAACTCTCTGTTGTCCACCGTATTCACCAGACCTTGCACCAACTGACTACCACTTCTTCCAGGCTTTGGACCACTTCTTGCAAGGAAAAATATTAAATTCTCAACAAGCTGTGGAAAATGCCTTTTACGATTTCATCGCCACTCGCTCTCCAGGCTGCTTCACTGCTGGCATAAACAAGCTACCGTTAAGATGGCAGAACTGTGTGGATACTTTAGGCGCATACTTTGATTAATTGTACTGCTTCTTGTTTGAGATATAATAAACTACACTTTTGATTTGAAATTGGACATTTCATATTTAATGACCTAATACAAGGAGACTGAGGCACAGTGCTGTGTGGGTTTGAGGCCACGTGAGGGGCTCAGCCCAGGTCACAGAGGCTGGCGTCATCCGGAGCTCACTCACTCACGGCTCTAAAACAGAAGCATCTAGGCCCTCCTCGTGCCCCTCCCCCAAATTAGCAGCCTCCTCTCCCTCTGCCTTCTCCCCATGGGGCTGGTGTGCCGGGGCTCTCCCCAGCCTGGTGTCTTGGGATCCAGGCACTGCCAGGGAATTGAACCCGGTTCTCCTCCTCCGCTGAAGCAGTCGAACTCCGTGACAGGCGGATGGCGGACGCCTGAGCCGCTCCCTGGCCACCCACGTGCTATCTAAATTCACCGCCAGACAAAGCTGTCTCTCAGGCCTGGCGCCTCCCTCACTCCCTGCCATTCATGCGCTGAGATTGCATTTCCAGGACGTAGAGGCTGGCGAGGGAAGACAGCAAGCAGGAGAGGAGGAAAAAGTCAACAACACTGAGTCAGGCCCAAGACGTAGCCCCATTGTCAAAGGAACAACTCCTGAAAAGCAATGACTGATCCGTGGGCCACGCGGGGGAGACCCTGCCTCTGAAGAGCCACCTTTTCTGTGTCCCATGATAAGGCAGCATCTGCAGCCAGGCCCCGCAGGGCGTCTGGGAGCCGGCAGCTGTCACAGCAGCCCTTCACGCTCCCGTTGGGAAGCCACGTGGAGAGCTGCAACATTCTGATCTCTCCCCGCTTACAAGCGAGCAGCACCCAGGCTCGATGCTTCCACGGCAGCCACGCCGGGGAAACGGGCAAGAGCCCAGTGTCCCGTTTCCAGCTGCACGCGGTGTGCAGACCTCTCCCTCGAAGAACCGCTGTCCGTGAGACACAGGCCAAGCACCCTCGCCAAATAGCAGATGCTCAGCTCCTCCTGGGACGGGCTTGGGGCCAAGAAAGGAGGGTTCTGGGGACGGCCAGGCTCCCTGGTTTCAGGAGCAGGGAGGTAGGCCCACGGTCCCCCAGCTCCTTCTCCAGGAAACTGGGCGGTATATCGTCCTGGCCCTGGCCTCTCACCTGAGACTCGAGAGGGTGGAACCACGTGCCATCCTTGCAAGCCCCATGTACAAGGTGAGCATTCGCGAGACGCAGAGGCAGGCAGGGCACACGTTTACAGCTTCCTGCAGCAAACACTCATGCCTTCCAGATTCGGTGCTGGACGCCCGGGGGTTAAGACAGAGAAGACCCTGCCTATTTCCTTGAGCAGTTCAGAGTCCAAAGAAAGAGACAGACGGAAAGCAGAGGCCCATGATGACCAGGGCATTATGATGACCCATCAGAGGGATGAGGCTTTGAAGGAAGTGTTGAAGGTTCTGGCTCTTCCTCTGCACAGAGAGGTTGACGTGAGCGTCTGAGGCCCTCTGCCCACTCCAGGGGCGACTCCTCCAGGCTCCAGCTACTCTCCCCTCCCCAGACCCTGGTTCATGTTCCCACCCCGCCTCTACACACCAGCCACAAATAAAGCGAGGCCTTCTACAACCTTTTCTTTATCTGCTGGGAACCGCGGCCCCTTGGCCCAGCTCACCAGTGGAGGTGCCCACTTACAAGCATGGACTTTGGGATCTGACAGGCCTGGGTTTGAAGCCCAGCTGAGCCACTTACAAGCTGTGGCCTTGGGAGAGCTGCTTAACGTATCTCACTCAGTTTCCTCATCAGGAGGAACCAGCGGCCGGGATGTCTGGAGGGTTGATTAAGATGCTTGCGTGCAGGGAGGTACTCGGCCTTCACTCCGGCCGTTCCCCACTGCCTCACTCCCACAGCCCCGCGCTTTGCAGCTGACTCTTGCCACCCTTCGAATCTCTAATGAGACCCCTACCTCTGCTATGAAGGGTCCCTGACTCTCCAAGACTGGGTCAGATGCATCTGTGACCCCAAAGGGCCAGAAACATACCCTGTCATTGGATTGAACACCCTGGGCTACCAATGCCCGTTGAGTCATCTTCTGTCCCTGTCCTGCCAGCCTCTAAATGCCTTAAAAGAGTCTTGTTCACAGCGACTCATTTGCTCCCTAGCACCCTCAGTTTACGAGAAGATAATGACTTGCCAAGGTCACGCAGCTAACTGAACGCAAGGTGGGGTGTGGGACTCGGCCCCAGCATCTGTCTGTAGCAGCTGCATTTTAATAAGGGCCATTGGTGCCTTTACCCACGGCCTTGAGCACGAGGAGGACCTCAGGCTCGTGACCAAACCGGGGAGGGAGACATTTTTGGAAATATCCGAAAGGGCTTACAGATTCATCAGGCTCCACGGTCCTAAAATACAGCAGGTGTCTCTTCCCTGTGCCTCAGTCTCCTCCTCAGTGACATGGGGCAACAGTCCTGGTAAAATGTGAGCCGGTGCCTTGAAGATTTCTTGGCACAACACGAACGCCAGCCGCCCTGCCTGCCTCACTCCCTCCCAGCAGGAACGAGAATCCTGGGGACAGAACGCTCCCACAGCAGCACTCGGATCCCCAGGAGCGTGGGTCCCATTCGTAATGGGCCATGGCACCGTTAGACCACGGCACTTCATGTAGCCTCTCAGACACATCATCCGTGTGAAGGTACTGTGTTGGGAACAATCTCCCAGCCACCGGAAGGCTGAATTCTCTCAGCCTCCCACTGCTTCTTGTAGAGGAAACAGAAATGTCTGAAAATAGAACAGAATCGATGCCCTCGACTCGCTGCCGCAAAGTGTGGCAATGCCCAAGAAGCCCGCACCGCGCCTGCCCCTGCACAGCCCAGCTGGTGGGGGTTTCCGGGCAGCCTGGAGTAGGATTTCGACATCTCGAGCTGGAGGTCACGTGCGCAGAGCAGCGGTGGCAGACGGGGAACTCCAGGAAGCCAAGCTGTTTCAGAGAAGTGCTTGGAGCTGGGGCAGGAGTGAGGTCAGAGGGTAGGTGGCGGTTGTGGGCCTGCCTTGCAAAGAGGGAGGCCCAGGCTCTGCGGGCCACTCCTTCCAGGAGCGGAGGAACAGCATGACAGCCCAGTGACCACCCTCTGAGCGCTGGGCACACAGAACTCCCCTTTCAGATGAGAGCACGAGGCCCAGGGAGGGTGGGTAGTGGGCCCTCAGTAGTTGCCCAGCCCGGCAGAGCAAGGGTCAGTGCTGCCCTGCCCCCTGCCCCGTCTCTCCTGGAAGGAAGTCTGAGCTTCCGCGGGCCCTCCTTAACCCTGGAAGGCAGACAGGCCCACTTTACGGATGAGGAAAACTGAGGTTCTCAGAGACCCTGTGACTTGCTTAAAGCCAAGGCTCAAGTCCAGACTGCCTGGTCCATCTGCCAGGTTGCTTCAGAAGAAAGTACCAGCAAGAGCACAGCAGCAGTGACACTGCATCCCTGTGTGACAGCAACCCAGTGTTTCCAAAGTGTCTTCACAGACACCCCAACATCCAGCCATGGATAGCCCTTTCCCACCCACCACCACAGTGTAGGCAGAAGTTGTCTATTCCCATTTTAGAGATGAGAAAATGGGATCAGAGAGATGAAGTCACTTGCCTCAAGTCACACAGCTAAGAAGTTACTTAAACCTAGGTCCTTCAATTCCCCCCATACTCAGTCCATCTAGCCACGCTGCCGGCCAGGGGATGAAGACATGGGCACTGGTGACCGTGTGGCCACTGCCCCCATGCTCCAGGCCCCACGGCCCTCAGCCTCTTTCCTCTGATGACCACTCAGTCTCCAAGGCCATCCTGAAGGCAGCTTTTTGCAAGGCCTGCTGGTGGCGGGCAGCCAGGGAGTGAAAGAGTGCACTTACAGTGGGGCAGGGCCACCCAGGACACCCCCTGGCCTCTCTGCAGCTCCGCCATTGCCTGTACACAGCTGCACCTTGCACACCTGGAGTGGCTGGAAAGGAGGGAACAGACCCTGGGAAACACAACTTGGTTCTAGAATGGCACTGCCCACTTTTCTCTCCAGCCCTGGCAGGGTGAGCCCACGACAGCAGTTTTGGGTGCAAAGAGTGGGGAAGAAGGTGAAAACTAACATGTACAGAAAGGTTGGCTCTGGATGAGGTGGGCTATGTATTTACTTTACAAATGTTTAATAAACACCCATCATTGCAGAGGCCCTGGCTGGGAGGTCTCACATTTCCTCCTTCACTGATTCCTGCAGCCAACACCTGGGAAGCCCCCACTCTGCGCCCAGCACCACAGCAGGTGCTGAAGAGGCAGACAGGCAGGCAAATCCAGGACCGGAGCACTGCAGAAGGAGTCCGTGGTCCTGGGTGCCAGCCCTGGCTCTGCCATTCCACCCCAGCCGTGTGACCAGACACAGCCCCCCCTAATGGGTCCCAGTCTCCCAGCTCAGACTTCTGGAGGGTCCACCTTCAGTGTCCATGACCCATGGTCTCTGCCCCTCGGCGAGGACAGACAGGTCCACAGGAGGCAGGAAGGAGCAGGTGCAGCTGGTGGGAGTGAGGACCCAGTCCCCGTGTGCAGCCAGAGGCTGGCGCTCTTCCCTGCTCTCATCAGACTCAGCCAGAGAGGGCAGGGGAGGAAGAGAGGAGCCGTTTCCTGGGCACGTACCGTGTGCCGGCCCTGATCAAGCACTTCCACATGTGGCATCTTGTCTAAGTTCTAAGATAGCCCAGTGAGGCAAACACTGAGGCTCAGAGAAGGAGAGTGACTTGCCCAGATCTCACAGCTAGGACAGGGAGGAACTGGGGTAGGAAGGCAGACCTGTGTGCCTTCAAAGAAGAAAGGGAAGCCGCCCTTCCCTTTCCTTCTTCCGGGTCCCCCCGCATCCTCCCCTCCTTACCCTCCTCCCGCGCTCAGCTAAAATGTGTTAGACAGACCAGAGACGGGGGAGAGGAACCCACCTGCTCCCACCCCTGCGTTCTCCTGCTGTCTTTCCATGGTGGGAGTTGCCCTCTCCCACAGTCCTGACCCAGCCCCATGCTCCCACCCACCCTCGTCTCTGTGACTAATGGGTCCTGCCACTGACTAAGCTGCCCCTGCTGGCTCCACAGTGGAAACAAACCAGGTTCCTTCCTTTTCAGTCCTCGCCCCCCTCTCCTTGACCTGGGCCTCCTGCCTGGCCCCACGCTGCACAGAGAGAACCCCTGGTACAGGTGAGTCGCTCTGGGGCTGCAGCCACCTGCATCTGCTGCCTACAGAAACATTGCCCTATTTGTCTGATTTCCTGTGGGGTGTAGGGGCTGAGAAGGGGCTGTAGAAAGGGACAGCCTTGGGTTTGATTTCCAGCCTGACCACTGATTGTGTGACTTTGTGCCCCTTGCGTCACCTAACTGGGCAGCCTAAACCTCCTGATTTGTCAAATGCAGGCCTATTTTGAAAACTAACAGCCATAATGTCTGTAGGGTGCCAGACACATGGTAGGTGCCAGCAAATCTTAGCTTTCCCCTCCAACTGTCTAAGATGGATTAAGAGGGCCAAGGTCCAGGGCATATGTTTATATTGGTCGTCCAATGAAATGAAATGCTTTCCTACTCTTGACTTGAATTGTGGCAAGATAAGTGATGCTTTTTAGAATTGATTTTTACTTTGCCCTTAATTCTATACCATTGTGAATTGCACCCTGAATATATATATGCAGCCTCTGCAACCAGTTCCATGTGGGGCTGGTAGCAAACCTGATCTGTCCATCCACCCATCCATCCACCCATCCATCCATTCATCCACTCAATGTCTGAATATCTACTGTATGCCAGCCACAGTGGGGGCTCCAGACAGAGCTTCCAACACTTCCACATACTCCACTGCTGACTCAGATGCACACCACAGGCAGCCAGCAATCACTTTCCCA
Source organism: Cheirogaleus medius (assembly GCA_008086735.1). Taxonomy (NCBI): domain Eukaryota; kingdom Metazoa; phylum Chordata; class Mammalia; order Primates; family Cheirogaleidae; genus Cheirogaleus; species Cheirogaleus medius. The sequence continues at coordinate 27,835,546 of VBSM01000529.1, forward strand.
TTGGTTGGATCTGGAGAGAGAAAGAGGGCTGCTTCCCTGCCCAGCATCTGCTCCACGTGCAAGTCTCCTGGTGTGTGCCTTTCACGCGAATAATTATGAATGAATTATCAATGAACAGGGTGTTCCCCATAAGAGCAGAGGTTTTCATCAAAGTACATATTACTTATGTGCACACACATGTGCTGCCCTCCTCATGGTTTAATGGCATGTCCAAGCCTTGCGTGGGACCTGCAGTTGACTGCAATCTCCCTTTTTCTCCCCACTGGGTCAGCACTATGCTTTACACATGGGACACCTTTCCCCCTTCAGCCTGTGTCCCTCTGTCACATCATCCTGGTTGACTTTCAGCATAGCACCCCTCACTGCCTAGGATTTCCAGTCTCTGTGTTTGTTTGAGAGGTTATATAACAGAGCAGTGAAGAGCGCAGCCTCTAAAGCCAGGCTCCTGGGGTTCAAATCCATCACTCCAGCTGTGTGACCTGGAACAAGTGGCTAAACATCTCTGTGTCTCATTTCACATCTGTAAAATGGGAATTAGTAAGAGGACCAGTTTCAGGAGGCTGTTGTGAGGATTAAATGAGATAATGTGGTGCTTCTAATGAGGGGCAGCACCATGCCATGAGGGCATTTTTAGCTGTAAGTGGGTATTTGGAGATGTTCTAATGATTGGGGTGGGGTGTGGGGAAGGGGGCCACTGACAGTGGAGGACAGAAACCACAGTCCTGCACAACGAAGAACTGCCCCTCAACATGCCAACTGCACCCCCATTGAGAAGCTCTGCATGAAAAGGGCTTCAACAGGGCCTGGCACATGGTAGACGCTCACCAGCTGTGACTTGTTTCCTGTCCCCCCACCATGCAAGCTTCATAAGAGTAGGAAAGGACCTCATCTGTCTTGTTCAGTATTGCAAATCCCCAGCACCTCGGACAGGGCCCAACACATGGCTGACACTGGATGGATGAATCAATTGAACAAAGGAATGAATGAATGGATGACCGAACGAATGAATCAACACGTGAATAAATGAATCAATGAATGAATGAATCAACACATGAACGGATGGATGAATATTACATGCCCAGTCCATTGGTGAGTGGCTGTTTGGTGAAACACGTCAATTCTGATCACCACTGTGCTTGCTAAGCAGCTCCAAACCACAGAAAAAAGGGATCGGGGAGGACAAGCTGACCCTTTCTGAATGTCCAGTCCCACCTCCCTTCAAGGCCTGAGGCTGCTGGCGATTACACTCAGGGGCTTGCCATTTGTCCTTCCCTGGTGAGTATTGCCTGATTCATAGAAGCTCCTCCCTTCTCCTCCACCAGAATGTGGGGTGGGATCTGCCTCTTCTCTCTCTCTTCCTGGGTACAGGGGGCCTGGACCTTAGCAGGGCTCAGCGAATATCTGAGCGGCTGCATTTTTCTCCTCTTCCCTGCATGCATGCAATCAGACACCTTCCTATAAATGTGGGCAAACCTGGTCAAGCAGAGTGCTTGGGACATGGAAGGGAAAGGGGAGGGGAGAAGCACTCCCTGAATGTGCTGAGAAGAAGAGGATTAATCAGAAAACTATTGCAAGCCTTGTCAAACATTCTCCCATCCTTAGTCACCTCCCTTCCTTAGTAACACACAGAGTCCTTCCCTACTGACCAGACCTCAGAGGCCAGCCAGTCTTTTGAAATATATGTCCCTGAACGTTTGCTAAGCACCTACTGCATGAACAAGAAGCGATGAATCAAATCAGTCCCCTGCAGTAGGAGGCTCCAGTCTTGGGGGAGAGGGTGTGCTGTGAGGACAGGCAGGATGGAGATGGTTTATGAGATTATGTCAAATGGGGTTGAGTTCCCGACACTCCTTGTTTTGGGGGGTTAAATGTCTAACAGAAGCTTATGTTAGCTGGGTTTTCTTATTTGTTTGTTTTTGTTTTTCTGAAAATTCTGCTTGATAGATGCATTGGTCAGGAAGATTCTGGTGAAGCGTGGTGTTACAGGGTGTGCTATGCATGTTCTCATGGAGCTTACACTCCAACACACACATATCCAGCCGGCCAGGTGCTTCCGCACGCTGGCAAGCACATCAAGCCTTGTTTGAGGATAACAGGGGTGGCAGATGGGGTGGAGGGGCAGGGTGGGAGAGGAAGGCCACTGATCAGGTGTCACATGAGTGAAGGTCTGAGAAGCAAAGCAGCCAGGAGCGTGGGTCACAAGAGAGTTTCAGCATCAGCCTGAGTCTCAGGAATGATGGTTCCAGAAGGTGCTGAGCTCCAGCCAAAACCTGGGGATCCCAGCACCGCCAAGGGAGGGAGATGGTTCCTCTTCCTCAGTTCCTCCTCTCTGTGGACTTTGAGCCCAAATGACTCAGAGATGGTGATTTTCTTCAACCCTCTCACAACCAACATGGGCAGAACATTTTCCCTCAAGTTTAACCTAAGTCTGACTGTGCCAATTCAGCAACTCTCTTCTTCCTCACCCCACCGAGGGGGTGGCACAGGAGGTCACCACCCCCTGGAGGTCAGCCGTGAAGTTCTCTAACTTTTCCACCAAAGCAGCCCTAAGTGGGGAGGACACTGAAAGATTTCCCTCAAGGAGGTCCACAGACATCCCCCAAAGCAGTCTCCACAAGCCAAAATGTCTTTAGTCTTGTGTTTTATCTTTAAAATCCATGTGTGTATAAAATTCCATTCACAATCTGTACGTGTGATCGAATTTATCACCCACGTGATAAAATCTACAAGTGCTCAGTTCTTCCCTTGCAAGACGGGCCAGGTCTATGCCGTGGCTCTGCCATGACCCTGGGGATGGGGCCCCCACACAGCTGAAAGCACAGGCAGATGACACCCCTGTGCTGGGGTTCTAATTGTGACTCACTAGGGACATACCAGGTGTCTTTCCATGCCTGTGGCCCCTGGCCCCATCTTCCCAGGGAGCACGTGTCTCTGAGGACTCCAGGGTAGGGCAGGGCAATGTGGACAGACAGAAGCCTGAGCTGGACGGGGGGCAAGAGTGGGGATATGGGGAGAAAGGGCTCCGCCCTTTCCAGTGAAGGGGTACAACACCCCCCCACCCCAAGAAAGGGGATGGGGCAATTGTTTCACAGGCCTCCTGGCCAAGGCTCCAAAAACTGCCAGTAGCTTCTAGGAGATCTGGAACCTTGCATGATGCTTTGCACAAAATAATCCTCATCAATACCTGTTGAATGCATAAATGCATGAATGGCTAAGTCACAAAGAACCAGTGGCCAGTCCCTGGTCTAGATGATTCTAAGGTCCCTCTGGCCCTAAATAGTATATTTGAAGTGACTGCACATGCCCGTGTTCCCACTGTAAAGCAATAATCTGATGTACTGCCGGCTGGCCCCACCACTTCCCTCTGTGGCTAATGCAGTAGAAAGAGCCATAGATTATAAATCACTAATTGCATTTAGACAAAAAAAAAAAAATCTTCCATAAGAACAACAGTAACAATGGGTACCAAATGCCTGGGCCTCTACTAATCACCTCACATTTATTATCCATTTACTTCTCACGCCAACTTCCTATCAACCCTGTTTGTTTTCAGATTAGAAACTGGGGCTTCCTAAGGTGACACATTCACCGAGGAAATGGGGCCTGGGACGGGTGTGAAGTCCTCACTCTCTCTTCTCTGCTTGGCTGCAGGAGGACCGGGCAATGAAGACGTGTTCCCCTCCTGGTCATGTTCCTTCCGGTAAGCAGAGTCAAAGGCACTTGAGTGTTAGTTATGCCCATGAGCATGGGGCACAGGAGCTTCTGTCCAGGAAAAGTGTAAATGGGGGTGGCTCCTACTCAGGGCTCCTGTCACTAGGCTGCCATGACCCACAAGTGGACTAATGTGGGGAGCCGCAGACCATGGGGTGACGGCACTTAGCTAAGTCAACCCGCCCATGTCTGCAGCAGACACCATTGGTGCTCTGACCTATCTCCTGGCCCCTTGTCATTCCCTTGCACTGCAGCCCGACCCACTGGCCTCACCCTGGCTGCAAGCACAGAGGGCTGGAAGTGCCTAGGAATTAATTCCCCCAACACCCAGCCCAGAGCCAGCTCCTAACTAATTAATGGCTGATGGTTACAAACGCCCTGGCTCCCTCCCAGACACACAGAGTAGGGAATGAGAAAGTTAGGTGGGGTCAGCATGTGACCTGGTGCAAAAGCATAGCCCCCGGGCTGGGGGAGCCACAGGCCAGGGAGTGTGGGAAGCAAAAGACACTAAATCATAAATAATGTCTCAGCCCTGCAAAGCGGGCTGTTGGCTCCCACTTTGCGGATGGGAAACTGAAGACTCTAGCCTGTGAGGCAGCAGCAAGATGGGAACTCAGGTCTGCGGGATTCAAAGGCCAAGCACTTGTCACAGGAGAAGGGAAGGGGAGGGGGCAAGATAAGAAGTTAAGCTGCAAGATGCAGACCCCAGGGAGAGGAGGGCGGGGGAGGGGAGAGGGGAGAAGATGAAATGTGAGGAAGCTCCTCTGCAGCTCCTGGGGCTGCCAACCTTACTTCACGAGCACCAGGGCCAAAGAAGGCAAGAGGGCCTGGGCCAGCATGGGCGTTTCATCCTGAGAACCCCCTGGGTCAGCCAGGACTGGGAAGGGACAGCTGCAAGGCACCCGCGGCTCCTGGACCGATCCCACCGGCTCTCGCCGAGCACCCATGTTGGTGCTACTCACCAGGACCCAGTCCGGCGGCTGCCCACCGCCGGGGCTACTGGCGACTCCCACCCACATTTCTGGCAGAGGGACGAGGAGAGGGGACAGAATCAAATTTTCTTTTTTCCGATTTTAAAAATAGTACATACTGTGAAAATTTCAGAAAGTATAAAAAGAAAATTAAAATGACCTAAAATCTCATCCTCGAGATCTCCACTGTTCACACTTGGGCATCCTTCCTGGTAGACCCTTTTCTAGGAACATCTGCAGGTTGGTTTTATTTTTTACATCTTTTTCATTTATTGATACATTATCAGTGCCGTTTGAAGTCACTGAATGCACACTATGTCACCACATTTCATAGCTGCAGAGTTTGGTGTTGTGTAGATTGATCACATTTGATATAAATTATCCCTTACTGATAGACTATTGCTGGTTTTACATTAAAAGATGCCACAGGAACATCTTATAATACTGTCTTTCTGAGGGTCAGTTAAGAACATGGGCCAAAGAGCTTACAAAGCTACCATTCTCTGTCTCCTAGTGATTGCACTTGGAGGCATTTGCTGATCATAAGGAGGTAGTCAGATGGAAGAGGGGCACTGGATGGAGGACCCGGAGGACCAGGCCTCTTATCAACGCAGGGAACTAAGGCAGCAATTGAAGCCTCTTCTGTTCTTGAGGCTGGGGCCAGGGCAGGCACATGGTTTATATGCAAACATTGTTTGTCTTCCAGTCCTGAGTGTCTGGCACGGTCTAGGCCCCTAACAAATGAAAGGTGAGATTGGTCTCGAATGCAAGGTGGACGCCCTGTTACAGGTCAGACAAGGGGCTGTGCAAAGGCTGGGTTGATGCTGAGTCGCTAGAATACCAATCTTAGGTTCCCCTTGGTGAGGCCAAGGGGGCCCCAACTTAAGGGAGAGAAAATGAAGGGGCCAGGGCCTGCCAGGTAACCAGAAACCCTTGTTTTATGGAAAAACGACACATCAAAGTCAGATACATCTTTGCTTTGTTCTTGACCATGGAAAGGTTGTTCCCCCTCTCTCTGCCCCACTTCCTTCAACTGTTGAATGGGAAACTATGGTCTACCCACCTGCAGAAAGCAGTCAGGGAGGTAGCACTGTGATCACAGACTTCAAAGTAATATCATCATCATCATCATCATCACCATCATAGCAACAACAATAAGGGCAGTTAGCATCTGTTGAGCATTCGTGTCCTGCCAGGTACTGTTCTAAGTGCGCTGGCCATGTTGCTCTGCATGCTAACACTATGGTGTCGACACTGTCATAGTTACCATGGTATAACGGAGACAAGCAGCCCAGAGAGCACAGGCAGCTGGCCAGTGGCACTGCTGGGGTCTGAACCCAGCAGCCTCGTCCTGAGCCAGAGCTGTCAGCTGGATGCCCCAGGCTCTCTGCCACCTACCAGCTGTGTCCTTTGGGCTCTTTGAGACTTGAGTTTCCCTATCTGTAAAATGGGGACGCCACGCTCCAGCTCACCAGGCTCTGAGGACTCTGGGTGGCCGACGCACACTGGCGGATCGAGCACCTGCTCAGCACGCAGCGGGGCTCAGGGTGTGGTGTTCTCTCCGCAGAGAATCAGACTCGGGAGCAGTCATCGGGGGCTGCTGCCTTCAGCGAGACCCGATGCTCACGCAGAGATTATTTGCCCCCGGTCAACACACACCTATCCCTCTCTTCTCCACTCAGGATGGAGGCAGAACCAGGGGTCTCTATTTTTCAGCACGATGGGGACCCCTTCCAACTCTCTGAAAAGTCGTGGACAGTGAATGTCACCAGCTGGAAGGTACAAAGGTGTAACAAGGTATGGGTATAAAAGGAGGTTTGTTCAAAACGTGTGACGTCACACTTGGCACTCCATGCTGGTAGGGGGTGGGTCACTCCAGCAGCCACAACTGTTTACCCAGTCCCTATCCGAGCCCGCCCTCCTCCCCCGGGCAGGCTTCAGCAAAGGCAAAAAACGCAAATGATTCCTGACCCGAGGGTTTCTTCTGGGCTTCAGGGACTCTCTGAAACCTCAGGACAAATAGTGTGTGTGCGTGTGTGTGCGTGTGTGTGTGTGTGTGTGTGTGAGTGTGTGTGTGAGAGAGAGACAGGAGAGAATGAGGAAAATAATTCCGGGAAGAGGGCCCATAGCTGTCAAGCCGTCAACATAATTTCACAGGGATTCCTTCATTCCTATGGGAAGTTAGAAATGCCACGACAAAGTGGTTTTCTCCATGAAATGCTGTTACAGAAATCAGCTGTGTGCTCTCTGGGATGGAATCCCCACCCCCACCCCACCCCGTAGGGAACAGAGCTCACCTTTGGATGTGGGACCACGTAGCCCTAATTAATTTTGTCTTCATTAGCTACATGAGCTTGGACCTCATCTCTCAGATTCCCCCCTCTGCAAAATGAAGAAGTTGGACTTGTGAGTGGCTTTCGGCCTGTGCTTTACAGAGTTCCAAGAGGGCACAGGGGAGAGTGGCAGCCTGGGGGCAGGTACTCAGGGGCCACCTCTGTGCAACCAGAGCAACTCTGGCTCTCGCAGAACCTGCGTGAAGTGTTAATTGACTAAACGGCTCTGGTGCTTACAGCCAAAATTAAAACAAAACCCTGGCAGAGTAGATAGAGTCCTTTTTGGCTTGTAAGGTCTGAGTCCTGAGCAGGGCCGATCTACTCTGCTTCTTTCTTAATCCTTAGAAGTGGTAGAGCCTCCTGGATAAGAGCCAGGTACCTGGGTGGAATTCCAGCTCTGCCCCCGACTAAGCACCATGACCTTGAGTAAGTTGCCTGAACTCTCTAGCCTGCTTCCTCTTCTATAAACTGCACATATCCAGCTCTTAGGGTCTTTGTGAGGATCAAACAAATGAATGAACCTACAACACCTCACCAGATACACAACAAGCTCTCATAAGCACTCATAAGAGGTAGCAACTATTTTCTGCCTCAATTTCTAGCATGAGGCTGAAAATGTGGACGTTAACTAATGAATGGCAGCTGAATAAATGAGGGAATGAGGGGACGAATTCCTGGAGTCTAAAATTCCATTAATTGACTCTAAGTGAGCTCAGGCAAAGCATGGGCCAATGCTTCTCCATCTGAGACGTGCACAACGGTCACCGAGAAGCCTTGTTAAAATGCAGAATCTGATTCGGCAGGTCTGGTGTGAGGCTGGGTTTTGCAATTTCTAAGTTCCCAGGTGAGGCCGATGCCACTGGGCTGTGCGGCCAGGCTTTGGTCCGTCACTGCCCACACTCTCTGGTCTGCAGGCTTTCCACTGGCCCATACCAAACCGCTCTGGGTGCTTGAAGACATTGTAGACTGGGTTCTCTTTATTAGCTCCTGGGATACCAAGCCCAGAGCACTCTTGTGCTAGGTTCTTAAGAACTGACATGGGCGTCAGTGTGAAACCCTGACTTCCTGTCTAGGCTCTACCAGGCGGTGACTGGGCAAGCCCCTTTGCCTGTCTGGAGCATGAAGTCTTCATTTGTAAAGTGAGGTCAGCAACACCTTTTGTGCCCAGCTCCCAGAACTGCTATGAGGATGAAGGTGACAATAGATGGGACCTCTGGGGTGAGGGGTCATGACTAACTGGCAGGCTTCATCTCCAGGTCCTTCTCTTCACCCCTTGAATCTCTCCCAGGGGAAACCGACACCCGTGTTTTGCATAATGGCATGCAAGGGGAGAAAAGAGGAAGTCGGGCCTGCTAAATTTAGCAGGAGCTCACGCCCCCTCACCCAGGGCTAGGCCCACGCATTTCGCCATGAGTAGGTGCCTTTCTATATTTAACTCCTGCCTGCACCTTCCCCTTGAGCCCTGACACTGAAAACCCCAGGAGGATGTGGTGAGGAGGGAAGGGAAGTTCACGAAATGTGAGCAGTGGCTGACATCACATGAGGCACCATCTGCACTTTCAGGTGTGTGTTCTTCAACCTCTCCCCCTTCCCTCCTCTTAGAGCTTGAGACTCACTGGGCCAGAGCTTGGCCAGACACTGCACTGCCCTGTGGGACAACAGCACCGAGTAGGGGTGGGGCTATGGGAGGCCCAGAAGAAGCCATGGCGAGGCGGGGGAGTCTCTGCTGCTCCCCAAGTGCCAGGCGTGATTTTAGGCCCCTTCTCACAAGTGACCAAATTCAATCCGCACAAAAGCGCCATGCAGATAGCAGCATACTCAGGCCACAGGTGGGCAAGTGGAGGCCGAAAGAGATGCAGGGAGTTGTCCAGAGCCTGTGATGGGTAGAGGACCCCAGCCAGTTCCCCACATCTCTGTTTCCATCCAAATCACACTCGTCTTCTCACTCCACCTCCTCTACAGAAGGCTGCTGGGGAGGCCTTGGGTTCAACTCTCACCTGCGTTATAAACCAGGGATGTGACCTTGACTTAGTCCCTCACCTTCTTGGGAAGTTCAAGTTCCTCATCTGTAAAACAAGTCTATTGGGCTGGTCTTCTGTTTCATTTCTGAATGTCTTCGTGATGACATCAGAATCCAATTGATGGTCAAAGGAGGTGAGAGCAAACCTGGGGATGACTGTCCCACTTTCCAGCCACAGGTGACATCTGCCCTGTGCTTCCCTGCTGGCCAGCACACATGGAGACTGTGGCATTCACTGGTGGTGACTCCGCAGTCCCGCCTCACCTTCCACGGAGCTTTCATTGAAGGCCTCTGTGCCGAGCGGCTCAGCAGGCTCTGGAGGGACTAAGATGAACCATGGCCCTAGACCAGGGTCCACTTCCATAAAGGAGAGAAAGACCTGGGAAAATTGCAGCCATACACTGTGTCAGTGTGGCATGAAGATCCCCTGGGGCACAGGGGTTGGTGCCCAATCCAGCCTGGAAGAGCTGGGAAAAGACCCAGGGAAAGTCAGACAAAACAGACAACCTCCCTCCAAGTCAGTGGCTCTCAAAGTGCGTTTCCTGGACCTGCAACAACATCACCTGGGAACTTGCTAAAAATGCAAATCCTTGGGCCCCATCCCAGACCTACACAACCAGCAGTCTGTGCTTTAACAAGCCTTCCAGGTGATTCTGAGGTGCTCTCAGTTTGAGAACCCTGGTTTAGGAAGATATGTCTTAGGAAGACAGCAAAACCTTGAACTTGTGGCTCCCTAGATCCTATTCAGAGCTTGGCTAGGAAAAGTAACAATTAAGGAAAGTGATCTAAAAAATCTGGTCTCCATTGTCTCTGCCAGAAAACCTAAATGCTCCCTTCACAATGCGTTAGGCTCCTGGAACACCCCACATCTGGACACCTGGCCACGGCTCGCAGCTACATCTCTGGGCTCTGCCCTTGGGTTTTGTTGAACATGGTGACAGCCGCAGGAAGACTGTCTCAGACTTGCTGTGAGATGGATTTTTTCCTATCAGTTTACAAAAGCCCTTTCTGTAAAAACTCACATGAGAATACAGCGGCAAGTAACAACTTTGCAAAGACATTCTGAAAATGACAAGACCCAGTGTTGGTGAGGGTGTGGGAAAAAGGCACACACACCCGTTTCTGGTAAGCAAGGAAATTAACATCACCTTTCTGGAGAAATATCTGTCACAAGTTTTAAAAACATGCATCTCCTTGACTTAGCAATTCAGTCTTAGAAATTAGTCGTAAGGAAATAATCATGACTGCATAGGAAGCATTTCACTTCAAGGATATTCATGTTAGCATTGTTTGTTACAAAAATTAGAAATGATCTAAATGTTTAAAATAAGGGGTTGATTGCTTACTAGGTGGCCATTCATTTTCATTCATTCATTCATCACTGAGGAGGCACCATGTGCCAGGCGGGGTATTCGATGCTAGGGATAGAGCTGTAGGTAAATGAATGAAATAAATCTCTGTCCTGGGAGGGAAGACAGCCGGGGGGCAAACAGCAAGTTCAATAGACTTCATAGGTCAGTTGCTGATGGGGGCTACAAGGAGAGGCAGCAAACCGAGTGCTGGTGCCGACACAGAATAGGGAGAAGTTGAGGAAGTGAGCTACAGCTGGGGTGGACGCCCCAGACGAAGGGAACTGTCTTCCAGGCAGAAGGAAACAGCAAAAGGGACCAAGAGCACACAGCATTCTGGGTGGGTTGGAGGAGCAGCAACGACTCCATAGCAGCTGACGCGGGGTGGCTGTGCAAGGAGTGTGGGACATGGGCACCGGGTCACAAAGGGCCTTGCAGGCCATCCAGGCCTGTGGCTTTTTCCCTGGGCGAGAAGGAAGGGTTCTGAGCAGAGGAGGAACCTGACTTGTGTGTCCGATGCAATCCTCTGGCTTCTGGGTTGAGAACAGATCTCACCGGGACAAAGGCGGAAGCCGGGGCGCTGTTAGGAGGCTACTGCAATAGTAATGACTGCACGCTAGAGAGGGCAGCAACGCAAACCAAGGTGGTGGCAATGGAGGTGAAGTGGGCAACTTCTGAATGTATTTGGAAGGTACACTTGGCGTATCAGAGGAGCCATGCTCGCCTACGGCACCTGTGGCTGCCTGAGCAGATGACTTAGTCCCCAGAAGCTGAGGTGAGCTAGAAAAAGCCAGGAGGAGGGAGTATAACACCCTCAGCGGAGTCAGCATGGGTCACCACACACACTTGCCCACTTGCTGCACCGGACATTTCTGAAACCTTAAATGTGAAGCTGGATATCCCCAGAGTACCAAACTGTTATACTCCAGATCTGGGAGTACGGCTGTCTGCTTAGATTCAAAGGCAACCAAAGAAATGCAATTTAAAATAAGGATGTGATATCATTTTTCAGTTATCAGATAGGCAAAGACTTAAAAAGAATGATAACAGTCCGTGCTGGTGTGGGTGTATGGAAACAAGTGCCCCCTACACTGCTGGCGGAAGTTTAAATGAGTACCACCTTTTAGGAGCAGTTTGGTCATGTGTTATCACGAGCCTTTAAAAAGCACATGCCAAAGGAACTAGAACAGCCGAAACAATTTTGAAAAGGAAAAATAAGGTGAGAGGAACCACTCTACCTGATTTTAAGACATATATAGTCAGAGTAAGCATGGTATCAGCAGAAGGGTAGACACAAAGGTCACCGGAACAAAATAGCGAATCCAGAAATAGTTCTATACAGCCACAACCAACTGAGTTTTAACAAAGGTGCACAAGCAATTCAATGAAGGAAGGATGGTCTTTTCAACAAACAGTGCTGGAACAACTGGCTATCTATATGCAAAACAATAGAACTCAATGTAAACATTACACTTCATACAAAAATTTAACCCAGAATGGGTCATAGATTTAAACATAAAATGTAAAACTATAAAACATTCAAAGATAACATAGGAGAAAATCTTCAGGACATAGAGTCTGGTGAAGAACTCTTAGACATGACATCAAAAACATGATCCAGAAAAGAAAAAAAATCACCAAATTGGACTTCATCAAAATTAAAAACTTCTGCTCTGCAAAAGACCCTGTGGAGGGAAGGGAAAGCCAGACTACAGACTAGGAGAAAGTATTTGCAAACCGCAAAACTGACAAAGGACTCGTATTTAGAATGTATAAAGAACTCTTAAAACTCAACAGTAAAAAAATCCAAGCAAAAACTAATAAACAATCTAATGAGAAAATGAGCAAAGGACATGAATAAACACTTCACCGAAGAGGAGATACAGATGGCAAATAAGCATATTAAAAGATGTTCAACGTCATTAGCCATTAGGGAAATGCAAATCAAAACCACCATGAAATATCACTACACAGCTATTAAAACAGCTAAAATTAAAAATAGTGACAATAACAAATGCTGGAAAGAATGAAGAGAAATTAGGTCTTTCATACATGGCTTGTGAGAAAATAAAATGGTATAGCCACTCTGAAAAATAGTCCGACAGTTTCTTAAGAAACTAAACATACACTTAGCGTATGATCCAACAGTAGTACTCCTGGGTGTTTATCGCAGACAAATACAAACTTTTGCCCACATCTTTTGGTGATAGAATAGTTCTGTATCTTGATTTTGGTGGTGCTTACCTGAATCTACATATGTGATCAAATGACATAGAACCATATGCCACATTGTATCAATGTTGATTCCTGGTTTTGAGATTGTCATATAGTTACATAAAATGCAACCATTGGAGAAAACTGGGTAAAGGGTACACAGAACTTCCCTGTACTCTTTGCAACTCAACTTCCTATGAATCTATAATTATTTCAAAATAAAAAGTCATTTAAAGAAAAAGGACTATCATGAAAACAGAAAAAGAAGCACATGCCCTTCAACCCCCGAATTCCACTTTTACTAATTTATTGTCAGGTAATATCAAAAAGGCACCAAAAATCACTAGATAAAGAAGGTCATCTCCAAGTTGTTTATAACAGCAGAAAATTAGAACAAACCTCTCTGTGTCCATAATTGCTTAAATAGATTATGACAAATACAGCCAATGAAATATTATAAAATCATTAAAACAATGACATAGATCTGTATTCATTGATAAGGAAAGCCATTAACAACATACTGTTAGGGGAAAGGATTGCTTAAATGCAGCATATGGTTCTTCATTTTTTTTTAAAAAAATGTATACAAATGTATAGACCACAAGCTGTACAGCAATTTCTGTCTGTATCACTTATTTTAGTATCCCTAGATCCCAACAGAGCCTGATACAGAGTAGGCACTCAATAAATATTTGTTGAGCAAACAAATAATACACATACACATTTGCACAGGAAAAAGTCTAGAAAGTTATACTACAACAAAATATTGACAATAGTCATCTCAGAGTAGAGGAATTTGGGTTGACTAATTATATCCCCTTCGGTTTATTTGTATTTTCCACTCTTTAATAATAATTATGTTTATGAAGTATATATATATATTTTTTTTATTTTTTTGAGATAGAGTCTCACTCTGTTGCCCGGGCTAGAGTGCCGTGGAGTCAGCCTAGCTCACAGCAATCTCAAACTCCTGAGCTCAAGCCATCCTCCTGCCTGAGCTTCCAGAGTAGCTGGGACTACAGGCATGCGCCATCATGCCCAGCTAATTTTTTCTATATATTTTTAGTTGGCCAATTAATTTCTTTCTATTTTTAGTAGAGACAGGGTCTCACTCTTGCTCAGGCTGGTTTCGAACTCCTGACCTTGAGCGATCCACCGGCCTTGGCCTCCCAGAATGCTAGGATTACAGGTGTGAGCCACCACGCCCGGCCTTGGAGAATATTTTTTGAAAGGAAACAATCACAAAGTGAAGAATGTTCTGTGGAGCTTTGCAGCCTGAACTGGGCAAAGCTGGGGTTGGTTCATCCGGACCACACCCAACCACAGCTGTCCACCCTGGGAATGGACGGATTTGTGGGGTCTGAAGACATTTCCCAAGGGCTCAGTTTTCAGGACTCTGGCACAAGGGACACTATGTTTGGAGCAAGAACTCTCACAGGAGACTGGGACAACAGCAAGGTCCTCTACCAGTCAGAGAGTTGATAGGATGACGTACAGGGTCCGTGGGGAACGGCGTGGGAAAGCATCGACCCTGGTCCAAATCTCCTCTAGAGAGGGACTGACGCAGGGCAGAGGATGGAAACCTGCAAACACACCCACCCACCAGGGTCCTGCTGTGCACAGCTGTCCACATTTCAGGGGGCCAGAGCGGCGGTCTCCCAAAAGACCTGCCTGAAAGCAGGCTGCATCACTATTTCCTGGAAGCTTTGTAAAATATAGCTTCCTGACTTCAGCCCCACTGAACCCGAATCTCTGGGGATGAGGCCCAGGAATCCATCGTTTTACAAAACTCCCTGGGTGATTGTGCCTCACAGTGGAGTTTGAGAACCCCCAGGCTGGGGGCGTAAATCCAAAACAGTATCATACTGGACAGACAAATTGGTAGTAGCTGTGCCATTTATGACAAAGTGCTACGGGACCCAACAGTTATTGATTTGTAAGAAGATTTTCTCTGAAGAGTTCAGAAAATGTTAAAGACATTCCTAGAATCTTAGACACCTCCCCTTTAGGAGAACCAGGGGATACTGCCCCCCTTGTTACCTGTTACTGTACTGTGACCCTCTGTTATTTCAGAAAGAAGTTCTTGGTGGGCCCCAAGGACTTCTTCTCTCCGTCTTTTTTCTTATCGTGGTGCGTGCCTGTAGTCCCAGCTACTCGGAAGGCTGTGGTGGGAAGACTGCTTGAGGTCAGGAGTTCGAGGCCACAGCACACTATGATCATGGCTGTGAATAGCCACCGCACTCCAGCCTGGGTAACCAAAGCAAGACCCTGTCTCTAAAATAAAATGGGGTGCATAAGCCCTCCTAGGACTCTAGTACTAAATGAAAAGCATTCACGGTAAAGCCATTCCTACCTAGCCACTGCTAGAAAATGCGGCCACTGCTCTGCAGTGCTGGTGGTGGGGCGTGTGCTCACGGTCTCAGCTTGCACCTGGGGGTGTGCCCTCCCCTCCTCACCTTCTCTTCTTCTCTCTCTGGGCTTCCCTGCTGGGCTCTTCTCTCACACATGGACAGGTCAGTGCACAACCTGGATTAATCTTCCCTCTATGCTCTATGTCCTGTAGGACACACTTTGCTAAGTTCCACTTGAGTGTAAACTCTGGCTTGTCTTTTTTGTGGATCTTCTCTATGGCCTATTATACAGGAGGTACTCAATAGATGCTTGTTGATTGAGTAAATGAAAGAAATAATTTTTTTTTTCAATTGAAGCATTGACCTATGGGGCTGATTACAGCCCCAGGGGACCTGGGGCTTGGGACCCTCTCCCACAGTGAGGCCAAAAACATGCCCAGATGCTCCGCAATGCCTCTTCCCAGGTCCACAGTCTGGCCAACAGTAAGAGGTCACTTCAGATCCAGGAGCGAGCAGAGCAAAGCAGAGACAAGGCCCAGCTACCTGGTGCCCCCAACCTTCCTTGGCTCTCCTGGGCTCAGAAGGTGGTGATGGGTAGGCCCTCAACCCGGCCCCATCTGTCTCCCCATTTTGCCTGTCCTCTCACGTACAGGCCATTTGAGCCTGTACTCAGCTCCCTTCTCTTTGTTGGAAACAAAAGATGCTCTGGGAGGAAGTGTACATCACCAGACATGGAGGCATTGAGGCCTTGCCCTCCCGTGAAAGAGGCAACAGGGCAGGGAGATTACAGGGATGTCTGCAAAGAACATTGCTGGTGAAGGAGTCCCAACTGAGAGAGGTCCTGCTTGGTGTGTGAGCACATGTGTGTGCATGCACCTGTGTGAGTGCATGGGTGTGTCATGTGCGTGAGTGTGCATGTGCATGCATGTATGCTGTGTGCATGTGTGAATGTGAGAGAGCATGAGTGTATATGCATATGCAAATGTGTGCATTGTGTGAGTGTGCATGTGTGGCACATGTGCATGTATGTGTATGTGTGCATTTGTCAGCGTGGGAGTATATGGATGCATATGCATATGCATATGCATGTGTGTGTGTGCTAGGGGGCTGGGGGCATTGGTGGATGCTGCCTCTCCTTCCTGGATCCCACCAGCTCAATTCTATGTGTGCAGCCTGGCCTGGGCAGCTGGGTCTGCAGGCCTACCAGGTGGTGACAAGGGGATGCCTGAGAGCATGAACACGAACACAAAAACCAGATGCCAAGTGAGAGAAGAGTTCATACATCAGAGAATGTCACGGTCACCTTGGGCAAGTCCCTTCCCTGGGGCTTTAGTTTCCTATCGGTCAAATAACACAGGAGTCAGGACCTTCTCTTTCACATTGCATTGGCATCTCTGCTAATAGCTGCCACTGCTGGCTGAGACACACGCTCAGGGGGACATGCTGCTGACAGTCCATCCCACTCCCCTAAGGCTCTGTTTCCTGAGGACATGGTCTGGCATCCGAAGAAAGCCTGGAATCCTGGGGCAGCCACTGTGCCCCGCTGCTGTCCTCCTCCTGCCCAGGGGTCCCTGGACCTCCCTCTAACTGCCACTCTTGGTCTGGCTGGCTGTGCCCATTCCTGGAGCCAGTGGGCAGCAGCAGCCGCCCATGGAGCACTCGTCCTCTCACACCTGCTGCCATTCCCAACTGGATGTCCCCACCCCCAGGAACAGCCCCAACTACGTGACCTTCCAGCCTGAGTACCCTTCATTCTTGAGACCAGTAGTCTCCAAAGCACATGTGAAGAAAACACCAGGGCTTCTATTTCTACTTATTTTTATCACATCCTTCTATAAATTCCTAATTTGTGTTTGTGTGTTTTATTTTTTTTTTAATTTGTTTGTAGAGATGGGGTCTCACTAGGTTGCCCAGGCTGGTCTTGAACTCCTGGCATCAAGGCAATCCTCACCCCTTGGCCTCCCAACAGGCTGGGATTACAGGCATGAGCCACTGTACCCAGCCTTGTGTGTGTGCATTTTATTATGTACAAAATAGCACAGTAATTCAATTTATAAATAAAATATGTATGTGTTGGAGTGTGTTCTCAAAAATACTTCTGTCAGAGGAATTGCAATTAATAAAGTTTGGAGGCCCCTTTAAGGATACATAGAAGGATAACTATAATTTGGTGTTTGGTGACAAGTGTCACAACAGAAGTGAAGGTTAAGTGTTGTGAAAGTTCAAGAAAGGATATGATTGCTGACCACAGATGTGCAGGAGGAGAATCAGGGAAAGCTTCAAAGAAGAGCTGGGTTTAGGGCTGAGTCTTAAAAGATAGGATGTGGCCGAGTGGCTGTGGGAAGGAAGGGCTCTCCCAGCAGAGGACGCTGCGGGAGCAAAGGCACAGGGGCTGGAAGGACAGACGGGACGCTGGGGACCAGAGCCTGGTGTCCCAGTGACACATGGGAGAAGCAGGAGGAAATGAGACAGGGAGGGTGGGTTGGGACAAATGACAGCAAAGGGACTCTCATGTTGGGGGGGAATAAGCGGAGCCAGTGGGGCTTTCTCACTCACAGAGAAGACACAGCCCAGCTGTGTTTGGGAATTTCAGCCTGGGAGGGGCGTGCAAGATCGGTTGAAGGAGCCCAGGTGACCAGTTGTAAGATGGAAGGCGACCATCATAGCCCAGGCAAGGGGGCCCGAATTAAATCACAAGCAGAGAGAAGGGGCAGATGTAAGAAATACCGCAGGAGCTTATCCAACAAATGCCTTAATGGATGGGACACCATGGGAGAAGGGAGGCCCGGAGGAGCAAAAGATGATTCAATGATGAGTGACCAGAGGGACCACGGCAGAGAGGACCCTGGAAGGAAAATTTAAGAGGCAAGGCCTTGTTTCCCTTGTCTAGAAGTGACCATTTTAATTGTTACTTAATTTTAGGTTGTTGGTTGATTTTATGAAACAAAGATAACTTCTCCAAGAGCTAAACCTGCTGGAG
Source organism: Cheirogaleus medius (assembly GCA_008086735.1). Taxonomy (NCBI): domain Eukaryota; kingdom Metazoa; phylum Chordata; class Mammalia; order Primates; family Cheirogaleidae; genus Cheirogaleus; species Cheirogaleus medius. The sequence goes on from VBSM01000529.1 coordinate 27,853,475, forward strand.
CTTTTATGACGGGGGCAGGTCTTCATCTTCATTCTACAAATATTTCTGCATCCCTCCTATGGGGAAGGCGTCATGCCAGGCCCTGGGAACATAGAGAGGGACCAGAAATGCTGTCCCTGTCCTCAGCGGCCCCCAGTCTAGAGGGGAGATGACCACACCCAGAACGTTTTGGCAATCTGTCGGCTGAAGGCTCCAATACGAGGCCAGAGGAGGGTTTGCAGAGGTGGCGCTTTCCATGTGTCCCCGGCTCCGCACACAGAGCCATGTCTTGAGACTAACCCCAGCCTTTGCATGACTCAGGGCCCTCACCCCAGGTGATGGGATAGTGGCCAAATCTGCATGAGTGCCAGGTGCACAAAACCTTGCCTTTTTGGAGAAACCCATGATGTCAACTGTGTCACCCTCTGCCAAGAAGGCCACCTTCAGAGTGCACAGTGCCATGGCTTTGGATTCTGTGACCCTGCCATTCTGGCCTCTCTCCATCTTCTTCCACCTCCATGTATTTATTTCTGGTTTTAGGGAGCTCCCAGAGATCGGGCGGCGAGGAGGGTTTCAGGCTTCTGAGTGTGGAGAGGCACGGCAGGGCAGTTTGACTTATTTTGACTAACATTTTCCCTCCCTGGCCCCACCAGCCTCATTGCTTTCTCAGCTTCCTCGTTGCCCAAGCTATTTATAAAGCTCTCTTTCCTCAGTCTGTGACTTTGTTCTTTTCTCACTGCTGAATGCTCCTGATGTTGGATCTCCCCAGAGAGGGAGGTCCCCATTATCTACCAGGGCTCATGTGATGCTGTTTAACCCTGGCGTGTCCTGCAATTCAGCCTAGTGGAAACAGCACAAGCTTTTGAGTCAGTCGACACCTGGCTCCCCCACCTATGAGCTCAGTGACTTTGGCAGGTGTCAACCTCAGAGCCCTTAAGAACAAGATGGTCTAGGAGATTAACCTTCAGTGTGGGTTCATTTTGTATTTGAGTTTCAGCTACTGTATTGGTAAGTTTAAGGCAAGAAGAAAATGGAAATTGGACTTTGTAAGCCCCAGACCTCGTGAGCAAGGTCCACCCTACACATGATCACAAGCCACCTTCCCAGTGTGCTTCCTGCCACGTGACAGCCTCCATGTCACATCCATTTCTTTCTGTGCAAGCTCCACGAGGGCAGGGAGTTTTGTCCTCAGCACCTTGGACAGTTCTTGGTGCGTAATAGACACTCAATAAACATTTATTGGTGATAAAATAAATGGATGAGTGTCATGGAGCTGTTTGAAAATTCAGTGAGATAACACTTGCTCTGTGCCTACTACAATGCCTGGCACACAGTGGGCTCTCAATGATGTCAACCCTTCCCTCTTTTCTGTCCATTGTCTTTCCTCATCTGGTTGATGGTTTTCATGGGGTCCAGATGTCACAGGATGTGGCACATAGGTGGTAGGGACTTGATGTCATGGCCTCTCTTTGCAGGGAGTGCCCCTGTCTGGGGTTTGCTTGCTCGTCTTTCTCCCCAGCTGTCTTTCTGAGCCTGCCCTGGCCACACCTCCGGCACTGACGATGCTTTGCTCCTGCCCTCACCCCTAGCCAGGCTCGGCCATTCCTGCCCAGGGCCAGCCTCTGCCTCACCTCCTCTGACAGTTCCCTTGGGCAGGTCCAGGTGGGCCTGGAAAAATGCTCACTGTCTGAAGACGAGCACCTGGCAGGGCTGGAGTTAGTACAGTAGTTTTCAACCAGGGGTGATTTTGCTTCCCTTGTCCGCAGGGGACATCTGGCAATGTCTGGAAACATTTTCAGTTTTCATCACTGGAGTTTGCTGCTGGCATCTAGTGGGTTAAGGCCAGGGATGCTGCTGAACCTTGTATAATGCACAGGACAGCCCCCCATATCAAAAAATTATTCAGCCAAAAATGTCAGTAGTGCTGAGTTTGAAAAACCTTGAGCAGTGTAATCAAAAATAACCACGTCTGCCATTTATTGAGCACTTGCTGTGTGTCGGAGCTGTATTAAGCACTTTACGTGCCCTTTCCCATTTAATCCTCACCACCACGGTATGAGACAGGCAGCGTCATTCTCCCATTGTACAGATGAGGAAATGGAGACACTGAAGGTGACATCACTTGCACAGTGATGTACAGCTCGTAAATGGTGTGGCCAGGATTTGCTCTTAGGTGCTCCTGGGCACAGCTGGAACATCTGCATCACGGTGCTCCCAACTCCCTCTCTGCAGCGTTGGCTCAGTCCCAGGGGACAGGGCATCTACTTGGTTTTCCTGCCCAGCTCTCTGTTCGCTAGCTTTGGAGTCCAGCCAGGTCTGCTTAATGGACATGAAGAAACATGCATTTACCCTCAGCCTGGTGGAAGCCATGTTCAGAATGAGCAGTCTCAGAGCTCCCCGTCTGCCTGGCCTTCTTCCTGCTGTCAAGCTGTGCCCCGAAGTAGGAAAGTCTCCCCAGAATCATTCTGCCCAGTGGACACTCTGCACTGACCATCCTACTAGACTGCACTGGGGCTGCAGTTTCGGCAGCTGAGGGCCCAGCCTCAGTCCCACTCAGCCCCAGACCCCATTTCCTCTGCCCCAGCTGGGTCTTCTGCACTCAAGCCCTGACCTCTGGCTCTTTCTGCAGGACACCACATCTCATCGAGGGCTTCGTCTGGGTATCCTCACGCACCTTGGTCCCATCTCCCATTTGTGTTCCTCCCTCCAGGCCCCAAATTTCCACCAAGATTTTATACTCAGTTTCACCCAAGTTCTGCTGAGCCTTCACTAGGAAGGAAGCTCTGCGCTGGGGGTCGCAGGGGACACAGGATCAAAGCAGACGCAGCCTCCTCATCCTCCCAGAGCTCTGGTTTCATGGGGGAGGGAACTTCCCCAATGGGATCACAGTAAAGTGGGCTCCCCTCCTTGAAGGACCTGCACAGAAGCAGTGAGGCCTGTGTGCAGCAGATGCTTCCCAGGGGAGGGGACCCTTCACATCTGTCCCCTGACCTGGGAAGAATGAGGGTGTGGGCCCTACCAGCTCTGATACTGGAGGATTCCAAAGTCCTCCCGTAGCCCTGCCTTGTGTCCTGTGGACCCAGCTGTCCCCCAGCTCTGCCTCAGGACATCTTAGCCTCATGTCTGCCGGGCTTCTCTGACCTGATGGGATCTCCCTTCCAAACGCGCCAGACCCAGCACGCTGCCCGCCCTGCTCCTCCTTCCCTTGGTGCACGCAGTCCACACATCTGCATCAAGTGCCTGGTGTGTGCCGGCGACCCAGTAGCAGCTAGAGTCACAGATTCTCCGAGCTGGCAGGACTTTTGATCATTGGGCCCAAACTCGTCTATCCTTAAGTGCAGTCTCTCTCCACTGGATTGCGTTTGCCAGGAGATGAGCCGGAAGCCTCGAGCTGAGTTTGCCTAGGACTCATCATTATTCCCTCATTCTTCTGAGCCCAGGGTGTGTTGCAGACAGCAACCGTTCATCCTCATGGAGGTATTTGAAGTAGAAGACAGCAAGGATCATTCATTCTCGCTTGGCAGATGGAGAAACTGAGGTTAAAAGACTAAAACCACTGCGTCCCCGGCCCTGCTCTGAGCCATGTTGCTGTCCTTCCTCTTGAGCTAGGCCCACCTAAGGTAACCCTGGAGACACAGGTGTAGAGTTCTACCGACCTGCACATTTGCAGAATCATTGGTGCTGGAATTGAACTTAGCAGCCAAAGCATCTGGCTTCTTTGATGCACAGACCTGTTAACCGGCTTTCCTTCCTGGGGTGTGAAAGCCCCCTTCCTGGGGATAAGAGGGGCTCTTCTCACGGCCAGGAGGAAACCCCCAGTCCAGGAAAGGAACTGTCTTTGTCTCCTCTAGACTGAAGGGGTGCTGGCTGCTTCTGGGCGTTCACAGAGAGGAAGCCTTTGCTATTCCCAATTTAATGTAGATATTTCCCTACAAGTCCAAAACCCATCCTGTTGGCTTTGCTGGGCCTGACCAGAAATATTCCAGTGTAATCTGATCTCTGAGCTCAGGGCTTTACCTCAGGGCCTCAGGTCGCATATGGCAGATTTCCCCGCATGGCTTCCATTCCAGCCCTCACAGGAAAGAGCGGCCTTGTGACTTTATGAAGTCTGTTGATCTCAAGTCCATTGTCCTGCAGAAGCACTTGGCCAGGGTATTTCAATGCCAGCCCTTTCTGATCAGTATCTCTCAGCCCCATGGACGGCCCCAAGGGGCTGGAAATCACGTACCAAACAGTTCCCTTTTGTAGCAAGAATCACGTCGTCCACTTCTCGACTTTCAGGGACCTTGGGCCCTGAAACAACAGAGTATCAAAAGCTGGCCACAGGAACCAGCCTTTGCACTTGGAAAGCATTGTCCACTTTCCAAAGCATGTCACATCCCTGAGCCTATTTGGTCAACCCCACGGGGGGTCAGTGACTCAGGGTTACTGTTGAATTGAGCAAAAGGGTCATGTAGTGTCAGTCAAAAAGCGACTTCATTTCATCTCCCTCTGTCTCATTAAATGTGTCCCGAGGAGCTGGCTATTCTCTGCCCTTTGGAAGAAATCTAGGGCATATCCCATGACTTTGCTGGTCACTCTTGGGTAATTAAAAGTCTTCTAGGAACCAAGATTCCTTGGAGAAAGGGCTGATTCTAGGGCTGGGACACAGAAAATACAAAATGAGACTATAGTGCCAGAAACAAGGAAGGAAAGAAGGAAGGAAGGAAAGAAGGAGGTCAAAAGTATATAAGAGCCAACCTGAAAAAGCTTCCAATGACCAATATTCCAAAGATGGAACAATCTGAGTAACAAAATAAATAACAATAGTATTATAACTTAAAGAATGAAATAAAAATCTGTAAGTCCATACTGATATAAGTGACTTATTGAATAAATAAATAAATGGATAAATGGGGAGAAGGGATAACTCTTTCCTACAGAAGAATTCTAAATAATAAATGGAAAAATGAGGACGACAGAAAATCACTATTAGAATACCACAATAATACCTGCTGCAGGCGAGGTTCACTGGTGAATGCTAAAATTAGCAGGTGAAACTTTAAGTAGAAACATGATATCTGCACAGCCTCAACGTATCTCTCCCCAAGTATTTTTTAATTACTATGGTGGTTTTAACACATGTCCACAAATTATCCAATTTTGCTCCCTCTGGGAGGTGGAGCTTCACTCCCCTGGCCTTAAGTGTGGGCCGGATGTATTGACTGACTCGCAACTAATAGCGTACGGAAGGGGGAAAACAGTAACTTCACAATGAGCCTGGCAATGATTAAGACGGACATAAGAAGTTATACGTGGTGTTGATGTTGGTGGCTCCTGATACAATACAATGAGAAAGGACATCACCTCTGTGGCATTTTTCTTCAAAGTCCATAACCTCAGTCTGATCACGAGAAAACACTAGACAAACCCAAGTTGGGGAACGTTCCGCAGTCTACCAGATCAGTATGTTTCAAAAGCATCAAGGTCATGCAAGACAAGGAAAGCCCACTAAGCTGTCCCAGAATGGAGGAGACCAAGGAGGCACGACCACCCTGGATTGGATCCTGGGGCAGAAAAAGGACATTAGTTGGATAACTGGAGAAATCAGAATAAAGCCTGTGGTTTAGTCCATAGTATTGTGCCAGCGTTAATGTCTTAGTTTTGACAAACATACAGCAGTAGTTATTGAACAAGGTAACATTAGGGGAGGCGGGTGAAGGGTGTATCCGAACACCCCAGAGCACACATTCTCAATGGGGGTGGGAGCGCCCCCAAGGGGCAGAAATTTGTTGCTGGGCAGAAAAAAAAAAAACCCTTAGATATTTCAAATGGTTTGTGGCCCTCTAAAAGCCCACGGTACATAAACAGATATACAGCACTTCTGTGGGAATAAAATTTTATGGGGGAGCAATTATAGAAATAAACACCTAAAAAGATTCCCAGGGTGGGGTTGGGGCAATAATGAAAATCAAAAAGGCTGAGAAGTGCTGCTCTACAAGCACCAGCTTGGCAACTCTTCTGTGAATATAAGGTTATTTCAAAAAACAATTTTAAATAATGTTTCTAAAAGTTGGTCTGAGAAGACCTTACTCCCCACTCCAAAATTAATTAACTAAAAAGTCCTCTGTCACATGTACCCATAAAACAGTTTTAATGAAGTAACTAATAAGGCTGACCTGGAGTAATACTAACAGGAGGGAAAAATATTAAACTTTAACCAAATGAGAGCTTTTCCCCTCCCAGCTCAGCCCTGCTTCAAGCTGGCCCTGGTGTCCACCCCTCCTCGCCGGGCTGTCTCTGGCTCCTTCGAGGTGTTGGCAGGAGTGGTTTGGAGGGGTGAGGAGGCAGAAAAGGTTTTATTTGATTACTGTTCTCAGGAGCTGACAGTACCCCTCTCAGGGCTTGGCAGGTGTTCCAGCTGACCCTCCCTCCTTTGGGCCGGGTTTGGGTTTTCCAGAGACTCCCACTTGTCTCGAGGGGCCTCCTCCTGCAGCCCCTGACGTGAGTGACGCCATTTCAACCAGGCTAGGCGTGACCTCTTGGTTCTCAGTGGTCATTCCTCCAGGCAACACTCTTGGGGGCAGTCACTAAAAAAAGGACCCAAGATTGTGTGCTCTTTCTTTGTTGATATCTGGACACTAGGAAATCCGTGCTTGGATGTGGACAAGGAGACATCCAGCCCCAGTTGCCATTGGCGTCTTCTATCTTCTGATGACAAGAAGAATCCTGCTGCCAGGAGAACGCAAGATGGGATGAATTAGTATCTTCAAGGCTTGAGGGGCCACGAAGTTTGCCCTGCTTCCTGCTGGGTGACAGGTCCATTTCCACATGGGTTATGCCAGCTGGAAGTGGGTTTTCTGGTACTTGCAACCAAATGCATCCCAGCTCTCAAAGCCAATCCCATGATGTACAGGAAAGGTGGAAGGGAAAGGTACAAAGGAAGGACAATAGGAAATAAAAGAATAAAGAAGAGGGAGGAAGGTGGCAGCCACTGGAAGTGAAATGCAGCAGAAAGGACAGTGAAGGAAGGGTGGCAGCCGTGGCAGGGCTGGTTTCAGCAGACCGGTGCAGGGATCAGTGGCAACAGAGAATAAAAACAGGATTCATTTGTGTACTTACTGCTTCCCAGGCACTGTTCCGAACTCTGCATATGAATCACTTACTTGTCCCATGCACTGACTGACCCATTTTGCTGAATTTATGGGAAACAGAGGTTCATGGAATCAGTAAGTGGCAGAATTGAGACCCAAACTCAGGTCACAGTACGATTAGGTTCAGAGGCAAGTTCAGCAGACACCTACTGGTGAGCAGGACGCAGTGCTGGGCATGCCACCCGCATGACTCATCGCATCTGAATGCCAGCTTTGTTGAGGGGGACTGTTTCCTGCATTCTACAGGAAGAGAAACTGGGGACACATGAAGGTGAAGTAATGACAAGTGACTGGTGGAACGAAGCCTGGAACTCAGGCCTGTGACTCCTAGTTTAATATTCTCTCCACTCGGGACCCTGCCTGTCCTCACTTGCAGGAATGTGAATGAAAAATCGCATGGGGCTGACGTTCCGCAGGGATGCTCTGGAATGGCTGCACCAGCTGTTAAAGCCTTGAAATACCTCCACACCCCTTGGCAACCAGCCGCTGCTCTGAGCATCCTCAAATGCTGCTCTGGCTCCTTCCCAGACATCCCCCACGATCCAGTATCTGAAGAATTACCAGAGGCCACCAAGATGTGGCTCTGGTGCTACGGCCTGCATCAGCCTTGGCCAACTGTTAAAGCCTTTGAATGCAGCCTCTAATGACCATCGATCTCTTTGGTGCCTCATTCTTTCCTAGACACTTCCACAGTCACTACCTCCTCTAATGTGCACAGAAGAGAAAACTGAGGCCCAGAGAAGGTACAAGCCCCCCAAGGTTGCAAGGCTGGGGAAGAGTTGAGCTGTGCTCAAGCCTAAGCCCTTTGACGCCCAGTCAGATGCTGTCTCCACTATAGAGCCTTTAGTCATTTGAGTAGAAAATTTTATATTAGGAAGAGTTAAGAGTTTTTAAATAGATTAAATTAGAAAATGTCACAGATTAGGGGTGAGCTTTTGTGAAAGAGATTTGTTAAAGACAAAATCAATGCTATTAGCAAAGATTCATCAGGTTTGAGACTGAACCAAAAGACTAAGAGCTCATTACATGAAAAGGTGGGTGTGGCAGGTTGAATTAATATTCCCAACTATGTTTGCTCTCTCCTTGCAACTGGATTTTACACTCCTGCTCATTGTCATGTGACCTGCCTGAGCATCCCACGAGCAGATGCTTCTGGCTTTGGGCTTGACTATGGGACTTTGCAATGAGATAAGAGGGGATATGACACTTGCTGGGCCTGAGCAGAAGCTTTTCAAATGATTGTGAGGTTTAGTAGAGTCGTTCTTGCACTTATCCTCTGCAACTAGAGAACAGCGCATCTTGGATTTGGTGGACTCCTTCAGCCGAGGTCTCAGAGCAGGAAGGCACATAGAGCCTTCAGAGCTCAGAGCTGCCACAGCCCTCACATAAAGGGAGGCAGAAAAGAAGGGTTTATTTTCATAAGTTCTGAACATAGTGGGTTGTTTGTTACTGCAGCAGAAGCCAACTGATACACTGGGAAAAACAAAGCTTTGAAAATTTAAAGAATAAAAATGATTTGAGATTTAAATTTTAAAAAGGACTATATAACTTCTAATTAGGTATTATTTTGTGAGAGAGAATTAAGGTGCATAATGGGCAGATACTTAGTAGATATTTTGATTTTCCAGAAATACTTTTATACGTACACTCTTCAGAAGGGCATATAATCAATAAACCATGGACAATATATCTTATGGAACTCCCAGGGGTTTCTGGGTAGATTATTCAGAAATAGAAAATAAATCATATCTTGTCTAATAAAAGGAATTACTCAATTCAGAGGATGATTAAATAGTATGTTTTAAAGTAAGATAGGATCACTGCATCCAATTCAATCATGGCATAAATTTTCACTTAAGTTTTCCCAAGTATCTTTATCTACCACTTTTAGTCACAAAATAACCATATCACATTCTGTGTCCTGGTGTTGAAAAATGAATATTTTGAAACAAACTCCTTGTCTCTCTATTCCATCCATCATGTCTGGATACAAGACAAACATCAAAAAAGTCTCTCCTCTTAGGAGTCATTGTAAGAGAAGAAGTTTATATGGAGCAAACCTGAATCAAAACATATTCCCTTAAGAGGAGCTTCAGACATTACACTGTTCTTTCCAGAAGAGTCATTTGGCTTCAGAATCTAAACGAAACTGGAATTGCCAAAAACAGCTTTGTATTCTTTCAGACCACCTGAAGACTCTAAGAGGATGGAAAGAGTGCTTTTAATACTTGAGCTTCATACATGGCAAGTCCATAATTTAATGGGTCCACTATGTGGCAAAATAAGCCACATTGCTCCTGACATCAAAGCAACAGAAGAGCCAGCATCTTACCCTGCAGATGACCCAGTAGCCCAGGGCTCTGCCTGGTCAGCTGTGGGCAGAGCCTCGGAGCTGCCCGGCAGCTGCATGTGGATACAGTTTATGCCCCCACACCCATTTCCATGTGTTCACGGTCAGTGAGGAATAGATCACAGAAGAGCCAGTACAAGGGGACATCTACAAAGATTTGGGCTTGCTGCAGTTGAAATAACAATAACAATAAAGGGATGCGCTCCTGGGTGTTTAAACAAAGCTCTCAGTCAGGATGTGGACAAAAGGAAAGAGGCTGCTCCAGCAGGCTGCCCGTGCAGTCCATAAAAGAAAATATAATGGATGGAACCTAGAGTTTTACAAAAGCAAGAAACCTGTTCTCGTCATTGATGGTCAGGCCCAGAACTTAAACACCTGCTGCATGTCCATGAAGAAAAATGAGCGGCCCTTCCCTTGAGACAGGCTGTGAATGCAGCGGCAGGGACATTTCCTGAGTATGCTGTCCGTGTCAGGCACCACTGGGCCTCGTCCGCACTGGAGCTGGTGTCTGGGGCGGTGGTGTGGGGAGGGGGGACGGTGTGCATATGCTCTGGGGGACAGGGCCAGGCTGGACCCCTGAATGATTCTCTTTCTACTACTGGTCCTGGGGGACCTGGGTCTGTCTTTGGGTCTGTCTTGCTCTCTGTTTAGGAAAGGTGGCCCTGTTCTTAAGCAGGGGAAGAAGATGAGGCTGTAGATGAGTCTGTGACATCTGTTCAGGTAGGTGTCAACTTTTAGCAGCCCCCAACTTCACTTTACCCAGATTTCATGGTTTTATGGACAGTCTTTAGGGTTGGGGCATGAGGTCATGGCCATTGTCTGCTTTTAGTAAAGAAGATGTTTCCCTCTCCATTTCTGACTCTTGTTCATTCTGGAGGCTTCAGAGAAGACAGTTCTAAAAACAGGCCCTCACTCTGCTTTCTGGGAACCCCTTCAGCTGCTTCCAAACATTTAGGGGACACCTGCTGTGCCTCCCTCCCTTCCTGCCTATAGCAGATCTTCACTGTGGGTACACTAGGTTCCAGAGGGAGCTGAGTTCTTTCTCTGAGCTGCCATTGCAGCTCCGTGAGGGACTAGGGAGGAGGAGGGGTTCAGTGACCTGCCCGGAGCCACACAGACCCCGAGTAGTAGCGCTGGACTCCAGCCCAGGACTCAGCCCCCTGGTTTGGGTTCTTTTGCTCCGTGCGCCTCCCCAAGTGGGCAAAGGGCTGTGGGAGCAAAGCGGCCCTGGTCCCCACTGGGCAGCCTCAGGGGCTGGTCGCCTGCCAGCCGCGGTGCAGGGGCCGATCCGGGGCTCTCCCAGAGGCTCTCCTTGGCTGGTGAGCAGGAAGCTCCAAATCCTGGGCTGTGGCCCAGAAGGAGAGGAAAGGGGCTTCTCTATGCCTCTCATTGTCCCCATGACCGCTCAGGAACAAAGCGGGACTCACGCTGCCTCCTGCCACCAGCCTCCGCCCAGCTGTTCCGGCCGCGCAGCCCCATCTCTTCGGCCTGTCTGCGGGAACACTGGGCATTTGTCAGCTGTCAGAATCACGGCTGTGTGCCCAGGGCTCTCTGGCCCTCCAGCTCCGGGCGTAGCAGGGCAGGCCAGCAGAGCCACAGGCCCTCTTTCACACCCCCCAAACCATCATCCAGTGAAGCCAAATCCCTGGTCCATGATATTTAACTATTTGATAGCCTAACACCCCACTGGAGAGGTTCACAGCCTTCCCTCATCTGATCAAGTAAGTTAAAATGACAGATGACAGTTCAAACGCGTTCACTTTCTGTGTGTGCAAAGGAAAGAGCTTTGGGCTAAAGGTCAAGGCAGTTCATTGACTAGCCCTCACCAAGCCTCACTGGCGTCATCTGTCAAATGGGAACAGTAGCAGCTAATTCTAAGAGCAAATGTCCGCTGGGGCTTCTCTGTGTCAGGTGCTGGCCTACACCCCACACGTGTCACTCACTTAATCCCCACAACAGTGCACCCTGCCCAGCTCCCTGCCCTCTAGCAAGAGGCCAGGAGATGCTGCACGTGGAACTGCAACAAAGGGCATTAGGTGGCCCCAGAACAGCACTGCGCACCGGAATACAGAGTACTTCGTGCAGGGCGCAGTGGGACCTGCCACATCACACATCCAACAAACCCATGCATTCTGCGGGGGCTCTGGGCAGCAACTGTGCTCATCACTGTGCACAACCAGCCAAATCCCTGTCCTTCTGGGGCTGATGTTCTGGGACATGCAGCAGAGGCTCAAAGAGAGCAGGTGATGGCATTAGTTGCACTCACTCACTTCATTGACCAAAAAGTTGATTTTTTTTCCTCATCTTCAGTAATGAGCAAGGCATAGGGGATGAGCCAAAGGGGTGCCTGTCATTCTCTGGAGTTTCAGAGGATGGGATCTGCTCTGCTCCCGTAGTGACAAGGGCACCTCCTGAGTGGCCCCATTCAGCCCTGCGAGAGAGGGGAACTCGCTTTTCTACTGCAGTGGTGCTGATCTTCACTGTGGTGTAGGTGGCCCTCCAGACCCTGGGAGAAGGGTCCCTGACACCACCACTCGGTCCTGCCAGCTTGCCTGGCATGGCACATCATGGCCCTCTGACTGCTGAGAGTGGCCGAGGAGAGCACCTGAAATCTCTGAAAGTGCAGCTGGGACCGACTGGTCCCCAGCTGTAGGGTCAGCCTTGCCCCAGGCTCAGGGATCCAATCACAGCTGGAGGCCATGCAGGTCAGCCTAATAGCTGGTCCTGCTCTGACACTGGATCTTAGTTTTAGGGGTTAGGCTATTGCCTCATTCATTCATTCATCTGTACAAGAAATGTTTATTAAGCAGGACTATGAGCCAGGTACTGTCCCTAGGGGCTGGGAATATCCCACGAACAAAACAGTTCCAGTTTCTGCTTTCATAGATCTTATGTTCTAGTGGGAGAGATGAGTTAATATGTAATATATCAACTGGCGGTAAGTGGCAGGAAGAAAAATACAGCAGGGCAAGAGGACAGAACATGACAGGGGCTCTATATCACATAGGATGGAAAGGAAGACCTCCAGGAGGAGAAAGCCAGGTGTATATCTGAGGGAAGAGCATCACAAGCAGAGGGAACAGCATATGCATGTGGCCCTGAGGCAGGAGTACGCTGGTCAAGTTCAAGCAATAGTGAGAGGCCAGTGTGGCTGGGCAGCCTGCTCTATTCCTCACACCCTTGTACTGGGCCCTCAGCTTCCTCCTGGGCCTGGGCCAGGGCTCCCTGCTGCAGACTCCCCAACCCCAGATGGTGCCCGACCCACCCACCCCTGCCGGCCCTCCAGGTGCCTCTCTTTGTCCCCCATGTCCCCACACTCTCCTTGTGCCAATGAGAGGTGGCTGCAGCATAGCGGTTGGAGTGCTGGCTTTGGAGTCAGACTGCCTGGGGTTGAATCCCAGCTCTGTCATCCCCTACGTGGGGAAGCCTGGGAAAATTGCTCTTCATGACTCAGTTTCCTCGACTGGAAATGGGCATACTATAGTGCCTATCACGGGGGCTGTTGTGAGAGCAAATGAGTGACATGTACATGGTGTATATGGACTAGTATTCAGCAAATATTAGTGAAAAAATATTAAGGTAACAGAAGCCCCTTCTCACCAGGTAAAGGTGGCCAGAAATGGGTGCCTGCCACATGGGGAGAAAGTGAAAAGGGCACAGGCTTCGGGGTCAGACAGGGGCAGGTTTGAGCCTCCACTGGGTGCTCTTGGGCAAGTGATTTAACCTCTCTACACCTCATTTCCCTCACTTTCACATGGAGATAATGGTCCGTCCCTTATGGGGTGTGACACAGGGAAAATGAAAGGACAATCACATAATTGGCCAGAGATTGGCCCTGGACAAGCAGTTTTAGTGATGGGTAGAACCAGCCTTACCATGGAGTTAGGGATGAGGTTTCAGACCCATGCTCAGGACGGAGAGAACCAGGCTGGGAAGACAAAGGACACAGAATCAGAGGCCCAGAGTCTCAAAGCAGGTGCCATGGGAGGTGACAACCAGCTCACGCTGTGTAGCAGGCCACCACGCTGGGGAGAGAGCTGGGCCAGTCCCAGGCCCCAAGTGGTGTGGGGGTGGGGCTGGTAGCAGAGGGAGTGCCACGTGCTGAAAGCCAGTGCCAAGGGGGAATGGAGGCCACCGGGAATGCCAGGAAGGGAAGTCGGGGCACCCACGGCCAAATCCAGACAAGTCACACCTGAGCCAGGTGAGGGCTGAGCCAGGAACAGGGCACGGCAAGGGCAATTCTGAGGCTGAGTCGGTTGTGCAGGTTTATTCTGGGGATGTTCCATGTCTGTCTTACAGTGGCCACGGTCAGGGACCACCTCCTAATCCCCCAGATGGGACAGAGCAGGCCCTTCGACACCCCTGCAGGAGGCTCTAGGGAAGGATAAGGACCTTCTTCCCACACAGAGCTCAACCCTGAGCCGTGAGCCAGTAGATGCAGCTGCAGGACGGAGCCAGAGGTGCCACCTGGCCCGAGGGAGGTTGACCCAATTCTTTCTGGGGCTTGGGAGTCGGAGCGGCCCAGATCGGCAACCAGGTCAATGCCACAGACATGCATCTCTGGGCTTCTCGGGAGCAAGGAGGAGGGCTGTGTGAGCCGGGCAGGGAACGTAGCGCGGGGCTGATTCCCGAGCAAGAACATGAGCGACCTCCCCAGAGGCCGCCGAGACAAGAGGCTGACGCCGCTGAGTTAGCTGCATTGACATTGGAATGAAGAGCAGGAATAACACACACGCAGAATTTTAATTACAAGTTCTCGTTCCCCCATTGTTCATGGTTTTGTTAACAGCTCTGGATCTCCCAGTGGTGACTGGCAATAAAATCTCTAAAAACAAAAAGGGTTATGCAGCGGGTGCAGACGTTTCCTTTGGCTTTATGCCTGAGGAGGGAGAGGAACCGGCTGTGCATTTGGGATAAGCAGGTGCCTCCCTGGGCTTCTCTCCCCTTTTCTGTAAAATCAGAGCTTGGACCAGACCGTGCCTCAAGGGGCCCCGCTGTCCTGCAAGCCTACACAACCAGGCAGGGAAAGTCACCGTCGCGAAGAGGTGCGATGCTGTCCACACTGCAAGCCACAGAGTCACCCTCAACTCCTCTCTCCTCATTCCACACTGAACCATATGTGCATTTCTTTTATATATAGATAGATAGATACCGTCTCACTATATTACCCAGGCTGGTCTTGAACTTTGAATTCCTGGCCTCAAGTGATCCACCTGCCCAGGTGTACTGAGTAGCTAGGATGACAGGTGTGAGCCACTATGCCTGGCTATAAATGCCATTTCTTAATGATATCCTTGTACAGCTCGATAAATGGCTGCTGAAATGAAATGAACTTCCCACATCCAGATGGCTCCTGGGTCCTGTCTATTCTACCTCCTAAAGTGCTCTTCAAATAGCGGCATTTTTTCTATTCAACGGCCTCTGTTTGGACTCTTGTTTCTGAAGGCAGTGTTCCTCCGGCCTCCTAGCCGGTGTCTGTTCCACTCTAAGACCATCTTCCACATGGCCCCAAAGTGAGCACTTTCACCTCCTAAGAGCTCCTGAAAGCCCTTCAGTGGTTTCCCAGGGTCAACGGGCAGACACAGGTGTTCTGGCCTTAATGATGGCCCCTGTGCCACCCAGCAACCCAACTGTCCCCCAACACGCCACCTCACCTGAACACCCAACTACTTGCAGGTTTGGAAGAAACCAAGGTTTCTTGCCTCTGAGCATTTGCACATGCTGTTCCTTTTGATGCAATGTCGTCAGTCGCTTATCATCCTTCAAGTCCCAGTGCTGCTATCACTTCCTGCTGCTGTCAGCCCCTCTGCTCTGACATCTCAAGGTAGAGCTAGGTGCCTCTCCTCTGCTCCCACGGAGACCTCTACGGCAGCACTCCCCCGCACTGTAAGGAGTCAGCCTTCCTCCCCTACACCGAAACCCCTCAAGGGCAAAGAATGTCCTAGGCATCGGTAAATGCCCAGCATCAAGAACAGTGTGGCACCACAGTCTAAAGGTGAAGACAATCCAGGTGTCCATCGACGGACGAATCGTTAAACGAAATGTGACGTGTATCTACATGCACTGGAATGTTATTCAGTCTTAAAAAGGAAGAAAATTCTGACCCACGCTACAACGTGCATGAGACTTGAAGACACGTTGAGTGAAGTAAGCCGGTCACAAAAGGACAAATACTCTGTAATTCCACTTAAGTGAGGTCTGTAGGGTAGTCAGATTCCTAGACAGGAAGCAGAACAGTGGCTGCAGGGCTGTGGCAGGGAGGGAAGGGGAGTCCGTGTTCGATGGGTACAGAGTGTCAGTTTGAAAAGGCAAAAAAAGTCCTGGAGATGGACGGTGGTGATGGTCACACGATGGCATGAATGTGCTAATGCCACTGCATTGTACATTTAAATATGGCTAAAATGGTAAATTCTTCATGTATATTTTACCACAAATTTTACGAAAGAACAGGGTGAGCAAAGAGAGGGGTTTAAGACCATTTATTGCATGAACGAGGGAGGCGCGGGTCAGGGGAAGTCTCCAGAGCCTACGGGAGGAACTTTGGAGATGATGCGACCAGGTCAGAACTGAGCAGCCCAGAGGATGGGGCGGCCACCGCAGCTCCCTCCCTCCCCGTCACGTCACTGTCCCCCCTCATTAGACCAGCAGGAAGGCTTTACCGTGCCCAGGCTGCGGTCCCAAACCTGGACCTCTCAAACCAAATGGGACCTGTGGGCTTGCAGCCAACTCTGACAGGTGTCTGTCCCCAGGGGCCCTGCCGAGCTGTCCTGGGAAGCTGGAACAGAGTAACCCACGGGGCAGAATCATGGGAGAAACATGTCAGGCCCTTCGGCTGAGGCTGCACCACAGGCTGGACTGCCATCCGGTGGGGGGCCGGGGGTCGGCAGAGCGGGGAGAAGCCAGAGGAGGACGCCTGGTGGGAGGATCGTGCCACAGGCATTCCCCGGGCGAGCACCCGCTTCGGAAGGATCGCATTAAAGAGATGAATCACACGCTGACTCAAAGAGAGGGGGTGGTAGGGTTGTAAATCAGAGGAATGGCTTTTATTTGTCAGAATGCTACAATAAATAACATCTCCATGTGCCACTTAACAAAAAGAGAGTGGGAGGGAGGGAGGCAAGGCGGTGCGGGCCGGAGGGCTGGCGGGCGGGCGATGGGGGAGGGTGACCTCACAGCCACCAGGGCCCTTCAGGACACTCCAGTGTCTGGAATACGCTGTGCTCCTACACACACACACACACACACACACACACACACACCGATCATCTTTCCCCCAAACTCCCCGAGAGCATCGGCCCATGAGAAAAACAGCGTGAGGACTGCTGGGGTTGGAGGAGAACTTCACGGTCATCTACTTCGCCCTTGTTTTATAAATACAGGAGGTGTCTTGCTGGAGATGACACTTATGGGTGTTTCCTATTTAGAATTTAGGAGCCTGAAAATCACCCAGGGCCCACTGAGGGCACAGCCCCCTTTAGAATGTGGGGAAAGGCAAGGCCCCTCCGTAGCATCAGTGAATGTCACTGTCACTGCATGGTCAGTTAGGGCAAGTGTCCATGCCCACAATCATGGAAGGAAGCTCTTCCAGAAAGGGTCCAGGGGGAGGCATTACCCACTGTCCGTTATCTGGGGATGGATTTAGAATCAGACACTTCGGGTTTCCAGGGCTTAAAAGGCAGAAGGTGCCTGGCTCTGCAGAGAATAGGAGGGAGGAAGGACAGGGCTTCTGGGTCTCCAGAGGGGCAGCCGGGAGCCACTGCTGTGCTTGGGAGAGAGCAGCTTTCTAGGGGAAGCTGAGGACCCCACCTCCCCTGCCCTAGGGTGGTGCTGCCGGATGCGGAGGCCACTAGCCACATGTGGCTGTTGAAATGTGGCTAGTCCAAATTGAGATTTGCTGTAAGTCCCCAACCCTTTTGGCACCAGGAACCGGTTTCATGAAAGACAATTTTTCCACGCCTGCAGGGGCTGGGGGTGGGAGGCGGAGGTCAGGCAGTGGCGCTAGCCATGGGGAGCAGCCGTAAATTGTAAACACAGATAAAGCTTCTGCTGTGCGCCGCCCCCACCCTGGTTCCTAAAATTCATGGAAGACAATTTTTCCACGGACGGTGTGGGGGTGGGGGGGAGTTCAGAACTCTGTGGCCGGATCCCTAACAGGCTGCGGACAGACCAGTACTGGGTACCAGGGCTTGGGGACCACAGCTGCAAGGGTAAAGTACACATTGGATTGTGCTTGAACACCTAGTATGAAAAAATAAAGAATGTAAAATCTGCTATTAATTTTTTAATATTGATTACATGTTGAAATAACATTTTGGATATGCTATGTTAAAGAAAATGTAGCATTAAAATTAGTTCCAATGGTTTCTTTTTACTTTTTAACATGTGGCTCCCAGGAAATTTAAAATCATACACGCGGTCCACATTTGGGGCTCATGGTATATTTCTCTCGGGCAGCGCTGCTCTGGGGGAATCTTGGGACCCAGAGCTGGGGCAGCAATTGCTCCTGGCTCACTGCTCCCATGCCTGGGTGGGTGGGGAGCTGTCACTTACGTACTCTGGGGGTGTCCTGGGGCACAGCAGCAACACCCCGAACCGTGAGGGGCTGGGACAGGCAAGCTGGTAACACAAGCAATGGGATCGGGGCTTAAGAGTTTCAATGACTTGCTCATGCAAATTAATGAGAAGAGCCTGGCCTAGAACCAAGCCTCATAATTCTAGCATAGTCCTCTTATGACCACAGCCTGGTGTGCATAGAAAATGCTCTTTTGCAGTTATTAGGCACAAAACCCTGGTTAGAGTGTAAGTTTTTTGGGTTTTTTCTGGCAGGTAATTTAATAATCTTTATTCAAACCCTGTAACCTAAATAAAACTGGACCTAAATGCCTATCTCAACATGGAGATATACCTGAAAGAAACTTCACAAATCTAGTTCCCCAAAGTTTTAAAAAATACTGCTTTTTGGTTTTCTTTTTTTCTTTCTTTCTTTCTTTTTTTTCCTAAGAGACAGGGTCTCATTCTGCTGCCCAGGCTGGAGTGCAATGGTATAATCATAGCTTATTGCAGCCGTGAACTCCTGGGCTCAAGCAACCTTCTTGCCTCAGCCTTCCAAGTATCTGGGACTACAGGTGTGAACCACTATTTTTTTAATTTTTTTTTTTTTTTTTTTTTGAGACAAAGTCTTGCTCTGTTGCCTGGGCTAGAGTGCCATCAGCTTAGCTCGCAGCAACTTAAAACTCCTGGGCTCAAGCGATCCTCCTGCTTCAGCCTCCCAAGTAGCTGAGATTACAGGTGTGCACCACCAAGCCTGGCTAACTTTTTCTATTTTTAGTTGGCCAGCTAATTTTCTTTCTGTTTTTAGTAGAGAAGGGGTCTCACTCTTGCTGAGGCTGGTCTCAAACTCCTGAGCTCAAGCAATCCTCCTGCCCCGGCCTCCCAGAGTGCTAGGATTACAGGATTACAGCCACCACATACAGTCTTAAATTTTTTTTTACAAACAGGGTCTTGCCATGTTGCCCAGGCTGGTCTTGAACTCCTGGCCTCAAGCGATCCTCCTGTCTCAGCAAAAATACTGTTAAATACTATTCTTGACTGAGGTCTCCTAAGAAGGTAGCAAAGAGAAACTGCCTGGCACAAGTCACAGCAAAGCTTGCTAAAAAATCTGTAGACATCATTCTCTCTTTCACAAGTATGACTCCTCAGGGCAGCTGCTCAAATCACTCTTTCTCCTCCTTGAACCTGCCTTAACTTCCCTCTTCAGTTCCCCCTCTCCTTCCTAGCCAAGCTCTTCTCATGGGATCTGCTCTCATCCCCCAACACCGCCAGGCCCTTCTGCATACGAACCAGTTCAGCTTCTCCGCAGCTTTCAGTTTTCCTCTCTGCCCATCATCTGAACAGATCCAAGAGTTCTCAAAACCAAGTGGGCAGGGAATGGGGGGGTGGGGGTTGCATTCGGAATTTTTTGTATATTTTGAGCAAGTAATTCCACTTCTAGAAATTTAGACTAGATCAAAAGAACAACAGATCAGAAATTTATATACAAAGATGTTTATCATATAGTGTTACTTATCATAGGAAAAAATTGGCAACAACCTAAACATCCAACAAGGTGTGTGGTTAAATAAATTCTGACAATGCTATAGAATGGAATGTGGAGAAGTCACCAAAACTTCTGATTTTGAAAATATTTATTGGTGTAGGAAATTACCCATGATAACATTAACTGAGGCAAAAAAACATAATATAAAGCTGTATATAAACTATGACACCAATTTCGTCTCAATTTATATATGTACATAGAAAAATGCTTCGCTGGTGTCCCTACAGGGAGCTCTTTGTAGCCTCCTTGGATGAGTAAGAATGCAGGAGAAGGCAGCTGAACAGCACAAAGACAAGTGACTTCTTCAAGTGGGTACCAGGGTGTGACCACCTTTTCTTTGGCCTGTGTTGAGGAGAGGAGGTGCCGTGGAGTCCAGAAGCCCCAAACTCCCCAGGGGATCCCACCAGCATCCAGGAGGAGCAGGGAAAACATCTGATCTTATGCCAAGAGACCTCTCCTTGCCCCAGGTGCCAGGGAGTCAACGCTCAGGACAGGGCAGGCATCCTGGCCCAGTTTTGCAGACAAGAGCAGTCCCTGGAAGGAGATGCACAGTGGATGGAGAATTTGCTTTGAAGGCAGGTGATTTAGCACCAAGGACAGGCTCAAGTAGTAGATGTGGGTCTCAGGCAGGTTCTTGTCCCTGTAAAATTAGGTTACTAACACCTATCTCATAAAAGCATCAGGAGATATGGCGAGAAAGGAGAGCATGTGACAGGTGGCACAGCACGCAGGGGCTCCTGCCTGGGCGTGGATCCTGGCTCGCTCTCACACTGTGGTCCTGGGCAAGTTACCTTGTCCCATAGTGCCTCGATTTCCTCCTCTAGAAAATGGGAACAATAATGGTGCTTGTACCTTCCCTACAGGTTTGTTGAGAGGATTACAGGACAGGTACAGGTAAAACATGTGGAAAATGTCTGGCGCAGACTAGGTACTCAGTCAAGGTGAGTTTCCTGTCCTGTTATCTTTCTGGAAGACCTCTCTGACCCTATCCTCTGCTGAGGGCCTGCCCCCCTCCTCAGCCCAGCCTGAAGCTGCTCACTTACTCCTCACTGTCCAATTTTACATCTTATGGTCCATTTCTAGTTGGCTGCTGTTACTCTAGACCAGGAGTCTGCAAACTGCAATCCACAGGCCAAATCCAGCCTGCTGTCTGTTTTTGTAAATAAAGTTTTATTGGGACACAGCCATACCTATTCCTTTACGTATTGCCTCTGGCTGCTTCAGCACTGCAATGGCAGTGTTGAGTAGTTGTGACAGGGACTGTATGGCCGGCAAAGCCTAAAATATTTGCTACCTCTTATTGGAAAAGCTTGCTGATTCCTGTTCTACACCAACATTGTCCAATAAAAATATAAGCTACGTGTGTAATTTTCTAATAGCCACATTTAAAAAGGACCCAAAAAAGGTGAAATTAATTTTAATAATATAATTCATTTAACTCAATATATCTGAAATACTATAATTTCATTGAGTAGTAAATATTAAGAAAACTATGAATGAAGTGGTAGAAATGACGCCTGTGTCTGACACACATGCTACAACGCAGCAATAACATTTTACAAGACGCAAAGGTCAAAGTGAACTGCAGTACTTCCAGAGCAATGAAATCGTGTTTAATGGAAATATGTCAAACACTGCTTTAGTTTTAAATTTAAATTTCTATGAAAACTAAAAGTCCATCCTCAGTTGCACTAGCTGCATGTCAAGTGACAACCCTACTGGACAGTGCAGGTCTGGGCAATAATCCCCTCCCTGCCAGGCAGACAGCAGACCAAGTTTTCTGTGGCTCCAATCACATGCAAAGTCATGTGCAAGGTAGGAGGGAATTTTGGGAGAAGAGTGGAGGCACAGGTAGGGAGAGAAATGAGTAAGGAGGAGGGTGGGTGTCCTTAGGTCCCCTGGTGGTTTTGAGGCCCCATGGAGAGAAAGGTCAGAGACACAAGCCAAAGGAACTCCTTAAAGGGACCTCCTGTGATTTGGGGTTCAAGCAAAGCTGCTCTGGACTTCAGGTGACCAGGTGCCAGCCTCTATCCACAGCTTCCCACCTCTGTCCAAGTCAGGATTGACCCGGGCCTGAGGACTGGAGGCCTGAGACCATCTAGACAGAGCCCACTGGCAAGGTGTGGCTACCACCTGACAGAGGGACAAGGGCAAAGCTTCTCTGAGCAGCTTCAGGGGTGGCAGGTGTGCCTAAGTGGGAGCCAGTGCAGGAAGGGAGGGAGAGAGAGCAGATGTCTGTGGTGACCACAGCTGGTGGCCGAGTTTCTGGGCATTTGTGGGACCCCTTTATAGACTCTTCAAAATCACTATGAGACAGTCTAGGTGACATCCAGACAAGCACAGACCCAGAGAGGAAAAGTGCCTACCCAAGGCCACTCAGCCAGTGACCCGGCCCAGACGGTCAGGAGCCAGGGCCCTCTGGGGGAGGGAGAGAGAGGCCTAGCGGGAGGGAGTGGCCGGGCTGTTCTCCTTCGCAGCCAGGAACCAGCTCCACGGATCCCACACTCTGGTGCGTGCTGGGACCCGGCCAAGCTCGTTGGTTACAGGGAAGCCAGGTTAGTCACGAGGTGTCCTGCTAGCGACAGCGTCCTGGGATGTGGTCCAGGTAATCAGTGCCTGGACGTGAGGGCTTCTCGTTTGTATCTCCTCCAAGGGAGAAAAATCCAAAGAAAGCTGGGAATGGTGCAAATCCTTCTGCTAGAAATGAACACCTAACGGAGTGTCTGCAAACCTGCGGCTGGAAAGGAGTCGGCCAGCGGCATCTCTCTCCTCCTTCTCAACTCTCTTGGTGGCTGAGCCCGGTCCTTTTCCCCTAAAGCTGAGTCCAGTATGTCCTGCCAACCCCGCGACTTTTTAGCTGGTGGCCCGTCCCAGCTCCAGGGAATGGGGGCGCAAAACCCTGCCGCCACCTGCATCCTGCTCCCTGTCCCTCCAGGCACCCAGTGGGTCAGCGCAGCCCTGTGCTCGCCCTGCCTGCCCCGGTGGCTGCTGCAGGTGCCCCTGGGCAGCACCACCTTCCCTGGACCACAGTCACCACCACACCTGCAGCCACAGAATTAAACATAGCAGCGTGGCACCTCACACGGAGCCAAAGTGGGGAGCACACACCACCGGTGGGTTGCAACGTTATTTTAGGTGGATCTAGCTGTAGGATCTCGGGCATGTTACATAATCACTCTGTGCTTCAGTTTCCTCATCTGTAAAATGGGGGCAAGAAAGTACCCGCCTCATAAAGTGACTGCGAAGGTGAATGAGTTCACATACATACAATGCATGAGTTCAACGTTCGGGAGCTAATCTTGTTAGGAAGACCAGCTTTAGCATTTTATTTATAGTTATAAGGTTTTTTTACACTTGATCTTAGCCGAAAGGCCAAGAAGCAATGCTTGTGAGTTTATTTTAATGTGACTTAGAGAAAATAAAATCAAACCCATTATTTTATAGACCTTATCTTCTAGGTCAAAGCTACGTAAGAAAATTAAATCAATGTAAATATATTTAGGGAAGAATTTAAATTTATCGTAGGTGATAGGCTAGTGTGGCATAAATTGTGAGGGTGGAGCACACAGACTATATGGAAACTATCGATCTAGTCTGAACCCTGCAGTTCACTGAGGAGGAAACTCTAAACAGGAAGTAGAGGGCTGAGACCTTGGTCACCAGTGTAGTCACCGGCCAAGTTGGGACCAGACAGTTGCCCACGCCTTGCCCTCCCTCTCCTGTCATGCTGCCTCACTAAGAGCCTTATTAGGGCCTCATTTGAATAAGTACACATTAAAGAAGCTTATGCGTACACAGCTTGTCATCAGACAGGATCACACATGACACCCAGCTCAAATCCCATGCCACACAAAACAAAACAACCCCACGGAATAAAAGCAGCTAGTCTACAAAACAGGGTCAGGTGCTATTTTCTGACTCCAGGGTCAGAGGTGGCTAGTGGAACAGGCTTCTCTGGCTCTGCCACTTCCTAACTGTGTGCTGTATGTAGTTTGGATGTTTGTCCTTCCAAACCTCATGCTGAAATTCGATCCCCAGTGCTGGAGGTGGGGCCTAATGGGAGGTGTTTGGGTCATGGGGGTGGATCCCGCATGAATGGCCTGGTGCTGTCCTCCAGGTAGTGAGTGAGCTCTTGTTCTATTAATTCCCAGGAGAGCTGGTTGTTAACAGGAGCCTGGTGCCTCCCCTTCCCTCTTGCTGTCTCTCTCACCATGTGATTGCTGCACACGCCAGCCCCACCCCCTTTGCCTTCGCCTTGATTAGAAGCTCCCTGAAGGCCTCACCAGAAGCAGATGCTAGTGCCATGCTTCTTGTACAGCTTGCAGAACTGTGAGCCAAATAACCCTCTTTTCTTTAGAAATTACCCAGCCTTGGGTATGCCTTTATAGCCATACAAATGGACCAAGACACTGTGTGACCTTGGACATGTTGCTTAACCTCTCTGTGCTTCTGTTTTCATATCCGGAAAATGAGATAAGAGGTAGTAAACCTGGTGCACAGAAGGTAAGCATTAAAAGTGAGTTTCCTTTTTGCCTTCCTCTAAGAGCAAGAACAGGCACCCCCTGCGAAAGACATGGGCGAAACCATAGGTAGGAAACGCTTTATCTATCTGTGAGTTCACACATCACTCCACAACTACAAAACCTGCAGCAGCTCACTGTTTCTTACCACTGCAAGTCTCCAGGGCACAATATGGCCCCTTTCCATCAAGCCAACTTTATCTCCCTGATCCCAACACCCATCCTAGGATGGCCCATGTTCTCTCACGGCCCCAAGAACAAGATACACCCTTTCTGACTCCCAACCCCGCTCCATTTCTCTCCCCAACTGGTGTTCAAACTGATCTTCCAAAAACACACATCCAGTTAACCTTCTTCCTGAAAGCCTCTGCACGATTCACCCTTTCCTGTAGAATAAAATCCAGACTCCCTGCCACTGCAGGCATGGTCCCTCATGGTCCAGCCCCATTCTAGCCTCCGGGGTCATCCATAACCCCTTCCTCACAGCACACAGCACACACACACACACACACAATCTTCATTCTAGCCTGCGCTGTGTCACACCTGCACATCTGTGCACCTGGTGCTCTTTTTTCCCCGAAACACCCTATTGCTTTCTTTGCTGGGCAAATTCTTTCTAACCCTTTGGCACCTTGCAGAAACAGAACATTTTATTTTGTAAATTCCCACCTCCCATCATTCCTTGCAGCTTAGGTGACTAAGTCCTGGCCAATAAGATATAAGTGCAAATCACTGGGTAGAACTATCAAGAAGGCTCTTTGAAAGGCACACTGATGGTTGCATGGCCCTCCTACCTTTCTCCAGTTCCTTTATGTAAAAATGGATGTGATGACTGGTGCTCCAGCAGCCATTTTAGAACATGATGTGACCTTCAGGATGGAAATCACACTCTAGGGATGGAGGGGCCAAAGGAGAGAAAGGAGCCTGGGATATTGCTGATACTACAGACCTATTATATACCAAGTCTAGGCTGGTTGCCTTTGGCTCTTTTGTAAGAAAAGAAAATAAACCCTTATGTGTTTAAGCCACTGTTATTTTAGTTTGTTGTTGTTTTCATATGCAGAAAATCGAATCCTAGCCAATATAACAGGCATACAAGGCATTTCCTGACTTGGCTCCTACTCACCTTTCCAGACAAACATTTTCCCTCCCCACCCCTACACCCCATGCTTCAAACCTACTAATTTAATTTCAGTTTCCTCAGTGCATCGTGCTTTTCTCAGGCATCACACCGTCCGCCCTCTCCTCAATGCCACTCTTCAGAGTGCCTGGGAACCCCTGCTCATCTGTCCAGCCCAGCTCGAGGGATACCTCCTCCACGAAGTCTTTCCAGATACACTCTCCACACCTCCCACAGGCAGAAGCGACCACTCCTCCTGTTCTGTATGCCTCCCCCCCCCCAGCTATTTATCATGGCACCTCCCACATGTCCCCATTTAGTCATCTGTCTGTCCCTCCCACATCCTGAGTTGCTGGGGGCAGGAGCTATGCCTTTGTCTCCAGCATCCACCCAGGACCTGGCAACACTGAGCATAAAAAAATTTGCGCAGGGAACATTCCCCTGCAACAGGGCTTCATCTTCTTGGGCCTGGGAGTCTGGCCGGGAGGCAGGGCTGTGTCCATGGGAGGGAAGGGCGGCTCCTGCGGGGCACGAGGGCTTTCTCTCAGGCACACCGTACCCGAGGAGGCCCCAGGAAATGTCTGCTGGGTGGATGAATGAATATGCAACTCAATCCCCCTTCCAGCTTCTCTCTCTATGACTGACTTCCACCAGCCATGGTGGCCCTGCCTGCTGCCATCTGTCCTTGTGTCCTTCCCCTGACATACTGAGCAGGCACTCAGGGCCAGAGGCAGGAGGCTCAAGAAGTGCATGGAAAACAGTCAGCTGCCGCCGTCCTGAAACCTGCCCTTCCAGCAGCCACAAACCACCAAGGATCATGGAAACAGGTGCTGTACAGAGACCAGCGAGCAGGAGGGGATGGGGCAGCCTTGCAGAAGCTGTCCTGGCGGGCTGTGCTCCTGCCATCAGTTGTTTAGAATGCCCTTACACAGAAACCTAAGTACTATGTTTTTATAAAAATACGGTTACCAGTTTGATGGGTAAAAATGGTATCTCATTACTGTAACTTGCCTTTTTTAATTCTTAGGCAAACTAAACTTTTGCCATGTTTATTAGGCTTTTTTGTATTTCCTTTTCTATTTTGTATTTCTTTTGTGCATTGCTGGGGAAGAATTTTTTTAAAACTTTCTATCTTGGAACAATTTTAGAGTTATAGGAACATTGTAAAGACAGTACAGAGTTTACATATACCCTTCAACCAGTTTCCTCGAATGTTAATATCCTCTCTATCAAGGGTACATTTCTCAAAACTAAGAAATCAACATTGGTAAAATGCTAACTAAACTCCAGACTTTATTTGGATTTCACCTGTGTCTCCTTGAGTGTCCTTTTTGACTTCCAGTATCCAAACCAGGATCCTATAGCTGTCACATCTCCATACTCTCCTCTGATCAGTGACAGTCTTTCAGTGTTTCCTTTTCATGACCATGATATTTTTAAAGCGTACTGGTCTAGTATTTTGTAGAATATCCCTCAATCTGGGCTTGTCTGATGTTGTCTCATGATTAGACTGGGGTTATGGGTTTTGAGGAGGAATGCCACAGAAGCAAAGTGCCCTTCTCCCCATTTCTGGGGTCATGTGATATCAACAAGACTGGTTACTGGTGATGTTAACCTTGATTACTTGGTTAAGGAGATGCCTGCCAGGTTTGTCAACTGGGAATTACTGTTTTTCCCTTTCCATACTCTATTCTTTGGAAGTGAATCACTAAGTCTAGCTCACACTCGAGGAGGGGGAAATTAAGCTCCATCTGCTGGAAGGGGAGTAGTATACATCTTATCTAGGACTCTGTAAAGAATATTTACACCTTTTGCCCTATTTATTTATTCAATTATTTATTTATAACAAACATACTCATGTATTCTTTGGGCTGAAATTCAATACTATGATTATTCATTTTGCTGCTCAAACTGTTCAAGCTCTGGCCATTTAGAGCTCTTTCTGGTTGGCGCCTGGGTCCTATAGACATATCACCATCTTTTTGTCTTGCTTTGTTCTGTTTTTAAACACTTCCTTACTTTCCAAAACTACAAGATGTTTCAGGCTTGTGTTTTTGTTTTTGTTTTTCTGGGGGGAGGGGGTTCCCTGCCCAGGACTGGAATCAGTCATTTCTCCAGGGATCTCTGGTTCCTTTTATCAGAGAATGGTATTTAGAAACTAAGATCTGAGCAGTGGGTGTGCTCAGTTCGACTGGAGTGCTATTGGTTTAGGGCCTCTTGGTGGACAGAGCTGGGAAATATATGTGTGTATACTACTAACCCATGCATGCGTGAACTACTCATCTATATTTCCATATCTATCTGTACATATGTTAAAAACACATAATACCTGTGAGTCTAGTCCAGCACCACAGGGTTCATTCAAGCCTTGTGGGGGGAAAAAACATTAAGTCCCTAAAGCACCTCTGAATAGTGTCTGGAATCTCCATTTCACACCTAATTATTCTCCCTGAGCAAAAATCAAATCAAGCAGAGCCTCAGTCAGCTGTGGTTGATCCCACTGCCACCTGCTGGGACGACAGAGCAGCCCCAGGACAGCTCCAGCCGTGCTCCTCGGGGTCTGGAAAAAGCAACAGAGGACAGAGAACAGAGCTGGGAAATATATGTATGTATACTAACCCACACATACATAGGACATAGGACATAGAACAAGGCAGCCCTGCCTGGAGATCAAACCCCAGCCCTGCCCCTAACTGCCTCCTGAGCAATTCTCTTTCTGTAAAATTAGGAGCTAAATTAGACGATGTATAGTCCTGGTACTCTAAGACTACAAAAGCACTCGGTCAGTGTCGAATGAGTGTGAAGAGAGACACATGCCGTGGCCTCTCCCTGGTTCAGTTCCACGCTCCACCATTATCCTGGGCAGGTGATTTATTACCCTCATCAGGAATCAGCATTTTTCATTTTCTTCTTGGTACTTTTCTATGTTTTCTAAATTTTCTACATTAAGCACGTTATTTTATAACTAATAAAACAACTTAGGTTTTGTAAAAAAAAAAAAACAGCATGTACCCTACTCTTCCCTAGAATTAATATTAATAAGTACTTCCTAGGCTTGCGCTAAGGACCGGTGTGCCCATGTGGATGAAAACACACACAAGCTTCGAGTTCCTGGCATAAAGTAGGCGCTCAACAGGTGTTAGCTCCTGCCCTCTTTCTTTTCTCTCTCCTGCTGATGCTTCCAGAAGCTGTGTTATGAAACTGATGAAAAAAATCTTTCTCTCCCTTTTATTCCTAGCATGAGCAGGGATGGCCATGGCAAAACAGTCCCTGTCAAATCAGTCCCTTTCTTTGTCACTCAGAGTCCTCCCCACCTGGTGTCCTCCCATGGATGAGGACACTTCCAGAGACCTCTTTGTGAAAACATCCTTGAGGAGCATGGAGCAGCCACTACCAACACCTGCAGCTGGGCACACCCACCTCCCCCGCCAGCACGGGGCTGAGGAGCTTAAGCTCAGGGAAACTCTTGCTCTTGCTCGTTTGTAACCAGGGCTCAGCTACAGCGGCTCCCCTGAGCCCTCATTATCTGCGCTGAGAACCCGCGGGTCGCAGAGTCTGCAGCCTCAGAGCAAGCTGAGCAAAGTGTCCCAGCTGCAGGCTACAGGTCTCCCTCCCAGCCGCTCTGGCTTAAATCCTGTTTTTCTGCCCAAGACAAATTCCTCTGGGAAACTTTTTCCTTCCCTCCTTCTGAAAAGAGGGAGGAAAGAGGGTTTTTAAATTATATGCTTCTTTTTATTTAAAAAAATATATAAACAGAGCTTCCAAGGGGAGCAGGGGAAATATTTTGCACTTCTAGAACGAAGAAGGCCGAGATGCTCAATCATGGCAACACAAGTCACAAGTCTGGGAAAACCCAGCATTTTCAGCAAAAGCCAAAGGGAACTAAGGGCTTGTCATGGCAACACATCTAGAAACACTTGAGCTGGTTACCAAAAATTAACATTTTTGTCAGAAAGCTCACTTTCCACATGAGCTACGTTCCTTTCTAGTAGATTTACAACCCAGCCTCCATATTCTGCTCACTGGTTTTCAGAAGAATTAATGTGCTTTACTCTTTGTAACACCTTGTAGGGCTGAGTTATGTCTGCCCTGGTGTTGGTATGGAGAAATTCCTCCTTTTCTACCCCTACGGACAGAGAGCACTTAGCATGTCTCACCTGAAGCACCACTTCAGCCTTCCAACTTGTCTCCTCCCTCATTTTCTTTACTGCAGGACTTCTCAGAGCCTTTAATATTCTGATGATCTTCCAAGAGGGAACTACAATACATAATAATATGCACATTTCCCAAACTTATTTAGCCAGGGAAGCCTTTATTCAAGGGACATCTATTAATATCGCTCAGGCCACTAGGGTTCCAGAAACCCAGTTTGGAAAACCCTGGCCAATGGGAGACAACCCCAGGTCCTCAGTAAGTACTTAAGGGCTTCCATTGTCTGGCGTCTGCCTCCCTTTCCAGGATCATATTTTTGCCTCTTTCTTATATTTCTCCTAACATTCACACTTGGACTATCTGTGGGTCCCTAAACACGCTGTCTTATTTCAAGCTTCAGTGCCTTTGCATATGCTCTTCCATCAGCCTGGAATGCTTTTCCCTGTTGTCCTCTGAGGTCAACATTGCCCACTCTGTGGAACGTCCCCAGCTCCCTCAGGCTGATGAAGACACAGAAGCCTCAATGATCTTACAGGCCTTGGCCCGCGCCCGTCAGCGCTTCCCCAGAGTGTAAATGTGTATCTAGTCTGCAAGTTCTTTACCTCCGTTCTTGCTCTTTCCTGGCCTAATTCTTCAACCTCCCGCCAATTCCATGAGACCCCAATTTTTTTAATACATTTCTTCTTTTTTTGTAAGTTAGCAAAAATTAGTTTTTTAGTTGCTTGTGATCAAAAAATCCTAACTTCTATACCCAAGAAGAAGGCTATAGAAATGCATATTGAAAATGATAAAAAAAAAGAAACAAAACAAACAAACAAAAAAAACCCCCAAACCATTCAGGCCTATTTTCACAGGGAGAATAACTCTCAGAGGCCCCAGGGAAAAATGGAGCATGATCTGAGCGATGCCCGAGGAACTGCAGGCAGTCGTGACTCAGGTCCTGACAGGGTCCTCTGTGGAGCACACGGTCACTCAGGTGACCAAGACAGTGGTGCCCACGGGTCTTCGAAGCAGCCGTCCCCAGCTCCACTCTGCAAACAGCCTCGTCCTGAGCTTGGGGGCAGGCAAGGACCAGAACGTCAGTTCCCGAAGGTCTTGCCCATGCCAAGTTCGGAATGCTTTCTTAGAAGCCATTTACCACAAAGGTTTCCAAAAGGAAGATTTTCTTTCAGAGCAAATAAAGAGGAATACAGTAAATTATTGCTAAATTGTCCCAGATCCTTTGCAATAAGACGTTGCCGCTCCTTTCATCCATGGGGTGGAGTCTGTTTCTCCTTCTTTTGAATCTGGCTGGCCCTGAGTTTTGCTTTAGTCCAAAGAACGTGGTGGAAGTGATGCCGCACCAGTTCCGGCTCAGCCTTAAGGGGCTTGGCAGCATGTCACTGCCACATTCCTGGGGTCCTGAGACTACTGTGCCATGTGCCATGTGCTCTGCAGCCCAGAGCCAGCACCGGGACCCTCAGCATGTGAGGGAGGCCCACTTGGACCTGCCAGCCCAGCCAAGACCATCAGGGGACCACCCTGCCCAAATTGTGAGAAATAACAAATCACTGTTTAGAGCTACTAACTTTTGGGGTAGTTTGTTAAGTAGCAATAGAGAACAGAAGTGAAGGCTCAGAACCCAGCAGGGAACTCAAACGTGCCCAGCTACACAGTACTCAGGGGAGAAGATGCAAATGCAAGGCAGGTGCCCCTTTCACTGGATCTGCAAGGTGCCCAGGGGGGCAGGAACACAAGTGATGCTCTGCCTCCTTCACAGAGAGAGGACAGGCTGGGGGTGAGAGGGTAGGCTTGAGCTGGGATATGCCCTCCCCAGCCTCTCCCATAATATTCCAGCCAGGTCCTACCCCCGCGACAAAGGAAGGAATTCGCTGCCTACCTACCTAATCTCCCCCCTCCCTTTCATCTACATTATCAGGCCCTGAACCATGACTGGGGGAAGGAGAGAACAAACTATAATTAACGCTATCTTCACATTCAAGGAGTTATGATTACTAAGTAGAGTTGAATAAAGTCACACAGAACTTACAAGGAGGTACAGTACAGACGGGTGGTAAGAGAGGCAGTACAACTGAAAGCTCATTAGGACCCAGAGGCAGGAGAAGATGCAGAGGGTCATCTGCGCTGGCCTGGAAGGACAAGAGGTCCCCCAGCAGGCAGAGACAGGACGAGGATGTGGTGTAAGGTAGAGGGAGCAGCCAGGTGTGGGACACTGCAGAGAGCAAGAGTCCATACCCTTCTCTGGGTGATCCTTCCCCACAAGCTGGTCTCCCTTCCTCCTCTTTCCAAGGTCCTTCAGGGCAATGCCACCTCGGCTGATGAGTTTTCTTATCCCTCTGCCCCATCCTGTGCCCAGCCCTGGGTTGGGTTAATCTGGAAAACTGATCATTTAAGAAGAGCTACTAATGCCTGAGAATGCCCCCAGGTAGTGGTTCCAGCCTTGGGAATTTTAGGACTGCTGCAAGAAATGAGTGATACTTTTAGAATCTGTTGACTGAGAAAATACACATGTGAAAATAGGTTTTGGTTCTCCTTGCAATAATGTCCCCAGGGGTCCAGGAACAGGTTGAAACCACTGAAAACCACTATTGAAAGGAAGTAGCCAGCCAATAAAACAGACCTACACTGTTAGAAGGGCCTTCATGGCTTTAGTCCCAAAGACAATGGGGGAATTGCAGGATCTGGGACAGGCATGTCAAGGAGTGACGGAGGGGAGAGGCAGAGCCCTAGGCCCAGAGGTCCCACTGGGACACCACCATCCAGCTGCTCTGGGACAAAGGCAAGGTGTGCGTGTGTAGACTCCAAGGCTGGCTGAGCTGGCCTAGCCATGAGTTCAAACTCTGCCCACTGCCAGACGGGCATCATGTCCCTGCCAGGTTAGAAAGCATCTCAGGCAGTTGGGGAAAGCAGTAGACTAGACATCACTAATCATTATATGAACTTTCTGATTCAGCTACTCCTGGCTTTGTGAGTTTTTGCAAGCTTTCTTGCCTCTTTCAGCTACAACCAAAAGGTGATGGAAAAGCAGTGAAGGAGAGGAATGTTGAACCTGCTCTCCAAGGAGTGGCCCAAGTACCAAAGTCCTGAGCAAGTGATTCTAGTCAACTTAATGTTTCTGAGCCTGAGGCTCCTCGTCTGTAACATGGGAATGACATATATTAATAACAGTTAAATGAGACACAAGTTGTGAAAACTTAGTCACACAGCAAGTATCAATTAAAATCAGTTGTTCTCTCTTTCTCTCTTACATCCTTCCAGTGACAGATGGCTCTATCTTCTGAGTCCTGTCCTCCTGCTCTATTGAGTCTCTAATTTGACCATTGAGTATAAAATGTCCCCTCTTGGTGACATGAAATCAGTCTTTCCAGAGAGAGGCACCACCAAAATGAGTGTGATGACTTCAGTCCTGGGAAGCGGCTGGCAGGGTGCCCCTGCTCTTTGTCCCTGGCAACCCTGGGCTCCTCTTTGGCCCTTGCACAGAAGGGAACCAGCCCAAGAGAACCAGCCCAAGTTCATGATGGGCCTGGGCTGGTGAGGCCACCTCCTTCCAGGCCAGAGCCAGCACAGGCACAGACAGCAACAACCACCCATTTTGCAACAAACAGGAAACCAATTTACCAGCCTCAAAAATAGCACAGACAAAAACCCCAAAATATGAGGCTCTGACAGTGGGGCAGCTCAGGTTTCTCACATTGCTTCCTGACAGGCTGCAGACTATGCATTGTTGTTTCTTTCAATTTCATGAGAAAAAGTCTTGCAATGTCTTTATAGAGGTGAGTGGCCTCTGGGGCCCAAGCCCGGGAGGGAGGTGGCCCGCCAATCAGGCTGCCTGCACTGCCGAGGCCCCACCTCTCAGTCCCCAATCCGGCTACAGATGGCTCCAGCAGCAAGGGCCACAGAAGCCCTGATGCCCATCTGGTCCCAACTCTGAACAGGGTTGGCCCTGGTATGGCTGCAAGGTGAGTCTCCCGCACCCCAGTATTGCCTTTCCTGTGGCCCTCACCACGTGCAATGCCATTTACCCCAGACTGTCTCCATGGGTACCCAGAGGCCCCACTGGGCCACACCATCCAAGAGCCACCCTGACGATGGGCCTGCAGACATTCCCTCCACTGGACCCCCGAAAGACACAAGCTGGGTTCATGCTGTCCCCTCGGCCCAGAACAGTGTTCCTCACCTGGCATGCTCCCCTCGGAAGCAACCACGTTGGAATGACATGACTGTTGCAGCAATGTGGCTAAGGACTACGTTATGCAGAGTAGTTGTTGAGGGTCGGGGGGGATGTATCTCAGGTCGTGGCCCTGGGAAAAGCTGCGCACATCCCGCACACCTGAAGCATTTGGACATCATGTGGACACAGTGATAAGAACTGCCAACGGATCATGTTCCCTTCTTGTTTCACTGCTAAGACGCTTAGGCCCAAATGTGTTAATCACCTCTAGTGAGTTTATGTCCTAACCTGCCCCATGCCTTTCTTCCCTTATTTTCCTTGGGTCTGATTTCCTCCTTAACTTTATTTTACCTTCATGTGGAATGTCTGTATACCATTTTAAATCTTTATTTGGAATGAGATGAGGTATACATAAATAATTGAGCAAACAACTGCTATTTACTCTGTAAAACCCACTTCAAACGTCCCCACCTCTGATTTCTCCCTAAACACTCCACAAAGGTGGGCTTCCTTCCCAGGTGGCCCCACAGCCCCTGCCTGTACCTTCCCGGATTAGCACTCACCCACAGCTGTGCTTTCTCTGTTTCCACAGCTCTCATCACCACCAGGTAGAAGGCCCCCGGGTGACCGCTGAGAGCCACCTCCGCCAAGATCTGTGCCCAGTGTCACAGGCACATCAGCTTGTCTCATCCTCAAGGTGACCCTGCCAGATGCGGCTGACTGTGCCCATTTCACAGTTGCAGAAACAGATGCTCAGCGACATTAGGGGCTTCTACAAACTCACATACTAGCGAGTGGCAGAATTGATATTAAATACAAAACTCTGATGTCCTAACCTCATCTTGGGCTCCACTCCCTAAGGTCACCCAAAATATGAAGAGCTTCTATATGAAAGAGGGAAAAGGAAAAAGAGGGAAGGAAATGAGATTTCCTTCGATTATCAGGTAATTTACTATGGATGTCAAACTCATCTACACCACTTGAAGCATTTAAAATATGGCTTGATTCATAAAGATCTATTCTCTCCAACTGCCTAGAAAAATTCACATGCGTTTAATCATGGCACCCTCATGGCTACCCTCCAGTGGGCTGGTGAGCGCAGATAGAGAATTTAATTAACACATCCTTGACTATTTCAGAGCATCCCCTATCCTCACCCCTCCCCATACACATATACTCATTTTTAAATTCTAGGAAGTGGTTACAACATAAAATATATCCAGAAGACAAGAGCTAATTCTGCAAGAAGCTTCTAGAAGAAAATGAGGCCGACTTTCCTGGTGATCAAGTACACCATAAGACAGACCATTCCCCCAGCCCTATAGTGTCTGGACAATTAAACTAAACAAAAGGATTTTAAATATTTAATGTTTCAGTTGGGAACCTAATTGGTCCAATGCCTGTAAGTGTTCACTGGTATCTAGCTGTACACCATCCAACGAGGGAGGCAGAATGACACAGGGCTGTTTGCGTCTGGGTCCAGGTGACCTTGGGCAAGTTGCCAGATCTTCCTCTGAGCCTCAGTTTCCACACCTGTAACTGGGCAGTGATAATGGTACTCTCTCTTACGGGGGCAGTGAGGACGAGACTGGCACAGGGGGTGTTCGATGAATCACTAAATCACTACATCCCAGGCAAGATGATCTGGGAGCGAGAGCTGGGATCCTCTTTCCAGACCTTGTGTTTTCAGTTTAAAATGAGAACAAGAGCCAGGGAGAGAAAGGAACAGGGCATAAGATGTGAATGGAAGGGAAGAAAAGGGTGTCTGAGCCACCCCTCCACAAAAGCAGCCCCGCTGTCCTGATGGGGAGAGTCTCTTTTGAGGGTCTGATTTCTCTCTCTCTGAGGACATTTTATGCCTTGAATTGTGTGTGTGTGCGTGCACATCTCCTCTGTAAAGCACGTGAACCCAGGTGCTGGGCCTGACTCACCGTATCCCCAGGCATCTGGCACATGGTTGAGGTCAGCAAGCATAGGGTACCGACCTGTGCTCACGAGAACAGCAGCAGCAACCACCAGTGCACAGCAGGTGTCTCCACATGTCAGTTCTCTTTGTCCTCCCTGCCACATAAGGCCCCAGAGCCCACCCTCTGCATCCCTTCCTGAAGGTTCCAGGAACTTCCCTCTGTTCTCCAGACAAACACCCTCACTCTCCCACAAAGGGTCCTCTCAGCTTAGACCAGCTTCCACCCTGCAGAACTGCCCTCTTCTTGTCCCCATTATTCTTGTTGACAGCCTTGGGTGACACAACCTCAGGGAACTTGTTGACAGCCAGGGGGACGAACCTGACTACACGGGGTTGGGGAAGGAGGTCCAGAGATCTCCTGCACACAGGCTTTTGCCTACTTCCCTCACCCCCGCCCCCCAGGAGAGCATGTCACAGTGGCTGACCACTTTGGAGGCCCAAAGACGTGGGAAAGAGCCCCTGCCACACTTAGACTCTTGTGGACCTTGGGAAAATAACTTCACCTCCATGAGCCTCAGTTTCTTACGTGTTAAGTGGGGTAAGAGCAGCACTGAAGCATCCCAGCTCCCTCTGAGGCTGTGATGAGACTCGGAAGCATTTCTCCCCCACCCAGCGCAGAGGCTCTATCCTGGCACCATGATGAGGAAGGCTGAGCGGGAAGGGACACCTCAGTGCTCTCCTTCTGTGGTACTTCCAGGGAGCCTGGACGGGGCAGAGGCTGCCTCAGATCCAGAGGTGAGGGGCCCTGCAGGGGGCTTCCACCAGTGGGGGCTCCAAGTATAACAGGGTCCCTGTGTCCCTGCTTTATCCAAGGAAGGCCAGCCAGACAAGACCTGGACTGTGACTGCTCACTGCACCCCACGCCCCCACCCCATGCACACCCTGCGCCCTGAGGACAGGGTGAATCACTGAAGGGTCACTGGGCAGCAAGTGAGCAGTCAGGGCCACCACTGGGCTCCATTTCCTCTCTTCCTCCGACACATCCCTCCTCCAGCTCCCTCCCACTTCCCACCGGCACCCACTGCCTTCCTGCGCTCTGATGTGGGAGGGATAGTGCCTGTTGGCAGGTTTCAGAATTAAAAGTGGAGCACATTTCATTCTCTCCCGTGGAGAGCTCTGCTCCCAGCTCCCAGCTCCTCCTGCCTGTGGGGCTGCTGCCACTGCCTTGTCCCCCCCCTAGTCCTGACAGTCAGGCAGGCTCCACGGTGTGTCAGCCTGCGCTAGATAACGAGGCTGTGACGTGGGCGGGGGAGGAGGAAACGCAAACACACACTGACCCCATCATGCGTCAGGCTTGCGGTAGATGCCAGGAACCCAGAGGGCAGAGAGAGGAAATCAGCAACCCCACGTTCCCCTCTCTGGAGTGCCAGGGAGACAAGGCGGGGAGGGGGGAGGGGAGAGAGTGACCTGCACCGAGGGGCAATTACCCGCCAGTCACTCGATGGGATGGCCACGTGCGGAGATGAGAGGTTGGGGCAGAAACAGATGCGGTTTTCCCAGTGTCTCACCTGCAGCAGGTTGTGAGCTAGAAGCGCATCCAGGTCCG
The DNA here is from genome assembly GCA_008086735.1 of Cheirogaleus medius. NCBI lineage: Eukaryota > Metazoa > Chordata > Mammalia > Primates > Cheirogaleidae > Cheirogaleus > Cheirogaleus medius. The sequence continues at coordinate 27,890,508 of VBSM01000529.1, forward strand.
CCTGTTTCCACCGTGGCTGGTGGAGACACAGGAAGAAACAGCGCAGGAAGGGCTAGTGCTGCCAGGTGAAAAATGCTTTGGGAGGTCAAGAAAAGGGCCGATTAACCCCGTCTGGGTGAGGAGCAGGGCAAGGAAGGATTTTATGATGGTTGTGATGCTTGGCCTGGGTCTGACGGGGTGTGTGTGGGAACAGGTCAGGAAGTCAAGGGGACAAAGGCAGGGCAAAGGCACCAGGTGCCCGGGTGTGGCAGCAGGGGCAGGAATCAGGAGGCTCCCACCAAGGCTACAGCCATGGAGGAGGTACCCAGCGGTCCCTGCCGCCTTTCCTTATACCTCAGACCTCAGAAGTCACCGCTTGTTCCAGACAATTAGAGCCATAGCCCTGCTAATGTTATCAAACGCTTACAGGACATTTCCTGTGTGCTGGACATTGTCCTGAGCACTTTATAAACACTGTCCTCTAATCCTCACGACAACCCTATGAGGTAAATACGATTATCATCCCCATTCTATAGATTAAGAAAAGGTAGGCCCAAAGAGGTTCAATCACTCATCCAAGCTGCGCTCTTCTACAAGTGGTGGGGCTGGACTCACAGCCGGGCAGGCGGGCTCCCAAGGGCATGCTCTCCCGGCCACTCTGCTGGGCTGCCCCACGGACCACACACTGCCAGTCCTGTCCCTGGCAGCTGCAGCCAGTCCTCTCGCTAGGCTGCAGGCGCCTCTGGAGCAGGGCTGCGTCTTCTCCCCGCTCTGTGCGTCTCTCCTCCCCCCAGCCTGGCCTTTGCAAAGGGACTTGATGGGCACACCATGACAGGCAGATTCCAGGGGGACAAAGCCCTTGTCGCAGTCCAGTTCGGGCTGGGAACCAACAATTTGTTGACTTAATCAGGCAGATGCAGAAAGGTGTTGTCATGGTGGCAAGGTTTCTATTCCAGGCGGCCAGGCCGTAATTAAATGTCCTGAACCGCACACCTCCAATTACTGCACAAGAGCTGGCTTCCCGAGCCCGTTAACTAGCAATTATAAAACCTTCCACTGAAATTCCAAATCATTTAGTAAAGGTCACTTCCTTTATTTATTTTTCAGATTGGGGGTAGAAGTGGGATGGAATTATTGCCCGCATTACAAGTAATATACATTATTTAAAATAGGTTTATTCAAATAGCTGACCTGGAGCAAGCAATGCAGTCCGCAGTCCTTCTAAGCTGTTGCCGTTACAAGGGATCCTGTTTATGGAGCACCTACTATGCGCCAGGCACCATTGTGCTGCTTTAAATGTATTATATGATTAAATTATTATCATAAACCTAAGAGGTAGGTATTATTATTTCCATTTTATAGAGGAATAAACTGAGAATCATGAAAGTTAAGTAAACTTCCCAGCGTTCACACAGCCGTGCCTGGAGGATTCAGGATCGACAGTCAGGTCTGTCTGCCTCCCAACACCAGGCTCTTCCCATTAAACTAGGGGAGGTCATCTCAAGCTAAGCAACCAATTTCGGGGTTCAGAGCAGAGCTGGCTACGTGTTGTGCAAGGAATGCTGAGAAGCCCCAAAATATTCCCTTCGCCTGGCCTATCTGTGAAGGCTCAGTTGAGGTACAGGTTTCTTCCAGCCTCTGGGATGGTTACCGTGTCAGGGTAATAACCCTTCCCCATCCAATGGCTCAGGAGCATGAGGACAGTAGGCCCTTGGAACAGAAGTGGCTGGTGCCAAAGACACAGTCCACATGACAACAATTACAATATGACGCTCATGGCAGACATCACTAATCGATAATGATCCCAGACTCCTTCTCAATACGGGTGACTCCTCCATGAATTGAACTGGCTCAGGAGATGCAAATTATTTGCTCTCTCTGTCTTAGATTTATAGTGATCATATTTTCTACATGTAAAATTCTGATGTGTGGTTTGACTGAAGATTAATTTCCTGATCTATGAATTTGTGTTTTACAACAACATAAAGTCAAATCACATTCAATCATACACTTAACAAATCACTTTTAATGAACAGAATAAATGTCAGTATAATCAGAATTGTCCCGGAAAATTTAGGGCATACAGTTGTTACAGTTGACCATGGGTACATACCCTGGGCCCGCACCAAAAAAAGACACTCAATAAATACACGTGGAACAAGTGACTAGTGGGAGGACTGAGATGGCAGAAAGAGGAGAGGTGGACGGGACCTGAGGATAAACTCTGCTGACATCACCATTTCACTGGATTCCACACCTGGCTGAGGACTTTCCTGAACCTATAAATTACTTTTTAATGGCTTGTTCCAGAAGAGAAATTTCCAAACAGCATGCTCATCTGATGGAAAAGAACAGCTCACATGCCCACACCAGATGCATATGGGTGCTTCTCCCCAAGTTGCAGTCACCTGGGTTTTATTAATATATCTAACCTAATCAGCCTCCAGTGTTCAGCCTCCAAAGCCACCCCAAACACTTCCAACCCAGGCCTCACCCTGCATCTCACAGACACTCCCCCAGCCACCCACAAGCCCTGGAGTGATCAGACAACTGTAGAAATCCACATATCCATGAGGCTGAAATGGCAGAACTGCTACTGAGCCTGTCCCAGCTCTGTGGTTCTGCCTTCAGGCAGCAGCAACCCTTTCAACCATTTGGTCTCAAATACCTAAGGCACCTCCACAAGAAGAGAAGTGCTACCAATCACTTATAAGAAAGAAAAATTCCACAAACACCCTAGTGACAGGGCCTACTAGCTGACTCCAGGAGGGGTGCAGTGATCTCTCTTGGGTACCAGGAAGACCCCATCCAGAGAGAGGGCAGATACCAAATTTCCACCTTAGGCCCCTTGCTCCCCATCTGCCACAACCCCTCCCTGGAGCCTCCACCTAAGAGGAGAAGCAACAGCCTTTGCAGCTGAGGCCCACATGGGTAGGGGCTGCTTGTCCCCTCAGCAGGCTCTGCCTGGCGCTAAACCAGTTGCCTGCCTCTGCTCTTTGGAACCCCTTGGAGCTCTCCAAGGTACTGACTCTCATTCCTGGCTGGGCCCCTAAAAACAGCATCATGGTAAACAGTGGTTATTCAGAGTTTATATCTGTATATACGGTTACATTTTTAAAAAAGATTTAATTCAAAATAAATTTGGCTTCTATGTTATACCATTTGTGTCATACAAAAAGAAGTATTTTTTTTGCACTTTGAGAAGCAGCTCTCTAACTTCTCATCTCTGTTTACAGTGTGGGTCTCTCTGAGAAGCCAGGTGTCCTGTGGGGCATGTGGCTTGTGAATTTGCCTACAATGGCACTGAAGTCTTTGTTGTCACAAGAGTTCTCACTCCCTTGGATCTTGCCAGTCCTATATCTTGGCCTTGTGCCTTCCCACCACCTTCAGATTCTTAGGATGCCCCTCTGCAGCCCTCACAGGCCACTGTGACTGTCTGAGACCTTTTTTATCTCCTCCACGGGCCTGAGTCCTCCAATGGGGGGATCTTTTTTTGTACCAGCTGCAAGGTCTGGCCCACCAGGGTCCTCAGTTAGTGTCTATTGTCTAGTGCACAACAAATAACCTCCTGGCTGTGACCCCCTCTCTTAAGCCCTTGACTTTTCCGACTCTCCAAGGCCCACTGCGAGTCAGCCAGCTGGGTTCTCTTCCTGATGGTGGGGACAGTGACCTGTGATGGTCTCCGACTCAGAACATAAATCACTGGAAACTTCAGGATCCAAGTCTTCTGTTTGCTTGTTGTATTTCCTTGAGAACAAGAGTCTGGTGGTGACCCTGGCTTTTACTGGCCACCTCACCCCATAGAAATACAATAACAATGAACTAACAATGAATGTTTCTTTTGAACGCTGTTTTGCACTCTTCTAAGCACTTTACATGCATTTGTCTTACCAATCACCAACCCTATAAGGCATCATCCCCTTTTTACAGATAATGAAGCAGACACAGAGAGGTCATGTGACTCACCCAAGGCTGTTTAGCAGGTCAGGGATGGACCTGGAGCGTACACCTAGCCTGGGCCCCTCCGGAGACACTGCCTTGACCATTGTGCTAGGCCGCTACCCACTGCACTTGGGGCTCCTTCAATTAGGGAGATGGGGAGCCGGTGAGGAGTGGCAAAACAGCAGGAGACGGTGAGAAATAGGAATTTGAAAGCATCAAATTAGGAAAAGGTTGAGTTCTTTTTTAAAGGACTACAATAAATTCTTAAAAGAGGAGCAGTACTCACAAAAATATCAGCTACTGTAGTTGTAAAGGCAGGTCTTCATCTAACTCCCAAAGAGTGATAATTTAGAGCTGGGAAAATTGCCTTATTTTAAAGATGAGCCAGCAGAGGCCCGGAGAAGCCCCCAGCCCTCCAGTGCCCAGGTTCCAAAGAAGAGTGCCCAGAGGCAGCGGCTTAAGAAGACACATAGGCACTCAGTCCATCCACTTTTACAGTGGTATAAAGAGCCCTCAGGATTATGTTTTAATAAGCAAAACACCAGGTCATTAAACCATAGGCGGCCTCAAGACACACACAGCAGCTCTCAGGGCTGAGGCTCCTGAGCCCCAGCCAGTGTCCTCCAGGGGGCGCCAGAGGCAGCGCTTCCCTCTCACAGGACCCTTGGCAGACGCACTTACAAACTCGAGGAGCACAGACGAACAGCTCTTTCTCCGCTTGCAACGGACAGATGTTTAATAAGATGCCATGGATTTGGAATGAATAGAGGATACGGCCAGCTGGGGACATGTCTGAATTCTAGACAGTACTCAGCAGCTTTCCCGCATCCCTCTGTAATAGCCGGGCCACATCTGTATTGTGTTCCCCTCTGGACACTTCATTATAGGAGTGAGAGTGACAAGTTTGTCCTGGGAAGGGAAATGATCAGATACCAAGGCTGGTGGGGGGACCTGGGGCTTCTCAGCCCGCAGAAGATGTCCCACAGGGCTGAGAAGCCACCGTCACAGCTCTCTGTCTGTGACATGAAAGTGGACTCCTCCTTGGACAGGTATGTTAGTGCCATCGAGGTTCTCTGCTCCTCAAATGCAGCCTAGTAGGAGGAGGGCCCCGTCCTTGCAGCACTTGGAGCCGAGCAGCTTTCCAGACCTGGGCAAACCTTGTCCTGCCCCCACGTGCCAGTGTGTTCTGTGGGGCCTCTGAGAAGGACCCCGGCCGTCTCCAGGTCCTGGCCCAGCTCCTTCACTTTAGAGATGAGGACTCTGGGGGTCTGCGTCCACGGCCTAGGAAGAATCAGAAGTGGGGCTCGAATCCAGGTCTCCAGACTCCAGTCTCCTGTCCACTCTTTCCACTTGGCCTATGGCCCTCCCAGCAAGGGGCGCCAGGATGCATCAAAGTCATCCCGGGAAGTAGCACTGTTGTGGCAGCTGGAAACAGTGACTCACACACCTGCCAAGCAACGTCCACCAGCTGGTCCTCCTCCCATCACCCCGGGCAAGACCCAGTGACCCAGAGGGTGCCCGAGAGACCGTGAGCCCTCATGCTCTCCCCAGCCATTAACAGAGGTGGGATTTCTCTCCCCGGACCACGGCGGAGAGAACCTGCTGTGGCTGCTGGCCATAGGGGAGCTGTCTTCTAGGCCAAAAGCAGAAGCCTTAGAGTCACAGAGCCATCAAACAGGTAGGGCCACGGAAGCCACACAGTGCTGTCTGATGCCAACTATTAATCATAATGTGTGAGAGACCATCAGGTAGGAAAGCTGAGGAACCACCCCCAGCCCTGCCACGGAACACTCCCTCCTCAATTCCAGCTCCAAGCAGCAGGGTCTGACACTGGGTCTTCACAGGCAGCCCCAACAAGAGGCATACACAGAAAGGACTCATGACAGTGGCTGTCCCACAGACCAGCGCAACATCTTGTGGAGGCAGCAGCTTCCTCCCCAACCGTTCAGCACGGTGGCCCGGGCCGGTCACCAAAGGGATGACTGGGGCTCCGGCGCCTCCCTGCAATTCCCCACAGCAGCCCACGGCACCGCCCTTCCTGCGACCTCAGCCTCGGCCCCACCCCGCACAGTCCATCCTCCAGTGCTGGGGGCTTCATTTCCTGACGCGCTTGACCTTTGGCACTGTCAGTCCTGCTGCCTGACGGAAAGCCCCAGAAGACGCCGCATGACAGCCAAGAAGACGGGAAGACGGGACTTTTTCTTTCTCTCTTTCTTTTTGGCCAGGGATGAAATTCAAGCCCCACTACGTCATGTCTGTGAGGCTTGTGGAAAGCTAGCTTTTGACCACAGAAGTTGGAGAAGGGTGAGTGTCCCTCAGCCAGCACTCAGCAGACATTGATCTGGCGTGACCTCTCTGCCCACACTGCCAGGGCTGGAGGGAAGAGCCACAGGGGAGTGGGGTCGCATGGGGACAGTTCCTGCCCTCTCCCCATCCTGCACCTCTGTCAGTCCTCATGTAACCATGGTGATTAGTATGTTCCCATTTCACAGGGGAATTGCCAGAAGTCAAAGAGCTAAGAAGATGCAGAAGCAGAATTTGAATTTAGGCCTTGCCTCTCCCAGGCCAGTGGAGAATTATAGCCATGAAGCTTTTATAAGCTGGGTGAAACACTTTTCCAAACTTTATTTCCGAATTAAAAGTTAGCCTAAATTATGCTAGGCTCCATCGCGACTGCCCCTCACAGCATGCTAATCTTAGTAATTATTATTCATCTATCACCTCTCCATCACGCTGTCTACTGAAAGCTTTATTATGCATTCATATGTTTCAATTTCACAAATATTTATGTTTCCATTTCACAGGTATTGATAGGTACCAAAGAAGTTCTTTTCCCCATACTAAAATAGAGAGTTGCTTCTTCTTTCTGAAAGTATTTCTTCCAGCAAATAGATTTATTCAACTGCCCATTGATTCAAAACCATTTATTTATTGAGTGTGTCATGCATACATATTATATGCGTGATCTGCAAACTCAGCAATGTTCTGGGTTTGGGGTATACAGCAGTGACCAGGACAGATAAAGTCCTTGCTAAAAGAGAACTTATGTTCTAGCAGAGGAGACAGACAGTAAACAAATAAATAAGATGATTTCAGGTAAGAAGTGCTATGGAGTAAATAAAACAAGCTGACTTGGGGTGGAGGAATAAGAAGTGACATTTGAACATATACCTGGTACCTACTGAGAAGCCAGCCACATAAAGATCAAATGAGAGCAAGTTCTAGGCAGAAGGAGCATGTACAAAGTCCTCAAGGTGGAAATGGGAACGGCCAGTGTTAACGGGACGTAGGGAGCTTGCAGGAAAGCAGTGGAAGATGAGCTAGGCTAACCCACAGAAGGCCTTGGGCCAAAGGAAGAGGTTTAGATTTTATTCCTGTTACATGTAGAATGTATCCCCAAAACTTATAAAAACGATGGCCTTCAGAATGAAACCACTGAAGCCCTTACACCATTGATGTAATTAGTCCCCTGTTGGGTCCTGGAGTAAGTACCCAAAGAGCTGTGGAGGATCCCAAGCCAACTGAGGTGGCCTTGGAGGCAGGGCCAGAGTTATTAAATAGAAGGTGGCAGAACCAGCATTTGAACCCTGTCCAGACTGACCCCTCCATCCCAAGTCTTTCTGCAGCTCAGCCTCTCAGGAGCTCCCACATAAATCTTATGCACACCGCACACGTGAAGATAAGAAAGAGGAGTATTGAGGCCAACACTGAACAGAAAGCATAGTCTTATGTGGCATTTTGTTCGTGGCACAACCTGACTGGGTACGTGGAGGGCAGCCACAGAATAACCTGGTGACAATCAGAATAACCTGGCAGCCACAGAATAACCTGGTGACATCCAAACCTGGTGACACAAGAAGCTGTGTTTCTCTCATTTCAGATCAAACCCATAAAGCAAATTTCTATTAAATAACAACCAATGGCATCCATCCCTACAGCACTTGTTAGCAACCCACGCTGCATTTTCCTAAGGACCCTGTGAGCAGGATCGGGTAGAAACCTGCATTCCTACTGGTGCCGCTGGCTCTGTCTTGCCTTGCTTTTGCCATCTGCAGCGCTGTCTGCCTGGAAAACTCATCCCCACCCTTCCAGATTCGGCCCAGGTGTCAGCTCTCGTAAAAGTCTTCAAACCATCTCTATCTCCTTTTGGGCCAAATCAATCACTCCTTCTAAACACATCTCTTTTATCAACTCATCATACTGGATACATGTGATGGCTTAAATGTCTGTCCCCTACTAAACTGTGAGCAAATCGGGGGCAGGGATCGTGTCGTTCACTGTAGAATTGCTGGTGCCTGTCACAGCACTTAACGCAGAGCAGGTGTTTATTGAATGCTTGTTGATGTACCCACTGCTGGCTGAGAAAGGTTTTCCTGCCACTGTTGATGGATGGCAAGGCTGGAACCCACAGCCAAGCCTCAGATCACGTTTTCAGCCATGAGGAATGGCTGTCGAAAAGTAGCTAGGTCAGGACAAAGGTGATGGAGACATCAGAGGGACAACAATTTGGGGTGGGGGGATGTGATGCTGCAGAGAAGAGGCTGGATCAGATGGACTGCAGGGACGCCTGGCACAGCAGGGAGAAAAGGATGGGCAGGACTTGGCAGAAAACAGGGTGAAAGCGAGTCAGAAGTGAGTTCCCTGAGATGCCTTACATGGAATGCCGGAGAAATGAGGGCACTGCCTGCCCATGGCAAGGCTGGGCAGAGCACGTGGACAGACTGGGATAGCTTTCTTTGCATATTCAGCTTGGGTTGCCAGTGGGATTCCCAGGCCACCAGGAGGACTGTGGTTCCATGCTCCATTTAGATGTAGGCTTAGTGCCTGATAATTATTATACAACCAGGAAGGGGATGGCTACCCCATGCTAAGGTAGGAAAAGAGAAATGAGAGCTTCCAGCAGCTCCAGGAAAGACCTTTGAAAAATCACGAATCCTCATCTTTTAAGCATCAACATGGCTTTTGCAGCACTAGTGGGAGGTTATCTTGTGCAATTTCTGGGGATACACTACTAACTTCCTTTCCAAATATCCAGATGCTGCCTTGACCGAGTGGAGAACTGCACTCTTTGGGGAAAACGGGTTTTGTTGGGGGAGGGAGGGAAGAGGCATGCTATGGAAAGACCATGGACTTCAAAGGGAGACTGACCTGGGTTCCAATCCTGAGTCTGCCCTCGAGCTGAGTGACCAGGGGCCAGCTCTACCCTCCGATGAAGCACATCACAGCAATGTCACAGACACATGAAGACTGGGAAAATATGCTCAGTGTCTAACGATAAGACAACGTCAGCTTCTAGAATACAAGGAACTCCTGGGAGCCAATCAGAAAAGGACGTGGTAAAGCCTGTGCTGGCGACCAGGGTGTGGAGATTCCTGTTTCTTCGTGCCCTGCTGGCAGGAGTGCACATGGTGCAGCCACTCTGAAAAACAACCTGCAGTGTGTCGTTAAATGGGTATTTATCTTCTTTGTGACCCAGAAAGTTTACTCCCAGATGTAAATCCCAGAAAACTGTTCGCAGGATTCTGTAAGGGGCCATTGATGAAGAAATTAGTCTACATTATTGTTTCTCATAGTAGGGAACTGAAGGCAATCTAAGTGCCTTAGACTAGAGGAAAGGATAAGGAGAGGTCATGGAGGGATTTGGGACACCACTGGACCACCATGCAGTCCTCAGAAGCAGCAAATTGGACGTAGAAGGGCATGGAGACATCTGACATGCAATCCCAAATGGACACGAGCACTGGCGGATGACACTGTTATTACCTTCCACACCACATCCAGTGCACTAGCCCAGGCGCTGGGAAGATTTAATAAAAACTGGTTTTCTTTTCCTTGTACATTCCAAGCTCTGGCCCTTCCTCCACACCCTCCCCCACATTCCCTCCTCGCCTCACAGGTGGCACCTCAAGGTCTCCAGGTAGTTTAAGGTGACGGATAGGGGTTAAGGGATTCTGGGACAAGCTTAACTCCAGAGAAAGAGTTTTAAAAATCAGAGTCAATGAAACCTTGTCCTGAATTCCCAGAGCCTTGTGCAGCAGGTGGTGTGGAGCTGATGGACCAGAAGCTATTATCGTCACCAATTTACAGACGAGGGAACAGAAGCAGAGAGAATTTAAGTAACCTGTCCCCGAGGTGCTCAATAATAAATTGTAGAACCGGTATTAGGACTCAGGCAGTTTGAATTCAGAGCCCATACTCTTTTTGTTTGTTTGTTTGCAGATTTTAGTGTGTGTGTGTGTGTGTGTGTGTGTTGAAATCTTTCAAACATACAGAAATGTACAGAGACCAAGAAAAAAAAGAATGCATTGTGCCCATCTCTCAGCACTATCCAGTCCTTTGCCATTTAGCCACAAAGCAGTTTCATTCTCAACAGTGTTTATTTGTTCCTTTTGTCTTTTATCTCCCCCAGTCTGTTTTGATAAAAGATTCTTTATCTTTCACTTTCTGATTTAGTTGCTCTTTTCTGTTCTCTTTATTTTCTATTTTGTTAATTTCCTTTCTGATACTTTGAATTTACTCTTTTGTTCTTTTTTCTATTTTTTGTGTGGAGTTTTCTTTTCAAATATAACTATAGCTCTACATTTTCCTCTCAGAATTGTTTCAGCCATTTCTCACTGGTTTTGAAATGTAGCATTTTATTATCATCCAATTCAAATATATAATTAAGATTTCTTCTTTGATTCATTAATTATTGAAAAGATATTTTAAAAATTTCTGACCTATGGGTTTTGTTATCTTTTAGTTACTGATTTCTGATTTAATGGCTTGGTGATCAGAGATACATAGTCTATTGGGGGTTTTTATTATATATATGTATATGTAATATCAGGATTTTCTTAATTACTTGATATTTTCTACATGATCAAGTTTTGCAAATGTTCACATGCCCTTGAAAAGAATACACAGTCTTTAATTGCTAGAGGCAGCATTTTGTATAAATGCTTTAGGTCAGGGGTTAGCAAATGTCCTACAAAGGGCCAGAAAGTAAAGATTTTCAGCTTTGTGGTCCATACAGTCCCTGTCACAGTACTCAACACTGCTGTTGTAGACCCAAAGTAGCCATAGTCAGTAAGTAAATAAATGAATGTGATTGTATTGCAATAAAACTTTCTTTATAAAAACAGGTGGTGGGCCGGAATTGGCCCTTGGACTGCAATTCACCCACCCCTGCTTTAGAGATCAAGTTTGTTAATTGTGTTGTTAAAATATTCTGTATTCCTAATAATTTTGTTGTGTTTACTCTGCCAGTTGTGGAGAGTTGTGCTTAAATCCCCCTTTATGATAATGGATCTGTCCATTTCTCCTTGTCATTCTGCCAATTTTTGCTGGATTGTCACAGCTTCATGAAGCCCTCTTACCACTGTGCAATGACCTTGTCCCCAGAATGACCATAGGTCCCAGTCTGCCTGAGACAGTCCTGATGGATACGTGTTTTCACAAGTCTTACTAATAGCACCTCATATTAACACAAGTTGTCCTCACAGACTTTACTAATAGCACCACTTTAAACTCTGAAAAGAATTCCCATTTGAACTATAGATTACATGTTCACTTTTCTTTTTATCCTTAACATTCTTTGTTAACAGGATGTTCTCTGATGATAACATGCTTCTACCAGCCTTCTTTTGGTGGTGTGTGTCTAGTAAATAACCATCCATTTAGTTCAAATATTTTAAATAATTGTTTTATATTTACTTGTGCCCTGAATTTTCTACTCTCTTTTTAGGTAATAGTCTTATGGTCACTTTAAGTCACAACATAAAATATCAATTTAAAAATCTCTAGTCCTAGATATGAAGCCATTAAAATGTTAGCTCCATGAAAAAAGATACTTTTATGCATTTTGTTCACTGCTAAATCTCCAGTGTCAACCAATGCCCAGCACAGAGTAGGCACTCAAATATTTATTACATGAATGAACACTTGAATCTTCAAGGGAGGATATCTTCTACCCCTAAATAGGCAAGTTGCAGATGGTTCCTCCCCTCCCTAGCTAGGGCCTGTGACAGGTGGGGACTTGGGGTCAGGGAAAGGAGGTGTGGCGAGCTTCTTTTCCCCTTTACCGTCTTGCCCTCAGTTTATCAAGCAGGGCTCCAGGCCCCTGGGGGGCTGGAACCCAGAGAAGCAGAGGAAGCAGGCAGTAAAGCCCTCACTTGGCTGCTGACTGATAAGTGACTCCAGCTCCGGAGTCTCCCCAGTCAAGCTCTGGCTGCCAATCCCCTGGGGTAGGGGCTGCATTCTGTCCCACCAGCTGGCCAGCTTCTCAGCCCCAGGGGTCCTCATCACAGGGCCTCACCCCATCTTCTCTGGCAGGTCTTAAATATTTAGGCTCCCATCTGACTCTCTCCGCGTGATCTGCTTCGCATCCATGGGAAGCAGTCACGTGTCCTTTGCCCTCTTAGAGTGGGAATGTTGGGACTTCCCAAATGCCATCCTCTATTTCGTCTTCCCTGCCAAAGGCTCTTGAGTTTCTTGGGCCGTGTCAACCATCAGAGCAGATGTCTCCCAACTGCAGGAGACAAAATCAGGCTCTCTGAGTCGTCCAGTTGAAGAGTTACCCCCACCACCCAGCCTGTGCACACTATGGGCCGAACTGAGAGCCGAGGCCCTCTCTTGCCTCTCTCTCTCCTTAGGGGACTGGACTTCAGTCAATCTCTAAAAATGCTGCTCAAAAAATCTTCTCATCAAAATACTCACCCAGATCTGTTTTTATTAATACATACTGGATCTGGCTGTCAGTATTTGGGTCTCAGAGTCATGGAAACTGGGTGTCAAATATTTCCTTTGTAAATTCTTCATTTGGATCCAGCACCCTATTTTGAAAGTAGCATATTATTATATGTTGGTGCCTCTGTCAAAATTTCAGTTTAACATTGTTTTTAATTGTATATTCCAATGCTTCCCTTTATTGTTTAACCTGAAAAATGTTAAATACACACAAAGTCTAAAGTTAGCTCTATTCTTCCACTAAATATTACCAGAACTTTAAAATGTTTAAATGTCCCCCCACCAAAATCCTTTGAACCTTAAAGCTGTTGTTGTTCAATATTTTAGTTCTACCTGGTTTTCATACCGTCAAATTTGTGATTATTGGTGTTTCAAAAAGTGGATGTGTATATATATTTACTCATGTGTTTACCAGTTTCTTTGCCCAATGTTATTCTCCCTTTTCTCCCTTCTGTTTTCAACGTTTTTCTTCCTGAAGTTTATCCTGTAATATGTCTTATTTTGTCCTTATTCTTGAATAATAGGTAGCTAGGCATAATATTCTATGTTGACAGTTATTTTCTCTCAGCAACTGAAGCATAATTCCATGGGAGTGGTACAGGTTGGGCTTCTGTTGTTATGATATTTGTGTCAGTCCAATCATTTTACTCTTGTAGATGATTTGTTCCTAAACAGTTATTTTTGAGACCTTTCTTTGTCTTGTTTCTCTGCAGTTTCATCACAATTTGTATAGTTTTAGTTTCATTCATCACGTTTGGGGATCATTGTGATACCTTTATAGACATCTTCAATTACTAAAAGTTCTCAGCTATTTTTTATTTGTATATTGCTGCTTCTCCATTTTATCAAATCTCTCTGTTTGAAATTGTTCTTAGACATAGTCTAGATTTTCTCCTTTTTTCATATTTTTCATATTGTCATCTCTCTGTGTTTCATTTTGGATAATTTGGCAATTTCCTCAGTTCTACCTTCTAGTTTACTAATACATTTTTCTTCTGTGCCTTACCAAATGCTTAAAATCATCCACTGATTTTTAAAATTAATAACTATACCCAGATGTAAAAGCACTGACTAAGCTGGTATAGCTGAGTAAATTCCTATTGACTGACCATCCTTCAGATAACAACTATATATTCAAAAAGCAAAACAAAACAAAACATAAAAAACAAGCGTCTACAAAACTTGGAAAGTGAAAGCCTAAAGGAGGCAGATTCTGGAAGGGAGATGACACAGGAAAGGGGAGCTGCATGGGGCGAGTTCTCCACTGTTGCAGCTTTTAAACTAATGGAAGACCACAGCACCTCGGGGGTGGCTAAAACTACAATAGTGGCAACATCAGGAAGTGAGGTGGAAACCCCAGAAAAGAGAGATCCAGAAATGTAGCCCCAAATTTTGTGTGAAAATTCTACCCAAATCTCAGGACCCTGAACCACGCATGTGCAGATCAGACTCTAAGAAGCTTTGCTCAGAACAAAGAATGGTCTGATATTTAAATTGCTACCCAAGAGACTGAGTTTTCAGCTTGAACTGAACCAAGTTAATTGCCTGTTAAAACAAACAAACAAAATCAACACACTGTTTGGAAGATTATAAAAGAATCCAGAGTCTCTACCACAAAACATTAACAGTGTCTAGGATTCTTGGCATGCTTATCCACAATTACTTGACATATGAAGAAGGAAAATGTCATCTGAGAGAAAGGCAATGAACAGAGATCAATCCCAAGATAACTTAGATTCTGGAATTAGCAGACAAGCATTTTAAAGCAGATATTATAATTATGTTCAACGATGTAAAGGAAAATAAACTCTCAATGAAGGAGAAGATAGGAAATATCAGCAGAGAAACACGAACAATAAAAGAACGACCAAATGGAAATTCTAGAAGTATAAAACACAATATCCACGATAAAAGTTACTGGACAGGCTCGATAGCATAATGGAGATATCAGAGGAAGGAGACTGTGCACTCAGTTATATATCAGTAGAAATTGGTCTCAAAAACAGAGAAAAAAAATACTGTTAAAAAATGAACAGTCTTGGAGACTAGTGAGACAAAATCTAAAGATTTAGCACACATGTATTTGGGGTCCAGGAAGGACAGAAGAAAGAGAATAGGGGTAGGAAAAAATATTTGAAGAACTATCAGCTGAAAACTCCCCAATTTTTGTAAAAGATATAAATTATAAATGCAGAAATATCAGTGAACTCCAGGCAGATAAAATATGAAGAAACTATACCTAGATACATCATAGAAAACTGCTGAAAACCAGATACAGAAACACTCTTGAAAGTAACCAGAGAAAAATGACATATCACATACAGAAGATCAAATTTCACGTAACTGGTCATTAGAAAAATAGTGGTCAGAGGACAACTGAACAACATCCTTAAAGTGCTGAAAATAAAAAAAAAAGTAAATCCAGAGCTCTGAATCTCATGAAAACATCCTTCGAGAATGAAGGTGACCCAAAACATTTTGCTAAGGGGGAAAAAAAAAATCAGACATGAGGCCACATACTATATGGGCCCATTTAAATGAAATATCCCAAAACAGCAAATTTTTAGAGGCAGAAAGTTGCTCAGTGGTTGACTGAGGCTTGGGACAGGAACAGAGATTAAATACAAATGGGCAAGAGGGATGAAGACTTGGCTAGCTGACCCCGCCCTCCCCACCAGGTGCTCCCAGAGCACCTCTCCATTTCCCGTAACACCCGGTGGCTATGGGGATTGCGTGTTCAGCACCAGTCTTTCCCCATAACTGTGAGCCTCATGATGACAGGCTCTTTTTGCAAACTGCTTTTCTTGGTATTCTGAGTCCCTGGCACAGAGCTGGGGCTTAAAAAGTACTTGTTGAACTTAATTGAACTTATCTTCTACTGGTGAGCCTTTCAGCAAATTGATGACTCCTTAATTTCAGTTACGTTTTCCTGTAACAGTGTTTTAATAATTTTCCTCCTTCTATTGTTCCATTGTCTATCTGAATATCACCACCTATAGAACATTGTATCTCCTTCGTCTCTTCTCATTAACGATTAATAGTAATCTTGTTATATCATTTTTCCCCTTGCCCTTTGCCTCTGTATTCTATGTAATTTTCCCCAGCTTTCCCACCAGGTCACTAATTTTTTTGTGATATGATGATATATGGTGATACCACCAAAAAAGGAGTGATAGTTCTACTCCTCAGCATTTTCAAAGGGTTCTGGGTTCTGCAGTGTCACTGATACCATCAATTTCTTGCCTTAATTGGTCCAGTTCCCTCATCATCTCACTGTTTATTATTTCACCTTTGTTCTCTTATATCAGAGAGTCCATTTTCTCATGATTTACTTGACACCACAAAAGTAGTTGGCAAAGAAAATTATCTTCCCTATACTGGATGAAATGCTTTGCCAAAATGGGCCCTTTCTTGGTATGTCATTTTACAATGTTCCTTTCCTTCTTTTTGGGGAGGCAAAAGAGGGGAAGCAGAGTTTTTGCCCGGGTCTCTGTCTTAGTCTGTTTGTGCTGCTACAACAAGATACCTGAGACTGGGTAATTTATAAACAATAGACATTTAGTTCTTATAGTTCTGGAGCCAGGAAAACCCAAGATCAAGTCTCCAGCAGATTCAGTGCCTGGAGAGGGCCTGTTCCTATAGATGATGCCTTCCATGTGTCCTCATGTGGTGGAGGGGGAGAACAAGCTCCCTCAGGCCTCTTTCATAAGGGCACTAATCCCAACTCTGAGGGCTTCACCCTCATGACCTAATCACCTCCTACAGGCCACACGTTTTAATACTTTGCATTGGAGACAGGTTTCAACATATGAATTTGGTGGGGGTGGGGATGCAAACATTCAGACCACAGAAGTCTCATATTTTTTTTCCTGCCTCATTTTTTGCTCAGAATTATTCTCTCTGGGCTTGATATTCCCCAGATCATAAGGGTAGATCCTCCTTAGGCCCCACTTCCCCTATTTCCTGGGCACTGTTTGAATCCTTCCCTAAGAACAGGACCTGAGGGGGAGGAGGTATCCATGATTTGTCCAGTCCTTTGGCTGCCTGACCACAATGACAAAGGACAACACTGGGCCCTGGGCAGCCTCCATTCACCCCGTCTCCAGGCACTCTTGCTTTAGTTCTGTTCATTGTTCTTCCCCCGACACTCCCTTGGGTCAGGCGTACATCCAGCCCACATGGAGTGCTGGCCTCAGGGTACATGGGCTGTTTCCACGTGAAGATCCTCCTTCATTTATCTATTGCTGCCTAACACACCCTCCAAAACGCAGTGCCTTAAAACGACAACTCCCACTTCTGTGGGTTATGAATTAATGTGGGCTCAGAGGGCACAGCTTGTCTGTGCTCCCTGTGGTGGGGCTGGGGCAGCTCCACTGGGGCTGCAGGACCCGTGGCAGCCTCCTCACAGGCTGCTGGCTGGGCACTGAGGGGCTCTTCCACGTGGCTCCTCGTTCTTCCTGTGGCCTCTCATCCGCCAGGGCCTCACTCCCTATACTGCCTCTCTGTCCTGTAGGATAAGCTGGATTTCTTTACATTATAGTTGGGTTCTGAGAGAACAAAAGTGGGAGCTGCCAGGTCTCAAAAGGTCTATGCCTGAACCTGGCACAATGTCACTTGTACCACACCCTATGAACAAAGCAAGCACAAGCCAGCCCAGGTTCAAGGGGACTTGTTTCTGGATGGGAGGAATGGTTGACGGCCATCTAGAAGGACTGCCGCTGGCCATCTTCCTGCTCCTATTCCTTGCTAATTCCTTGGCAATTATTGCCCATCCTTTTCACCGGGATAAAGAAAGAATAATGATGTGGTTAGAGGCTCCTCTGGCCTAGGCCTCGGGATGCTAGTGTTTACCAACTTGAAGAAGCTCCAAGAAGGCTGTTCTTCATTTTCCCCTGGTCCAGCTGTACTGCTGGAGTCCCCAAATCACACGGATATCAGTGTGATTTCTCAAAATTTCCTACACTTACTATACATCAAGCAAAACTGCTCTGTCTGGGAAGGGAGCTCTCTGTCAACTCCCAGCACCTCCCACCGTTCAATCTGCATTGCTCTGGACCTGAAAGACAGCTGTTCATGTTTGTAGAATGCTGT
The DNA here is from genome assembly GCA_008086735.1 of Cheirogaleus medius. Classification (NCBI taxonomy): domain Eukaryota; kingdom Metazoa; phylum Chordata; class Mammalia; order Primates; family Cheirogaleidae; genus Cheirogaleus; species Cheirogaleus medius. The sequence goes on from VBSM01000529.1 coordinate 27,908,247, forward strand.
AGGGACCCATCCCTCATTTAGGCATTCATGTTCAATAGAACATGCTTTTAATATAACTTTACTATTTTTACTTCCTTTTGATTATTTTGACCAGTTCCACTTTCCTTGCTGCTATGGATTAAATTGTGTCTCCCTCATATTCATATGTGAAACCCTAACTCCAAATATGACTGACTATACATAGAAATAGGGTCTTTAGGAAGTGATTAAGGTTCAGTGAGGTCATAAGGGTGGGGCTATCAACCAATATGACTGTGGCCACATAAGAAGAGGGAGAGAGACAGAAAGATCTTGATCTCTTTCTGCCAGGTAAGGATGCAGCAAGAAGGCAGCCGTCTGCAAGCCAGGAAGAGAGCCCTCAGGAAACCCAACCATGCCAGCACCTTGGGCTTGGACTTCCAGCCTCCAGAACCAAAACAAACTTCTGTTGCTTAATCCACCCAGTCTGTGGCATTTTGTTATGGCAGCCCAAGCAGACCGATAAACCCAAGACTGCACAATCTACTTTAATCTGCTCATAAGAACTCCAAGATGCAGGTGTAAAAGATGAAGAACATGAGACCCAGTCTTGGTTAGTGTAACGTGACCAAGATCATATGGTGAGTGACAGATTGGAACCCAGGTCTCCTGGCTCCAAAGCCCATGCTCCTCTGTGCTACGTGCCCAGAGTGCTCCTGAACATCTCCTCCTAACTTGCAGTTTGGGAGAGGAGCTAGGGACCCTGACTTCTTCCTGGCTGGAGGCTGGTGGCTCCTGGCTCTGCCCTCTCTCTCTCATTCTACACTGTCGTTAGACACAGGCAATTCCAGAGTGGTGCCCTGGAGGGGAGGGCAGGGCAGAGAAGAATTCCGCCTGGGCGGCACATTCCTCCCCAGCCTTTGGCAAGGGCAACAAAGAAGCCCAAGTAGCAGGAGCGTGTAGGTGGGTAGGGAGACAGCAGCTTTTGTCCCTCCTCCTGGTGTCACTGGAAGTACACACGGCCTCGTTTCTAGGCCTGGATCTTTGCTGGAGGGTGCCGGGACACCAGCAGACTCGTGCCAGTGACACAAAAGCAATGAAACCAAATATTTTAAAAATCCATTTATTTCTGTCTTGGTACACAAAAGTCCGGTTACTTGCTATTTCACAGTAGGCAGCAGAAGCAAAGAAGCTGGTGTGTGAACTCTGCTAACAGATTTCAGCCGCAGTAGAAACCACCATTGTACAGGGCTTTCCAGTGTTCAGAGCACATTTATACCAATAAGGCTTTATCTTCATGTCAGAAGTCAATAGGGTGAGTATTGGGGTATTATTATGGGGTATTATATTATTATGAGTATTATTCATCCCCATTCCATAGGTGAGGAAATGAAAACACAGACACTGTAAGGAACGAGCCCAAGGAAACACCAAGAATCCACCCCAGGGCTGCTGCTTCCGATTGTCACACTCTTTTCATCACAAAAGGATCCGTAACCCTGGAGATGTACAACAGCATTTCCCAACTGCTTCAGATACAAATTTCCATCATTTCCTTTTCACCAATCCTTCTCTTGCTTCATCAGAACTACTACCTACCATTTTGTAACTTAGTAACAACTGGGTCTAGAAGGAAAGGTAATACCCCCTTTGCAGTTGGGGACAGGATCACAAAGCTGGTGTCAGAAGTGGCCTAGACCCTAGCCCTGGCGGTTTTCTTGTGACCTAAACAACCCACCTGCCCGTTGATAAGCTCAACAACCCAATCCTCATTAAAAAACACTCACATACCTAAGCTATCTGAACAACTAGAACAGATATTTTTGTGTCTGGTCTGTATTGTTTGTGACAAGCTAGTCCTTCCCAGGAACATAAACTCACATGATTATGGGTGATCACCAGATACCAGGCCCTGGTCTAAATGCTTTACATGTATTAATTTATTTAATTCTTACTACTTTTGATCTGACTTCCAGAGACCCTCGGTCCCATGAGCAGCCCCACCTCCCTGCAGCCCCGAGAGAATGAGGGGCTATGATGTGAAGATGCGCCCCACGGCTGTGCAGTGCATGACCTGTGCGACTGGCCATGGCCACCCTGCTGGGCTGCGCCACTGCTACCCCCTGCTCTGGCATGGGCTGGTTGGAGGCCCTTTCTCTCACAGGTGGGGCTGCCACCTTTCTTTTTCAGAATCTGTGAGCCATTGGCATGACCAGCTCTCATTAATCAACATTTTGTGAAAGGCTCATTTCTCTTTTGTGCGGTTGCTTCCCTAGTTCACTGTCACAGAGGTGAGGGGCTGAGAACTGTCTGCCACTGGGGGAGGCGAGTGAGGAACTCCGGGAAACGGGAGGTTCCCAACAGGGCTCGTTCTTGGATCGGTAGCAGCATTTATTCGGGGCTTCAAGTTTGCTGGAGCAGGTGTGAGAGGCCCTGGGCTTTTAAGGCAAGTGTAATTATGCCACGTTCTTCTCGTAAGACAGTCAGGCTGAGCGCTCGGGAAGATAAGGGAAAAGAGCACCAGACGCACGCCAGGGACTTATCTACGTGTGTACACCAACCCACTCTGTGCCGAAGACAACTGCCAAGGTCGTACTGTTATCTACATCTCACAGAGGAGGAAATGTAACCTCAGAAATTGCTCATCTCTCAAAACCAACTTCAGGGGTGTAAAGTGATACGACCTTTTTGTTTGGCAATAAATATCAGGAGCTTTATAGTCCCTCTGACCCAGCAATATACTTCTAGCAATTTATTCAAATACAATAACCAGAGATGGACCTAAAGAATATGTAGAGGGCTGTTCATTGCAACATTGATAATTGATGTTGTTATGAATGATCATTGGTAATAACAAAAAATAAGGAACATCTTAAACGACTCTTGAGGAAATGGCTAAGTAAATTATGGTAGATCCAATAATAGCACATCGTGCAGCCACTAATAATCATATTTTTAAAAAAATTATAACAGACATGGGAAAACATTCATGATATGTTAAGAGAAAAATAAGAGAATTGAAAACTAGATATAGAGTGAAATTCATTTATCGGTATATGTATAAATATACAAAGAGAAAAGACTGAAAGGAAATGCACCAAAACATTAATAGTGGCTGTTGCTAGGTGGTAGAATAATAGGTAATTTTTTCCACTTTATATATGCATATCTTTTTCAAATATTCCATCGTGAACCTGTATTACTTTAATGAAATCAGGGAGAAATGCTACTGACTTCAAAACCTGCGCAGGCAATAGTAGACTGCACTAATAGTGACGGAGCCCCGCCGTGCACCCGGCGCTGTGCTGGCCACCTTAACTCATCTGTCCTTCAATGGGCACTTATTACCTCTGCTTTACAGATGAAGAAAGTGAAGCTCAAAGAGGTATGGCTTCTTCCCCAGGTGACATGGAACCCACATTCATCTGTTTGACTCTGAAGTCCCAGCTCTTTTCTCTACCTGAAGTTCTTTGCTACCTCTATCGTAGCTGAGCAGGAGAAACACCCAGAGAAGGTGATAACCAGGCTGCCCCAAAGCCCAGGAGGCTGCTGACAGCAAAGATCCGGCAATTCTTCCTGAAACAGGTAAGAGACATGAGCTTGCACTGATAGAGAGGGGCTTTCTTGTTCCACCACAAATCTGCATTAAATTCACCCATTCCAGTAGTCACCAAGAGCCCTTTCCTGGGTATCCTCGCGGCTGGCTGCCACCTAAAACATACAAATAGCCTGATGTTTTTTTCTGAATCATTGTTTCCATTCCTCACCCTCTTGGCTGGTTTGGTGGCACCTCTTCCCCGCTGCTGTCTGCCAACCTCACCAATTTACCATCACCTGCAAATTAATGCCCCTTTTATGACTAATGCTAGATTAATTGGATTGTACATTGTTTCAAGGTATCATAAAAGTTCCAGGAAATATGCCTGGGGCACTGTTGGGGGATTCTGGGGGACAGTGAGGAATGAGCTGGGTCAGGCCCTCTCCCACCTCCCCCCGCAACCAGAACAATTGTTTCCATCTTTGGGTGAATACTGGGCTTTATTTGGAGAAGGTACCTGAGGCTATAGACTGATTGGAGACCATGGACTTGAAACATTAATACGTATATTAAATACTCCAGTGATTAAATTATTCCTGTAGAACCAAATCACAGTGCAGAACATGAGGAAGGTTCTTTTCAAGGCTGCACTTACATCTCATTGATTCAAATTCACTGGGCAATTTCCGTGGGGCCTGCCTTTTCTTACAGGCTTTTTGGGGAAAGGGCATGTGTGGTGGGGGAGGGGAAGGCAGGGAGAGGTTGGTAGAGGCGAGAGGGACAGCAGGAAGAGAGGGGAGGGCAAGAGGGAGAGGAGAGGCGGAGAGGTCACAGGTCCTGGGACTCTGAGGACAGCTCCTAGGCTTCTTCAAACACTGACATCAGAGAATACCTTTGAGAAGTGTCCATTATTTTATTTGTAATTTCCCAACAGGCCCTGGCATGCAGGAGCTCCCTGTGCAACCCCAGGAGAAGCAGACACCCTGGACCCTTGCAAAGGAAGCTGGTGTACTTTAGAGCTCAGAGGGTCCTCGCAAGGTCACAGCACTGGGTGGCCACGGGCAGCGCCCCATGACTGTGGGACCCCCCACCGTCCCTCACTGTTGCACCATCACGCCTGTGCTCTGCAGATGTTCACAATGATCTTGGGAAGATCTGCCTTCCTCGGAGCCAATTTCTAACCACACCAGGGGCTTCCTCTCCTGATTTAGAGCTTCTAACTCACTTTTTGGGAAGAATTCAAATGGCATTACCTACCTGATTGACAAGCTTTGCCTTTTGACTAGTTCCAAAACATGACCCCTTCTTTAAAGGGTGAAGAACAGTCCTCCCTGGGAATTTCTAAGAATGGACCACAGGCTCCGAAGGCATTTCTAAGAGACACTTCAAGGCAGTGGTTTTCCACTTTGGCTGCCACTGGACTCAACTGGGAAGATTAAAAACCAAATACAGACGTCAGATCTCACCCTCGGAGATTCCGGGGTAAGAGGTCTGAGGTGTAGCGTGGTGGGATATTTTTGCTCCCCAGGTGGTTCTAACATGTAGCCAAGGCCGAGAACCATTGCCGAACACCGGCTGAATCACGGTGGCCACACATTCCTGTACTGGGGGCCCCACTTAGCTGGTGTTAGGTGCTTACCTGCACATTACAAAAATTTGCAAAAGCTTTATCATAGGTGAAGAAACGGAGGCTGATAAGGACAAGTGACTTGTCCTAGATCTTAGAGCTGAAAGTACCAACTCAGGCTCTTTGAATGACATTTGTCCAGCACCCTGCACCTCAGTCAATCACCCCAGTAATTCCCCTTCCAGAATCCCTCCCACTGTGCCTGAGATTGCAGGTAGTGCAGCCCTTTAAAATATAGCCCATTGGTATGTTTCATTTAGCACACACAGTATTTCATGTGTCTGAAATCTGGATTTCTGGCCAACACGGTGCAACCCGCCCACAGGCAGAGCTCACCTGGCGCTGCTCCGTGGTGCCCTCCCTGGGCGGTGCAGGCTCTCCGGGAGCCACCACCTCCCCACCCCATCCAGTGACCTGTTGACTTGACCTGCCTGGCCACGGTGCAGTCACCTGTGTGACATAGCACTATGTCACAAGTAAAGGGGAAACTTCACAGGGGGATTATTAAATGGGAGCAACACCCACTTAGATACATCAGGCTTGCTGGAAAAATTGGTCTTTGCTTTTATCTAAAGATGGTGGAATCAGACCTGACAGACACATTCAATAGAACACCAATCATCAGGATTTTTCAAATCCAAATTTTGATTCTATCGAAATCCAGATGATAGTGATAGAATGAAAATATCACATTGACACAGTGTTCTATCGTTTCCCAATTACTTTTATGTATATCAACTTACTAAGCTAGAAACTCATCTCAACCTTCCTTCTTCACTCTGGGCCTACAGCTTGTCCCAGGTCCTGAAAACTGTGTAGATACGAAGCCAGATTGGTGGTCATTAGACAGCAACACAGAAACCTCTGTGCACAGGAAGCCATCCTTCCTATTGTCTTTCATTTTCCTATTGTCCCTCAGAAATGCAGAGTTACAGAGGAAAATATGACCCCAACATAAAATAAATAAAACTGTAAATAAATATAATAATAATCCATATAATAAAACAGCAAATACAAATCATAGAAACACGCACATACAAATCTAGCACACAAATTGATAGAAACTATGAAATATATTCATTACATTTAGCAAAGGTCAGAAGGAAGTTTGAACTGGGCATATAATTTTAGACTTGTTAATTAGCCTTTTTTTAAAAAAAATGTTGCCTTTCTGTTCTTAATTTTTTAAAAAAAAAGACTCAAAAATTCTTAAATTTCTATTATAATTTCCTCATCTGTACAGCGGAAAAGCAACAGTATCTGTATGTACTCTTCAGAGCAGTTACTTTTATTATTACTAGGGTGTAACAGGCCATCTTTCCCTTAACTCCTTCCTTTTCCCAAAAGAAGCTAATCAAAGGGGTTTACCAGATTCCATGACCTCTGTCCATTAAATGACGGTTAACATATTCAGGTGTGACGCAACCTACATCAAACTCTCATTGACACCATGGATTTGAACGTTGAAGGGACCACCATGTCCAACACAGAAGAGTATTTTTGTGCGCTACGCCGGCTGGAAGAGCCTCATGGAAATCCTTGCCTACTGTCTCCCCACCTATGTGTCTCTCTCCCCACAAAGCCTGTAAACTCCAGGGTGGGAAATTTGCCTAATTCATTTCTGCCCCTTCCGTGCCCAACCCATTAGTTGGAAGTCAGTAAACGGTAACAATTATGTGACCAATAAGTGAATATTCAGTCAGGGCAAAAATTAATCAAGATGCAGGTGTTCTTATTTCCTTCGGTGGGGTAATCATGCTGGCAGTAAATCTTTGGGGCCCTGGTGACGGCTGCGGTGGATGCCGCGGTGCTGGCCAGGTCCCCCAGCACGGAGCCGCTCTTTCTCCCTGCTGCCAGGACCACTGCCAGCTGCCAGCCCACACCCGAGTCCCTCCCCAGGCACTCTGAAGGGAGCTGCATTGCCCAAGGCCACAAACCTTTCCCAAGAGCAGTCTGTATCCAGTGACTGATCACTTGCATGGGGACAAAGACATGGCCCCTTTGCCTCAATGTGGGACAAGGCTGAAGAGCCATCTCGGCTCCAGAACACTGTACAGTTGACTCAGACCCCTGCTGTCATCGCGCCACTGTCCAACTGCCCCCTCTGCCCAGCCCTGCTTCCCTCGCTCCCCAGTGAGCTTCCTGCACACGGCCGATCTCCATCTCTGAGTCCATCTCTGAGGAATCCCGCCTGCGACAGTGGGTACCAGCCGTGGCAGCCTGGAGGTGGGAGCAGGTTCGCTCTTGCTGGAAGCTTCTTATCCCCAAACCTTCATAACTCTCTCTCACTTGTTTCATGGCTCATCTCAAATGCACCACCTGAGGGGTGACTTCGCTGGCAGTCCCGTGCAATGATTTCCAGCCCAAATCATTGCTAGCACAGCACTCCATTTTGTCTCCTTCTATGCAGTCAGCCACATCAGATGCTGTCTTGTTCTTTGATTTCTTACTTACTCTTTCTTTCCCCTGCTCTTGCACCGGGATGTGAGCTGCAGAAGACACATGCCTTGCTATGCGCTCACCACTATATATCCAGCTTCTAAACATCACCCAGCACGACGTAAGCTCCCGAGAAATATCTGTTGAATGAATGAAAGAGAAAACGCACACACATCCACAGTAGGAAGCACTGGGCTGAGGGTGAGAAGCCCTCACTTCTAGCTCTGTTTCTGCCATTGGCAGCTGGGTGACCCAGGAAAGCCACTTGACTTCTCTGTGCCTCAGTGTTCTCATCTGCAGAATGAGGTGGCTGAATGTGATGATCACTAGAAATTTTGACAGTTTCAGCATCCTATAATTGTACATGGTTATTCAGCTCAGAATTGTTCTGTCTATAAACTATATGGGAATCATAGAATTTTTGTAGCTGAAAAGGAGCTTCTGAGAGCATTTCACAATATCCACTGTCTATTGGCTTTCAGATGCCAATTTCATTATTATACTAATGCTAGGAAAACCTTCATGTGAGATCCTGCACTTAAGGATATGTTCACCATGGGGTTCATCAAAGCTTTAGAGCACTGTGAAATAACAATTCTCCTCTTTGCACAAAGACCATGAAAAGCATTAAGTCTCTTTCTCAAGTCCTATGAGGTAATGAAAAAGCAAACATGGGTCAAGGCTGCCTGAGTGCTGGGCATAAATCTAGGCTCATAGGAAGCATTGAGCACTTTACCTGCCTGGAGCAAGTGCTCTTAACATCTGTCTCATTCGATCCGAACAGTGAGTTTAAGGGAGTTAAGGACACTGAAGCACAGAGAGATCACCTACCCTGCCGCCCAGTGACATACAGCTGACAGGTGATGGAGGCAGGGTTTGAACCTGAACAGTAGGGGTCTGGAGCTTTGCCATTAGCCATGACACTATGTTGCCACCCAATAGAGTGACACTTTCTTTTCTAAAGATGGGAATTCTGGTTTAAAGACAAGTCGCCATTCTACAATCAATTAGAGGTAGAGTGTCTGTCTAAAGCCAAGCTCCCCCAACCTCAAGGTGCACATGAATCACCTGAGCAATCTTCTTAAAATTTCGATTCTGAATCAGAAGACCTGGGACTAGGCTTGAGATCTGTATTTCTAACTGTTTCCAAGGGATGTTGATGCTGCTACTCCGTGGACGAGGCTCTGAGTGGCAAAGGTGGGGAAGAAGGCACTTCCACTACCCGTCAGCGACTGCGCTCTGGTCCAGCTCTGGCCAACACTGGCAACAGCGTGGGCGTGGTGGTGTCACAGGAAGCTCATTATAAACCAGAAAACTCAAAAGCAAGGGGCAAGGATTTGCTTGTCCCCTGGTCTATTTCATTCTAGAATTTGAGTCTTTGAGGGGTCTCCAGCACAATGCCTAGCACATGGTAGCTAATTAGCAAGTATGAAACCAAAGGCCCAAGCAGTGTACATGTTATATAATTTAATCTTCACAGCAGTCTCTGGCTCTCATTTTACAGACAAGGAATCTGAGACATTACCCAACATACCCCAAACCACCCAAGCAGTAAATGCTGGGGCCTGGGCTTTGAGTGAGATCTGCCTAGTCCCAAAACCAACGCTGTTTGTACCTTCACTCCCATTATTCCTTCAGCTCAAAGGCCTGGCCGAGCTCTACACATGGGCCTAGACTTTGCCTCTGCACCTGTCCCATGGGCACTGAAGCCTGACCCCTTCTTAGCACAAATGAGGATCTTGAACTGCGGGCTCTGGTCTGGGGATAAATCCTACAAACGTGAGTACAGGCTCTTTCTTTTAGAGGCGGGAGAAGGCATAGAAACAATAACTCAGCTAAAATAAACTCTTCAAGTATTTTTCAGTGAGAAGCAAAGTCAGGGCTTCCTATTTTCAGGACCCCTAAAGCCAATGTCCAGAATGTTTTGGTTCAACAAGTTAAAAGGAGCCAATGTTTGGAACAGCGGTTCTCGAAATGGGGTCAGAGTCTCCAGATGGCCCTGCTGACCACAATATTTTGTTCTTAACACTGATTTATAGCTCCAGCACTGGCAGGAAACGCAGAGGTCATGGAGTCTGCTTCCCACACTATGCAAAGCCACATAAGAAGGCTGTTTTTGAAGTCCACTAACCAACCCTATTTGAGGCCCAATGCCTTAGAGAAGGAAAAAACTATCCTATCCTAGAGGCAAGGAAACAAGGCCCAGAGAAGCAAAGGAATTTGGTCCAAAGCACAGAGGTCTGAATGGTGGAGGTAAGACCTGAATCCAGGCTCCCTGGCTCCCACTGCCCCTGCTCTGCCTCCCAGGGTCTGTAATTGCCATTAACAAAAAGAGCGGCAGGACCTGGAGGCTCAGGAAAGAGCTGAGTGTGACTCCAGAGCCTCCCCTAAACTCTGCTGGCTTCGAGCATCCAGGTGGACACAGAACCTCACCTGAGGCCACAGTGCCAAGGTGCACACATGGTGGTTTCCTCTTTCCCCAAGTCCTTCTGCTCCTGGCGCCCAGTTCACCTGGACAATGACTGGACACAGATGGCCACGGTGGGAAATCCAAGACCTGATAACCGCACAAAGGAAAACCCTTCAGAGAAGGTGACACTGTGCCTGCCCCGTGTGGGAGCCTCCAGCTTGGGAAACAGCAGGAGCAGTGCTGTGGCCCGGGCTGGACCACACCAGCACCTGGCGCAACCCCGCAAGGACCCTGCTCCCAGGGGTGCTTTCCTGCCTGTCAGAGCTGTGGTCAGGACGCCCAGCACAGATACGGAATAGGAAAGGTCGAGAGACTAGGAAGGGCCTCATGAGACCAGGGAGCCCTTCTCCCTCTGGGCCTGTGTCTGGCCGACCATAACGTGGCTTCATTTAATCTTTTCCACAAATGGGTCAGAGAAGCAGGAAGCCTTTGGGAGCAGGAGGGGTGGCTGGTGTCTGGGTGCCCCATTAGCTCCAGTTCTCTGCAGAGACAGGGGACATCTTTGTGGATACCCCCACCGTCCCACCCTGAGCAGACAGCTCTCTCCAGGGGAGGGGTTTAGGCACAAGCCCTCCACGCCCAGAGCACCCTGGCACTGCTGCCATTCTGTGGGTTCTGTCTGGCTGCCCCTTACCCTATACAATATAGGGGCCAAAATTCAGTGTCATCATTCTCTGGTACCTCTAGTGTTTAGTAAATTTTGGCTGTGACAGACAGTGATAGTGTAAAGGGTCTGACTCAGGCAGAATATTAAGACCAAAGCAGCTCCCAGCTCTTATTAAACAAGACAGCAGTGTGGGGGCTTCCTCACAAAGGATTGATAGAAGCTCTAGTGAGGTTCACTTATTCAGTATTTACTGAGCATCTACTATGTGCCAGCCACAATTTGGGGATTCAACAATGGATAAAACAGACACAAATCCCTGCCTCCATGGAGGTTACATCCCAGTGGATGAGACAGACAAAGACATAATATAGCATCAGGTAGTGATAAATGCTCTGAAAAATAACGCGAAAGATAAGGGAATAAAGAGTGTCAGGGAATGCTTTTGAACTGGGATGGCATGGAAAGGCCTTCCAAGCCAAGAGAACAGCAAGTGCAAAGGCCCTGAGGTGGGAATGTACTTGGGGGCAGGAGAGCAGTGAGCAGGGATGGAGCATTGGGAAGTGATGCTGGAGCAGCAGGCAGGGGTCAGGTCACACCGTTCAAGGTAAGGACTCGAGTTTTTCACAAACTCCACGCGAGGCCATTGGAGGGTTCTGAGCACACAGTGATGCCGTCTTATTTACATGGTGTGCGGACCAGAATGACCCCTAGCAAGTGAGCTTCAAGGAAATCTAGACACATTAAAGAAACCCTAAGTACATGGAAAGCAGCTTGTTGGAAAATACTGTTGCTTAGTCTGCTTGGACTGCCATAGCAAAATACCACAGACTGGGTGGTTTAAACAACACAAATTTATTTTCTCACAGTTCTGGAGGCTAGAAATCCAAGATCAAGGTTCTGGCCAATTTGGTGTCTGGTGAGCGCTCCCTCCCTGGCTTGCAGATGGCTGTCTTCTCTGTGTCCTCGCGTGGCCTTTCCTCTGTGTGTGCGCGCAAGGGAGAAGGCAAGCTCTCCGGTGCCTCTCCTCATGAGACCACCAATCCTACTGGTGACCTTTATGACCTCGTTTAAATCTGATTATCTCCTAAAGCCTCTATGTCCAAACACACTCGCATGGGGTGTTAGGGCTTCATCATATGAATTTTGGGGAATACAATTCAGTCGATAGCAATGATACTCATACGGAATTAGATGAAAAACATTCTACTCCTCCAAGGTTAACTTCAGAGGCGGGGTTAGGGCTTCAAATATGAATTTGGGGAAATGCAATTCAGTCCATAGCAACTATACTCTTATAGAATTAGATGAAAAAATTCCTTTCTGCTCCTCCAAGGTTAACTTCAGAGGGACAGATGGAGAAAATCAATGGTAAAGTAGGAGTCAGTCGGCACAGAGAGAAAGGGAGCAGATCATAGCAGTGTCCCGTAGGGCAGTGGTTCTCCACCCTGGGGGGACTCTGACGCAGAATCGCTGGGATGGGTCCCAAGGAAAGTGCATTTTAACAAGCAACTCTGATCGACTGAGGGACAGTGGACAAATGTAGCGCTCCCTGGGCCACACTCAGAAGCAGCACCCAAGATAGAGTTAATTTCAAGTCACTAGAGATAGAGGATGATGCAAACAAAAGACACAGTCTGTGTTCCTCACACTCTCACCAAAAGGAGCTGTTAACCTAACCTGCCACGTGAGCTCCTTCTCATCTGCCTGACACTTGTCTTTCTAGATTACATGACTTCTGTGCACAGGATGGTTCATGAGCCCTGTTGGCTGCTGTGTCTTTGGAGATCACAGCCAGCCCTTGGCACTTGAGCCATCACGTTTTGTGTCCCATGGTCCTCTGGCCATGACTAGGCCAAGAATACGTGCACAAGCCAAAGACAGCGACCTTTAGGAGAGACATCAAGGACTCCAGCTGCCTTGGTCTGGGCCTGGCCTGAGCCCTCTGCCCTGCAGACACGCCCTGTGGTGGACCAGCCAATCCAGGCAGACTCCCTGCTGGGGAGCTGGGAGTGGAAGACCCAGAGAGAGAAGAACTGGGCATGCGTGGCTGCAGGAGAGGGAGGGTGGGGAGAACACAGCTGGGTCCGGACCACGGAGAAGTGGCCAGCACGGGGAGGTGTTGAGAGCTGCTGAGGGTGATGAGGAACACGCTGCAATTCTCCCTGGGCGTCATGGGACAACTGCCAGGATGTTTTGCAGAAACTCCTCATCTCCTTGAGCTCCCTGCAATGAGCCCATCAACAAAACAATCGAGCATGTTTTCTATTCCCTGCAGCGAGAACGAGCCTAAGAACCAGATCAGTGTAATTGGTAACATGGATTCCCACACCACTCAAGCTCACTGGGTCTCAGTTCACTCCCCATTTATTTCTAGTGTTGTCCCCTGAAGGAAATTCACAAGAGTCAAAAAGAACATGTCCAGTCCCTGGAGTTAGCTGTGGCAGGATCCGACTGGCAAACCTAGGAGCCATCCTGGCTTTTGTTCTTCAAATCCAGCCATGTCTAAGCCACCAGGGAATCCCTGATGGCCTCACTTCCACGGCATCCCCATGACCCAGCAACTTTCTCTGCCAAACTCTAGCCATACCACTCAACCGCCATCTTGCATGGACGACTGCAGTAGCACAGCGTGGTATGTTTCCACTCTTGTCCACACGGCAGATCATGTCCCTACTTAGAACCTTCCAGGGGCTTCCCCGTACCAACTCCTTACCAAGGCACAAGGGCCTTTGCCCAACTCTTCAGCCTCACCTTCCTCCACTCTCTATTGCCCCCCTCCCAGTGACCTTCATTCTGTTCCTCAAACACAAGGGACTTTGCACCTGCTCTTCCTACTGCTGGAATGTTCTTCCCCACGTGCCCACATGGCTGCCTCTGTCTCAACTGTCACCTCCTCAGGGAAGCCTTCCCTGACCACTCCAGCAAAAGCAGCCTTTCAGTCCCTCCATCATACTTTGCTCTTTTATCTTCTTCATAGCACCTATCAGCACTTGACATTGCCCTATTCACTTACCGTGTTTCCCCGAAAATAAGACCTACCCATAAAATAAGCCCTAGCAGGATTTCTAAGCATTTGCGCAATATAAGCCCTACCCCGAAAATAAGACCTAGTGATGGGCGTGGCTACGCAGCATATCTGCACAACCCATGCATTTCGTCGCGGAGCGGTTAAGAGGACGAGCAGCCCTTCTCATCTGCCCCATCGTGACAGCTACTATCCCAGAGGTGACCGGAAAGGTGCGGGCAGCCCCACCAACAAGGTCGGCTCCTCCTGTCAGGTCCCGGCCATCCTGTGCATGCTGCAAGCTGAGGCTTTGAGGGGAAAATAACACATCCCCTGAAAATAAGCCCTAGGGTGTCTTCTTGAGGAAAAATAAATATAAGACCCTGTCTTATTTTCGGGGAAACATGGTACCTGTTTCTTGTTTGTTTCTATCTGTCATTCTAAAATATAGACCTGCGGGCAGGCACACTGGCTTTCTTACCCCGGAATCCCTCGCTCTGGGACAGTGCCTGGTATCCAGTAGGCGCTCAATGAGTGCCACCTGCCTGATTGACCAGTGTGTATCCTGAATTCCGCCACTTCTGAGGATTCTGGCCATCCCTGTCTCTCCCCCTGCCCACTACCTTAGCAACGTTCTCTGGCAGGGGGTCCCCCTCAGCCCTGCAGGGGCCTGGGCTGAGCCTAAATGTATCTAGTACAGACATCTGAATACATCTTCACTTAGGACGACAATGTCCAAGCTCTTCTTTCAGTGCATAAAATAAATCAGAATTCTGCCCCTTTGATACAGATGACCCCCTGAACTCCTTGCATTCTCTTTGTTTTTCAGGCCTTATATTGTATTTTTAATTAAACTTGTTGAGATCACTGTAGATTCACAGAGTTGTACGAAATAATACAGAGAGATCCCACGTGCCCTTCCCCCAGTTCCCCCAATGACAATAACATCTTGCAAGACTATACCATATCACACTATGACAACCCACAACGTCATCGACACGGGCGAGATACAGAGCATCGCCATCGTTCAAGGAGCCCTCACGCTGTCCTTTCACAGCCACGCCGCTCGCCCCCACCCGCCCTGACAACCACGGAGCTGTCCCTTCCCATCATTTTCTCATTTCACCCCTGGCTTTCTCACCACACTTTCAGACCCCACAGCCTTGCTGTCGGGATGCTTGGCGGCCTCATCTCCGCTTGTGGTCAGCCTCAGGCCTGGCCTCCCCATCCCTCCTGAGTCACACTGTCTGATCTATGTCCGTAAATGGCACCCTGATTTTTAGAACTCTCTTTCTAATTCGCCCAGGGTATTCCACGTTTATCATCACCCTCCTAGGGAGGCAGCATCTCCCTGTGCAAAGAGCATGGGCTTTGCATCCTGCTCACCACTTCTCTGAGCCTCAGTTTCCTCATCTGCAAAATGGGGTCAGTAACACCAACCTTGCCGAGCCATGGAGGTGAATGACACAATGTTTGAAGGACTCTGCCCAGTCCCCGGCATACAGCTGGCACTTGCTAGAAGGGGCTAATCCTGCCCAATTTAGGATCACCTACAAATCTCAGCCAGTCCACAAAATGAAAATAGCAACTAAACAAAACACCATTTCCTGATGGGATTAAAGTCAGGAATAGCATCTGATCCCAGAGCAGAAATTCCCACAGTTTGTTCATAGCAACTGACAACTAGACTAAGTTATCTTCTCTCAGAAAAGGTGTCAAGATTTGGGGGGGGGGGGGAGGTGTGGAATCCAGGAATGGATCCTCAGAAATCAACAATATTTATCAAACGACTTGCTGTGTGACCTTGTCAACTTCCTTTACCTCTCTGAACTTCCATTTCTTGGTCTGCCACAGGGATGCCAGCCTCCACCTGTGGTCTGCTCACCCTGCGCTGCAGGGCCCCTAGCAGAGGGCAAGGTGGAGCCCTTGTGAAGGTCTCTGGCCTCCTCCCTCCACCCCCTACACAAAGCAGCATCCCCAGCCCCGTTATTAGTTCCACATGTCAAGAGTACAAATAGATCTTTCCTTTGAAGAAGAGGCTCTGGTGGTTTAAGAACTTTTGAGACCACTGTCCCAGTGATCGCTGATGGTCCTTCTGGCTCTAAGTCCTGTGGCCCCGAGTGATGGGCTCACACTCATGTGCTGAACACAGACAGGGCTCTCTATAGCAGAAACCAGTCTCAGCTTGAGCACCGCTTCCTCCAGGAAGCCTTCTCTGCCCCTGGAGACTTGTGGGCACCCCCATGACACCTCCTTCCTTAGTTGCCCATAGGAGGATTCCAGGGATGCAGCTAGCAAATCGCGGGGCCCGGGGCATGAGCACCCAGCAGCAGGCGTGGAAACACTCCATGTGTGTGAACACCCGTGAGTGAGGGCACAGCTCACAGCCCCGACTAAACACCACTGCCTGGGGACCCGTGGGTCCTGGGTGAAATGCGGCACAGCTGACTTTGTGGCACGGAGGATTTCTCCTAATCAAGGAGGGAAACAGAGCGACAGTCTTGCTCAATGTTATAAGCCCCTAGTGACCACCCTGGATGAAAATGACCCAGCCCACACTACTAAAACATTCCCACTCTCCTCTCATTTCATTCTCAGGGGGGTCTAGAGCCCCTGTCTGCTAGGGTAGTCACTGGTCACATGTGACTATTTTAATTAATTTAAATTATATACAATTTAAAATCGAGCTCCTCAGACGCACTGACCACACTTTACGTGGTACGGCTGCAGAAGGTCTCCATCGTCGCAGAAAGTTCCACTGGACAGTGCTACCTACAACTGTTTGGGGAACGCGAGCCAATTCTCCTTCTATGAATCAGTTTGTCAGGGTCCCTGCCTCTTTGTCACATGTTCCCAAAGAGCCTGGGCTGGATTGAAGGTGTCCCTCCAACATTCATGTCTGCCCAGAACCTCAGAACGTGGCCATATTTGGAAATAGGGTCTTTGCAGATGCCATTAGTTAAGATGAGGTTGTACCGGAATAGGGTGGGCCCCAAATCCAGTACGACTTATGTTCTTATAAGATGAGAAGACACACACACACACCCACACAGGGAGAAGGCCATGGGTGAGAGGCAGAGACTGGAGTGACGTGCCTGCAAGCCCAGGAACACAAAGGATCACTGGCAACCCCCGAATCTAGAAGAGGCCCAGAGGATTCTTCCAAGAGCCTTTGGAGGGAGCGTGGCCCCAGCAACACCTCGATTTCAGACTTCTGGCCTCCAGAACTGTGACAGTAAATTTCTGCTGTCTTAGGCCACCCAGTTGGTGATAATTTGTTACAGCAGCCTTGGGGAACTAATTCAGGGTCTGTCTCGAAATCCCACATTCTCGTCCAACTCACTGTCTCCCTCAAAGACATCGGGACCTTCTGATCCTTGATATTAACCTCTAGGCAGTGACACTCCCGGTCATGCCAGATCCTGGCCGCAGTAGCCAGCCAGTCACTGGACCAGATAACCAGAGGGAAGCCTGGCCCTAGGGAGTGGGGGAGGCCAGGAAGGAACGAGGAGTCACAGCAGAGCCTGCAAATCCCACAACTTTCTCTCCTTTCAATTTTAAAACAATATCAGAAGGGTTCCGAGAAAGCACCATGCCCCAGGCCATCCAGTCAGTGGTTAAACAGCGAGCCTGATAGCTTACTTTATTAACTTGCTAAATCAAAGGGCTGTTAAAGTCTCTGTCCGGTAATAAAAAGCAGGAAGGAGCTGAATCACCCACCTATTAGCCGTGGTGTTGGTGCACTTAATGGCTATGGCCCAGCAGGGCCCATAAGGACAAAGACAAAGCCAGCCCTGCGTTTCCACCTACAAACCCACCACTTCCTCTGCCCATTATGGTGCCCCGGCACACCTGCCCACACGTCCCTGCCTTCGGATCAAGGCTGCATCATAATCTGTTTGTGGCAGCTTGTTTTTCAAACACACCCGGAATTTTCCCTCTCAAACACATTCCCGTCCAACTCCTCCAGTACCCCAACACGACCCCAAACCAAAACAAAGACATCAAACATCCAGAAATGCAGAGTTTATTGAATTGATTCATTAAGGAAGCAGCCAGCACTGAGTTTCTGCAATGCATTATAAACAGGTGCAATGCCCCCAGAGCACTGATGAGCTCGGCCGGGAACCAGCATCGCCCTCTAACCACACAGAGCCACGAACTACCCTGTTTACTGCCTTCCCCCCACCTTCTCGCTGTTCCTCGAGAAAGTTCCTTGGCGCTTTTCCTGCTGTCTTAAAATGAGAAAAAAAGGGGGGGGACAGCTTGTGCGCTGTTCTTCCTGAAACTGATGGAAAGACAGGCCTAAAACCACTGCCTCCCTTCATGCAGCTTACCAGCAGGGCCACTTGGAACAAGGTATCTAACACGCTGAGCCTCAGTTTCCTCACACGTAAATGATGGCTCCAGAAGGAGCTTTCTTCTAGGACCTAGCGAGGGAAGTATGTAAAGTGCTTACGAATTTGGAACATCATAAATGCTGTATTAACCTTAGCTGTTAATGATTATGATGAATAATGTGCCTAGCATACAGTAACCACTCAATAAATAATAAGCACTGTTATTATATTATTGCTAAAGTAGCATGTAGCAAAACCAGGCTCCAAGTGCCCTAAAAACTCATCATAAAAAGCTCATTATATCAGATGCAACCCTACAACCATCCCAACTACCTCCTTCAGAATATTCCAAGGGTACCCAGAAAAGACTGAGCTTGAATCCCCTACTCATGTTAAAAGCAGGACCCACAAAGGATCCACAAAGTCACAGGGAGCCAGGTTTGGCAGCTCATTCCCCACTGCCCCATTACTGGCCCCTCGTAAAGGCGACTTGAGTTATTACTGCAGCAGGACTGAATTCTTCGACCAGGAGGCTTGCTCCCTTATGCTGCATTACTCTGGCCTCATCTGCAGGCAGCCTCTCCGGCTTCAACCATGGCAATCAGGGAGTCTTGGTGGGAAGAGCTCCACACCCCTGCGGTGATAGAATTCTAGCCACCCAAAGCTCTGAGAATCCTGAAGGACCCAGTATGAGTTCATTCTCCTTCCCAAGAGAAAAGAGAGCAGATTGAAAGAAAGAAAAGAAAGAGACATTCTTTCTTTTCCTCTCCCAAGACGGTGAAGTTCCTTTCCATTTGCTCCAGCAGTCTGCCAATCAGGTAACAACTTTAGCCCCACCCTTCTTATCAGGGTGTCAGGGAGGCACTAAGACCAGCAGCCTCTTCCTCATCTGCGATCAGATCTATGGCTTGGAACTGTCCACCTGGCACTGACCTGGGGTGACCTCAAATCCAGTCTTTGTCGCTTTTCAGAAATGAGGCTTCAGTGTGGAGAAGGGTTTTTGTTTCAAATTAAGGCTTTTCTTATACTTAAAAGCAATCTACCCTGGAAATTGTTGCTATGAGGACAGGAATGCGGGAGGCAGACACTCCGCTGCGTTCTCCCTCACCAAGCACCTCTACTTCCTCCCGGCGCAGAGACCTGAGCAAACAGGGAGAGCGGGCACAGAGTACACGCAAATCCCCAAATTTCACGGCATATGTGGTTTTCCAGATGACTGCATGGATACACTCCATAACACATTGTTAAAGTGATAATTAGCGATAGACTTGTTATGAATATTCCAAATAAAATTTCTCTCTACAACACTTGATGGAGACAAAGGGCATCACACGAAATGTAAGAAGTAACAGAGGGGTTTTTGCATATATATCTTTTAAAAGGCATTGGGAAAATAGCATAAATCAGAAGTTTGATTTCAACAAATTAAATATCTCAGGATGCATTTTCAATGGAAGGAGCATGGGCCTGTCTGCTGCCGCCACAATGCCCAGGGAACACGATGGCCCCCCCATCAACTCCAGGGAGGGGACAGAAGCCCAATTCTGGAAGCCGCTCTCCTCTTGCCCCGCTGAACAGCAGCTAAGAATGCTAAAGATGGGTAGTAAACAAAACAGAGAAAACACTGAGGAATAAGCAAGAAACTAACTACAACCAAGGTGACTCATCCTTTAAGAGTGAAAGAGAAAAGGCTTCTATTCATGCTTAACATTTCTCCCCCCAAATGACATTTCTGGAGGCTCCAGCTCTGCCCCCACCACCTTTCACACATATTCTGATTTTTAAATTCACAGTGATTTTGCTCCACATGGAACAACAGTGATGCCAGTGACTCCCTCCTCCCTCCACTGCCTCATTCACCAGGGCAGATGAAAGACTCCAGGACCCAGTTGAGGACTGTAGAGAGAGGGGGGAACCTCTGAGGCTCCAAGGAACAAAACACGGAGACCCAGCCCCATCACGTCCACCTCTGCAGCAGACTGAGAATCTGCTTAGCCCAGGGGCACAGAGGAAACCAACCCTTCCAGGCCCGAAAGGGAACAGCACTCTGAAGGCAGCCAGAAGAGGAATGCAATTAACAGGGCCGCGTATCTCCTCTGCTAACATCGGGGATTCTGGACTTACGCAGATGGAATATTCTATTTAAGGATGAAGCCGAGTTCTGCTAGTCCAGGAGGGAAATCGGGTGGCAGCTCATATTTTCATGCGCACAGAGTCCTCTGCAGGCAGAAGTCCCCTCCGCCTTCCCTGCAGTAGCCCTGGACACTGTCCCATGCCACTTCTTACTTGAACTGCTCATGGGGTCATGCAGCTTGAAAACCACAGTGTTGGGGACAGCCCTAAAGCTATCTAAGTACACCCCCTTCATTTATGAGGAAACTGAGGACCAGAGAGGTTGAATAATGTGCCTAATACAAAAGGCTTGGCAAGAAGTGACAGGCTTGGTTTAAAATCTAGGACCTTCAAGTCTCAATCTTAGTCTACCTACTAAGACAATGCTGCCCCCTTCTTGCCTTATTCAGACTAAACTAACATTCAAACCACAGAATTATCTAGAAGGGGCAAAATGAAACATCAGTGTCAAAACTTAAAGAAAGGAAAAACTAACATCTAGAATAGAATAATCTCAGCTGTAGAAATGGAACACACCGGCCTGCCCTGGGCTTCTTTGGGACCTGAGAGAGGCCAGCCATGATGCAGACGTCACCAGAAGCAGCCTGAGGATGGGGCGAGAGGCTGCTGGCAGCCTCTGGGACTAAAATTTCCTCCACAGGGCCTTCCCTCAGCAGGTGCCCCTTCCCTGGATGCCCACGGGGCTCGCTCTCTCACCTTCTCCAAGCCTACACTCACACACCCCATTCTCAACGAAGCCTCCCCTGATGACTCACCGTAAAATTGTCCCGATGGGCCCCACCTCCTGCACCCTACTTAATTTTTTTTACATAGCACTTATCACTTTCTAATAGATTATATAATTATTTATTATGTTTATTGGCTACTACCTTCCATTTGTAAATAATATACACGAGGATGAGGAGTTTGGGCTCACTCTTGCATCACTTGGGTCTAGAATAGTATCAGACCCATAATAGGTGCTCAATAAATGCTTCATAAATGAACAAATGATTTTTCTTTCCTTCACTCTCTCCTTCAGCAACCCCCTACTCACCTCCTACACACATACACACACACACACACACACACACACACCTTTCTGCCCTTTCCTCTCTTCTTGTCCCTCTGTACCCCAGGTCTGCAACTAGGATCAACAAGGAAAGTTTTAGGCTAAACTTAGAACATTCGGTAATAATATTGCCAAGCCCTCCATCAAAAATTCCTATTTTATACACATCTGTGGTTTTATGTATTTATAGGCATATATGGGTTTATATACACAAAATAGAAAGACACACAAGAAACTGCTATCACTTGGTGTCCTGTGGAGCTAGAGGCTGGGGCATGTTGACTTTTCCCTCCGTATGGTTTTGTTCTACTTGAATTTTGAACTATGTGAATGTAATTACCTATCAAACATGTTTAATTAAAAATAAACTGGGGGAAAAGCTCACAACACTCACACATCTCTCAACTCTTGTCCCCAACACCATCTTACTATAAAGTTTTCAGGGTGAAGGTCACTAGAATGCTATAAGCCCTGGTTTAGATGGTGAGATAAGGTGACATTCTACTTCTCTCTTGTCCCCAAATTTTCTGCAATGTGATTATCACTTTTATAATGAAATATTTGAAAAAGTTTCTATCAGGCAGAAGGATATGAATTAATGCAAATTTCCCTACATTCATAAAACATTGAGACTTTGTTTCAACTCATAAATCCCTTTACCTTTAATTTTGTTTATTTGCATTATCCACTGAACAGGTTTCAGAATAAGGTGAATAAGAGGATGCCAGGTTGCTAGAGGTGCAAATGAAGGACACAGGCAATGTCTTCAAGGTCATATCCAATGAGAGTGACCACAAGCAAGCAAGTCTCACAACCTAAAGGATACACTCAAAAATGTTAGCCATGATGAATGTGCCAGTGGATTATGTGATCTTCATATTTTTCCCTTGGGACTTTCAGAATGTTCCAAATTTTCTGCCCTGAGATATATTATTGTTGAACTTCTATTTTCCCCCTTACCATACTATGGAGTGGATGTGCTATTAGTCACTGGGCTTTTCTAGGCTGTGATCTTCCTAAGGATAAAATCTGTCTTCACAGCCTCCAGCCTGGTACTTTACAACAGTGGCTGCTCCATAAATGAGCAATGGACGAACGAATGAGTGATTATTTCTCAGCATCCAATAAGGAATCACAGTATATACCCAAATACTAGCCCAAAGAGACGACTCCACACCCTCACTCACCACCTGCTTACCTCGGCCATCATTCGTGGGTGTTCTCTGTTCTGGGCAAGGCTAAGGAAGCCAGGGCTACCCAAGTGTGGACACATGAAGGTGTCTAAGAAAGGGCATGTGTTGTGTGGCCTTCCCAGTGGCCAAGTCTCTCATGCATTTGGGTTCCAAGCAATGAATGCCGGCTCCATACTTGGAGGTCTTTGCAACCTTCACTAATTATCCTTCGATCCCCTTCTGGGGATTTACCTTAAGGAAATGATTGTGAGAAGATGAAAATAAAACCATGATTATGAATGCTGCTTAAAACAGAAAAAACTTGGAAAAAACCTAAACATCAAACCGGAAGAGATTAAGTAAATAAACGATGGTATAGAATATAATTGAGTCCTCTCTCAGTACAACTGAGCCTATTGCTGTAGAAAGCTGTCCTTGACAAGATGTCAAATGACAATGTGTGTTATCCAAAAGCACACACGGTATTGTGACATCAGTTACATTGAAATATATAAATGTACATATTATTTACATGATACTATATGTCTATATGATACTCTATGACTATATGACTTAATGGTTGTCTTGTCTTCGGGGTAAGTAGGATTCGGGGTACTTTTTTTCTTCTTTTTACTTGTCTACATTTCTGAATTTTTTGTAATAAGCATGTGCTGCTTTGCAATAATGAAAAATAACAATCAAAGCTACATTGAATTGAAGAAAGCCAAGCACAACTACCCTGGAGTAGATACTGCAAAGGCGGGAGTAAGAGTGAGGAGGGGTGGAGCACTGAGACAAGGCCGGTCTACTTCCCGCCACCTTCCTCCAGGGCTAGAGCCCTGCTTGTCACCCCCAAACTCACAGAGATGTCAGCTCCTCCAGACCATGCCTCCTCTCGCACAGCCAGTCAAAGTGGCAGGAGGGAGCAGTGTCACCTCTGTGCCAGTCTCACGTGGGGCGGGGCAGGAGGAGGGGGAGAAAGGCCCTGGGGAGCTGCCAGGAGACACGCTGACCACGTAGCCTCTGTCAGAAGTGGACCCCTCTTCACGATGACACAGGTGGGACGTGGACTTGGCAACTTCTGAGAAATAGGAATGTCTCATCGTGCTTCCAGCCCACAGTGAGCCAGAGTCAGGTAAGACAGTTTAATCCAGAACTCAGAGGGAGAAAATGTTGGCGTTTCTCTTAGGGAAGGTTAACTAGAACGACCACAGCTGAGACAGGAACGGCCTGTTTCAAAGGCGGACACGAGACGAGCGAAGTCCCATGAGGAACGGCGTCCAGGCACGAGATCTAACGGGGGAGGGAAGGTCTCTTCTAGCAGCATCTGTTGGCAGAACTGGTCGCAATTCAGCGGACAATTTTTTCAGCGTTGATCCGAAAGTTTTTGGACTTGCGCTGCTGCTTCAGCTTCTGGCTCCTGTTCCAGCTCCGGCCTGTGTTCCAGCCCTTGCAGCTGCTTTCCCTCCTGCAGCGGGAGAGACCCCACTGTGCTGTCCTCCTTCCACAGTTCTGGATGGATTGCTGGGCTGATGCGGGCGGCTCCTGGTCACTGCCGTAGCTGCGAAAGGGAGAGCACTTGTCACGATTGGGCTCTACCGTTCTGTGTTTCCATCATGTCGATTACCGACAGAAATGAGATGACGGGGGTGGGGTGGGTCGCGGGCAGAACACACAGGAGCCTGGGGAGGGGAGAGGGCAAGGGGATAACAGGGGTGGGAGGGTCGATGGAAGGAAGGGCATCGTCAGATGGAAGGATGCCAAAAGGGGGCAGAAGGCGAGGGCAGAGCACGAGGCCAGCTTGGGCTGGGCACTCGTACTCCTGTCGCGCCCTGGCCACCACCTGCTTTGCCCATCTGCCTCCCAGGCTCCGCCTTCTGGCCCAGTGGGGCCCATTCCAGCCCCAGATCCCCACCCCCACTAGCCCTCCCCTAAGCCCTGCAGAGAAGTAAACTTACTGTGCCCCTTCCCGGGCCTGCTGCCTCCGGCTCCAGCTCTCCTCGGGGCTCCTGGTGGCGTGTGAGCAACTCCCTTCCGGCGTCGCTTTCCTCGGCCTCTGCTGTGCTATTGAAATCTGTGCCTTCAGACCCTCCAGTCTTCCCATTCTTCAGGACGTTTGTCCCTCGACTGGACAAGATCCAGCAGGGGTGGGCAACGCAGGACCAAATCCGAGACACCAGACTGAGAGGGACAGGAAGGGGAAACACGGGCAGTGCTGGGTGATCTGGACCGTCTGGCCACCTCGTTCTAGTTTATGTGTGGACATTTAGACGAGGGAAACCACACCGGGTCAGAACTCTAAGTTCAGTGTGCAGCAGGGGCGCCAGGGTACTTTTCATGTGGCACCTGAGACCCTTCCTCGCCACCGATCTTCACAACACAGCCGCAGGCAGATCTATCTTCCAAAGACTTATAAACCCAGGACGGTTTCATACTCTAAAAATGTGTGAAAACCAACCACAATCAACAAACTGCTCTACTTATTCATATTTCAGTCTCCATGGAAGCACATCCGGCAGCTCTCTCTGTTGAGACTTGCAGGGTGAGCCTGCCCCCTTGCTACCCCCTCCTCCAAGCAGGAGCTTGCCTGGAGTAGTGGCCGGGACAGGGGAGCTTGGGGCCAGCACCCACACAGGCCAGGGGCTTCCCTTCTGCTTCAGAGCCACAGGACTGCTCGCCCAGCCAAGCTGGGTAAACAAATGGAGAAACGCAACCACGTGCTGTGGCCATGACAGTGATTGACTGGAACGTAGGACTCCACCACTGGGAGGCCCAGTCTTAATGCACATGCTCTGCTCTTGTGGTTCCCGAACTTCGGTGTACATCAGAATCATTTGGAGACCTTGTTAAAACACAGATTTGGGATTACACCGCAAGGGTTTTTGATTTAGTCGGTCTGGGGTGGAGGCTGACAGGTGGCGTTTCTAACAAGTTCCCAGGTGCTGCTGCTGCTGCTGGTCCAGAAGCTACACTTTGAGAACCACTGGTCTACACCAAGAGTGCTCGCTGAATAGTAGCACCTGTCTTCTAACAAGAGCCACTAAACGACTCACTTTCACTTCACCCTCTAACCTCACCCAAAGCAGGGGCAGAGAAAAGAGTGCAACACAAAGAAAACTGTTGATAAATGCATTCATTTTAAGGTTAAGAGTGAGAAGAGCCATGTAATCTACCTAACTAAGCTTAGAGAGGGCAAGTACCTTGTTGGAAGAAACAATGAAACACAGATCATTGATAGCAGAGCCCAAACTAGAAACCCCAGCAGCACTATTCTCGAAATTCTAAATACAGAATCTTAGAAAACCTCCTGATTTTGGCCAACACAGAAGTCATAAGGGCCAAGAGTTTCTGCCATCAGCGGATCTAGGCTTCCCCTTCCCGTCCTCAATGCCAAAGCACTCATTCCACGCCACAGTCATTTCTCAGTAAGGCTATGATGGAAGCAGTTCCTGGTTCTCTCCCAGTTCAATTGCCTAGAACTCCGAGCTGGTTTTCTCAGAAATTCCAGGACACATGTGGAGGGTCCCTGGATAACTCCTCCCACGAGGACCTTGTTGCCGAACCACAGAGAGGACAGCACACAGGATCTAACCATTATGAAGAACATCGCTTCCCAAAATGCCACTCTGACTTTCAGCTTGGACCTGTGCCCCTGCCCGTCCCTCTTCCTGGAAAACTGCTGCCCCCAGTTTTCTCACGTCAGGCTCCTTTTGTCACCCAAGTCTCAGCTTGTCTGTTTCCTCCCCCGGAGTGTCTCCTGGCCATCTACCCAAGCAGTTCTCACTCCCTCCTCCTGCCAGCTACACTGCATCTCATCAGCCTTCTCTGTTTTCTCTGTAGCCAGCACTATCTGAAACATTTTATTCATCATTTACTTGCTTATAACAACCTGACACTAGGATGTGAGTCCGGAGAGGGCAGGGACTGTACCTTCCTTGTAGCCCCGCACCTAGAAGAGGGCCTAGCACACAGCAGGTTCTCCATACATATGTTGATTGCACAACCGAATGTACAGAGGAATGAAAGAACCTAAGACATTGGGGCATCTTCTTCCAGCGTGGTTCCCAAAGGTGGAATTCGAGAGTCCTTTCTATTTCTCTCATTTTCAATGGCAGAAGCTGGATTCCTTGGACTTTAACTGGATGTGGAAGGAAAAAACGTGCCCCGAGACTGGTGTGCTCAATGGCAGGAAAGAGAAGACAGGAAGTTCCAGGGCTGGGGGGTGGAGCTGAATCACTTCCTGGCTCTGCCTCTTTTCCCACAGGAAGGATGCTGGCGAGTCAGGTCTATCTGGATGTGGGTTTGGGAGGCACAAGGTATAGTGGAAGAATGAGATGATTCAGAGCCAGACAACTTGGGTTGGATCCCTAGGCAAGTCATTTAAATCTCTCTGACCCTCAGTTTCCTCATCTGTAAAATGGAATGCCTGAAAATGCCCGAGGCATAGGGTGTTTGTGAGGATCAAGGAAGTTAAGGTATGGGGAAACTCTCTGTAATCAGTAAAAGACTATAACTTGCTATTAAATGATTATTAATAGTAAGGCCACATAGTGTCTGGAGGGATCCAAATAGGTGATATTTCTCAGGTGGGCATCTATCCTCAGCCCTGCTCTGCCACCTCTCTCAGTTCTGCCATTAGCCCCAAGGCCCAGGCTGCCGCGCGGAAACCCCAGCCCCACCATGGCAGCCCTTGGGTGCTGGCACTGGCTCCTAGAGCCCCGGTGAAGCTGCCAGTGGCAACAGCTACAGGCAGTGCAGCCAGCAGGAAGCCCAGGAGAGGCCGCTGTGAGAGGCCGCAGAGAGGCACAGGGACCTCTTGAGTGGCACTGAACCAGGGCCAGTGGTGGGAAACAACTGGGAGACTCCACTTCCGGCCAACATGCTCTGGACAACACAAAGTCCCAGAGACAAGAGCTTCAGGGCAGCCGGGTTCCCTCTTATCATGAGGCCCTGCATCTTCGCCTCCTTGGGGAAGGGACTACACTTCCCAAAGACTCTACGCTCCCTCCTTCCCCCAGCTCTCCTTTCCTGACCTCAGTGGGCTGCGTGACCAATGTCCCATTGACCACATTTTAATGCCCTAGACGATGAGGCTCTTGGCCATAAGGTGCCCTCAGGCTACAGAAGTCACCTCCTGTGACCCAGTCAGTCCCAAACTGTTCCTACTCTTCCTTAAGTGATAACCTTAATGACAAGTCTCATGCAAAGAGTAACTTCTCATCCTTTCTACCGAGAGTTCAATTCACTCTAGCAACTGGCTCCTAACCACACAGGGCCGAGCAGTTCCCATTCAGGACTGTGTGCTCCACCGTCCTCGGGAATGAGAGATAGCATACGATCTCTGCTGGGGGCACAGAATCATCACCACCACCACGAACCGCTGTTTTAGAGTTCACTGCCAGGAAAGAACCCCACAGGGTGGGAGGCACACGGGGAATAAAGTGTGGGGCTGGCTGGGGTCATCTTCGGTGGCCGAGTTCTCTTCTGAAATGCTGTGCTTCCTGAGGCACCTGGATCCTGGGCCAGTGTTTTGATTTCTGGCAAAGTCGCTATGACATAACAGGGGCTGGTTGCTGCCTGAACCGGGAAAGTTTCCGGGAGACGTCACACATCGAGGGCCTTAAAGAATGGAAGGATTTCAATGCATAGAAAGGGAGAGGAAGGGAGTCCCAGGCTGAGGGGAGTGAATAAGGAAAACGAAGAGTGGAGGGTGTCCCCAGAAGTGGGGTGCGGAAGGGACGTGCCCGGAGCTTTAGCTTGCTGGGGCTGGGGCACCTGTGAACTCTCCAAGGTGAATCTGCCTGAAGCCACCCAGGGGCTCCACCTGCCACCCCTCAGCAGCTGGCTCTGGGCTGGGGATGCCAGCTGGGGAGACACCTGCCGGCGGATGATCTGAACATGTGAGCATGCCACGGGGGCAGACCAGAGGAGCTCACACGTCCAGGGCCACCGGCTTTCAAGGGATGAGGAAAGAAAGGCACCAGAGAGGCGGGGGAGGACCAGGAAACCATAGCGCCTGTCCAGCCTGTCCGCTCACCAGGCTGTACCCAGGGCCACCTATTGTCCTCTCGGGTGGAGACAGACTTGCCTCCTCATCTCTCTGTGTGTCTCTGTCTGTCTATCTGTATCTCCCTCTCTTTCGCTCTCTCTCTCTCTCTCTCTCTGGGTTCTGGGCTGGGGCTGGGAAGAACAGCAGGACTCTGTCACTTCAGGCAAATCTTGACAGATGGGGCCAGGACCTGCACGCAGGGCCACCCAGCAGACACAGGGGAGGGATGTCCACTCAGGGGTTGACTGCAAAGCAGGCTGGGTCTGAAGGGCCCAGGTGTCTGGTTTCAGGTCAGGCGGGGTGAGCGATGGAGCATCCCACTGACAACGGAAGAGCCTGACTCCCGCCCCTGCCGGGACTCACCTCTCCCGTCCACGGACTCCCCGGGGCTCCGTGCCTGCCGACCTCTCTGTCTGGGCACCTCACAGCTCCTTCTTGGCATGTCCTCACTGCACGTTCAAAACCCGGCTCAAAACTCACCTTCTCCCTGAAGTCCCTGACTCTTCAAGTCAAAAATCAATCTTTTCCTCTCCCGTGCTCCCAAAGTATACTATTCTCACAGCGCTTTTCACAGACTGAAATTGTGTATGGCTCTCTCTGTCCCACTGGACCATAAAAGTCCTCAGATTAGGGGCTGCATCTGGGGTCACCGATTCAAATGTTCACAGGGCAGGCAGATAACATGAACGGGTGACGTGGCCCATCTATGGGACATGAGTGGTAACTGTCTTGCTGTTGGCCAGACAGCAGGGGTCACAGAGCTGGGGTGAATCAGATGTCTCTCTGTGTGCCTCATCTAAAGGGCACAGGGGCCCATGTGGAGACCACTACCATGTGGGGACACAGGCCTGTCCTGCCAGAACTCCAGATTTTCCGGGAGAAGCCAGGTATCTGCATTCTCATGTGAAAGCACCCCATCTTTATGTATCAGCAGCAAATTCAAATTTAAGACACAATGTGTGAGCCAAATAAAATGCATCCGCAGCCAGATGCAATAAAAGCGTGTTGATTGAAAAGCAAATGAACAAATGAATGAATGAATAGAAAAGAAGGAGCAGATGGGCGGAAGAGGGGGAACAGGATGGGTGCCCAAGTGTCAAGATGTTGGGCTTGCTCAAGGTGACCCTGCTGCCAAGCTGTCAGTGTGAACATCGGCCTGGTCTTACTCGTTGGCTAAGGGGAGGATAAAAGCCCGGGGCTCTGTGAACCCAGAGTCAGCAACCGGCTTCTCCAAAGGCATTGTAATCAGAAGCTCTTGTTGCAGCCAAAACGCAGATGTTGAAAGCAAGTGGGTGCGCACACACTCACCGTGCACAAGGTGTGCAGAAGCTGGAGCTCAGCGAGCCACAGATTCCACACTCCCTCCAAGTCCACCTTATGCCTCATGTTACAGACGTGTTGAGGGAGGAAGGAAGAGATAATTCATAGCAATTTGGGAGGCGCAAGGGGGAAAAGAAAGGAGTTATCCGGCCAGAATTCTCCCTGTCTCTAGCCAGAAACTCCCTCTCTGTTGCCTTGTTGACCACTCTGAAGCTCTGGGGAGGGCAGGAGCGAGCCTGGCGTGGGACTGACCCTCAGCCTCCAGGAACACTGTTGGGAGGGAGCGGCGTACGAGCGGCCCCTGTGGAATGCCTGGGGTTGCAAAAGAAAAGTTATTTCAGGTTCAACTGAGTTATAATTTATTTTTTCTAACTGATCATTACTGCTGCCGGCTCTATAAATAACCACCTAGGGAGTCTGCTTTTCTGCTCCCAAATCCTCAAAAAGCATTGCCAGGTTCTCTGTGGTTTCTGGCCTGCCAAGCACACAGCACATTTCTTTTCTGTGCAGCCCTTCAGGGAATCCTTCTGCAGTGCATGCCAAGGAATCTGCTGAGTTCTGCCCAACTCAGTCCTCCCCTTCGTGATCCAATTCCTCTCCTCCATACCGGTCATTGGGCCCTCCTCCCCGACTCCACAAGAGGCCCCGCTCCCTGGACACAGGTGGTTCCCAAGCCAAGGTCCTGGCTTCTCTGTGTTTACTCTGCTTCCATCCAACCCTCTGCACTCAGAAGACAAGAGTTATTTGTACTATGGAAATCCAGCCGCAGCATCATTTGAGGTCAAGCCTGGGAAGAAAAGAGGATTGGCCTGATGGTATCACTTGGTAAAATATCAAGGGTCACTACAGCCCCAGGAAGGATGGCTGTGGTTTACGTGAAATCAATTTAAGTGACTTAAGGAAGAATATATTTAAGCACAACTTTGTTTAATCAAGTACAGAAAAAAAGCATGTTCTTAATGGTGTTCTGAAGTATGTATGCTTTGGTCCTTTCTCCATGACATGGGGCTTTCTCTTTAAACAGAGAAACTAGGAGGGAATTGATATTCAGAAAGACCCACTACATACCAAGTATTAATTTGTTTCATTTTCAGGACACCTACAAGGTATGCATCCTTGTGCCCATTTTGTAGATGAGGGACCGGAGCAAGGGACTTGCTCAAGGTCATACAGAAAGAGGCAAGAGTAGCATTCAAGCTCAAGCTCTTTCCTCTCCTACCCCGTACTGCCTCTCTAGCTGGAAAATGGGAGTTTATACCTATATTTATTTTTCTATTTTTCAGATTAATTTTGCAGCTCAGATAGCAAGGCCAACTTGGATCTTTAACCACAATTCGTTAACAGCAGTATCCGAACCTTTTTGGAGTGAACCTCTCCAACTAGTAAGCTGTGCAACCTCAACCATTCTCTGTTTCACCATTTATTAGGTGACCAGAGGGGCTATTTTAGACCATTGTAAAGGTCTAAAAATGAGAGTTTATGTATTTTTAGATAGTTTTTGAAATGATAATCACACAATTAACAAAATAATGAAAACTGTAAGTTTTACCAATTAGTCAACCATCTGAGGCAGGTGAGGGGACCTCCAGATGCTCTCACGGCACTCTGCCCACTCTGGCCGCTCCTCCTACACCAAGTTGGAATGGTCTGTCCATCTGTCTCTCCTCCTAGGAAGTGATCCCAACGTTTCCTGGTCATACACCCTAGCAGTAAATATTTGAGTATACCCACCTATGTGTATATTTGTTAATTTATAAATTATATTCATATCTTGTCTCCCACAAAAACAGAAAAAAAGGGATGATGTGTGTGGGTCTAACTACCCATGTATCTGTCTACTTGTCAATCATATTTTCTTCCTGCCCCCCATGGATCATCTCCCCTTCCATGGCCTCCAACATGCACACCCCACTTTGGAGACCATTGTCCCAAGCGATGTGTTCGTCATCCTTCATTTATTCATTTTTCTCCATCTCCAGTAGCACTGCCCTGGGTCAGGTACTGTGCTAGGTCTAGGGGTACTGGGGGAACAAGATGGACAAGGATCATGTTTACCATGGCGCTTACAATCCACTGGGTGAAACGATGTCAGATAATATCACATGGTGAAAATGGCAAAAAAGAAAATAAAACAAGGGGTGACGTGACAGAAAGTGATGGAGAGTGACCGTAGGGGTAAGAGGGAAGTCACACTGGGCCAGCAGATGTCCTCAGTGACCTGCATGAGGAGGAGGTTGTCATGCAAAAGTCTAGTGGGAGAGTGAGTGTCTGGGCAGAGAGAAGGTCAAGTGCAAAGGTCCTGAGGCAGGAAGGAAGGCCAGTGAGGTTGGACTATAATACTGCTTAGGAGGAGAGGCTGGAGAGGTTGCAGAGGTTAGGAGCTCAGGCTGGGGAGTCCCTGCGGGAGAAGAATCCTGGCTCCACTGCTTACTAGCTGAATGACCTTGGGGATTAATGACACATGCTTCCCAGGATTATTAAAGGAGCTACGTAAAGGACTGAAAGAGGACATAATGAAACATCAACATCAGTTAGAAAAATGCCCAGCACACAGTTGGCATCAATAAATATTAACGGCAGCCCTTGGTGTCTGTTCATTTGTTTATCATTAGTCTCCTCCATGGCATAGAAGCTTGGGTGAGCAAGGCCTGGCCAGTTTTCTACCTTGCAAAACCGGAGTGGTTGGCACCATGCCCGGCCTATAGGAACAACTCAGTGAAAATTTGGTAAATGAATGGGTTTTAAAAATGGGTAGAGGCTACAGAAAATCAGAGTTTGGCTAAATATAAAAGACAGATTTTTTAAACCAGATTCTTTCTAATTATAAAAGTCATGTCATGTATATTCTGGGAGTCTTCAATATTTTAACAAAAATGGGGTCATAGTCTACACACCACTTAGTACATATTTTCTACATCATGTGTCTGTTATGAGAGGCAGGAGAGCATAGTCCACCACTGGCCACTCAAAAAATAGGTGTAAGGCCATCTCCTCAAACCTTTGTCTACACTGAACGCTAACCTTTTAGACAATCGTTGCCAACTTGTTAAGGGAAAGAACAGCATCTCATTGTTCTAATCTGCCTTTCTTTAATTACCAGGGATGTTGAACAGTTTTTCATTTGTCTTGCTCCTCTTGTGAATTGTCTGTTCATGTTTAAAAGGAAGCCCATTTTCATAATTAGATGCAGCAGAAGAGGTGGCCTCACAGTGAACTCCCTCTCCCTCGGAAGGGTCGCACAGGCACGGGCGGTGGCCCACCAGGGAATCGGCCATCTCTTCACCTTGTGGATAGCCAAGCTGGACGAGCTCTGAGGTCCTTTCTTCCCCTGGGGTTGTTTAACTTCCGTCCACACCAGCAAAGGCAGTAAGCTAACCCCGCAGAAAAGCAGCCCTGTACATAAATAGCTGTGTTCTGGGGACCCTCCGGTGTCAGGAGCCCCCCATGTTTTTGCAAGGTGGGTTTGATGCCTAAACATCTCTCAGGAGCCTCTCTGCATGAGGACACCCGAGTTATATCAAAAAGAAAAGTCAAATCGACACGGTGTGCCTCTAGCATGTCCTATGACATGCCACAGTGGGGAATTTCTTCAATCTCCCCCTTGAAAAGATGAAAATGTTCCAGGGCCACAGACCAAATCCTGTTACAACAAATACCATCACAGTTAAAGCCAGTGCAGCACACAGGCTCCCAAGGTGTGGCTGGTGGCCTGTTTACCTCAAGCCATATTTGTATAACTTTCCTTCTTGCTTTGCATTTGACTTTGGTACAATAATTTGACACATAACACCCCCCATCCCCCCTTCCCCCACAAGTGTTTACATAGAAATGTTCTCCTGAGCTGGTCAAAACCCTGCTAGGACTTGGAGAATTCCACTGTGTTTGCAGTAAGCAGATACCTGGACCCAGATTTGCTAGTTGCCTGCTCCTGGAGAATAAACTGTTCTTGGATTAGAAATGGGTCTGAATGTATCTGACTCCCTCCTTTCACAAAAATTTTGCAGTGTTTTCAGAAAACCTTCTACATTTTCACTACGGGGATTTTTCTCTCCAAAATCTCCACCGTTTCCATCATTGCAGCTGGAGTCCCCTGCTGGGCTCAGCTCCCACAGGAATAATGCCAGTTCGAAACGGACGCTCACATCTCTTAAATTACTCTGCCAAGGAAGGAGTCACGCGTGGGGTAAGGATCCTGGCTAATTTTCCGGGGGGCGCACTGAAGCTCACAGACCTGAAAGCAGCAGAGAGGTCAAGTTGGCAGCCAAAATAAAGCAAAAAGAAGAACATCTTCCAGGAGGGAGGTGGAATCAGACCGAGGCAAAGTCAGGACCAGGTTCTTGGCAACATGAGTAAAACCTCAAACTCCGAGGGGGAGAGGCCTTCTTGCCAGCCCCTTGGCACACTCCAGACAAGGCACTGAGGTGGAAGGACCTGTGTGCTGTGCGGAGCCTGGAGCCCTGCCTGTGTCCCTCAGTATGGGCAGAATGGTCAAGGACCTCAGAGAAAACTCATATGCCATCCTCAATCTGGGGACCATGTTACAGCCGAACATACACAGTCACTTTGTAGCTCTCCTGAGCAGTCCACTCCAATCCCTCCAAAAGAACTCATGGAGGCCTGTGAGCCTACTGCACTGGCCCAAGCACTGGGGCTATAAAAAGGAAATGCAAGACCTAGTCACTCGACTCTAAGGGCTTATGGTTTAACCAAGGAGATGTTACTCACCATGGTAGCTGGCAATACAGTAAATCAAAAAGATTCCAGCAGTGAGTTCCACTAGAGGCCCAAGAGGGCAGCTGGCATACTCAGGACAAGGCACGCTGATCTTTATGAAAAAAATGGGTGAATTTAACCATGAATGGTGGGGGAAATTTAGGCTGGTGGCTAAGATGTGGGCTGGCCTCTGGGGACGAAGGAAAACAGAGAGCAGCAAGAGAAAGGCTCCGAGTCCGGCACATGCTGCCTGCATTCCTGGCCCGGGAGGAGGACTTGTGTAAGGGAGGCAGAGACGAGAACATTGATAGGGAGGACGGAGGCAGATTTCGGAGAGGTCTGAATCCCACATAGAGAAGCTTGGGCTTTTTCCAGTAAGCAGCAGGGAGCAGTTGGAGACTTGTGAACAGCAGATTAACATAATTAAAGGAAAATCTTAAAGACTTTAGCTTTTTGTGGGAATGCAGACTAGATTGGAGGTGATGAGAACATCAGAAAGCTTTTATAACAGCCCAGGCTGGCAGTGATAGGGGCTGGACCGAGACGTTGGCAATAGGAGAGAAAGAAAGATCAGGAAGACATCACAAAGCAAATATCTCAAGGGCCTGGAAATGAATTTGGTAAGAGGGATTAAGATGGGTCAGAGGTAATTCTGAATCTTGAGACTTGGTGGCCTCGAGGTGGCGGTGGCATCGTCAGATGTAAAGACACAGGTCAGAGTGAAGAGGTAAGAAGTGAGGAGCCTGGACTTGGATGGTTACAGCAGTTTTATAAGAACTTAAAAAGGCCAAAATACCCAAAGGGCAGAAGCAGGAGGCCACAGACTGATGCCTCCTCATTTTCATTCAAAGGAGAATTAACAACTTTGCTAAAGTTTTCCCCAACATCAGTGAATTGGCTGTCTGTCCAAACGAATAGCGGTTAGTGCCAGCTCTGTACTCCCCTCTGCCTCTCTTGCTTTTGGGGCTCCCCTGATGGTTCCTCAGACCACAGGTTAAGAGCAGCCATGAGAACAGGGATGAAAACACTCGGTAATCCAGAATTCTAATCCTTTCTTCTGCTGAAATACTGTAGAATTTAATTATTTTCACACTTACACACATGCTGCCACGTGTAAGTTCAATGTGTAAGTACTGAGTCACTGCTTTCTTTCCCTTCTCTCTTTCCCTCTCCTTTCCTATCTCCTCCTCCTCATCCTCCTCCTCTTCCATCCCCCCACATCACTGCTAACATTCTGGCGGCATTATCTTTCCCCATCCCACTTCTGCACAGCTCTCAACATTTCCCATCCCCCTATGCTTGCCTCCTGTGTCTTTAGAAAGCCTGGGAGTCTAGGAGACGGGCTGCAGATGCAACAGGACAGAGGACCGCAGGCTGCAAAGAAGACAGGCAGCTTGCCATGAAAAGAGCATCGACGGGTAGGTTGGAAACCTAGGTTTTAGGAGTCAGGCAAGGGAATCAGGTAAAGATCCTTGGAGAGGGTCTCATCACTCCCCTGCTTTGCTGATGTAGAGACTGGTTTTCTCACTCCACAGATACAGATGGAAGATAAGCAGCTCCGTTTCCTCTCAGCAACCCCAAGTGCAGTGCTCACAGCTGCAGTTACTCTGAATGACAGTGGGAGGTTTGTAAACAATGAATGCAAAAAAAACCAAACCAGTGCTCAAGGTAAAATGGATGTGAACAGTCTGAAATGCACACCTCCTCCAGTTCCTAGAAGATAAAGATGAGTCAAACAGAAGTTGAATTTCACAGGCGTCCCGCCTCCGCTGTCACACACATTCCCAGACGCAGAAATCATCTGTGCACATGTCACCAGCAGCCACAGCTACCAGCTCCTGCCGCCTCGGAGGTTAAGCTGGAGGGTCAGCTCTGGTTCTGCTGGGGAGCTGAAAGGAAACTGGGCAAGGCGGGCATGATCCCAGTGACCTGTGGGTAGGTGAGCGTAGTGAGAAAGCAGAGAAAGGCGGTAAGAGGAGGGCAGGAATTAGCATGGCTGGGAAGAGGGGAGCCAAGGATCATCCAATTGGTACAGCCTAGAATCTGCAGTGATTTCTGGTTTCCTAGACAACCCTGCCTAAACTAGGCAGAAGTCTGACTTCCATTTCAAAAACAATACAGGACTGGAGGAAAAAAATAAAACTCAAAAAGCTTTGTGAAAATAAAAAACAATACAGGCTCTGGGAATGGGACAAAAGAAGACAGTCAAGGGGAGGTGATGCCATGTGCCATTTCAGGGAATGGGGACAAGCAGGGAAACAAAAGTCTTCCCAAACAGAAACTGAAATCCCACTAGACTCTGTGCTTCCAGTAATACTGCATTTGTAGCCAAGAGAAGGATTCTAATTCTGGTTCTCTGAAGGAGGTGTGGGTTGCACAGGTGTGTGTTTGTCAGAACTGATCTACTGGTACACTTAAGATCTGGGCATTTCACCATATGTAAATTAGATTCCAGTAATTGGCTCTCCCAATTAATTGGTCGTGTGACCTCAGGTAAGTTATTTAACTTTTTGTAGCCTACTTGTTACAGATAAGAAAATGAAGATCCAGAAAGCTAGTGTGACTTCTCGCCATTTCTAGGCTCCCAAAAGAACAGCTTCAGGCTGATGCTCTCACATGGAGATGCTCCTGCCTGCTCCACAGGTAGGTTTCTTACGGGTGACATTCAGATGGAGGGGCTGGAGCCACCATAAGCAGGTGTGAAACATGTGCAGGTGAACTACCTGCTTCTCATCTCAGAGGGGCTTTGAGCCACGAGGAGAGCCTGCAGAAATGCGGAATGAAGCGATTGCTTCTGCCGGGATGAAAAGGAACTCACAGAAGATGTCTTGACAGCAGCCACCCAGCATGACAGCCGAGGGGTAGCTGGGCCACAGAAAGACTCCGGAGAAGAAAGACTATCAAAGGAGCATCAGGTCCAGATTGCAAATTGACTTAGCAGCTAACACAGGCACAAAGACAGAGCAACTCACTCTAATCCAAAGGGCTTATGCATCAGAGCTGGCTGCCTCCGACTCCTGCCCTTCCCGGACCGTTCGCCAGTATCTCAATAAGCAGATTCCCTTCGCAGGGCCACTCCTTCTGGGCTCCCAGAGAAGTCTCGCAGAGATTACGGAAGCACTGTGCTTCCTGCCAGTTTTTGAGCTGGGGCAGTTAAATGGCAAAAGGGAAGGGACTTGTCATAAAGTGCACAAACCATCCCATTATTGGACTTGACCCCATTAGGGGCTCACTTAAGCATCTTTTCAATGTAAATCCGGGGATCATTTTTTAATCTACTCTCTCCTTGGTATCCAGGGAAATTAAGGCCCTTGCTCAGATCCTTGAAGCCGTATTTTAGTCAGAGCTGTAACAGCACTTGGGGTTAAACAAAGATGAGGGGCAGTAAGGAATCATAACCACAGGAACAACGAGGAGGTCTGGCCCTATCGAGAGGTGTGACCAATGATCGAGTCCTGCCTTGCAGCCTCCTGTCAAATGCCCTTTGCCATCTCTGGCAGAGGCGGTCGGGGAAGCTGGGGCTGGATGCCCAGATCCTGAGGTCTCACAGAAGCACAGCCACCCCCATTATCCAGCCCCTGCCCTCAGAAGATGCTCTGTGGAGTTGCTACATCCCAGACTGCAGGGGCGATGAGAGACCGGCGGTGCTCTCTGGTCTTGGCGTTACCTCGTCTCCTCCAATTGTCTTTAACGAAGGGCAGCTCGGGGCACTGGGCCCCTTGTTAGAAGCGCTTTGGGGAAACTGGATATATTCTGCAGAGATGAGAATTATTCTAAAACAAAGTAAGAAATGACTATGAAACTCAAGTTTTGAATTCAGTCTGTGAATTACAAGGTAGGCGTAGAATTGGGTTTAATTAATTGGCAGGACCTTACACTTGCTATGTTTAATTCAAGAAAAAGTGTTGAGTTAAAATTTACAGCTACAGCAAGAAGGATGAGGGCAAGCAACAGCTTTAACTAGGGGCTAAGACCAAGGTTAATGCCATTTGTTCATTCCATGTAGCTTCAGGATTTAGCAAAAAAATAACAACGAAAAACCCCACACATATCATGGAGCTTTGAGCTCACAAACAGGCCCAAAAGAGTTGACAAGTAAACCAACAAGGCTTTTATGGTGGAAGAGAGCTTCGAGCATCAAAATCCGAGCCCCTTCCCACTTTCTCTCCCCGCTACTGTGACTGTGGCTGGCAAATCAGCCCTGCTGTCCCTCAGCGAGACAGAGAGATGGGTCGCTGTCCAGATGGGCCCAACTCCTCCACGCCAGGCAGATCCAAACCTGACTCTCTAGGAATCTTCAGCACCATTTACAGTGGCAGTCGTCAGAGTCGGAGGTGCTGATGTCCTCAGCTGAGAGAGTGGGGGTGGACACATCCACAGGGAGGAGGCCAGGCCCCAGCCCCTCTCCACAGGCCACTGCTCCTCAGAGGCTGGTCCTTCACCCCAGTCCCAGAGACAGGGTATTTGTGGTGGAAACCATAGCTGCCACTGGACCAGCAACCCTTCAGAGCCAAAGACCCTCCCTTCTTCAGCCAGAGTTGGAAGGCAAAGGGGTGGGGCTGACCTGCAGCTCAGGGTCAGTGCCAGGCCAGGCTGCTGCCTGCCCCAACTCCTGGGCCTCTCTATGGAGAGCAACCTGCTTTCTAGGGCAGACTACTTGCCAAGGATGACAGTGGACTTGGCTACTCCCTGCAGTATTCACTGGGTCTGGACTCAGAACCAGCATGGCTTGCCTGGAGCAGAAGGTCAGGTAGGTTCAAACAGGTATCCCCTGTCCCTTACCACTTCCTGTCCTTTCTCTTCCTGGCTACCTTTCCTTCTCCAAATTGGCCTTCTCTTGGCTGAGTTTCTCTCTGACCTTGGTTGACTGACCACTGGTGTGCTAGGTGTTCCCCTAATGAAACACTAAGGAGCACAAGGCTGGTCTCTTCCCCCAGCAATTACCCTGGTACAGGCCACAGGATCCAGAGCACAGGGAGTTCCTGGCATGCCACATGTCATTTGCAGATCACTGAAAAAGCTGGACAAGACTCTAATGTCCCAGCTCACCACATATGTCCTGACTTAAACCTTGACTGTGTCTCAAGGGCACTTGATGTCAGGATACCCATGACAGCAAGAGGAGCTTCTGAGTATTTCAGGCACCACAGGCAAGACCGTCTTCTTTAAAGTTTACAAAATATATTTTGCTGTCACCTTCCAGCATCCTTACCATGACCATGATAGAGACCCAGGGCTGGTCTTCCCAATTATCATTCATTCTTTCAGTGGTTCTTGGGCACTTGCCCTCTTAGAGAGGGGACGCTCCAGCAGGGACAGAGCTGCTCTGCAGTGGGCATTATGGCTCTGGGCCAGCCTGTGAGATTCAAAGTCCAAGCCCAGTCTTCCAGGAATGGCATGAGGTGGGGTGTGTAGGGCTTCCTTGTCCTGGCCCTACATTCTTTCTCCCAAACCATCATCTGCCTACCCCAGGGGCCAGCAAGCTTTTTCTGTAAAGGGCCACAGAGTCAATACTTTAGGCTTGGCAGGGTTACAGACCATCCCTGTTGCATATGCTTCTTTGATTACTTTTAAAACCCTTTAAAAATATGAGAACCATTCTTAGCTTGAGGGGATATATAAAAACAGGTGGTAGGTGAATTTGGCTTGCGGGCAGGCTACAGTTTGCAGATCCCAGCCTGCAGGAAGGAACTGCAATGTCTTGTGTTGGTCCCCACCAAGCAGCCCATCTCCACCTTCCCTCCCTGGCCTGACCCCTCCACACCCTCCCACATGCCCAAGGACTCCCCGACACCACTCCAGCTGCACTGGGCACCTGTGCTGGCCCCAGGCTGGCCTCCCAGCTGCGTGCATTTCATTGAGAAAACATGTTGTGCAGATCATAAGTTATTCTGTCTCCCTCATGCATAACCATGAGAAGTACAAGGCCCCACTGGCCCCACCCTGCACCATGAGTTCTTACCTGCCCAAAGTCATGCAACCCTGTCCTCCCATCTCCCTGCTATGGGGTGCCAACTGGTGATGGCTCAACTGGGCTCTTACTCCTATACCTCCTGTGTAGGTTCAAGGCAGGCAGACCAAGGGTATGGCAAATCTTACCAGTCCTATTTGAAAGTAGAGCCAGGATCTAATCACTTCCCATCCCTCCATTGCTGTTACCCAGACCATGTCTATTCTCCCCTGGACCATGGCCACAGCCTCCCATCTGGACTCTCCACTTCCCAAAAGCCCCCAGACACTTCCCATCTCACTCAGAATAGAAGCCAATGTCTCTGAGCAATGAAAACAACCCCTCAACGTCCCTGAGCTTCTTCAATTGGCCTTAAATGAACAATTAAAAAAGCAAAATTGACAGCTAATTCATAACTACTGTGCACAATAATTGCTCAATAAATAGTCATTTTCCTCCTTTTGAAAGTGAGGAAGCAAAAGTTGAGAATGCCGAATGCTTTTCCTGAGGTCTGAGAGCTTGCTCTGTAGCAAAGGTGGGATTCGAACCAATGGTTTCTGTTGGTGTATTTTTTTCCCTAGCATCCAGACTCCCTCCTGTTCATGTTCCATACCCTACACCCTGCTTATTGTCAGTTGAATAAACACAAGTGACGGCTCTCCCATCAACCTGCTTGTCGAGGACTTTGCTTAGTCCATGAGTCTATGATGGACTAATGCTCATTATTAAAGACAATACTCATAAGGGGGTCACCCCACCACATGGACAAATCTGAGTATAACCAGTGAGGGATCAAAAAGCTAAGAGAATTTACCTGCCCTAGTTGCTAATTGTCCCTAAGAGATACAAACTGAAGGAACTGCCTTCCTTCACCAAGAAA
Source organism: Cheirogaleus medius (assembly GCA_008086735.1). Lineage (NCBI taxonomy): Eukaryota > Metazoa > Chordata > Mammalia > Primates > Cheirogaleidae > Cheirogaleus > Cheirogaleus medius. The sequence continues at coordinate 27,949,498 of VBSM01000529.1, forward strand.
AGAACAGAGACCACGCTCAGTCTGAGTGAGCACACACAATGGAGGCCCAAGACCAGCACCCACTAAGGGTACGGCAGAGCCCGAGGAAGCCACACCTGAGATCTGACGCCAAGGACACAGCAAAAACCAATGAAGTTCAAGTGGGACGCCAAAGTACAAAATCCACATTCAACCAAATGTTTCTATATATGATGGGTTGTTCTTTCCATACACGAGCATTTTTCTTTAAGGAGTACATGGTATTCCATAACCCTACCTATAAAGCAAATTTTTGAAAAAGACAAAACCAAAAATAAAAAGGACATAAGGGAACTCTTGCAGGTGATGGATATGTTTATTACCTTGACTGTGGTATGGTACCACGGGTGTCTGCATATGTCCAACTCATTAAATTGTACACATTAAATATGTACAGGTTTTTATATATCAATTATACCTCAATAAAGTTGAAAAAATAAGGTAAATTTTTGGATGAGAAGCTTCTCCCATTAGCTTTCACCATGAAGTTGAAAATGTGTTCCTCATGGAGAAAAAAAAATTGGTCCCAGACATTATGAAAATGTAAATTATTAAAGAACAAACATTTTAAGTAACACATTTAGAGGACAAACAACGAAGACACAGCCTAAATCAGGGGTGGGTGGGGAACTTTTTCATGTTGGAAGGCCACATTAATTTAGCTGTAAATAAGGCCACATTAATTTAGCTGTAATAAGGCCACATTCAAGAAACTTCAATTAGTTATACTTAAAAATATACATTATTTTGTAAAAATCCAACTACTATGTACTTAATAATTTCAAAAAATGGAAAACTATTTGTTTTAAAGTTAACTAACCTTTTAATGACTTTGTTGTGTCTGCTTTTTGTTGGAAAGCATTTGAATGTTTGGTTGCAGCATGGAGGTCCAGTTTCAGCTGATCCTCCAGATGGATATCAGTCATTTGTGACCTTACTAGTGTCTTGATTTGGGTTAAGGGGAGAATGTAGATTTGCAGCAATAAGTGGTTTAAAGCAAGAAAATATATTTTGGGCATGTTGCTGAAGGTGTAGGTATTCTACTGCATTTTTTCATATTTCAATTGGATCTTTTTCTTAGCATCAAACAATGACTTTAAAATGTCATCTACCGAAAGCTTAATCAATTCCATCTGTAGTTCTTTAGATCCTTGGTGATATCAACTAGGTGAGGGTGAAATGCTAATTTGAGTGTGATGTCATGATTGTCAAAGTCAGTGAACCTTTCATTGTATTCTCCAATTAACAGGTCTGTAACAGCTGCATATTCTTTAAATGATTCACATATATCATCCTGCTCATCAATGACATTTGCTAACAAGGGAAAGTGTTCATCCAAAATTTCCTTTTGAAGAAGAAATGTTTTGAAAAAAGATAGCTTTTTTTTTCAAAAAGCTTGGATTTTTTTTGCCATATATATATATAGACTTAGTTTTACCTTGCAAAGAAATATTCAAGTTGTTTTTATTTGACATGATATCACACAGAAATGCTGTATTCCTATAGAAGCCTTCTTTCAATAATTCATATTGCTGATTCTGTTCTTCATAAAACTTAACTATCTGTTCTCGCAGAGATAAAATTTTAGCTAACACCTGTACCTGTGACAGCCAATGCACTTTAGAATGATAGGCAAATCCACACTGAATACCTCATTGTTCAATTCTTGCATGTTATGAAACTGACCATGCCATGTTGCATTTGCACAAATATAGTTAATACTTATAACTTGTTGCAAAGTGTCACTTAAAATAGTAGCTTTAGCCAGGTTTTGCTGATGCAAGACACAATGAAAAGAATTCAGAGCATCTGGATCTATTAATACATATTTTACCTGTGCAATAAATCCTTCTGTGTTTTCCTGTCATGGAAGGTACACCATCTGTACATACACTCACTAAATTTACCAAATTCAGTCCAACTTCACATTTATGTTGAAAGTTGTTGAAGATACCTATTCCCTGTGTTCTGTTTGCAAAGTGCCCAAAGAGAGTAACTCTTTGTAGTAAAGAAAATCTTCAGTTATGACCCGAATGAAGTATAAAACCTTTGCTGAGTCAGTAGTATCGACTGATTCATCCAAAGCAATTGAATAATATATATTTTCCTTTTGAAGTATTGCACAAAGTTGTTTTGTTAAGTTGAAGGCTAATTCATGCTGCTGATCAGTTATGGTTCTCCTTGAAAGAGATGCTGATTTTACTTTAAAACAGGGTTTAAGCATCCTACGGTTTCAACAATGCATTCTTTCACAATTTCTACATCACTGAATGGCTTTCCTTTTTTCCTGAGTATATAAGCTACTTTATACATTGCTTCAGTGGCATTATTTCCAGGTGTTATTGCTACTTGAAAGAACTGTCTTTGCTTTTGCTTTCATCTTTTAATTCTGCTGTACAACATTTAGCACCTCTCCCTCTAATTTAAAATATTTGTGGTCCTTAAGAGTGTTATAATCCTGATGAGCATTGAATTTCTTTAATGTTGATATTGCAGCATCACAAAGCAAGCAAATCATCTTATCCTTAGCAGAAACAAGATAATATTACAATTTCCAGTCCTCATTAAAAATCTGTTTTCTTCCTTCAGTGTTCTCTTGGTCTCCTTTGACATGATGGGCTGTTAAGCAGACAGAATGAAAAATACTGTCGAGCTCTGCAACTATTCACAAATTCCGCTTCAAACAGAAACACAGTGCATCGTTGTCAAAAGCTGATAACAGACTGGTGTACTCGACCCCCATAAACTCTCACCAACCAGCTTTGTGCAGCAGTGGCGCCAGTCAGGCAGGGGAAGTCAGAACTAAATCATGAGTGTAGCAGCCATTAATTTAGCCCTTATGTCTTACTAATGATCTAATTGTGCTGGATAATCTGGGAGGATTATTTCATTGAAACTTACTTTATTCTTTGGTATTTTAAATACATTCATTTTAAAAATGAAATAAAAAAATCAAAGGTGAACAAAAATGTATTCATAAAAGGATTGGTTCTGTAAAATTTGGATTCAGTCAAAAGGCTGTACTTAAGGACCTAGAAGGCCACATGTGGCCTTAAGGCTGCAGGTTCCCCACCTCTGGCCTACACAATGTCTAAACAGATTTGAAATGAAGCAGACGTGAGTGTGCTTGACTGTAGGAGGAGAAGACGTTGATCAAGTGTGAGTCCTGGGATAAGGACCTGAGATTGTTGACGTCCCAAATTTAGCATCTCTGCAACTCCAAGGAGAGAGAGTACTGCAGTCATGACAATCCCTTCAGATGGGTAAGGTGCCATCACCTTTAGAGGTAAAGCAGTGAGCCTGGGAAGCTGTAGTAGGTAACCCATCCATCCACCTGCATTTGAGTTGCTTAATTTCCTCTTCATCCCATCATCCTCACCTGGATGGCCTCTGCTCATGCCTCAGACCTTAGCTAAATATCACTTCTTCAAAGAAGCATCCCTACACTAGGTTGGGTGACTCATTCATCATTTCATTAGCTCATTCATTCATTAAGTGATTACTGAGCTTCTATGGATTAGATTCTCCTCATTATTCTCTGTTTTCAACTTATAATTAAATAATGACATGCACAATACTCTGATTTATTGTCCATCCTCCTCCCTAGATTGTCAGTTCCAAAAGGACAGAGATCATATCTGATTTGTCATTTCATCTTCAGCACCTGACATAGTGCATTTTGTCAATATTTGTTGAATGAATGATCCACAACATTCAAAAGCTCCATTCATATTCCAAAATTCCAAAATGTATCCTGCTGTCTACCTTACACAGCAATGATTGATGTCACAGTCAATAGGACTTTTAAATTTAATAAAAGAAATTTACTAATTTATTAATAAAGGAAAATAATAAGATGTAAGGCAACGGGCAGAAAGTTACTCCCCCTGAATGTAGCTCACGGTACAGACTAGAGGACAAAGCCTATAGGTGTTATCTTGGGGCCAGCAGAGGCAGGAAAAGGTAGTGGTTAAGGGGAGGGTAGATAGAGCCAGACTGCCTGGGTTGGGGTCTTGACTCTATCACTGACCAGCTGTGTGACTCTGAGCACACTACTTAGCCTCTCTGTCCTCCAGTTTCTAAATCTGTAAATTGGAAATAATAAGATTATCAACTTTAGAAGGTTTCATTAATAATTAAATGGGTCAGTACACATGAACTGCATAGAACAGTGCCTGGTATATGCTAAGAATTCACTAAATGGTTAGTTGTTTTTGTTTTCTGAAAGAATGAGAATAAGATGGGTTAAAACCAAGGAACTAATATACTTTCATTAAGTCCACAAACCACTCAGACAAAATCTCCAAGATTTCCTATTAGGACATCAAGTGACTCAAAGGGAAGTGGATGGATGGGTTACCTACTGCAACCTCCCAGACTCACTGATTTACCTATAAAGGTGATCATGCCTTACCCCTCTGAAATCAAGGGCCAGGTCAAATGACCCCTCAAAGTTTCTCCATGCCTATAGTCAAGGACTTGATTTAATACATACCACAGTGCCCAGCACAATGAAAAGCATGCATTTAAAGCTTAGAAAAGTCATTAATTTACAATGAACACTATTTAAAGCTGGAAAAACTGTGCACATTCTAAAGTATATACATCTTGTCATCCAATATAAGTACTAATCACTGGAAGAATAAAATGTGGTAGTGAAGAGGAGCTGCTTAATGAAATTGACATGACTTGTACACAATTATCTCTGAGATCTTTAAACATCAAGTGAACAGTGGAAAAGTGGGTGCAGAATTCTGATAATGAATCAGATGATGAACATATTTCACAGAGGCTGGGGGCAGGCTGATCTGCTGAAATAGCCAGATACTGGGACACTATCACTATCTACGTAAGAGGCTGTCTGGAAATCTGTGTATTATTTGACAACTAAATCAGGATAAATAACAATCTTGTCAACAATGTCACAGAACAGCCTTCAGTGGGTTAACAGGAGCTTATTGACAAAGGCAAGAAGGGGGCTACATCAAGAAACTCAAAATCTTTAGCTGCTAACAGTGCAAACCCTTGGCCAAATTGAAAAGCCCAAGATCACCAGTAAAAAAAATCTCTTCATACTGAGTAAATTTTAAAAGAAACCTTTTATTTTATATTTGTTAGTGTTTTTATAAAATTAAACTTTATGGAGGCATTATCTATATACAGTAGAACGCACACACTTGGAGTCAACAGTGGGATGCTTTTGACAATGTATACACCCAGTTAACCACTCCCCCAGTCAAGATATAGAAACTCCGATAATGCCAGAAAGTTCCCTCGCACTCCTTCCCAGTGAGGCCTCGCTCTTACCTCCCTTTACCCAGCCGAGGGCAACCACTGTTTTCATTTCCCCTTCATAGATTAGTTTTGCCTATTCTAGGATTTCATATAAATAGGATTACTCAATATATACTCTTTTATATCTGGCTTCTTTCTGTGTAATACTTTGAAAATCCATGCATGTTGTTGCACATGTCGGCAGTCTGTTCCTTTTCGGTACTGAGTAGTATTGCATTATCTAGGTGCACTGCAAGTGGCTTCTCTATTTCCCAGCTGATGGGCATTTGGGCTGCTTCTAGTTTAGGGCTATTATGAATGTCTATGTACAAGCCTTTTGTCAACATATGTGTTCGTTTCTCTTAGGTAAATATCTAGGAGTGAAATTGCTGGGTCACATGTCATGTATGTTTAACTTTATAAGAAAATGCCAGGTTTATCCTGGGTAATAGAAATCATTAATTGATTCACTCTTAAAGTACTTACTAGATTTTAAAAATAAAAGAGGAAACCAGAGTAGGGAAGGAAATGAAGTGCATCCGAAGCCACGTTGGAGCTCCTTTGCTGAAGAAGCTGGGAGGCAGGTCCCTGAGTAGGGTCCTTTCGGGACAGCTCTAGCCAGACACTTGCCCTGTGGCCCACTTCACCCACAGCAAACGGCCACCTTTGCCCCACCTTCAGTGGCTGTGCAGCCCCCTTCAGGGTTCCTCTCCTGGCTCTGCCTTCAGGGGCATTCCTGACTGGCCTGTCCCCAGCAGACTTTTCTAGGAGAGTCAGGACTTGGAGGGACCATTGGACCCAGGGGACATGCACCCAGCTCACCCAGGAACCAATAACCTAACACCTCCCTCTAGAATGTGGGGGATCCTACACACATACACTGTCCTCGGCTGTGGGCCTCAGCTGAGGCCACTAAAAGTATCATTTAATGTCATGTCACATAAATATTCTCAAAACTACAAAAAAAACTCTATGTTTACAAAATGAACACCTACCCACATTATTTCAGAAATCATCATTCCTTTATACAAGATAACTTCCCAAGACACTGAGTTGAAATTAGATAAATTTAGATTTTCTGCACTCTCTCTGTCTTATGTTTTTCACATGGGCTCAACGATTCTGAGAGATAATGGACCCTCCATAACTCTCTTCTAGAACCCCACCACCACCTTCAGAAAGGGAGAAGGGAGGAGAAGAGGACACAGAGAAGGAGAGGGATTAGAGCTCCTCAAAGGCAGGAAATCTCAGAGCTTTGAAGTAAATTTATGAGTCAGTGTGCAAGAGAGGGAGGAAAGAGATCAAACTGTGGAGTCCAGGGGAAATGAGAAACCCTCAGATGGTGAAGATGCTTCTCAGAGCTACTGGCCCAGGCAACCTTGGACTCCCCTCATTCTGGGGTCAGGAACCAGCTGTGGGGCCTCCTTTCCTCCCTCCTTCTCCTTCTCCTGCACCCACCCCCAACTCCATCCAGAAAACACTGTCAGGAGGTGACCAGGAAGGCAGGGGCCCCAGCGATAGCCGGCGAGGCCAGCGCAGCCATCGGCCACCCGCCTGGGCTCACAATGACTCCTGCGGACAGCAGACTTTCCTTGGCTTCATTGAAACCCTTCTTTTCTGCCTTAGAAAGCGATCAGAAATACAGTTCATATACCTCAAAGTTCCTTATCACTGAAATGACAGAAGTACAGAAATACAGTTCATATACCTCAAAGTTCCTTATCACTGAAATGAACAGATCACAGAAGTGCCTATTTGCATTTTTTATTCTTATTCACTGGGTTTTTAAAGGAAGCCAAGAGAGGGAAGAGGGAACACATTTACTTGCTGGGATTTCACTTGGGATATTCATGCTTTGCTCATCTGGAAGGCAAAACAAAGGCATGGAGATTGCCCACTGATTTCCTTTCATGCGGAGACTTCTGCCTGAGTTGGGCTTGGCTGGCTAGAACATAAACCTGTGCAGAGAAAAGTCTTTCTCTTCCTCAGCCTGGTGTATCTGTCACCCAGGGCTTCAGAGGCACGGTATTCTAGAAGATTCACAGCAGCACAGACCCGAGAGGTGGGCTTCACCAGCACAGCAGCTGTCAAATACTCTCCCACCCTTGCAGAAAGCCAAAGCCCAGCTCACCACCCACCCCAGCATCCGGGTGAAGACTGGATCCCATTAGAAAACAGCTGGAAGGGACGGTGGACATCACTGAGTCCCACGGCTGATTTTACAGATGAAAACACAGAGGCCCCAAGAGACTCAGTCAGCGGTCCCCAAGTACCAGTCCACAGGGACATGAACTCCTGACTCTGCCCCCAAGCCACCTTTACCTCCCGGTGTTTCCACCTCAGGGAAAGGGCTTGTGTCCACCCAGCTGCCTAAATACAAACCTGGGGTGGCCTGGGTGCCAGGCGCATCCTGTCTCCCACCAGATCTGCCTTCCACCTTTGCCCAGGGCTCACCTGGAAGGACCACTTCCATGGGCAACCTCGGGGTCCGGTCGGTGGTCAAGAGGGCGGCCTGGCAGATCACAGGGAGGGATGGAATGGGGCAAAGGGCAGCAAACTCATCCCGGATCCTGCCCCACGAAAGAGGAGGGCCAGAACACTGGCCTGGCTTGGGACTCCCCTGAAGGTCATCCTGCAGGGGTTCCAATGACCACCCTGTCCTCAGCCCTGCAGGCTCCACTGCTGTCAGCCCCCACCCTGTGGTTCCCCTCCACGCTGCCTCTGTAGATGATGCCTCCTGAACCGCCCTAATTTGAGAGGGCTGTTTCCTAGGGTAAGCATTGACCCCTCCTAGGAGTCACCTCCCCCTCCATCCTGCTCCTAACCGGACTCTCTGGTCTGAATGGCTGCAACAGCCTCCTGCCTGGCTCCTGGCTTCCCTCCCAGCCCCTCTTCCTTTTCTCTCCCAAGCAGCATGGAGAGTTATCCCATGAAATATCTGTGTGATAGATCCTGTCACACACTGGCTTAAAACCTCGCAGCGGTTCCCCCTTGCACCTCTAGTAAAATCAAAGCTCCTTTCTGACTTCCAAGAGCCACACTGAACAGTGCTGCTCTCTGCAGCCTCCTCTCAGGCCCTGACCTGCCGGACACTCCTGCAGCCTTGGGATTTCCTTTCCTTTCCTCGTGCCCCCAGGCTCTGCCCTGTCTCTGGGCCTCACACCTGCTGGCCCCTGTGCCTGGCATGGGCCCCACCCCAGCCACAGCTGTCCTGCCAGGAAGAGCAAAGAGCCTTTCCTTAGCAGTGCACACTCCCCTCACCCACCCCACTCTTTATTCTCTATCCCTGGACTGTGCTCATTTCTTTCCAAGCACTTAGCAAATTTATTATGAATTTTTTGTTTACTCTTTTTTTTTTT
>VBSM01000529.1:27958248-27984151 GCA_008086735.1 Cheirogaleus medius
GCTGGTTTCGAACTCCTGACCTTGAGTGATCCGCCCACCTCAGCCTCCCAGAGTACTAGGATTACAGGCATGAGCCACCGCGCCTGGTCTTTTGTTTATTTTTTAAATGACTGTCTCCCCAACTGGAATGCAAGTTCTGCATGGGTAGGAGCTGAGTCTATCTTGTTTTCCACCTGACACATGGCAGGCACTCAAGGCACATTTGCCAAATGAATAACTAGGTATATGCTCCAGTAAAGTGGAGACTCTCCTTTCTTGGGAAGGATTGCTTTATAATCTGAGGTTGTGTCCTTCCTACTTTGTTGGGTGGTGTGTTAAGATGGTCCTTTCCTTTATGAAATGATAGTAAGAGTAAATGGTATTCATCAAAAAATTTTAAATGACAATCTGTAATTCTCCAAAATGTTTTTGTAATTTTATGAGTCCATGATATCCCAGATCAAGCAGTGTTTCGAGGGTCACAGTGCAGGGCCCTGGAGAAGTGAAAAGATAGATGAAGACAGTGACAGAGGAGAGGTGGGTTCCACAGTCAGACCCCAGGGCCAGCTCTGCTGCTTGGTAGCTGTCAAAACTCTGAGCAGATTACTTAACCTCTCTGTGCCTCAAATTCTTCATCTGTAAAATAAAGATAATAATAGAAACTGCTTCAGAGACTTTTATAAGAATTAAGTAAATCAGTACTTGTAAAGTTCATAAAACAGTGTCTGACACCAAGATAATGCTTGACAAACATTAGTGCTATCATTATTATTTATTATTATTGTTGCTATTATTATTATTATTAAACCTATAGTCTGGTGCGGTGGCTCACACCTGTAATTCCAGCTACTCAGGAGGCTGAGATGGGAGGATCATTGAGGCCAGGAGTTTCAGACCATCCTGGGCAGCATAGTGAGACCCTGTCTCTAAAAAATAAAATAAAATAAAAATGAAAAAATAAACCCAGGTCTCCTAAATCCCCAGCTAGGACTCTTTTCTCTAAAATGTTATCTCACAACGTAATCTCTTTAAATGTTATCTGGCCACTCCTAAACATAAAGCCAAAATTCAGCACTTGGAAAACTATCGCACTCTAACTAACGGAATTTTCTGGATAGCTAAGTACTAAGCCTGATAAAATGTGTCCATGTGGGCTGGAAATGTCTCTAAAATATGTCTTTTCCTACTTCGTAATCAGTTTTGATGAGATAAGTGTCATGACAGAAATGATCTGCTGTGCAGCCCAGGAACACCAATGAGAAAACTCAGCAGGTTCTGCAGTCCTGGATTCAAAGCTCTGTCCTCCCCTGATTCCTAAACCCCCCTAAACTTCAGTGTCCTTATCTGAGAAGTTGGGAAGGTCACGCACACTGGGAGGTTATCGCAGTCCTAATGAGTCCAGTGAACACACACTGTTAGTTCCTAAAATTCTTCTTTTCTTTCTCTTTTGGCAATAATATTATACCTCCCCCAGGGGAACACTTTAATTTAGGTCTCCAGGCAGAATTCTCCCTTCCTCAGGCTCTGCCAACACCCCCCCCCCAACCTGTGGCCATAAGAGAGTGAGCACATCAAGGAACAGACCCCTAGCGATTCTGTGCAGAGGGGATCCTTCCTGGGAGGGTGGCCTGCCTGGCTGGGCACGTCCCCCCTCAGGCTGTTCCTAAGGCTTCTGCTGGGCCAGGAGGCGGGACAAGCCTTTGAAGCTGTGATATTTCTGAGTTTCAACTTGGACAAAAACCCCATTCTTCCTCATGAGCTTTCACACCCTGGTTCAAGCAATTTTAAATTAATTCTATTTCCCTTCAATAGAGGCTATTTGAAGATGCAAAAATCATATTTCTGAATGAATTCTAGCATTCTATTTGCAGACTCAATTCCATTGAATTTCATGCTCCATACCAAATGTACTTCCACATTCTTGGGCTCAGAACCATCTCCCCACCCCCCAACAATATCCCACACCTCCACACCCTCACACGTCAAATGTGAAAATTCTTGATCAGCTATGAAAGGCAAAAGTAACATTTATATGGGTTATAAAGGAACTCAGGAAATTTTATCCCAAAATATGACTCCTTAATATAAAGAATATTTTGAATTAAAGGTACTTCTAGACAAAAACACATTGGAAGGGGCTTTCCCTCTATCTGCATAAACAGGACTGACCAATCAAAAGATTAAAAAGAACAATGGACTTCCCTTCCTCTCCCTGTTATCTCAATATATTGCAGAATGCAATCAGACCTGGCCTTATTCATTTAAAACATGATACCTGTCTCTTAAGGTTAATTTATAAATTAATCTATTTCTCCCCATCCATTCATTCATCCTCCCTAACAACTGTTCATTGCCCCTAAACTGAATTACCTATACTTCCCATTTCCAAACCCCCAAAAGGCAAGTATAAATATATCTGGATTCCACTGGGATATTGAGTAATCACTCACTCTGTGATTCTCCCTGTACACGTGGTAAATAAACCTTTCTCTTATTAATCTGCCTTAACTGTGAGTTGATCTTTCAGTGAACATTTGGGGGAAAGGGCAAGTTTCCCTTCACCTCTACAGTTGGTTTAGGTTCATGTTAAAGGGGACCCATATTAAATAATATTAAGTAGATATTAATAAAGCTAAGAATAAAAGGAGGTGGGAAAATGAATTAGATTCTTTTTATCTTTCTAATGTTGTTCATTATCTAGAACCTGTATTTTCTGACTACAGAGTCAACAAAATTATGTGATTTCTAAAGTAGTCCTGGACTATACTTACAAAGAAAGAGCACTGCTATAGAGAAAAAAAGGAAACCATAAATTAAAGACAGGATGCAAAACTGAATTCAGAAATATTATTCTTGCATTTAAGATTGAAAGAAATATATATACATATATAATTTTACAACTTCCACAAAACTTAATTGAATTTGTAAAATACACCAGGGTATCTTAGCAAGTTTCTGTGGAACCATGCAACTAAGAGTGTTTATTAATTAATTGCACATCTAGTGATCCACAAATATGAATTAAGCACCATGAGTTGGCACTGAGGAGAATTTAGGTCTCTGCCCCCACGCAGAGAGCAATTTGCAAAACTTTGCTCTAAGACACATGAAACCATGGCCCTAGCTACCAATATTAAGGACATTCTATTCTGTAGGGGTTCATCTCCATTCTCTCCAAAAATATATCAGGGCCCTGCTGTGTTTCAATGCAACCAAACCCCTAAGGCTCAGAAAGAAATCATTTCACAAGAAAAAAAAGGGCGAGATTATATCTGAACAATCATTTCATTAGCATAAATCTGAATGTGTGATATTTGATCATTTAATCTTAGTTTACAACCACCTTTGCAAGTGATAAAATATAGACTGACGGTGGGGAGAGGGTAGGAAAAGAACCCTCCCCTCACCCCCCACCAGGATCTAAATTCAAAAAGCTCAGGTAGAAGCTGAACTGGCCTAACCAGAACATAAGCACGGAAGGCTCCTCCCTCCCTTCCTTCCTCCCTCCTTCCTTCCTCTCTCCCTCCCTCCTTTCTTTTTCCATCAGTGAGGCCAGGTGATAACAAGAATACCTCATACTCAGCTTGCTCCAAAGAACGGGAGGCAGTTTGTGAGAAGGCAAGTGACTTGCCCCTTCTGAGATTGGGAATGTCTCCATCAGTATTTGCTCCATTTTTAAGTTTTACTTCTCCGGTTGTCCTGGATTTGTGATCTATGCATAATACAGGTACCTAAGCACTTCTTGAGCCCCTCCTAGAAATCAGAGGTGAGTAAGGCTCAGCCCCTGCCTGTCCTCAAGTCTTCAAGGAGCGCGCAGTTTAGTGGCAGAGCGCACGCTGTGGGATTGATTTGGGTTGCAGTCCACTCACGCGGTCCCCTGCAGGTCTCCCTTTCAGCACAGTCATCAGCCACACGAAGGGCGCCCTCTCCTAACTGGACAGGATGTGCCGTTCGCCACAGCAATCCCAGGCATCCCTCCTCATCGTAGGGGCAAATGTCAAGCAAGACACTTTATCCTCGGTGGATCACAACACACAGACACCAACTTTCCAGGCGCTCCATGTCTTGGGGCTGTTTGGTTTCAAACTGCCTGTTCCTGAAAATACGACGAGTTTCTTAATTAAATTAAAGAAGTAAATTTGAACTAATTCTGCTTTAACATACTCTGGAGCACTTCACATCGTGCCTTCAATGTAGCAGGCGCACCCTGGTCCAGGGACACTGCCTCTAAGGCAAGCCTGCCTTCATTCCCGGACCTCCGGCGAGCAGCCCCCTGCTCTGTCTCCCCAGCCCACCTCCACCTGTTCCAACTCTGGTTCCCCCCACTTGGAAAAGTGCACCTGACTGATTGTATTGATATGCACTTCAGGCCAATGGTACCATACTGCGAAACCTCTGCTTCTGTTTCCTCTTCTATGTCTTGTACCTGAAGTACATCTAAGCTTTTTATTCATTTTTTAGAAAAATTAGAGAAGTTCACAGCCCAAGTAGTTACTGGGAGAAAAAAGTAAGGCTAACAACAATAGAAAACTTACACAGAGCCCTCACTATGTGCCCGGTACAGTTCTAAGTGCCTTCTGTATACTGACCATTAAACCTCACGACAGCTCTATGATGGAGGTATTATTATTATTACCCCCATTTTACAGATCATGAGAGTGAGGTCCAAAGAGGTTAATTAACTTGCCCAGGATCATCCAATTAATAAGTGGTAGAGCTGGGATTTCAACCTGGGTGGTCCAACTCAGGAGTGCCACTCCCCAGGACGAGAATGCAGTCAGCATGACAACAAAGGCATCTCTGCCCCGCTTCAATGCAGCACCAACTCTATAAACACACAGAGAGCATTCTAGATAAACGGTATGTGTGCGTACATATTTACTGAGTCCACATTCACTTGTCACCTTTAGGAAGAGCAGGGTTTGCTTAGGTGAGAAGGAAGAAAGGAGATTTCTGCCCTTGAGAGATTCTATTTTAATTTTCTTTAAAAAAAACAATGAACAGACCAAGCCTTGGATTTCAAGATCAGTTTTCAAGGTCTCCAGACATGAGGCAGTTGTCTGAAAAGGGAAACATGATGGAGGAGTCTGACCTCAGCATGGCCTCCTTGCTCTCCCCACACTGCATTTAGACCTCATTGCAAACAGGACAGCAGAGGAAACCTAGGTGGAGGAGCCCCAGTTTCCCCCACCTTGGATCAGATGTCAAAACCAATAGGATTTAGAAGGTTGGGAAAGCAGAAGATGCTGCATTCTCTGGTGCTGAGACAATAGCATTAATCTAAATTTCTTGATAACCAAACAAAGGCATAAAAAAGGGCAATTAACTATTTCTAGAAGTTGTAATGTAAAACTCCGGAACTTGCCCTGTTGTTCTAGCCTAGCTTCCTAGAAATACTGAATTGCAACATCCCACAGTGCAAATTCCTCCACCTTAAGGCCCCTCTGGAGGAAGGGTGTGCTGGCTGTGGCAAAGGCCTTGGCACGTAGGGGATGGTCGTTATGGTGGTGATGGTAGTGATGTCACTGGAGGAGATAAAGCAATGATGGCCATTGGAACAGTGAAGACCAGGAGTCTTTGTGCAACACCTAATGCAGGCCAGCGATGAACACTTTTGTGCTGAGTACTTTTCATGCATTATTGTATTTAATCTTCACAACTGTCACAGGTGGGTCTCAGCCCAGCACCCAGTTTGAAGATGAAGAGTGAGAAGAGAAAAACCAAGTCTCTGGGCCATGCGATGAACGTGGGCCAATATGACTTCACAATTTCACATTCTTGTCTGCTGCTCAACTATCTCTTCCTATAAGAAAACTTTATTATAGAAAGTTCTGGAAACAGTATATGCTGATAACTCAAATTTTCTGGTAAATACATATGTAATCAGTTCCAAATACTCATTTGAAAAACTTTCCAAAATGTTCATGGTCCCCTTTCCTGCCTTAGTAAATGTAGTATACTAAGTATAAATCCAGTTCTACTTTATTAATAGACACATCAGGGACTGTCTCCCAGCTATCTGCCATAACAATCACTTCTTATTGGAGAGTACATCAGATGTAGGTACAGGAATTGAGGGTGACTGCACACTAAGACCAGGGCACGCTCTGAGACTGGGGTATTATAAATTAAGATCTAAGAAAACTTGTTTTATGATTTGCCTTTTTCTTGTAAAACTTCAGTCGAAATTATCTGGGTTGGTAAGTAGCAGTTTCACTGTAGTAAACTGTACCAATGACAGCCCACAATGTGCTCACAGCATAAAAGAGTTGATGAGAACAGGAAAAGAAGCAAACAAAAACTTGAAAACATAACAAAACCCAGCATAAAAATTTAAATGATCAGCCCCCTAACCCTAAGGAAAGTCTGGTTTCTCATAAGCGGCAGTCAGTGTATTTTTATCTTGTGGCTTAATGTTTTTGCAGACACAGTAAATCATAAAAATCCAAGAAACCATATCTCACCCCCAAACCACACCAAGTATTTTAAGGAATGTGTCCCTTTTCTAAGAAACTGCTTGATTTTCAGGAAGTGGCAAAGTGACAGGTGTGTTCCCATGACCAGCCAAAGAAACCAAATAAACGTTCCACTGGGCAGACCTGTTTCTCTCAGATAAATAGCTACGTGCTTCATTAGGAGGGAAAAAAATCCCAAAAGACTATCCTTATGTTTGCCTGGAACTTTCTGTTTTTCGGTTTAAATCGAAAAGGAAGGTGGCAGCCTACAGCTCTGCAAACCCTACTCTGGGGCCAGGCCAATCCCAGCCCCAGCACAGGATGGGGGTTTCAAAGTCTCAGGTCTGGACAGAGGCCTCGGGTCTTCTCTCCTCTAGGTAGGCCTGGAAAAGGACAGTTAGGCTAGGAATTGCAGGAACAGCAGATTTCATGTGAAAAAGACATCACTACACAATTAATAGCTAGACTGGGGCGGAGGGGTAAATGACCCTCTTTCCTTGGTCCCAAGGCAGCCCCTACCTTCCTCTCACACTACTTTATCACATCATAAACAACCGCCCAACTGCATCCCAGCAGGCTGTGAGCCTCTGGAAGTTCACCCTGGGCACATAATAAGTGCCCAATCAATGATAATTATTGTTACTGCAGTGTGGACTCTAGAAGTATCTGTCAAGTGAATGGAATAGAGGAAGGAATGAAAGAACAAGACTTTCTATTTGGAAAGTCTCTTGCTAAATACTTGGTGTTGGAGTTCAGTAGTTGGGATAAGATTCTCCACATCACAGCCTTGGGTTGTTGTGTTGTAAGCAGGGTGAAAGGCAAATTTTTAAAAATATGGAGCAAAGCTGAACTGGACTGATGGAAATTCCACATTAAAACAAGGGGCCATCCAGGAGAGAAGAGCCATCTGGCTGTTTAGGAGGCTTGGAGGTTAAAGCAAATTCCCAACAGAAAGAGTCTAAGGGACACCATTCCAAGGGGTCCCCCCGGCCACACAGCAGCTGTGGCCATATTCAGACTACCTTAAGGGTCGAAAGACTCAGAGACTTTCAGGTCGGATGAGGCTGCACTGCTGGGTCAGGCTGGGGCAACTTCTCAGTAAATATCCCCCAGGAAAATTGTGCCTGGCAGTGAAGGAGCTTCCGTGAAAACGACCTAGACAGGCACTCAGACTGCAGCAATGTGCGCAGGGCACGGCCTTCCCTCTGGCCAAGAGGACTCTTACACTGCCCTTCTCCCCAGCAGCCAAAGAGCAAGAAGGAGGTGGGGGGTGGACCTAACAGAGACTGACCTGCTGCTCTGGACCCCTGACATTCTCCCATGGAATGCCTGTGAGGTTGGTGACATCATTCACATTGCACAAATGACAAAACTGAGGCTGAGAGATGCAACTCACCTACAATTGTATACCTAGTAAGTTGCAGAACCAGAACTTTGATTATGGGCCTACTTCTCCAGGGCCAAAAGAGAACCTGTGACCCCACTGGACTGAGCCTGCCTTCCCATGCCTGTCAGAGGCAGCCCTATGGGCACAGAATTGGACAGCAAGTTGTTGCCGGCATAGTCTGCTCTTCTGAGAGTTATTTCCCACAACCTCCTGCCTGCGCGCTTCTCCCTGCCTGTCCTGACCCCTGTCCTGTAGCCACCTCCATCTGGAGACATGATCTTGTCAGAGTCTCAGCATGACCTGTTGGAGGTTCACCTCACCTGTCAGCCTCATGCTAGATCTCTCTGACAGTTCTGCTAACCCAGCTCCAAGCAAAGAAAGGCCAATGTCCCTCCAAAGAGTAGTACCTGGAATGTTTCCTAAGCGGCAGACTCCAAGCCCCACCCCAGATCCAGAGTCAGAATCTCTGGGAGTGGGGCCGGGGAACCTGCCATTTGAACAAGCTCACGGTGTGGTTCCTACTCAAGCTAATGTGGGACCTCCCGGGGTCTCCCAGGAAGACGGGCTCCCACACACCTCACTATGAACACCTCCCACCCACCCCCAGCTCCAAAATTGCAGTCACACATACTTAAGATAGAAATTGGAGGGGTGGGGGGAAAGCAGAAAAAAACTAAGAAAAAAATTGAATGACCTATTATTTCACAGAGAAACACTATTAACATTTTGGATTAACTCCTTGCAGTGTTTTTCTATGCATAGTGACACAGATATGGCTTGCCTGTTTTAAAATATGGTTTCGTACCAGGCTAACTGTTCAGAGGCCTGTTTCCCTGGCTCAGCCAGGCACTAACATGCGACCTGCCCCCCGAGAGGCTACGCGGGTATCCCTGCAACGCTGTCTGGCCGTGGCTGCTACTGATGACTGTGGGATTGCAGGCAAAGGGCTGGTGCAGAAGGACGATGGGGAATTGGAATTAGGGATTCGAAGACTTTTGTTTCTGCTGTCACTGCCCATGCCAACCTCAGGTTAGCCTGGAGTGGGTCGGCTTCAACATGCTCAGATTTTAAAAATCCTAAAAGGTCAGCATCAGAAGGCATTTTAGAGGTTATCCAGCCCAGTGCTCTCGCTTGTAAATGAGGAGACCAGGGTTGAGAGAGTTCTCGCTTCTGCAGGAGTCTCACAGTGGCTCCTTGCCAGGTCTCTCTGGGTCTACTGTCGGTGCCTTGGACTCTGCTCACCAGCCCCTCCCCTCACCATCTGCCACACCTGGCAAAGGTCAGAGAGGTCAGGCCCAGGTGGGGGTAAGGGTCTCAGGACTTGTCTTTCAAATTTAAAGAATCTCTCATTACCATCACCATAACTGTTGGCCCAATCATTCTTTTTCAGATCCAAGAATATCTAAGTCTGGTTGTGGAATTTGGTTGGGGAGTGTCCTGGACACAGTTGTCAAATTCCAAAGGCATCAGGTACCCACACTCTCGGCAGGCTCTGAACTGGCTGAGAACCACACTCTAGTCTTGTAATGCCAAGGCATCTTCTCTGGCCTTAACATAACTCAGGCGCAATCTCCCTGAGTCATACGACATGAGAAAATCATGCGTAGCAAGATTTGGTTGAAGAAAAATTATCTAGTTCTGACCACTTAAAAATTCCCCTGGGCGCTCTCACTCCTGTGAGCTTGGTTTCAGTTTCTGGCTGTCCACTTCCTTCTCTGGTTTGAGTCGGGGCTCCCCTAGGACTGCTCAGCGGTCTGCATTCAAAGCAGAAGCGGTGCTCGGAGCAGATGGCTGGCAAACACGAGTCCCTCCCTCCTTCTACCTCTGACCATCTCTTCCCCAGGCACAGGGTCAACGGGCTTTCAAATGCAGCTTGCTGACTACCCATGATAACGCTGTAGCATGGGCCTTTTTCTGTCCATGTTAAAGATGAAGACCCTCAGCTCAGAGCAGTGAACAGACGCAGATTGCCAGTGACGCTGAGGAAGAAATCGTCCGTGCTCTACTCGCCTGGACCTTCTCAGGGCCCTAGCAATACAGTCTCAGAATCATATCATTGTTTAATGAAACTTGCAATTTTAACTGCAATTGATGAAGAGTGCCATGTCTTTCCATGCTCATATCTCCTCCTGACACCTTCCCCTCGTGTTCATGTCCAGTGGTGTCACAGTAGCTATTGACATTTTGGGATCCCGTGAAAGGGAAGTTAATTTGGGATAAATTTAGTTTGAGTGGGCGTAGTGGGATTTATGTTTGTAGTTCACAGTTACTTTCATGCAAAGTTAAGTGATTACTAGCTGTCCTCGTGGTTTCCAGAGATACACCTACCACCAACTCAACAGCATTGAGACCCAAAGGTGCGACACCTGGCACCTGGGTATGTCAGTAGTCGTGAAACAACACAGACTGAAACACACAGAGCCAGAAGCCTGTATGCAGATATGTCTTCCAATCATCAGACATGTGGAATTGTAGGAGGAGAATTTAGTTTTCACTAATGCTTACCCAAAAAGGGAAGTTTTCTCCCGTCAGGAATATATTTGATAATACAATGAATACGGTTATTAACATACCAGACATTTTTCCCTTTTTTGGGTAGGAATTACACAAAATAGATTTTTATCAAAAACTCCTGCATCGTAGGGCCCAAACCTATAGGAGTAAAACAAAAAAGTAGATGTCTGTGTCTGAAGCCATGTCTTATGCACGGTAACTATCAATAATAAAAAACAAATTTTGTCAGCCAT
The DNA here is from genome assembly GCA_008086735.1 of Cheirogaleus medius. NCBI lineage: Eukaryota > Metazoa > Chordata > Mammalia > Primates > Cheirogaleidae > Cheirogaleus > Cheirogaleus medius. Next base: position 27,968,817 of record VBSM01000529.1, read on the forward strand.
GCTCAAAGAAAAACTAAATTATTTTTTCAGCCTCTCTTTAGAAAAATTACAAAAATTATCATATGAAGAGGTGATCAAAGAGTATTCAGCCAAAAGAAATGAAGGGAAAAAAGTATTAGAGAGGTTTGACAGGCAAATAATTAATAAAAGCATTTTGCTATTTTTCTGGATTTTGTAAAGTTTATGATACATGTCAGGTTTCTAAACTTATATTGGATGTGATATCTTTTCTTATTCTAAATAAATATTCACTATGGCTCCTAATTTTATATTTGTAATTTTATATTCTTGTACTTAAAGAGGTCCCCCAAATTGCATAAGCTTCACGCCCTACAAAATTTCATTTCATCCTAGAGGTGAAATAACATCACTAGGAAGTGGCAGATCCAGGACTGGAGGATCCCTGAGTTTGGGATCCCCTGAACCTCACACATCTGCACCCGGTCACCCATAGAGCGGCCTGGGCTACAAGGGGCAGGGCACTAGTGGAGACGGTTGAAGGGTGACGGATCGGCAAGCGAGGCTCTCGCCACTGCGGCCCATACGTTTTGGCTTCCACCTCACCTGGGAAGGCAGCAGGGGGCTTTTTGAAGACCTGAGTATGTGCCTGACAAAACTTGACTCTGTGGGAGCCAAATACCAGATTAAGGATAAATAATCCCAAATCCCCACACAACATAACTGAACCTGATTCTTCCACGTGCCACATTCCCTAGATTTGTCCAAAATGGTAGCAACTAGCCACATTCACATTTACATTTAAAAGAATTAAAATGAAATAAAATGAAAAATCCAGTCCCTCAGTCACACTGGCCACATTGTAAATACTCGCTAGCCACATGAGGCCGGTGGTCCTGTGTTGGGCACTGCAGATAGAGAACGCTCCCATCATCCCCTAAGTTCTGTTGCTCAGCATCTGGTTTTCAATATTCATCGCTAAGACATACCTAAGCCCTTCTTCCAAAGCAGAGAGTGTTTCCAGGTGAGTGTGGCAGAGGTGTGAGGAGGGGGGGAGCGGGAGAAAGGGAGGCTATGCAGAGAGCAGCAGCTCAGCTGAGAAAAGGGCCCAGGGGAGGGAGAGGAAAGAGAGCCCGCGCTGCCCAAGGCGCGGACCCTACGGAGGACAGGGCGTCATCAGACACGGGAGCCAAGGAAATGATTCCAGTCTCAGCCCACAAAGAGTAAGGAGTGGGAAACATCAGCTTCAGGACCAAGGTTATTTGTCTCTGTATACACACACACACACACACACACACACACTCTCTCTCTCTCTCACTTTAAAGTGGTTGCATTCTGAGCCTTTGCCGGGGAGTCTTAGTTACAGCTTTACGTGGCTGGAATATCGAAAGGCAGGAGTTGTAGTGACACTGGCAGTAGCAGCACCTACTTTCTCAGCCCCCCGTCCCACTGCCACCCCAGTCCCCAAGAGCTACCGCCACTCCAGACCTACGCAGAGTCTGCAGGGCAGCACCCTCTTCTTCCTGGGGCTGAAGGGACACCTTTTCTCAACTCTCCTGCAGGGCCTGACCCAGGGAATAAACCCTGTACCCAACCTCCTATACTCTGAGAATAAAGGATGGCTTGGGGGCTTCTAGCCCTTCATGGGCAGCCACGAGCAAAAGTTCAGCGCATTCTAGAGAAAGAAAGCCTGGTAGCGTGAGGGACCCACATTTTCCCAGTGTGTCGGTGTGCACGGGTGGGGAAGGCGGGAGGCCCTGGGAGAATGAGGGCGACACATCGTCCCCTGCAGAGCAGTTAGGAATGGGGCTCTCAGTAGGAATAGATTACTATGGTGACACTGCTAAGGCAATGGCTCTCGCACTCTGGACAGGGCCTTAGAGTTTACTTTACACGCATTACTCCCATTTAATTCTCACGAGAGCCCTGTTCCCCCCTCTACTAACAAAGAAACAGGCCTAGAAAAGATAAGTGGCTTGCCCGGAGTTAACAGCAAGTAATAATTTGACAGTAATAACTTTGCCCCCTCCACTCTCCACCCAGTGAACAACTCTTAAGAGACAGCTTGCATAGTCAGTTCTGAAACAGGCTTCTTGGGTTCAAGTCCTGGCTCTGCCAATGATAGCTGTGTGCCACGGGGCATGTGATTCAATCACCCTGTGGCTCAGTTTCCATATCTATAAAATGGGGATATTGGAAGTGGTACCTACCTCATGGGTTGCTGTGTAGATTAAATAAATTTTCACATGTGGATTACTTAGTGCTGAGCTAGAATGTGATAAGCACTCTGTAAGTGTTAGCTGCATGGTCCAGACCCTGGGGACACAAAGACAAACAAGCAGAGCCCCTGCCCTCCACGCACTTGCAGTCTAATGGGAGAAAGAGAAAAGTGAACAAGTGTCAGAGTAGAAAAGATGCTCGGGGCACAAATGAGGGACCTGGATGCCAGAAAGGGCCTGATTCATGGGCACTGTGACAGCGTGGTTGAGTTTTGAAGAACCACAGCACAGGCACAGTTACGGCCCTTCTCATTTAATCCTTGGTCATTTTCACAAATGAGGAGCTCGAGGCACTGAGATGTTGAGGAGCTTCCCTACGGTCACCCTGCTGGTAAGTGGTGGCGTCAGGATTCCAGCCTGCTTCTGTCTGGTTCCAGAACCCTTATTCCAAGTCCGGGCAAGGTGTGGGCCGAACAGGCAGCTGCCTGGAGCATAACTGTCTACAATGCCAGGGTGGGGGCAATGAGAAATGTGGGGCCAGTTAACTCAGGTTTCCGAGCCAGCTTCCTTACATAACCTGCCAATTGTCAACATTCAGCTCAGACACCTCTCTCGTTCCTCACTGCATAATTAGTGTGTAACACGTAAGGGAGAAGGGAAAGGTCTGAATGACTGGCCGGCCTGGGAGGCTACCTGCTTCAGTACAGTCCTGCTCTCACCACGTGACGCCCTGAAAGGAGCAGGCCAGCTGGAAAGGTGGCCGACACATTCCTCACCCCAAGGCTCCGGGCTCCCCAGACGGCCACTGCCAACTGACCCCACAGAATCACTTTGCCAGAAGAACTGCCCTGCTTTAGGTGCGACCTGATCCTTTTCCAGGAAATTTGTCTGGTGTGTGATTTATGTGTCCAAACTTGTCGGCCTTCCCCTGATCCCTGGACTAACAGGGACAAGAACCCACTCCATGTGCAGGAGCACAGAGAAAACCAAGCAAACAGGGCTTACACCAAAAGCCCTGAACTTATCTGCCAAGCTGGGTTTCACATTTGTTTCTACTCACATAAGACAGTTTGCATGCAAGTGGGGGAGATGTCGAGTTTTAATTAAACTTTGTCAAAGCACAAAACTCATTTCCCCTTAGCTATGCTTCCTAATCATAGCATGTGGCATCACGGGGCATGGGTTCCCACACTGGGGCCGTGCTACACCGTGGAGCTGCCCCGCCCTCACCAGGGGTCAACTCCTCTTGGCCCACTGGGCCCGGAGCTCCCACTGTCACTGGTATGTCCCCAGCACAGCGTTTTGCTGGGACTCAGCAAATATCAGTTGAAGGAGTGGGGTTCGCTCCAGGTGGGGAAGGAACCCCTGCTCGGCACTCCCCAGAATCCCGTGGTAATTCATTTTCTCTTTCTGTTCCGAGCACCCATTCGGGCTGGATTAGAGCACAGCTGGCTGGAGCGGCAGCCCACCAGAGGAGATGGGGGTTAATTGTGTGTGTGATGAGCGGGCTGATTCCACAACACACCTACAGTCACGTCCTCCGGAGTCCTGGTTTCGTGGCCTGTGAAGAGGGCCTCTAACTGGCAAAGGGAAGGAGTCAAACGCACAAAAAGGAAGTGTCCATGAGGGATTTTTAAGGCGAAAGGCACATCTGGTCCTGCCAGCACTAGAGAGCTGCCTGTTTCCCAAGCAAACATCAACACTGAGCAGCTCAGCCTGAGGGTGAATATCACCTTTCTGCTGAACAGGACTAGAGCATGTCGGGAAAACAGCTTGCACCAAAAACAAGGGAAAAGCAGGATCCAAACCATAACTAAAAATTTGGAACACCCAAGCTGTGAACACTGATGTAAAACCATTAACCTACAAAAACAAGCATTTGAATAAGACGCCACAGAGCTCTCTTTAAATGAGTCCAAACACCAGGGCTTTATCTTAAAAAAAATAAAGATAAAAAACTATTTTCCCCATCCCCCACAAGCTAAGAGAAACACATGCTGCTAACTCCTGAGAGTTTTCTAAGAACCTGGTCAGAGACATGAGTGGCTGGCCAACATATTTCTTACAGACGCGGCTTAGCATGGAACCAGCAGCTGGGTGCCAAGAACGCGGCAGCTCTGCCACATCTCACATCTGCCTGGACGCTGTGCACCACCGCCCGTTACTGCTACAGGTTCGAGTTCTGTAAGAGAGACAGCACAGGGGAACGCAGCAGGCGGAGACCCGCACGTAGCAGCTGAGAAGAAGGGCTGGGCGAGGCAGTGTCATGACGTGGCGACATAAACGATACAGGGTGCCTGCTCTGCTCGGGGACTCTGCACACTCCGACGCCAATTAAGCCAACCAGCTGTGCGACCAGGGAAAGCAGCCAGGGTGGGTCTGGCTGCACCGACTCCGCCACCGACAGCCGCAGACAGAAACTCCAACCAGCCACACGGCCTGGCCTACCTTGCCGTCTGGTGAAAACGTGTCCACCAAAGGAAGAACGGAAAACAGCTCAAAAACACAGCCGAGAAGCCTCTGGCCTGAGCCCACATGCAGAGGCTTCTCAGCTGCAGCGTGTGCAGACGCCAGCCACGATGGGCCCAGCCTTCTCTGCTCAGACTCCTGCAAAACCCTCTACCCAGTGGCTCTCAACCGGGAACAATTTTGCCACCTCCCTCCAGGGGACATTGGGCAATATCTGGAGACATTTTTGGCTATCACAACTGGGCACAGGGGGTTGCAACTGGTACCTGGGGGGTAGAGGCCAGGGATGCTGCTATACATCCTCCAATGCACAAGACAGCTCCACAACAAAGAGTTATCCATACTGCCAAAGTTGTGAAGCCTTGCTCTGGAGCCAGAGAGCTCTGGGTTCAAATCCTAACTTCCCTGCTGAGTAGCTCAAGGGTCTTTGCGTAAGTTACTTTACCTATTAGAGTCCCAGGTTCCTTTTACACAACTAGGTAGCAGCTTCTAAGTGCCAGGCACTAGTCAAAGCAATTTGTACATATTAACTCATGTAACCTTCCTAACCACCCTATGCCATACATAGTATTATCCTTATCCCCATTTTACAGATGAGGAAACTGGGATGCAGAGAAGTTAAGTAAATTGCCCAAGATCACCCAGACAGTAAGAGGAGGAACCAGGATTCGCACCCAGCAGTCTGAAACCACAGCCTGCACTCTCCCATCACCTCATTCCCAGGGCTACCTCATAGATTAAAGCTTACATTTATTACTTGCCTAAGTCAAGGTGTGCAGCAAATGTGGCTACTCATCCCTCATCCCATATTAACCCTGTATCGTTTGCATTACTCTTGAACTCTGAGAAGCAGGACCACAACACTTGTTTTTTCTATCTCCCCCCACCCAGAAAATGGCAAACATTCAAACACTTCCACTCCCCAAAGGCAGCAACACCAGAATGTTTATTCAGAAATTCAAAATGAGCTCTAGTGAGGCTGGCATTAACACTCTAACACAATGTTTTCAAATGCCATGTTGACGACAATGACCACTGATAAAGTTACTGAGGACAAGATCCTAGACATAAAATTGCTCTCTGCTGTAACCCAACACTGAAGGCCACCCTGGGGGGCCTCTGCATATTGGCTTTGGAGGGTCTCAAGTCTGTCTGTTTGGAGATAAATTAAAATGTTGTCTGTATGGAACAGATAACCAGGCCTCACTAAGCAATCTGAGAAGCACGTTCGTAGAACTGTGCTGTGAGAGCTCCCTTCCCAGCCACTTTGCAGAAGAGAAACTAACTTTGCGACAACAGGTCAGGACAGAAAGGAAAACCCACACGTTTTAGTATGGTCATGTCCGTAAGCACAAGCAAGGAAGGGATCGGCCAAGCCTAACATTGGAAAACCTGATGCTTTTACGAAAGGACGGACAGCGTCAACTGATTCACGTGCAGGAGAAGCCCAAGTACTGAGAAGTTCAGCCGCTGAAGCACAGGGCAGAGCCCAGATGGCCCCCTCTTGCGAGGGCTCCCCTGTCCTCCACCTCTCAGTCCAGGGAGGATGCCCATGGGGGCCTGCCCTTTCTGCTGGACCCCAGTGTCCTCCCACCTGCCCCACTTAGTCCCCTGCACAGTCCTCCTCTCCCACACACACCCCATGCAGTCTGGCCTGGCCTTCGTCCTACCCCTTTAGTAGAACGCATCCACATGGGGCTGTTCAGATCCACGGGGTCTAGTGGTCACGCTGAGTGTTTCGAATGGCTTAACATCTTCCCGAGGAGAAGGTGTTAGGAGAACTAAAACGAAGAGACCGGACCGCCAGTGAGTGTGCCAGTACAGGCCAGTTTGGGCCATTGACAAGTGTGACTGGCAGAGGGGCGTATTTCAGATGAAATAAATATATTTTTAAAAAATTACTTAAAGATTACAATTTGTTTATAGGTGTAACCAGATGAGAAGCTTTCAGCTCCAGGGCACAGAAATGGAGAACGTAACAAATCTGGTCCTTGGAGATTTACAAGCAGGACTGGGGCTGCCACCCTTTCCTGCGGACAAGGGAGTCTGTCTGGGAAGCCAGGCCCACATGCCAGCCAGCCTGAGCAGGGCGCTGATTTCCCCAAGCCTGGCTGGCCCCAGGAACAGGGAGTGCACCAAGGAAGGACGTTCTGGGTGAAGACAAGAGGGTAGTGGAATGCAAGGCTGCAGAGGGCCTTGGGGGCAGGACGTGAGGTGGCCGGACAGGTGTGGCTGGGGCCACCACCAGGAGCACTTCGGGTGACCGAGAGACATTCATTTGCTTTATATGAGGGGAAGGAGACAGGGACTATAGAGAAATGGAAGTGCTGGGGGCAAGGAGAGACTGTGTTTGGGCAAAGTGGGAAATACAGACCATCCATTGGTCAAAACGTACCCTCAGCTATTAAAGTACTACGTAGCACACCGCTGATCACAGCTAGACCTCAGTGAATATTAATTAGATATTATATATACCATATTCTATACTGGGTGAGTGACAGTTACTTCTAGTGCATATTAATATATTTTAACACATCTGGAAATGTGGTGTGTGGAGGAGGCTTCCTGGGCGCAAATCCCAGCTCTGCCACTTACTAGCTCTGTGACATTTGGCAAATTCCTGAAACTTTTATGCAGCAATTTTCACCTCTGTAAAATGGGGATACTACCTCAAATAAAATATCAATACATGATAGCTTTTATTTTTAAAAAAGCATCAGGATTCAAATAGATGAGAGAAAGACCTGGGTGTCAGGCAGTTTATGACCATTTCTTTTCTTCAGAAGTTAGCGCTGAGTTATCTCGTCCTTCCTTAAAGCCGTGAGCTTGGGTTACACCCAGGGACAGACGCTTTCCTGTCTGTGTATGTGGAGGCAACTGCGCGGTGCCTGGCCTACTGCTTCTCTGATCTCTGCTCTGCCAGAGCTGAAATCCCACTCACGTCTATGGGCCCATCTCATCTCCAAGTCCCCTGTGTCCCCACTCAGAAGTCATGGTTAATTAACTGCAGCTGTCTTGTCTCAAAGGGTCCATCACATGGTCTTAGGGAAGGGGCAGCCCCCACTGTGACAGAGGATCCTGACAGCAGTCGTGGAAGGCCTGTTAAAGAAAAAACGAATTGATGGACTGTGAGGCAAACAGAGATAGGTGTATAGATGGCCTCAATGGGGTTTTGCAGTGGGGGAAAGAAACTGGGCTCAACTCTAAACACAAGGAAATGTGGAACGCAGTCTAGGAGCAGGGTGGGGTCAGTGGATGGAAAATCACGAGGAAGCATTACGGGTGAGGGAGGATTCTGGCTAAACTGACCCAGCAGGACTCTTACTGGAGAAAGGCCAGGGTGACCAGACATCACCTGGGGGTGGGGGAGGAAGATGCTATGGTCTGAATGTTGGTGCCTCCCCAAATTCTTATTTGGAACTTAATACCCAGTGCACTAATATTAAGAGGTAGAGACTTTAAGAGGTGATGAGGTCATGAGGGAAGAGCCCTCATGAACGGGACCAGCATCCTTATAAAAGAGTTGAAAGGACTGCCCTGCCCCTTGGCCATGTGAGGACACACAGGAGGCACGGTCTGTGAGGATTGGGCCCTCACCAGACACTGAACCTGCTGGCGCTTTGATCTTGGACTTCCCAGCCACCAGAGCTGTGAGCAATAAATTTCTGTTGTTTATAAATTTCCCATTATAAGGTATTTTGTTATAGAATCGGGAACAGACTAAAACAGATAAGAAACTCAATTAGACATCAAGGGTGATCTGATATTGAGGATGGCGGATTCTGGCCAAATTGCATTCTTGGACAATGCAGAGACAAACATAGAAGCTCAAATGTTGAGGCTGAAATTGAAAGAATGCTCAGAAGAGCCTGACTAAAGTTTGGTCGTGGAGAGAGTCTTGGTCAGGTCCAGCCTCAGGGACAACTGTGGTGGGTGAGAGCCACACTCTTAGGGAGAGGGAGACTCTTGAAGGACCTGCTTCTTCTGTGCTGGGAGAAGGAGGACCCGGGTTGGTAGAAAGGGCGGAGAGGGAGGGGTGCCGGAGGAAGGCCAGCGCCCACTCAGTGGCATCACTTTGCTCCCACAGGGCCCCTGCACTCTACACGATAAAGGAGCCACTCAACCTCCCAGCTTTCTAGGGGCAGGAAACATTGGTTTTATCTGTTTTTTGTTTATTTGTTTCAATCTTGGTGTACCTTGGAATCAAAGTTCCACTGTATGGCCACAAAACTAACTCAGGCTCTTTTTAGCCAACATAAGAAAGAAAAACTTGGTTTCCATTAAGCCACTGTCAATCTACACAGAGCCAACAGGGCAGAAGGAAAGGCCCTTCACGCCTGGGCGGTCTTCCTCTGAGGGGCGTCGGAGCAAGGGGAAAGTGATACGGAGTACGGCCTCAGAAGGACTGCTGACAACACCATCATCAAAAAGCATGACCTTGCACTTGTCTCTACTCAGTGCCACAGCCCGAGAGTAAAAGGCTCATAACTTCCATCCACAGGGTTTCTGCCATTCTCCACCATATCTGTGTCCTGGCTCAGATGAGGACCCTCAGGGCTGCCTGCTGCAGGCGAACAGGTCACGCATGCACACGTGCACACACACACACACACACGCATGCATGCACACATACTCACACCCTCACGTGCTGGAGATACACAGGAGACAGAAGGGGCCCTCTCTAAGGATTTCCATAGGCACCTGGCTGCCATCAGCAGTAGTGCACGATCCATACTTAACGTCTGAGTTTCTGAAGGTAACAGTGTCTCCGCAGGTAGGAAGAGAGACAAATGAACCTTCCTTCCAGCTGAAGCACATGAAGGTTTTCTTTTCTCAATAGAGTATTGTAAGAATTGATTGTTTTGGAGAAATAACATAAAATCTAACAGGTCTGGTTCCCAGGCTAGAAGACAGACCAGACCTATTCAGTCAGCAAACATTAAATTCCCACTGCTCAATTAAGCCGACTACTCCCTCTTTGCAAGGAGAAAGACCTGTGCAACCGCATGGGTGGCATCTTTGCCACCAAGGTCTGCACACACACTACGGCCATTCTGGATGTTTCCTTGTAGCATCAACGAGGCGATGAAAATAGAAACTTAAAAATCGAACCTCTGCCACTACATCCTGAATTATGTCAACAAGTTCCTTTTTTAACAAGGTGTGATGTTCAGGGAACATATCCATTTGCTGATTGTTCCTGGAGAAAGACTCTCTTCACTAGGAAGTGACTTTCACCAACATTCAAGTTCTCATGTGATGTGGTTTATGCTTTTCCATGTGTTTTTAGTGTCCCTTGTCTGTTTCACGGACCCCACTGAAGAATGGGATGTTTCCATGAAGAAGTTAATGTTGACACTCTCCTGATGAATTTTGTGTAGAAGAAAACAAACATTTGTCACATTATACATCATATCCTCTGCCATGAGCTTCGCATGCATTATAGAATCCAGTACCTAATAAGCACGATGATAAAAGCTTCACATTCATTCACTCATCAAGCTCTCCCAGTAGCTCTATGAAGTACTATCGTTATCCCCAGTTTACAGATGAGGACACTGAGGTTCTGAGCATGCTCTGTCCGAGGTCCTGTAAGTGGCTGGTCTAGAATTCAAGTTCAGCCTGATCTTTCTCCAAACCTACATTCTTGTCCCTGAACAAGAATGCTCTCAGGGCATGTTCTTCTCCCCGGCCAGCAGAACCTGGAGGTTTCCGGGTTAGTGCTGGATGACAAAGCCCTTTCCGAAAGCAGATTTATTGGAAGCGTGAGGCTGGTGAGGGGTACAGAATGACACAGACTGCTCTCCCCCAGGCTCAACACAGCCCTCTGCCTTATGGCCCAGCACCCACGCGCAGGCCTTTCCTGCCAGCAGCTGCTCCAGATGCGCCCGCTGTGCCAACTTTGATTCTTTGACCTCAGTTTCCTCGCCTTGAGAGTGGGTACAATAAGGCCTGTCCTCCGGGGCTGCTGTGAGGATTTAATGGGATGGGAATCCTAACACGTCTAACAAGGTGCCTGGCACACCGTGGTCAGCAAACGCTGGTTATTGCTACTATTTTGGTGGATTCCCAAGAGTTATTCCCACGTCTAGTTGGAGGAAGAGGAGGGAAGCAGTCCTCCCTTGGACCTTGAAGAGTATTTTATCAACATGTTTTAAAATTGCTGGTGCACCATGATAGTAAAAAGCAAATTGATTTTTAGTTGGTTGTATTATTGCTGTTAAATTCTCTACAGACAACATATGCCCTTATTGCCCACACCTGGGGTGGGCCTCTCCACTCCCTCCCTGCCCCCACTTTCCATGGCCCCACGAGATCTCTTCCAAATTTCCCACAGAGAGGGAATAGAGAGGCAGTGGTGTCTCTCCCACCCTATGTCCCCACGGTGATCACAACACTTCAAGGAAAAAGAAAGCAGCTCCTTCAAGAAGATGGGCCTCCCTAGAAAACTTTCCAGGGGAAAGGAAAGGGTATGTGCAAAGGCGCAAACTGGGAAGGAAGCTGCTGTTTAGGAAGGCTGAAGATGGGGAGGCTAGAGAGGTGGGCAGGGACCACCTCCCAGGGCTGTGCAGGCCTCGCAAAGGATTTTCAGTTATCTTTAGTCCTGGAAGGGTCAAGGCAGGATGTGGGGGACCAGCCAGGAGCCTTCTGCAGCAGTCAAGCAACAGTGGCCCGGGCCAGGGGAGTGGATGTCAGAATGGATGAGTGCATGGACTCAAGCACTCATCTTTAGGAAAAGGAATGGGTAGGACTTGGTGACAGATTAGGTGTGACAGGTGGCAGAGAGGAGAGAACAAAGTCCGGCTCCTGGCTCAAGCAGCTGGGGAGACATGGTGCCCCTTCCTAAAACAGGCACCTCTGAAGGGAGGGACTCCGAGGCTGCAGCAGGGGCGGGGCGGCTGTGGGCGGGGCCGTGGGTGGAGACGTTGAGCCAAGCTGTGCACGTGAGTCATCCAAGTGGAGATGCTGAGAAGGCGGTTGCGTTTACGGTCAAGTGTTCTGAAGAGCCATCCAGATGGGATGCACAGAGACTGAAGCCAGCGGAGAGAGGACACGGTAAGGAGAGAAATCCTCAGAGCGCGCTCTGGGGAACTCCATTCCCCAATGGCCAAGCAGAGGGGGTGGCAGAGACAGCAAAGGAGACAACACAGGAGTAGCCAGAAAGCAGGAAGGAACCCAGGGGAGGCTGGGAAGAAAGAGAAGATTCAGAGTTTTAAATAAACTTAATAAAACACCACTTAGAGGACAAGAAAGACAAAGACAGAACAAGGTCAAAGAAAGACAAAGACAGAATAAGGTCATTGGCATTTATGGAGACTCGGGTCAGTGGTGCTCTTTTTAGAAACAGGTGTGACGGGCAGGCACGGGCTGGGGGGGAGGGGAGGCAGGTGGGCACAGCCCAGGCGCCCCCACGCGCCCTCCTCACCTGGCTGAGCTCATTTGCTTCCCAGCCGTTAGCCTAACATACGATGCCTCACTTCTTTGCTTGGTTACTTGTTTATTGCCTTCTTCCCTCGCTAGAAATATAAGGTCTGGCAGGGCAAGCCCCTCATCTGTGTGCTCACAGCTGTACCCTCGTATCCAGAAGAATACTTGGCACAGAATAGGAACTCAAGAAATACCTGTCAAATATTGAGTGAATGAAACAGAAAGAGAGAGTGAAGTCTGGTTAAGAAATAAAGACAGAGCGGCTGGAAAGCAGAAATTACTGGATAGAATGAGCCGGGGGTGAGGGGGAGGGAGGGGTCACTGCTCCCAGAAGGGGGGGTTCCAGCTCAGGTGCAGGTTTAGGGCGGAATGTGGACACTGATATGAATGCTTAAATTAGAGGTGTTTTCTGGTCTAAATGCCATCCAACCCACACGGCCTTGACTTAGGTCATGTCCCTTTGAAGCAAACGCCGAGACAAGGACTCCTGGGCAAGTGATTCATGGAGGAAATGCTCCCAGAGAAGTCTGTAAGGGAGTGGGCAGCAGGACGGAGAAGGGACAGCCCAAGCCAGGTGTGACCTCAGGCAACGTCCCAGCCTCAGCCCATCCCAGGCAGACTTCTGGAATGTAAACTGCACGTCTTCTAGTCTGTACACACACTCCCCACCCCCACGACCACCACGGCAAGGTAGCTGAGCTTGCACTCTAGCTGATATTGGCTGCCGACCGTCACGGGGGGACAGAAACTCCCAGGGACTCAGCTCTCATGGCAAGACTGCAATCTTTGAAGAAGGTTCCAGGGCAAGGCTTTTGAAACAAAGGCTACAGAAGCTGCGGGACGGGCGCACAGAACTGGTCAAAGTGACCCCAGGGTACCTGGGCACAGCGCCGGCAACATCTGCTACTAAATCGGGATAGAGTTTTGTGTGGATTACCCTGGAAGAGCCCACCACGCAAACAACTTCATTCCAAGGGGCTGGATGGTGCAGGCGTAGTTATCACTGAGAATAGTTTCTGTTTGAGAAAAGAATCCTTCAGAGGAAGACATCCAGGCTCCTTGAGTGCACAGAAGTGCTCTTCTTAGACAACAACAGGGTATGAATTTAGTACAGCTACTAAAACTGAACGTGAGATGCAACTATTAAGAGAGAACATAGACTATTTAGAGATACTTAAAAGACAAGAAATGGAAAATTGGATAATTTGCGTTCCATTCCTGGGATATGTTTATTATTATCACAGTATTGTGATACTGTGGAATCCTCAGAAATAAAATCTATTGAAATAAAATAAAATACACCAACCAACTAACATTTACTGAACACCTGCTACAAATCCAGCTCTGTGCCAGAAATCGTGAAATGGAGAAACGTCTCCCATACTAAGAGTTTATCATTGTGCTGGGGGCTGGGTGAGGCTCCGGAACAATTCAAGAACAAGGCAAGACAGGATCGACGGGGGCTGTGCTGTACAATGATTAAGAGTTGTGCCCCAGAGTCAGAGACTGCCTAGGATTACTCTCATTTCTGCCACCGGACTCTCCATGCCTCAGTTTCCCCATCTGAAAACTGGAGAAACTGATAGTATCTACTTCGCAAGATTCCTGTAAGGATAAAATGAGGTCATTTGTGTAAGGCCCTCGGTGCAGTGCTGACACATGCAGTACGCACGAGTCCTTGTCACTGCCACTGCTGTTACTGGAGGAGAGACATGGGCAGGACCTCTACTTCCCTGACTTGTCCTATCCTGCTCTGCTCAGGGAGGACCAAGACTTTGACGCCTGGCTATGGGGTCACACTAGAAAGACATCAAGAACCATCCGTCCTTGTTTTCTTGGGCCCAGATGTGACCAAGCTAAGCACAGACCTGGAGCTAAAGGGTGGATGGATGGCATGATCCTCTTCCTTGCTGGCCAGGAGCCGAGGCCAGCGGCTTTTTGTCCCGGGAGCCTTTCAGACTCAAAGCACGCACATGCTCAGACTCTTAAAGAGTGTCGGGTCAGCAAGAACACGCCGGGAGAGCCATCAGCATCCTGCATCCCTACTGACCGTTTCCTGTCCAGCCCACGGGAGCCAACAGTTTTCTGACCAGCAGGCAGAGTGGGGCACCCAGGTCCAAACGATGCACAGGCCTGTGAGCCAGCAGCGCCTCCCCACACAGCTGGGTGACCTTGGGCCAGTGCTTTGACCTCTGAAGCCTCAATTCCCTTGTCTGTAGAACAGTTCCTGACCTTGGCTACATAATAAAACCACTTCATTTAAAAGTCCAAATGACCAGGCCTCGCCCCAGACCAGTGAAATCAGAATCCCCAGATGGAACCCACTGCTGCAAAGGACGTGATCACCTCTACTCACAGGAGTGGAATTCAATGAGACTACCCAGGGGAGACACTCACCGCCACACTTTGCAGAGTGCTCCGTAACACCGTACCACTCAGAGTTCCTAGACTCTAGAAACACTCCCCATAGGCCCACAGACGATTGTACCTTACAAGCTTTATTCTGTCGGTAGGAAGCTTCCATTCAGGTGCCTCACTTTGGCAAAAATCAAAGACCAATCCCACATTTTGATTTCTCTAGGTCTTTTGATCACCCTTATCCGGAATTATCTTATTTCTGGAGAGAGAAAAAGGTCAGATCCAGAAAGTGTTCCTCCCTCTGAATTAAAGGCTGTGAGGCTCAGTCCTTCTTTCTAGCTCTCACTCAATGGGCCTCCTACCTGCATCCAAAGGGAGCCTTGGCCCTTGGCTTGCGGAAGTGGCAGAGCCCAGAGATGAGCATCCATAACCATGGCTACTGTGGGGAATGTCTTGACAGCAGCATCCTTGGTAGAGTTGTAGGATGGTTCTTCTGTGCCTAGGGTCCCTTTGCCATATCTCTAGTCAGCACAGGGCTTCGGGCCCTGTGATATGTGAAGATACATGAGAACCAGGGTGTAAGGATTTAAGAGTGTGGGCAGGGCCTCTCCAGGCCTTGCTTCCTACCTGGATGATGTATCTGGACCCAGACCTCAGAGAAGGAACAAAGCAAACAGGTGGGATCCCTTGTTGTTTATAGTTATATTGTTCAAAGAGTAATAAACACTCAGGAGAACAGAAAAAGAATTTCAACTCAAGCAGTATAAGGGGGCACTAGCAGCCCAGCTGGAAGAGGAGCCGGCAGGTCACGGGAACAGTGCTGTCCACTCAGTGTTAAGAGAATGCTTGTCCAGTTCACAATTGCAAAGTTGTGGAAACAACCCAGGTGCCCATCAATACATG